>OY720349.1:34102376-34834876 GCA_963082975.1 Labia minor
TGATCAAATTGAAAGTTCTGCCGTCAAATTGATTTAGCAAAAATTTTTTTTAACTATTTCTTCTACTAAATCTTTGATTAATTCTTCAACATAATATAATCTAATGAAATATAATTCTAAAATTGACTAAGATTATTAAAATCGTATCTTTTCTTTATTTATTATTTGGTAGTTCATATATAAATATGTTATTATAAATTTCACTAAAAATTTATTTGAAGAATAATAAAAAAATGAACTAAGACTATCGATTTGTTTTTGTTTTCAGATTGCGAATTGAAAAGACAGGTGGAGCATGGTGCCCCAAACAACAGGTGGAACGGGGTGTAAGGGAGTGGCTTCAAATAGATTTAGGACGAGTTCATGTGGTCACTGGGGTGGAGACTCAGGGGAGATATGACCATGGAAGGGGTCAAGAATACGCTGAAGAGTACACCATGGAATACTGGAGACCTGGACTTGCCACCTGGAAAGAATACACCCGCTGGGATGGAAAAAAGGTAGGAAAAGCTTGTTTTTCAATTCAGGAAGATATTTTATTTAAAACATCCCTTTTTTTATTTTGTTTTTACTTTTAAGTAATATAAATTAAATTAACATGCAATTTTTAAATATGTGTTTGAGCTTAATGATAAATATATAAACCTATATACGGCTTCATAACGTATAAAAATGTAAGTCTGTACTTATTCATATTATTTAAGATAATAATCATAAAATCTTGGAGTGGATGTTTTAAAAGAATAAAATACTCATAAAAAAGACGTTTTAAAAACTAATGTCATTTAAAGTCTCTTAAATTTTATAATTTTGTTAATTTATTATTTTTATTTAATTATTTTAAAAATATTTTAAATTCAAATTGAAATAAATATAAGCAATATTAAATAAATATTAATATTTTGGTTTCAAATTTCTCATTTTTACCGACCGACGATAGTAAGGAGGTATTGTTTTCACACCAAATTTCACATGTGGAGATTTCCACGAATCATGCATTTTCTTAACAGAAAAAAGTATTTTTAGCATGATGTCTGTCCGTCTGTCCGTCCGTCCGTATAGATGTGTACAGCCTGAACGGCTCACCGATTTTGATGAAATTTGGTATATTTACTTAATGTATCAGTGGGATGAATTGATCAACTTTTGGTGTAATTCCGGAAACCGGAAGTGGTAGTATTAGCGATCGACGATAGGAAGGAAAGGGTTATTTTCACACCAAATTTAACATGGAGATTTTTTTATATATCACCACGAATCATGCACTTTGTATTGGTTTTATCCTCGAGAAAAATCATATTTATTAGTTTTTTCTTGATTTAAAATTATGACGTCATCCAGCCATTCATGACGTCACAGCCTGGTCTTGCATATATATTATAAATAAAATAAAATTAAAAATGTTTATATTTATTATTTATGTATCCATATCTGTTTTTATTACATTAATAGATATATTAAAATTATTTGATATTGTTTCTGTAGCTGGAAATTAATTTACTTCAAACCGTCGGTCGGTTCGGACCTGGCCATAGGTCAACTTATTTTATATATACTATTATTTACCGACCGACGAAAGGATTGTAGGTATTATTTTCACACCAAATTTCACATGTGAAGATTTTTACATATCTCCACGAATCAACAGAAAAAAGTATTTTTAGCATGATATCTGTCCGTCTGTCTATCTATTGTGTTTCTGTATAGCTTGAACGGCTCAACCAATTTGGGTAAAATTTGATATATTTACTTAATGCATCAGTAGCATGAATTCATCAACTTTTTGTGTATATCAGGAATCCGAATTTTATATTCATTGTCAGCAATGTTTACTTAAATAAAAGTAGTAATTAATAATTAAATAAGTCATTTTAATTCAAGTTTTATAAATATTTTTTTTTGTACTTTATATATATATAAATATAATGTTGTTTGGAAATTAATTTATTTCAAATCGTCGGTCAGTTCAGTACCTAGCCTCAGCTAATTTTTTTTTTTAATATTTATTTAATTTCTTCATCATTAATTCAATTAATTAAATATTAAATATTTCTAGTGGATAATTTTAGCATAATAAATTAATCTCTTCTCTAGAATATTATCTTTGGATTTAATTAGACACAAAACAAGTAGAATGTCTTTTCGTCAATTAATAAGCATTGCATACTCGTATGCGAAGTGAGATGCCATGTAAGCCGTCAGCAGGCCAATGGACGAGATACCAGACCAAATATAATTGGAGGGGATTGTCCAAACACTCTCCGCCTATCTGCGTAATAGTAAAATGGAAATAGAATGCATCATGCTTGTTGGTCGCAATCATAATTCTATTTTTAGAAACATAAATTTAGTTATCCTTTATTTGGTTTAATGAAAATATGGAAAATGGACAATAAATACAAATAAATGCATTTTACTTTTACTTATTGTTTCGTCGAAAACTAGTCCTTAAGCCTAATTCTCGTGCTTCAGTTTTAAACCCTTTTTTTTGTTTACTGTAAAATAAATGTTTGGAGAAGGATTAAATATGAATAGGTATTATTAAATAATTATGCTCAATTTGGGGTGTATATTGAAGAATTTATTAGCCCCATGAAGGGAGAAAACCTTGGCGTGGCCAAAGAAAAAACTCCCTGAAGACTTAACATTTGATGAAAGCTATATGCATACGTAAAGGAGTGTGTTTGTTATAAATGTTAATTGTATATAGTAATGATCAAGAGGTCTGTTATATGATAATAGCCAATAGGCCTGATATAAATGCATTGAATGATCGTTCGTAATGGCGTCACAGTAAGTTGAGCCAGCGTTGAGCGAATCATTCGTATATATATATATTAAATAAATACCTTTCGATTTGGAATATGTTATATTATAATACATTACGATTATACAATCCTGATATACATGTTGAAATGTGAATATTGAAGAAAGAATAATTAATACAATTCGTTGTGTAGAGAAACGTGTTGTCTTTTAGCTGTTGTCTTGCCGGCCAACCTCAAGCCAGTCCCCACCAATATGTCTCCGCCAAGCCACGCGCCAAGCCCACTTAGCATATACGAATCATAGCGAGCCTATCCGAACCAACCCGAACCCTCAACAGTTACCTTAGTCTCATAATTCAAAAAACGTAGAATAATATTAATAGAAAATTATTAAGTGAAATTTAGATTTGGCTTAAACACACTCCCCCCGTTGCGAATCAATGAGCAAGATATATGTATAGTGATTACAATAGAATGGACAATGGTTTAGAATGTTAACAACAAGTATTGATGAATTAATTGTTAAAAAACATAGCAAAGTGATGTTTTCGTTTGAAAATCCCATGCGACTTGAGATATTCCATCATCTGCAGGAAGGACGTCGACGATGATCTGATTGATCTCGAGTTTACCTTGAGAACATTGCCATTTTTGACGAGTTTGAAGTTCGTGTAGATATTCTAAATACCATCGTTTCCAGAGTTACTGTGTGGCCTTAGTAATTAATTGTCATATGTTGAGACGATAATCTGGAACATCAGAGATATTATTTTCGGGAAGTATCGTGAGAGATTAGAATGTGAGCAAGAGTTAATACAATAAGATCATTAGGATCGTTAGATAATGAAGACAAGAGGTGAGAATTGAATATAGATTCTATATGTATAGCAAGTTAGTTAAGTTTTTCAAAAGTTAATAATTGATCTTTCACCACTCGTTTTGAAATGATGTTTAAAGGATTTCATTTCAGCTTCCCAAATGCCACTAAAATGAGGAGATGTTTAAAAGATTTCATTTCAGCATCCCAAATGCCACTAAAATGAGGAGATAGGGGGTGGATTAAATCGCCAAGTAATACCTTTTTTTCCAAGGCAAAATCGTTGACAATGCCTTGATGGGATTTAGATGAGAACAATATATAAAGCTCACGTAATTGATTGTTTGCACCTATGAAATGTGTACCATTGTCAGGATACACGTGAGACGGGACACCTCGTCGACCAATGAACCGTCCAAATGCATCCTAAAAACCGTTAGTTGTTAGATCACTCACTATTTCGAGATGTACGGCCTTTGTGGCCATGCAGATGAAGAGACATCCATATAAAAAACTCTCTGTTCGATTACGGAATTTTCATTCCTTGATGTACAGGAGACCGAAGTAATCGACAGCCACATGAGAAAATGCAGCTGACTTGGTGACCCGAGCAGAAGGCAGATCTGCCATCTTTCCATGCAATAACACTGGTCGATATCGAAGACAATCAATGCATCATCGAATGATTCGTCGAACTGTACCCTTACCATTCAGAATCCAAAGTCTGGCGAAGATTGTATAGAGTAGTTTGGATTCCGGCATGAAATGTGTATTTGTGAATATCACGGATAATCAAATCGGTCACGTGATGATGAGAAGGTAAGAGAGTAAGATGTTTTTTCTTTTCGTGAATGAGAGTGCGGCATGTTTTAAACGCCATCCAATTGTTAAAACACCTTGTTTGTCAATTGATTAATATCAACACGCAGTCGAAGAATTTCAGCCAGAGAATTGGTTCCAGTTAAGAGATCGTCTACATAAAGATCCCTTTTTTAGAATTTCGAAAGTTCTAGAAGAGTTATGAGCTTGGTCATCAACAAACTGATTAACAGTTCGAATAGCAAGGAAGTATGGAGCAGAGACTCCAAAGATAATTCTCTGAAGATCAAAGATATTGATAACATTATTATGATAATATAGAATCCTTTGAAACTTACGATGGTTGGATTTGTCAATACCTCTGAGCGATATCTGAAGTCATAACACAGATGTAAGATCGAAAACGTAGCAGCATAGTGAATAGACCATCTTGGATAGTAGGATCAATCAATAGAACCTCATTCAATGAGATATTTCTCTGATTTGGCAAAAGAAATCGAACACGACCCGCACCTTTGTAGTGGTGCTGGAGGTTTTGATTACTGGATGATGAGGCTTGTAACATCCTGGCTCTTGGACATCGGGGACATATATCATATGGCCCATATCAATATTTTCTTGCATTACCTTGCAATATTCAGTTTTTAATTGTGAGTTAGCATTCAATCTCCTCTGTAAAGATAAAAATTGTCGATAAGCTTGATTTCTAAAATTTCCAAATTCAATATTATTTATATGGAATGACAATTTAACAATATATTGACCATATGGATTGCGAGTAGTGTGAATTTGATAATAAGTTTCAAATATGAAATCATCTAAAGATTTAGAGCACCTTTGATTTATGTTTTCATTTTCCAAAAATTGAGTTAATTGATTTGACAGATCAGTCAGTTGTCAGGACACAGGTTGTTTTTGCAAAATTAAATAACAATCATGTGTTGAAAGGTTGATCTGTTCAATGGATAGAAGAGAGAAACTTGTTCCTGAGCCAATAAGAACATCTTTTGGACGTGGTAAATGGAATTGTGGATCAGTTAATTTAATGTTTCGTGGAAACGTTGACATGTCACGTGGAAAAACTTGACTGGTACTCAGATCAGCAATTTGATTAACTGTCAAGAAGGATAATGATCTTTAAAAGTTATTATTCATGGATTTGCACTTGATTTGTATTAGATTTTTTGAGAAAGTTTGCATTTCATTAACTACTCCTATAGGAATAGAACATGTTTACTTATTAAAGCTTTGGTGGTTGTTTTTATTTACAATGGAACCCCGCAAACCAAACCACACACCGACACCCGCCACCGCGAATCCATCCAAAGAGCACAAACACACACACAAAGCCCCGACCGTCACCCCCTTGATCGCCACCAAACGTCCGCGGAAGTAGCAACCGAAACGCCGCGCACACGCCCGCATCCCCCGAACAAACCCACAACAACAAGCACCAATACGCGGTCCAATCCACAAAATTCCCTTAGAGAACGTGTTTGTTTGGGAATTTAAAATTTATGTGTTAACGATTCAATAATGAAATTAGCAGTCGCACAGGTATCGTGCACTCATTGAGCTGGTATGAAATTACCTGATGAATCCTGCATCATTATAATGGCATTCATCATTGATTGGAATCTGGGATGTTTAAGATAAGTCGTGAGATTGTGTGTGACCAATCATTTAGACGTATCATTATGAAATACTGTTAAATGATGGGTAGTGTTTTGAGGATTTTATAAACATCATATATGCGTTGATCAATCGAGAGAGAGAGAGTTGAAAGATGGACACTTAAAGAGTATATGATAGCCAGGAGAATGGGTGTATTATAGCCAAGTGGGCCTAATGAATGAATAGTCAAGTAGGTTCAATGAATGAATTTGTGTAATGTATATGGTTAAATATCGGAAAAAGGAAGATACTAATTATATGAATGAATTAGGGATATGTATTGTAAAAAGTGTCTCATGAAAAGTTCACTAATTATAAAATTAATTAGTATGATATGTATGGAGACTATGAGGCTAAATATACTTTAGCCAAATGGGTTTATTGAATAAATTGTTCGATGTGTATGTTTCGTGGAAACAGATCGTTCATAACAACGTTTGAGAGATCGAATGTATGATGACCATGGGTCAGACATACTTCAGCCATGGGCATGAAAGTCGCAAGTAGGCGAGCAGGCGAATGTTTGTTTTATAACAACGATCACGGATCGAATGTATGATGACCATGGGCCAGACATACTTCAGCCATGGGCATGAAAGTCGCAAGCAGACGAGCAGGCGTATGTTTGTTTTATAACAACGATCACGGATCGAATGTATGATGACCGTGGGCCAGACATACTTCAGCCACGGGCATGAAAGTCGCAAGCAGGTGAGCAGGCGTATGTTTTAATAGTGTCCCATGATGGGAATACCATAAGATACGTTTTAATAATTATATGAATGAATTGATACAATACACATGTTTAAATATTGTATCCTGGTCATAGCTCTATAAAAAGGCTACTGTTTATATATGAATAAAATTGATACAATATATATATATTTACATATTGTACCCTTGTAAGAGTTCTATAAAGAAGGTTTTGTTAACTTTGCAAATTGCAAAATTGCTATTTCTTGTATAATTCTGAAATGTTTTAATAACTATAGTTACTATAGTATTTCTTGTATAATTTTGAAATGTTTTAATAACTATAGTAATATTATTATTAGAAAAGAGTATTTAAAAAACAATAATTAAATATCAATAGCAGAAATATTAATTAATTATAATAACAAAAATACCAATTAATAATGTATTGATATATTTAATGTCGTTAATCTTTATAAGAATTAGTTGATGGAAGTGACAAATTTTTAAATTTATAATTTTGATAATAATAAGTAAATGATGGAATTAAAGAATATAGCGTTATTAATCTTTATAAGAATTGATTGATCGAATTGAAAATTGATAATTTTGGTAATAATTAAATAATGGAATTAAAGAATATATCGTTATTAATCTTTATAAGAATTAATTGTTCGAATTGAAAATTTAAAATTGATAATTTTATAATGATAATAATAATTAAATAATGGAATTAAAGACTATAGCGTTGTTAATCCTTATAAGATTTAATTGTTGGAATTGAAAATTTTAAAATTGATAATTGATTGAAAATTAAATTTTAATAATAATAATTAAATAATAGAATTAAAGGATACAGCGTTGTTAATAAGTTAAATTTGTAACTTATCTTAATTTGATTGCGTTTCACGATGTTGATGGAGATCAGGCACTGATTTAGAAATGTTTTTCAATTTTTAATCTCGTTGTATGTAGATATTATCAGTCCATAACCTCACAGGAGGCACCATTTGTTTCGTCGAAAACTAGTCCTTAAGCCTAATTCTCGTGCTTCAGTTTTAAACCCTTTTTTTTGTTTACTGTAAAATAAATGTTTGGAGAAGGATTAAATATGAATAGGTATTATTAAATAATTATGCTCAATTTGGGGTGTATATTGAAGAATTTATTAGCCCCATGAAGGGAGAAAACCTTGGCGTGGCCAAAGAAAAAACTCCCTGAAGACTTAACATTTGATGAAAGCTATATGCATACGTAAAGGAGTGTGTTTGTTATAAATGTTAATTGTATATAGTAATGATCAAGAGGTCTGTTATATGATAATAGCCAATAGGCCTGATATAAATGCATTGAATGATCGTTCGTAATGGCGTCACAGTAAGTTGAGCCAGCGTTGAGCGAATCATTCGTATATATATATATTAAATAAATACCTTTCGATTTGGAATATGTTATATTATAATACATTACGATTATACAATCCTGATATACATGTTGAAATGTGAATATTGAAGAAAGAATAATTAATACAATTCGTTGTGTAGAGAAACGTGTTGTCTTTTAGCTGTTGTCTTGCCGGCCAACCTCAAGCCAGTCCCCACCAATATGTCTCCGCCAAGCCACGCGCCAAGCCCACTTAGCATATACGAATCATAGCGAGCCTATCCGAACCAACCCGAACCCTCAACAGTTACCTTAGTCTCATAATTCAAAAAACGTAGAATAATATTAATAGAAAATTATTAAGTGAAATTTAGATTTGGCTTAAACACTTATGAAGCATACTTACATTAAATATTATAATTATTTAAAAAAAAATAATTAATTAATATTCAAATACAAGTAAAACAATATTTAATTTTTAAATTAAATCTCTCTTTAAATTTTTTGTTTTTAATCAATTCCCATTTGGTTTACCCTTAAATCAAATTTTTCACTGTTCCTTAGGAAGATTTAAATGAAATTAATGTAATCCTTCATATTTCTTAATTTATGATATATTGTAGATCATTGTAGATTTCTCTAAATTTTCACATCTCTTAACAACAGAAAATTTTTATATACAAACATAATTTATTTTAACGATAAAAAATCTGCAGTGTCTCCACTCGACTATCTCACATTTTAAATTAGATTGAATAACATATATATATTTAAATTAAATTCTAAATTAAAATTAATACACAATATTTATTAAATCAGCGCATCTTTGGCTTTGTTGATGTCGCGTGATTTGCAGTCGAGTTAAAATATTAATTCCGGTACTTTCAGCAATTCAATCAAGCTGAAATTCTATATAAAGCAGTTTTATACAATTTTTAATCATGTGAAATACAATCAAGCATATATCTTTATTTTTACGGTCAGTTTAGAGGAGAAAATATCAAAATGTAAGTAATGACCCTCTTCCGTTTGAGCTATATTTCTCAAAAATTGATAGAAAACTTTAAATTTTGAATAATGTCCGTGTACCAAATTTCATTATTCTATCTCAAACCGTTTTTGCGTAATCTTGTCTTTACACACACATACACCCCCCCCCCACACACACAGATCTTTTTCTCAACCTTAGTGAAAATAACTCAGGAACCTTCAAAACGTATAAAAACATCAAAATCTCGACATCGAAAATTTTCGTGATCGCAATACTCTCTGGCGAGATAGTAAAAAATAATATGGTAAAAACATTGTATTTTTTTAATAAATCAGTAAAAATATTAAAAATGCAATAGAACAATCATAGTGAAATATTTTACCGTTTTTGTTTTTATTTTTATTAACAAAATAACAATTAATAATAACAATATTTATATATATATAATATTTACTATAGTCTGATAAATATACCTTAGCCATTAATAACTTGAATTATCCAGTATCCAGATTTATATTTGTTTTACGATTTAAGTATATAAATAAAGAAACCAGGATAAAATCCGAATTTGAAAATATACAAGACATCATTTAACCAAGCAAGTCTGGAGTTCATGTCATTCTACCTTATATTAGGATTAAAAATCTCTAAACAATATATATATATATATATACATATAATTTATTATATATATTTTTATTTTGTTATCTATTAATTTAAATTATTCACACACCTTTCTTTCATGTTAAGGGTGCAAAACTGCAACTTATTATAAATAATTAATAAATTTATTGATAAATAATATAATAATATTTTAGAAATAAAATAAATCTTTTTTTTTATTGAACTATTTATGTTTTGATCTTTGTCTAATAATTTTACTACTTATTATTCTATTCAAGATAAATATAAATGAAATCTAGATTATTGTTATTTAAATTTATTTTAATAAATTTCCATATATGAATATCTTGACGAGATAAAAATATCACTAGGGCTTTAGCCATATATATACCAAAATATATATATATAATATTTAAAAAATAAATGAATCATTTAATTAAATAAAAAAAACAATAATGGATGCTTTCTATTAATTGAAATGTTTTATAAGTGAATCATAATAAATGAATATATGAGATATTATAAATAAAAAAAATATTATTTTATAAAAAAATCCTACAAAAAAATGTTTTAATAAAATTTTTGTTCTAATTATTGCATCGATTTACGTGTGTTAAGGAACCTTTGGTACATAAATATTTCTAAACTAATTTAACAAAAAGATTTATTAAAAAAAATAAAAAAAATCATAGGACCTCCTTTGATTATTAGCTTAATAAAGACTACATACTAGATGTTTACTTTGAAGAATGGAGAACACTGAAAAAGAATTTTAATCCTTGCAAGGACAATCGAATTGATATTCGATTCGAAAAAATAAACTGGATGGAAGAAAGCAAAACATTTAATATAAACAATGATTTTTTCATAAATTCGCGTTTCAAATCATTTCTCTCATTCAGTAAAAAATCAGGAAAATAAATCCTAAGTTTGTTGAATAGACATTTGGTGATTAAGTTAAAAAATATATTTAAGTGTCGACAAATAGAAATATTGGAAATATTAGAAATTCTAATAGAAAGCAAACGATAAATTAAATTTCATTTATGATGAGTAAAAAGAAAATCTAAAGCTTGTTTTAATAGGGAATAAAAATTAAATAAAAACTTACTCTTTACGTATTATGAAAAATTATTAAAAATTTTAAAATATATATAAGTAAAACATAATTAAATAGCGTGAGTATATATAATTACAAATTACATTTCTTTTAATAGGTAAATTTTTAATAGAGAAATGGATTCAAATAATATTAATGTTATTAATAAATAAAACATATATATATCAATATATGAAGGGAAGGGTTATTTTCACACCAAATTTCACATGTAGAGATTTTTAAATATCTCCACGAATCATGCACTTTATATTGATTTTTATCCTCGGGAAAATGCATCTTCATTAGTTTTTTTAATTTAAAATTATATGACGTCACCCAACTCTTCATGATGTCACAGCCAGCGCCTCCTTATATATTATAAATAATATAAAATTAAAAATATTTGTTATATCCATATCTGTTTATTATTGCATTAATAGATACATTTAAATTATTTGAAATTGTTTCAGAATGTTTAGAATTTTTAACCTTATTTAATACTAGCTGATCAGAGCGCCTTCGGCGCTCTTCACACCTAGACGGGGGCTCCGCCCCCTGTACCCCCCCCCCCGAGTGTCCCTATTCTGAGCTATAACCATCTAACTCCTACCCTATCCTATCTCTCTCACGTTCCTTCCTACATTGTCCACCCTGTTCACAATTGGTCTTCCAAACGGACGTTTTCCAATCGAACTCCCACCAATATATTTTCCTCTCCCATGCTAGCCATGTGCCCTGTCGGCTCCAGCCTTCTCTATTTTATGACCTATAATTTAATAATTTTGATCCCCTTTGATAATAATTTCCCGATTGCAACCTCGATTTAAATTCTTTGCAAATATTATTCTCTCTGATACTAATTATTTTGTCTTATCACTATTAATTTCAAACCCCATCAATTTTCCTACCTCGATTAATTTTTTTATGCTACTTTAAATGTTATTAATTTATTTAAAAAAAATCAGAGTAAACAAAATAAAAATAAAATATAAAATTAGCATAACACTAAACTACTATAAAAATAATATTAAAAAATATATTATATATTAAAATCTTACGTGAAAATCCAATTATGAGATCAAATTTTCTTAATTAAAATAATTTACTCACATAATCTTAAAAATTAATAGTATTAAATTATAGCCGTAATGTGAGTGTTTTCAAAGTTTAAAAGGCCAATAAGATCAATTGAGATATTGTAAATATCAATAGATATATAAAAAGATTTTTATCTGCACATTGCTCAGAATTTAAATTACCGCCAAATTATCGCCACCAGCGCCTCTATGATCTAGTATGGTAACTAAACTATTTTTAATTAATATTCTTTATAATTTTTTTAAAATTTTTCTAATTCAAAAATCGAAAATCGGGCTTCGAGGTCTGGTGGCCAGCCCCTTTGTGCTTCCGTGTAAAAAATTCCAGGTCCCTGCGTGCGATAGTTTTTGCTGGAGTGCTCGGTCAAACAAACACACAGACAAACAGACACATTACATTTGCTTTTATTATTATAGATAGGAAAATGAAATGACGTCATCAATTTGGGCGTTATTCACACCTAGACGGGGTCTCTGCCTCCTGTATCCTGTATTTGGTTGGAAGTTTATTTTTGCAGTTATGCAATCATCGAACATCACATGCTAAACAATACCTCCCTTACTATCGTCGGTCGGTAAAAATGATGAAATGACCATTTAAGCTTGCTGCGTCTCCGTCGCATGCTCGGTAATGCATCTCTCTCTCTCTCATTACTTCATTTGAGATAAAAATTCAATGTAGCTAAAGATAGCTGGAAATTAATTTATTTCAAACCGTCGGGCGGTTCTGTGCCTGGACACATGTCAACTTATTTTATATACAAAACGCCTTACTTATTCATAAACTAAGAACAAACAACTCTTAAATAATAAAATAGATTTATTATTATGTGAATTATTAGATAAAATATAATAAAATATAGTTTTTTTATCTTTCCTTATTTCCCCTTCATAATACACAATATTCCTCCTGTATGATTTACAATTATATTATTTATTATCTATTATATAGTGTATCATAAATGATCAAGGATATTTTATATTGTAAATAGAAAATAATTTTTACAATTTTAATATATTATTATACATATGTCACCAATATTCTAATTTTCAATCATTGAAAATTCTAAGAAATATCAATAACAATATTAAATAATGTAATTGAAAATTATTTATATTATAAGCAGAATACATAATCTGTATATCAATATATCTAAAAAAATTTTAATAAATAGATTTCTAAATTTTTACAGTTAATTAAATAATTAACAAGAATTTATATTGGAATCATTGCGTTTTACCTAATAAATCTGAATTAATTATGAAATTATTTGATTGACAAGGGAAACAAATATGTTTTCATGAACAAATAACTGGTAAATGTTTAATCAATAATTATGATGTTAATAAAAACAGAACATTAATAATAAAAATCGAAAAAAAAGTTACTAAATATTCTAGCTTTGTTCTTTGTTATGCATATATTTACTTGCAAATATAACATTAACAGAGATTTAAATGGGTAGCTCGTTGATAATAAACCATAGCCATTTCTAAAGATAACTAAAATGAAATAACCAAAAAGAGGAAATTGAACATTTTTAATATCTGAATCGTTTGTGACCAGAATACTAATCAATAAGTTAAAACAAAAAACAAAAATAAATAAATAAATAAAATTGTGTGTATCACTAAAAAAATTTTTATTAATAGAATAAAATTTAAAAAATTAAATATTGGTTCGATAAAAAACATCTTAACTTATATATTTTTAATGTATTAATTTTAGTATACATATTTCTATTAATATTCATAAATACATATTTATTTATCTATAGTATGTAATTTTTGTTCATTTTAAATAAATACCTGGAACAGCGAGCTATCGCTCGACCCTTAACAAATTTATACAATTTATTATTATACACTTATTATTATATATATATATATATTTGTTATTATAATTAGATGACTTCAGTTTTATATTTTTCAAAGTACCAATAGCTTATAGACTGTTTTGACAAAGGATTACTACTGATAATAATATAAATTCTGAAGTTATATTGTCACCTATACTTGTCTTTAAGAAATAAGTCTATTAAGAAAGGCGGTTATATTGAGAGGTTTAATATCTGAAAAATATACAAATATATATACATATTGTAATATATATGCATAAAAATGCATTTTATATATATATAATGGCGCGAAACCTAGACATTTAATTTTTGAACACATTTTGCTAAATTAAAGAATAAAGGACATTTGGTCATGGAACATGTGGTCTACACGTGCACAGAGACCCATCCATGTATCCAGGGTGGGGGAGGGAATGAAGAGGCTTCATTGTAGATGGCTTCGACATGTTTGAGTCAGTCTTGATCAGGAATTGGAGAAGAAGACAACATATCCCTTGCAGGAGTGACATCCCCGGCCAAAACTCTTTTTGAGGAATGCCGCTGCCCACGAGATGTTCCAGATAAATACGCAGGACAACACTCAAGACTCAAGTCTCCAAAGAATTCTCCATTTCTTCATTTCACACAAGGCAAAGTGGTCGACCCTTAGTAATTAATAAAATTTGCAATTGCTTAATATAAATTAAATCTCATTTAATTTATATTTATATTTCTAACGGTACCATTTAATTTCTTCAATTTCATATTAATTTCATTGTTATCTATTGTTATTATATTAATTCTTCTATTTAAATAAAATACATGATTTTAGTTTAATTTTATATATGCATTTTTAAACTGAACCTATTCAATTTTATCATTTCCCTTATCAACCTTCGCGGATTCAATAACTATTTATTATTGCTACCAAATTAATTAAACATATATATATATATATATATATATATACAATTTTTGCTAGTATAATAAGATATAAGATAAGATCTATACAAATTTAACATTAATTCAATACACATTACATTTTATTCTATTATTTTTTCTTTCTTTTTTTTAAATTCAAATCTCTGATAGATATTTTTTAAATTTAATTTTTAATTTATGTAGTTAAAAGAGTTTTTGAGTTCTAGTAACATAATAATATAATGATTTATTTTACCTTTAGTTATATTAATTTCTTCTATGAAATTTAGAATATGATACCAATTTCTAATATATATAACTATGAATTAGTGAAAGAAATATTAACCCAAAAGTTAATATTTATTTTGTATTGCATTAATTTGAAATTCTATTACGCATGAATGTTTTTTATGTACATATTTCAACATAAATAAATATAGTATATATATATTATGATTTCGAAATTTTGATTGTAATTTAGATAAATAAAAAAAAGTTTAATTTTCGCTAAATAAATAAAAACTTGGGTTGTTCAAAATCTTACCTTTTAGAATCAATAATCATTTAGAAAATTTAATTCATTAAATGTCCCCTCCCCCCTCCTTTCCTATCTATTTATCATTACCGATCAATTTTGTTTAATAAATCAAGGGAACTGAAATGAAAATCGCTCTTTAATGTATTTCTGATTACAATTAACTTATTTGGTAGATACCTTCAATAGAAGTTTCATTCATTTTCAATCACTTGTGACTTTAAACGATTTTAATGAATTTTTTTTTTTTAGATTTCAAAGTAACTTGGAAAAGCCATATATTATTGCATGTGCATTTCAATTAATATACAAACAGGCTGAATGAAGTCACAAGTTGTTCACTTGTTTATATGGGTTGGGGGAGGGTGGGGGGGGGGGCAAATGGTTGAGGAATGAAGTGTCAATTTACACTAGTCCCATAGCCTGAGTGATTACGCATCGATCTATTGATTGGGAGTCAATCATGGGAATAGCGTTTGTATTGGAGTAGTGGGGAGCAGCTGGCAGGCCAACTTTATCATCAAATTAATGGTCCCAATTTGGGGCAGATCACGAAAAGCACCCCTGTCACCCCCTCAGGGGTTGGGATCTCCCTCCCAATACCCTTTAGAGACGCCTTACCCGAAACGCAAAATTCGTCTATTTAGATATTCCCACAATTGGCGAAATAGCACCCGAAACAGCTATAAAACCCAATGAGATCCTCTCTATCTCGACAAATAAACATTCCTTTTTTCGTTTTTACTTTTTGCTCACTGATAGAAGAAAAGAAACTGGAGCTGGTAATTTGAAGAAAAATTTATTTAAATCGAGGAAATTAGATCTTTGGTCGTATGTTTTATGTATTTTTATATATAAATTCTTTTATTGAATTTAATTCATTAATTAATTAATTTTTTTTTCTTTATAAGCATATATATTTTTTTATTTAATTTAATTTTAATAAATTTATAAAATTTAATTTCTTCAATAAAAAAAGAGATGATATTTATATCCTCATTAATTCTACAAAAATAAATACCTTCCCATATTTTTCCACACCTTTCTTCTTTCAAATGATTTTTTTAAAATGCTTATTCATTATTACCCTCTGTCTTTTAGCTTGTATTTTTTTATCACAGTTTTTGGTTTTCAACCAACAGTGAACGTCTTTTTTATCCATTCAAGCATCGTTCTCTGTCCATTTCTCACTTTAATGTCTATGAATGAATATATATATATATATATATATATATATTCATTGCTCTTTAATTTTTTCATAATTCATCCTTTCCCCATCTTTGAACCATTCATATTTAACTTTTTTTAATAGAAAAAAGTCATGCAAATATATATATATATATATATATACATATAAATATTTATTATATAATATGAATAAGTAAAAATAAAATATTATATCCATTTGTAATTAATTTTTTTAAAGACAGTGAATAAATAAAAATGTTTTTAAAATAAATTGAATAAGACTTTATTAAATATTAGAATTTTAAATTAAATATTTTTCTTAATATTTTTAATTATGATTTTATTATGTATTTATACACTTTCATTTACCTTTATATATAAAACTCAAAAATGTAGATTTAGATGTCTTTAAAAATATTCGTCAAAGCTAAAAATTTATATTATTTTAGTAATTAATCTAATGTGTGAATGATTTTGAGCAAAAAATAAAAATAATATAAGATTTTAACTATAACAATTTAAGTAAGTGAAGAAATATAAAGAAATATGCAAGTAAATCAGTTCTTAAGGAATTCTAATCTATTCTAGAGTTTAGAGTTTAGGTTACATTATTGGGAAAACCCCTTTAATTACAATAGATATATTGCAGAAATTCAAAAAAAAAATACACTTTTATCTTTATATTGAAATTTATAATGTAATAAGTTGACCTGTGGCCGAGCCGACCTACGGTTTGAAGTAAATTAATTTCCAGCTACAGAAACAATTTCAAATAATTTTAATATATCTATTAATGTAATAAAAATAGATATGGATACATAAATAATAAATATAAACATTTTTAATTTTATTTTATTTATAATATATATGCAAGACCAGGCTGTGACGTCATGAATGGCTGGATGACGTCATAATTTTAAATCAAGAAAAAACTAATAAATATGATTTTTCTCGAGGATAAAACCAATACAAAAAGCATGATTCGTGGTGATATATAAAAAAATCTCCATGTTAAATTTGGTGTGAAAATAACCCTTCCCTTCCTATCGTCGATCGCTAATACTACCACTTCCGGTTTCCGGAATTACACCAAAAGTTGATCAATTCATCCCACTGATACATTAAGTAAATATACCAAATTTCATCAAAATCGGTGAGCCGTTCAGGCTGTACACATCTATACGGACGGACGGACAGACATAATGCTAAAAATACTTTTTTCTGTTAAGAAAATGCATGATTCGTGGAAATCTCCACATGTGAAATTTGGTGTGAAAACAATACCTCCTTACTATCGTCGGTCGGTAAAAATTAGCATTATGTTTTATTTAAATTATTTCTAATAGCTATATTGTAATTTTAAAAATTTCTCATCTAGAGCGGCAGATAGAATTCAAATTCTACAAATATTACAACCAAAAATACATTAATAAATTATATTTTTCATTAAATTGCTTTTTAAAATTCACGTTAGACCATTTAAAATTATTAATAATTATGTAATTTTATATATAATAATAACTCTAAATAAAAACCCATAATCTTAATATATATATATATATATTATTATATTAATTTAAAGAGTAAATCATTACCCATTTGCCAGTTAAATGAAGATAAATCTCCTTGACGTTTCGTTGGTTGGGCTCGGTATACAGTTAGCCTCTGATGAACATCCAGCAATTAGTTTAAACAAACCGGGGTGAGGGGTTAAAATTCATTCAGCAGACAGCATCTATTTATTTTATTACTTGATTCATTGTGACAAGGCGACTTACACATTTTCGATTTTATATTTTTATACATTCTAATTATTCTTCAATGTTAAGCTACTTAATAACATAGAAATGAGGGATTTCAATTAATTTTATTTTATATATATATATATATATATATATTTATATAAAATAAATGACTAGTAAACACGTTTTGAATGACTCAACTCTATTAATTTTATTCAAAAATATAACTCAGTCTAAATAGATTATATAATATATAATACATGAATTCAGTTAATTTCAAGTAAGCGTTTTATAATTTAAAAAACATTATATATATATATACTAGCTGCCCGAGCGCCTTCGGCGCTCTCCGCACCTAGACGGGGGCTCCGCCCCCTGTACCCCCCCGAGTAAAAGGTTTTCATCCATTTTGTTTCAATCAGTATATTACATAAAACATTCATTTCTTTTTGTGTTCTTATTTAAAATACATTTTAATTTAATCACTAAATTAATTATATATATTATTATTGTATATGTTATATCTATCTATCTATGTGACTCTAAGGAACTCGAAAGTTCTAGCCCGCAGCAACCACATTTCTCCAAGTGTCCCTATCCTGAGACCTTGTCCCATCTCTCTTACGTCCCTTCCTACACGTCCTTGGTCTTCCAAGCGGACGTTTTCCAATCCAAAATCTTTTTCCTCTCCCATTCTAGCCGCGTTCCCTGCCTATCGCAGCTTTTTCGCTTTTATAACCCTAACTATTTCTGAAGATGCATAGAGGTCATGCAATTCCTCGATGTGCAGTCTCCGCCATTCCCCGGTGACCTCATCTTTCTTTGGCCAATAAATGCTGGAAAGAATACTCTGAATCTACTCTCATCTCCCAGGGTCATAGACCTTGCGTCCCACCCATATAATACAACAGGCAAAATAATTGGTTTATATATTTTAATTTTGATTCCTTTTGATAATAATTTTGATGAGATAAGCCTCTTTACTCCATGATAACAGGCGTTTCCCGATTACAACTTCGATTTAAATATATATATTCTTCTCAAATATTATTATCCTTCGTGATTACATTCAATTTTTCTACATATTCAAATTCTACATTTTGTATATAGATTTTGTTACTAAATATTTTTTCTTATCACCATTAATTTCAATCTGAATTAGAAGAAAATTATAAATTACCTCCTCTTCCAGCCCATTTACCTATCCAGGCATCTTAATTTCTTAACACTCCGTTTTTTTAAATTTAAAATAAAAGGAGATAAATAGTTTTAAATTATATTCGAATGGTCTATTATATTCTATATATCGGTATTTTTTTCTGAATTTAATACCAACTTGATTTTCAAAATGTTCCATTCGTTATCCATATGATTGATTACATGTGTTAAAATTTAAAAAAATTCAAATATTCTAATTTTTAAATTTAAATACAATTGAATATTATTTTTTATTAATATCATATCAAAAAAGAGAATTTATTAAAAATTAAAAATAAAAAAAGAAGCCTATTAATAAAAAAATATAATAGAATACAATAATTTTGATTTAAAACAAATTTTAATTTTAAAAAAAAATACTCAATATAAAAAAGACATAAATTTAAAACATCTCGTAATATCATTTGTCTAAAAAACATATTTTAATTAACCAAGAAATCATTTTTGCACTTAAAATATATTTGTAATTAATAATTGAAACAAAAACAAAAATAATAAAATATTGTCATTTTAATTGAAGTTTTGAAAATATTTTTGTATTGATAAAAGTTTAAAAATAATATATTCAGTTTTTTTAAGCTTTCACTTTCAAATAGAAAAGAAGAAATATTCAATTATATAGAAAGAATAAATAAAATTTAAGTTAAATATGATCTAAATATTTTATTAAATAAATTTAAATGACAACTTTTAGAATAAATTATTTAATTTAATTGATATTTGAATATTAGAATTTAAAATAAAAAGTGAAATATTCTCATAATTTTTAAATTCTGAGCACAGAGCATCCAGCTGCAATATGCAGACAAAAACCTTTTTTATATATATACATAGATAGTTGACGCTAGGGATGGCAATATGGGTTTTTCCAAGAAGGAAGAGAAAGTTAATATCATTTTAGATGAATGAATGGATGAAAATTCAAATTTTCTATATAGTTTTTTATATTTGTTTATTTATTCACAAAAAATTAATTGACATAATTATTAATTTAATAAAATAAAATTTAATATTAAAATTTAATAAAATAATATTTAATATTAAAATTTAATAAAATAAAATTTAATATTAAAATTTAATAAAATAATATTTAATATTAAAATTTAATAAAATAAAATTTAATATTAAAATTTAATAAAATAAAATTTAATATTAAAATTTAATAAAATACAATTTAATAATAAAATTTAATTTAATAAAATTAATTTAATAAAATAAAATAATTTAATAAAATATCTATATATATAAAAAAAGGTTTTTGTCTGCACATTGCTCAGAATTTAAAAATTTTTGCATATCTTCGCGTTTCATGACCTCTAGAATCCAAAAGTGACTTTAGAATTTTTCATGTCTGTCTGTCTGTCTGTCTGTCTGTCTGTCCGGAAAATTACTATTTTATAGACTCTGAATTGGCTGAACCGATTTCTATGAAATTACATCACAATATTCTTATATACCCCTAGAGTAACATAGGCTATAAATTTTATTTATATGTCAACAATAACCGCAGAAATTAATTTTTTAAAGTTTATATAATTCCCCGTGTTGTTCATTCAAGAGCAGCTCGCGGCTCACTGTCGGCCTAGCGGAATCATTTCAAACAATGAATTATCATAGCTATTCCCAATCAAAGAATTATTATAATACTAGCTGCTCAGAGCGCCTTCGGCGCTCTTCACACCTAGACGGGGGCTCCGCCCCCTGTACCCCCGAGTTGTACATAGTATTTGGTGGTTGAAAGTATTAAAAGGTTTTCATCCATTTTGTTTCAATCAGAATATTACATAAAACATTCATTTCTAGTTGTGTTCTTATTTAAAAAATATATTTTAATTTAATCACTATATTAATTATATATATTATTATTGTATATGTTATATCTATCTACCTATGTGGCTCAAAGATACTCTAAAGTTCTTAGCCGCAACAACCACATTTCTCCAAGTGTCCCTATTCTGAGCCCTTATTCCATCTCTCTTACGTCCCTTCCTACGCGTCATTGGTTTTCCAAGCGGACGTTTTCCAATCGGTCTTCCCACCAATATCTTTTTCCTCTCCCATTCTTGCCACGTGCCCTGCCTATCGCAGCTTTTTCCCTTTTATAACCCTAACTATTTCTGAAGATGCAGAGAGGCCATGCAATTTCTTGTTATACAGTCTCCCTCATACCCGGTGACCTCATCTTTCTTTGGCCAATAAATGCAGGGAAGAATCCTATTCTCAAATACTCTGAATCTACTCTCATCTCCAAGGGTCATAGACCATGCCTCCCACCCATATAATGCAACAGGCAAAATAATCTTTTTATATATTCCCTTTGATAATAATTTTGAAGAGATAAGCCTCTTTATTGCAGATAACAGGCGTTTCCCGATTGCAACCCCGATTTAAATTCTTCTCAAATATTATTATCCTTCGTGATTACATTCAATTTTTCTACATATTCAAATTCTACATTTTGCATCTTAAGATTTTGTATGTTAATACTCTTCCTCTTTGTTACTAAATATTTTTTCTTATCACTATTAATTTCAAACCTCCATTAAATTTTCCTCGCTATCTGTAATTGCAATTGCCGAATCTCCTATTATATTTAAGTCGTCTGGGTAACCTAACATTTTACAATTGATTTCCGCATCTTATTCTTTCTTTACTACCTTCAAGACAAATTTGAAGATCAAAATTTGAAAAAGTTTATGCTGATCTATATTGAGTCATGTGTATGTTTTACTAAAGTCTACAAATAATTAGTGAACAGAAATATTGAATTCGCGGTTTTGTTCCTAATATCTGTCATAATGAAAATATCTTAATTAATGTTGGTCGATTTGGCCTGAACCCGCAATGATATCTCCTAATATTTCCTCCGCCTATGGTTCTTAAGTATTGTATATGTTATAATAGTATAATATATCTTGATCATTACATTTTGATATTTTATTTTCATTGCTAGATTATTATTGAATATTTTTAATTATAATGAAACTTGAGAAAATGCAAAAATAGAGACTTGAGACAATTTATAAAAATTAACGTTATAAAACCATAGATAAATGACCAATCTATACATTCATTAATAGTATTAATTTAAATTAATTGATTTATTTGTTTTTTTTATTATTAAGTTCATTTATTAATTTTTTTAGATCATAGTTATTTTCCTTAAAAGAAACTTAAATTCTGTGGTGCTAGGGGATTTGAAAATTATTCGTCGCAATATGAAGATTTCGCTTACAGTTTCTGTCATGTCCGACCTCCATCCAACAGTTATTTTCTGTTAAGTTTTTTACTTCTCTTAATCATGTGATCTATATATTTAATTTTTTTTGATTCATTATAATAAAATTTAAACAAATAAAAATTTTTACTTTGTTAATTTATATAAATTTCAATATAAACTGATTGTGAGTGATACGCTTAGCCAATACTCTGAATAATTTGTGTACAAAAATATTGAATGTTCTTAGCGAGATTTGATATAATGTTGTACGATTTGTCCTAAATCTGAATTAGAAGAAAATTATAAATTGCATTAAAATGAGACCTTTTAGAATAAATTATTTAATTGAAATGATATTTAAATATAAGAATTTAAAAAAATATTATATTCTTTGTTTGGCAATTGTTATTTAATTATGTGCAACATGATTCGACTTGCACAGAGCATCGTTATTTTTTATTAATATCACATAATAAAAATGAATCTTTTAAACATAATAAATAAAAAAGACATTTTAATAAATTTAAAAAATATACCCAATTTAAAAATGTCAAAAATTTAAAACAACTTTATATCATCATATTTTAATTTTTATATAATATATATATATTTAGTAATTAATAATAGAGTAATTAAATTAAAATAAAAAACAAAGATAATATAATTCAGTCATTTTAATTCAGGTTAAATAATATTTTTTTTTATTATTCAATGATAAAATTTATATATTATTATATATATATTATAGAAAAGAAGAAATATTCAATTAAATAAAAAATAATTTAAGATAAAAATATGATCTAATAAATATTTTAATTAAATTGAGAACTTTTAGAATAAATTATTTAATTGAATTGATATTTGTATATTAGAATTTAAAATAAAAAGGGAAATATTATAATAATTCTTCGATTGGGAATCTCTATGATAATTCATTGTTTGAAATGATTCCGCTAGGCCGTCAGTGAGCCGCGAGCTGCTCTTGAATGAACAACACGGAGAATTATATAAACTTTAAAAAATTAATTTCTGCGGTTATTGATAAGATATTAATAAAATTTATAGCCTATGTTACTCTAGAGGTATATAAGAATATTGTGATGTAATTTCAAAGAAATCGGTTCAGCCAATTCTGAGTCTATAAAATAGTAATTTTCCGGACAGACAGACAGACAGACAGACAGACAGACAGACAGACGTGAAAAATTCTAAAGTCACTTTTGGATTCTAGAGGTCATGAAACGCGAAGATATGCAAAAATTTTTAAATTCTGAGCAATGTGCAGACAAAAACCTTTTTTTATATATATAGATTTCCCTTTTTATTTTAAATTCTAATATTCAAATATCAATTCAATTAGATAATTTATTCTAAAAGTTCCCATTTTAATTAATTTAATAAAATATTTAGATCATATTTATATTAACTTAATTTTTATTTATTCTTTCTATATATTTGAATATATTTCTTCTTTTCTATTTGAAAGTGAAAGGTTAAAAAATCTCGCTAAGAACATTCAATATTTCTATACACAAATTATTCAAAGTATTGGCAAAGCGTATCACTCACAATCAGTTTAATTTGAAATTTTTATAAATTAACAAAGTGAAAATTTTTATTTGTTTAAATTTTATTACAATGAATCAAAAAAAATTAAATATATAGATCACATGATTAAGCGAAGCAAGAAACTTGAGGGAAATAACTGTTGGACGGAGGTCGGACATGACAGAAACTGTAAGCGAAATCTTCATATTGCGACTAATAATTTTCAAATCCCCTAGCACCACAGAATTAGATAAGTTTCTTTTAAGGGAGGAAAATAACTATGATCATAAAAAAATTAATAAATGAACTTAATAATAAAAAAACAAATAAATCAATTAATTTAAATTAATACTATTAATGAATGTATATATTGGTAATTTATCTATAGTTTTATACCGTTAATTTTTATAAATTGTCTCAAGTCTCTATTTTTGCATTTTCTCAAGTTTCATTATAATTAAAAATATTCAATAATAATCTAGCAATGAAAATAAAATATCAAAATGTAATGATCAAGAAATATTATACTCTATTTCACTATTATAACATATACAATACTTAAGAACCATAGGTGGAGGAAATATTAGGAGATATCATTGCGGGTTCAGGCCAAATCGACCAACATTAATTAAGATATTATCATTATGACAGATATTAGGAAAAAAATCGCGAATTCAATATTTCTGTTCACTAATTATTTGTAGACTTTAGTAAAACATACGCATGACTCAATATAGATCAGCATAAACTTTTTCAAATTTTGATCTTCAAATTTGTCTTGAAGGTAGTAAAGAAAAAATAAGATACGGAAATCAATTGTAAAATATTAGGTTACCCAGACGACTTAAATATAATAGGAGATTCGGCAATTGCAATTACAGATAGCGAGGAAATATTAATGGAGGTTTGAAATTAATAGTGATAAGAAAAAATATTTAGTAACAAAGAGGAAGAGTATTAACATACAAAATCTTAAGATACAAAATGTAGAATTTGAATATGTTGAAAAATTGAATGTACACACAAAGGATAATAATATTTGAGAAGAATTTAAATCGGGGTTGCAATCGGGAAACGCCTGTTATCTTGCAATAAAGAGGTTTATCTCATCAAAATTATATCAAAGGGAATATATAAAAAAATTATTTTGCCTGTAGGATAGGATTATTCCCTGCATTTATTGGCCAAAGAAAGATGAGGTCACCGGGGAATGGGGGAGACTGCATAACAAGAAATTGCATGGCCTCTCTGCATCTTCAGAAATAGTTAGGATTATAAAAGGGAAAAAGCTGCGATAGGCAGGGCACGTGGCTAGAATGGGAGAGGAAAAAGATATTGGTGGGGAGACCGATTGGAAAACGTCCGCTTGGAAAACCAATGACGCGTAGGAAGGGACGTAAGAGAGATGGGACAAGGGCTCAGGATAGGGACACTTGGAGAAATGTGGTTGTTGCGGCCAAGAACTTTCGAGTATCTTTGAGCCACATACATATATATACCATATACAATAATAAAATATATAATTAATTTACTGATTAAATAAAAATATATTTTAAATAAGAACACAAAAAGAAATGAATGTTTTATGAAATATATTGATTGAAACAAAATGGATGAAAACCTTTTACTACTTTCAACCAAATACTATGTACCACTCGGGGGTACAGGGGGCGGAGCCCCCGTCTAGGTGTGAAGAGCGCCGAAGGCGCTCTGAGCAGCTAGTTAAAATAATAAAAATTAATAAATTTGTAAAAAAAATATATAATAAAAAAAAAAAAAAAATGTGCCTTTGCGAGTTTGGAACTGAGGGATGCAAAGCTTAATTTAACGCCTTAGACCGTTCACCCATGAACCGCTTTTGTTTGGAAGCTTCTTATAAGGGTATATATAAGATTTCAAATTTTTGCCACCAGCGCCTCTATGAGCTAGTATGGTAACTAAACTATTTTTAATTAATTAGCATTTCCTGGACACACCTTACCAATTAGCGGTTTTCTAAAGGAAGTCTGACATGCCCTGAGACCTACTGAATATACATAAAAAATTTCATAAGAATCGGTCAAGCCGTTTCGGAGGAGTATGATTTCAAAGTTTTGTGACACGAGAATTTTATATATAAGATATATATATATATATATATATATATTAAAAACAAGATGCAATGATCAATTTATATGATTATAAAAATTATTATTGAAAAAAAAAATAAAAAATTTAATAGTGTGTACCTAGATCTTTGCGAGATATAAAAATATTAAAATAAATAAATATTTAATATATCATTATTCACATAAATTATATATTTATTATTATTATTTATAATTCTTTATTAACATTAGTTTTTATTATAGATGATTTTAAGAGAAAAAAATAAAAATCTATTAAATAAATAAATATTTTATTTTAGAAATCAATATACAAGTCTAGAAATAAGTCTAGAAATAAATTTTGAAATTAATCAGATAATTGGTTGTAGATGTTATCGACATACATATACAAATTCCGTCAAATTAATTAGTCTGCCAATCCTTTAGAATGTATTTTTTTAACATCAAAAATTGTAAAAAAAAAAAAAGTTAAATGAGATTCAAATGTATCAAATAGTTTTCATTCGTTGAATATTTGTCATGATTCGAAACTTATAATCCCTTCATTACATTCATAACATTGGAAATTCATTAATGGAAATTGTTAAATTTCTAATAATAAGGTTAGTATTCGAATATATATATAAAATTTATGAATAAACCCCTAATAACGTTTGGTATTCATAGAATCATTAATTAAGTTTTCATAATATTAATAAGTTTTATAAATTCAAATTACAAGTAATCCAGCATAAGTTTATTTGGTAAAAAATCAAATATTCAGGTAGCGTTGAATTGATTGGCATTCCTCTCCAATTGGCTAATTAATTTAATAAACAATGAAATTTTTTAAACAAATTAAAATTTGTTTTTGAGTTCAAAAGTAAATATTTTTAGGAAATAATATAAATAATATAATCCTTTTTTTTAGGAAAAAGTATAAGGAAGAAAGAATATTTTTTTTCTATGTATATATCTATACATTATTATAAATTTATGAAGTATGATTTTTTTCTAGATTTTTCGCACATAGAAATTTTAATTTTATTTATATTTTATTATTTTTAATATTTTTTTTTAATTTGATGTAGTGTGAGCCTTTCTCCTCAAGATTTCCATCTCAGAATTATGCAATGTCTTATCTACTTATACTGATTGAAACAAAATGGATGAAAACCTTTTATATACAGACTTTCAACCAAATACTATGTATCACTCGGTGGTACAGGGGGCGGAGCCCCCGTCTAGGTGTGAAGAGAGCCGAAGGCGCTCGGAGCAGCTAGTTTAAATTAATTAGTTTGTTTATTTTTATTGTTGTTAATTATTTATGTTTTATCGTTCTCAAGATAATGGTTAAAAATAACTTGTAATTAAATTATCAATAATTATCATACCAAGTTTACCCATTCTAAATATTCATTCACAACTCTTTATACCTATTTATATGCGGGAAAGTCTAGGGGAGGACACTCCCGCTTTTTTTCTCAGGTTCTAATCCCAAAAAAGAGATTGCACAGTCAAAATATTTGTAGCCTGGACTGTCATATACGATATAAGTATATATAAATTTTTCAAGAATGATTCTAAAATACTAGTATGTAGTAAATATCCACGAGATCTCAAAATATACGAAATTCGAGATATATCATTTACAGATGTCTCTTTCGATGTGGTGTGATAAGATCTAAAACGAGTGAGTTAAAAACAATGTAGGAGCCCAGTAGTCTCCTACATAAATGACTTTTTTGGCTTTCTCTAATAAATTAACGTTCTAAGGATTTTTTTTGAAATTGACACCATAGATAATATTTATAAAGAAAAATCGATCTGTATAGGTTTCAGCCTCCGGAAAAATCATCTTTGTTAGTTTTTTCTTAATTTAAAATAAGAATTGTAATAATAAAAAAATGGCGCCAGGCAAAGTTCTTAAATACAAAATATTATAAATAAAATAAAATTAAAAATATTTATTTTAATAATATACAAAATATTATGTTTTAAATTATTTTTATTTATATATTTTTATAACTTGACTTTTATTTCTGATTTAAACTACCTCGATCCATATTATTCTCTGGTTCATTTATATATTAAAAGTATTTTTGATAATAATTAGTATATATATATATATATATATATATATATATAATCTATTGAAAATCAATATATATATATAATCTATTGAAAATCAAATTTTGAGTAGTATTGAGTAGAGTAATGGTGTTAAAAGACAATAAATGGGTAAAGTTTTATCCAAATCCATGATAAATATGCTAAAGTGAACAATTAATAAATTAATTCGAGGAAATTGAAAAAGCAAAGCAATTCGATTGAAATGGTTCAAAATAGAAATGGATTTCTATGAATTCCGATTGTCAAATACTCATTAGATATTTTATATAGATGAGGTTGAATTCTTTTACATTCTCGAATAGTTAATAGTTGACATTTTATGTTTTTATTGTATATTGTATTATATTATTATTATTTTTATATTATAACATACTACCAGGAATAAACAGATAATTAATAATTATATCTATAACTTTACTAATATTATATAAATTTAAAATTATTGGAGTTATTAAAGTAACCAATTTTTATTGTAAATTATTGAAAAAGTTTGTTATATATCATATCTTATTAACTTATTATACTAGCAAAATGTGTATATATATATATTTGTATTTTTGAAATATTAAACCGCTCAAAGGATTTTTTTTTTTGAAATTCACACCATAGATAATTTTTATAAAGAAAAATTTATCTATCTTGGTTTCATACTCGGGAAAAGTCATCTTTATTAGTTTTTTCTTCATTTAAAATAGGAAATTTAAATAACGTCAGCAACTACGCCAGACAGCGCTTCCTTAATTACAAAATATTATAAATAAAATAAAATTATGAAAATATATATTATGTTATATCCACAGGCCATACTTTTCTGTCTTTCAGTACACTACTACGTACGTTTAAGGGCTGTATGTTTTATGACTATTTATTTTAATTTATATTCTTATAAATTTCTTGAAATTGTTTAATATATTTTGTTGTTTATTTATTTTAAATAAGAATCTTAATCTTAAATAGTCATAGTTCACGGCTTGATGAACCAGGTACTAAATCATTATATTACCTTTTACTTATTAGTTAGAATAATAATTTTTTTTGATGCAGCAGGTCTTAGATGGCAAGTCGATCAAAATAAATTTGAATGGTTCAGGATGAGTTGATACTCTGCTGAAAAACAGTGCAAATTTTTAATTGTTCAAGCATCTAATTCAACCAATGAGAGACCAACAATCCTGGTTATTTCACCCTTGTAAAAATGCTCCTGCTGAACTTCATATTTATTTTTACTTTAGCCATCAATCCATGACCATGTATGACAACTTCACCTTTTTTAAAGTTAGCTGCCTATCTAAATATCTACATATCTAAAAATACATATATAATTTTTGCATTAGCTTTTAGACTCCAAGTAAAATTTCCATTTTTATATATCTTTTGTATTTATAATTTATGGTTTTTTAGACTCCACCAAATAATATATAAATTAGAACGAGTATGATTTTGATCTGTGAACAAAAAAACTTTCCATTCTAAAGTTGGGGTAGTATTTTTTTCTACTTTTTCAAAACTGCAATTTTAAAAGTAACTTTTTGACTAAGGAATTTTTTTTGCCGTCAAGATTATTTGACTTGAAGTTAATTGATTTGAAAACCGGGTTTTTTAACACAGCCTCCCTGTCGAATTTCGCTCTTAGTTTAACGGCGTTTTTTTTTTCTCCTTCCCCGCTCCACTCTACTCACTAAATTCAAGTCTTTTTCCAGGGCAACTCTTTTCCACGAATCATCATGGTAAGCCGCTAAAGATATCTTTTTATTCGTATTTCTCCTGTTCTGACTGAGAGTCGATTTCGTTAATCGTGCACAACGAGCGAAATCGTAAAACTTTGATCTGACTCACGAAGGATCAAAGTCGAGGCGGTTGAGGGTAGAAGAGACTGGCAAGAGGGAGGGGGTGGGGGTGGAGGAGGAGGGCGAATGAAGGGTATACGATGTAAGCAGCGTTATAAACGAGCGCTAACGCATTGGGGGAAGGGCGAGTGATGTGGGTTGCAATGTTAGCGATTGAAAAGCCCAGTCGTTTATTGACTGACGATAAAATTTTGATGATGCAATTGAAAATCAATTGCAATGACTCTCACTCACTGTTATCGACGTAATCAAGTTGAATAACTGTTGATAACTGAACATTATCCAAATCCACATTTGCGGTAAATACACCTTCCATGGGTTTACTTTTTTTTTTTTATCGTAATCGTGAATTATTTAATTGCAAATGAATTGGTGTAAAATATACCATCAAAAGAAATCCAAGGTCGAATTCAATGACAAGAATTTTCATCATTTTCGTTTCGTTTTAATGGAATTTGTCGAGGCGAAGAGAATATCGATTCCATTAGAGACATTCGCCTGTGAAACCCCCTTCCATTGTCTTAATCTACAATCTGGAATCCCAAATCAATTTTTTTTTTTCAGTCAATCAATCCTCTTGGTTTTGCTACTTCAAATATGCAAATTCTTTAATAATTTATGGTTCTGAAATCATTTTTTCTCCTCATTTGATTTTGATAAAGAATTTTCCATTTTATATTCTCCTAACTTTTTTTTTCTATGAATTTGTAAGGTTCGTTTTGTAATAGAGAATAGCTATTTTAACGCAAGTGTTTTACTCTAAAAATAATAAATGTAACTTGTTTGAATTATTTTATTCTGAAAAATATAGATATATGTATTTAATAGTTTAATTAAATAAAAAAAACATTCCCCTCTTCCATTCATCGTATATCCAAATTTAATTGCTTGAAGATTAAAAAGTAAATATTAATACAACCAATTAGTCATTGCAAATTAGTCATTGTCATTGCAAATTAAGAAAATGCAAAATGTAATTCTTTTATAATTAAAAGATCATAGATAAATTATTAAATTTAGGGATAATTTAATAATTTAATCTAAAATTTTCTATTCTTTATTAAAATATATTTTTTTTTTTGAATATTGATTATCGTTTTCTATATTTTCAATAAAATTAATTATATTACATAAGTACATTATCTTGGATAATATAATGTAAATAAATATTATCTATCTATGGGTTTTCTGAATGGAATTCTAGAATATATTTCTCTAATTGTTCCTATACTTATCTAGCTAATTTCTATTTTGTTGAAATATATTATAATTAATTATTTAGTTTTCGTGCTTATTTTTTCAATTAGCTCATTATAAAAAATGAACTGTGGCCAGGCACAGAACCGACCAACGATTTGAAATAAATTAATTTCCAAACAACATTATAAATATATATATATATATATATAAAGTATCAAAAAAAAAACAATTTTTAAAAATTTGAATCTATCTATATCTATCTATCTCTGTGACTCTACAGAACTCGAAAGTTCTTGGCAGCAGCAACCACACCCCTCCAAGTATTCCTATTCTGAGCCACAACCCTCCAGTCCCTATCCTCTCCCATCTCTCTCACATCCTTTCCCACATTGTCCACCCACCGCGTCCTTGGTCTCACAAGAGGACGTTTCCCACTCGGTCTCCCCCAATATATTTTTCGCCATTCTTTCCTCTCCCATTCTAGCCATGTGTCCTGCCCACCACAACCTTCTCGATTTTATAATTCTAACTATATCCGGAGATGCATAGAGGTCATGCAATTCCTCGTTATGCAATCTTCGCCATTCCCCGGTGACCTCATCTTTCTTTGGCCCATAAATACTTCGCAGAATTCTATTCTCAAATACTCTAAACCTACTCTCGTCACCTAAAGTCATAGACCATGCCTCACATCCATATAATACAAGCGGTAAAATAATTGTTTTATATATTTTAACTTTTATCCCCTTTGATAATAATTTTGATGCGATAAGCCCCTTTATTGCATGATAACAGGCGTTTCCCGATTGTAACCTGACTTTAAACCCATCTCGAATATTATTATCTTTCGTTATCACAGAACCTAAGTATTTAAATTTTTCTACATTTTCAACTTCTATATCTTGTATATTAAGATTTGGTGTGCTAATACTATTCCTCTCTGTTACTAAATACTTTGTCTTAGCATTATTAATTTCTAGTTTTTTCCTTCAATTAATTTTTCTACACTATCTATAATTGCATTTGCCTAAAAAAAATAAAAAAAAATAATTAAAACTTAAACTATTCAATTATTCAATTATTACTTACCACTATATTTTAGGTGAAAAATTCACAACAATCAATATAAAATTAATACTTTGTTAACTACTACTTCCGGTTTCCGGATCTAAACCAAAAGTTGATGAATTCATGCTACTGATGCATTAAGTAAATATACCAAATTTCACCAAAATCCGTTGAGCCGTTCAAGCTTCTATACGAACACATAATGGACAGACGGACGGACAGTCAACATGCTAAAAATAATTTTTTCTGTTAACAAAATGCATGATTCGTGGAGATATGTAAAAATCTCCACTTGCGAAATTTGGTGTGAAAACAATACCTTCCCTTCCTATATTCGGTGGGTTAAAAAATATAATGTTCATTATAAATTTATTATTTCCTTGTAAAGAGTTTTGTGAGCATAGAAATCATAAGCTCATCCCAAAGTAGATCTTATTATAAGAAGAGTTTAGTTCATGATATATATATATAGTTATTAGATTCTTTTTACATTTACCGCGCCTGTTTTGTTCACGCGGGTTTCATGACCTATGTTACTCGTTTTTATTTTTTCTTTGTATTGTCCAATGAAGGATGACCTTTTACGATTCTCTTTTACAATTTCTGAGACACAACGAGTCTCCCCAGCGGATTTGCTGGCTCGAGTGGTCTCTTCTTGTCTTTTGATATGTTCAGTTGTATGATTATGTTCCATATGTGGTCTTCTCTTCTTATCCTGCCAGTTATGTTTGGTTTGGCCTTAGGGAGGGAGAGAGAAAATATATTTGTCAAAATAAAACTTAAGAAGAGTGACAAAACAGCGTATAATACTAATTTAAATAAAATAATTTGTTGTCACTAAAAATAATCATTTCATTCCTCAAAAATATATAATTTTTTAATGTTTTCAATTTTTTTTCTGTAAGAACAAACAAATTTGTAAAGCCATCAAACCTAAATCCTCTATCCTTTAAATTGATGCACAAATTAGAGTAAATTATAAAAAAATATGATGAAATTAAATTTTTTTCGTGAAAGTAGCAAATTATAATTTTTTGATAAAAGGAAATCATTAAAGAAGACTATAATTTAAAGAAAGGTATTTTTAATTTAGAGAGAGCTTGTGAAATGAGGATTGAGGGGGTAAATAAATTCTTACTAATGAAAATTATTAATTATGATTAAAATAAAAAAAAATACTTCGTTATTCAAGCATTGACTTTCCTTTATGTTTAAAAATATTTCGAAGAATTTTATATACTTAATAGGCATATAAATAAAATTATATTAGTATGAATATGTAGGACACTTGTTGCTTTTTTTTGCATAATAATTTTTTTTTTAAAAATATACAGAAATAAATATTTCAAATGGTTATCCATTATATGTATTAGAATACTAGAGCTGAAAATTATATATTATATATTTATTAATATATTCTTTCGAAACCAATGAGGGGATTTAATTAATCATCTATTTTGATTGAACGATTTTGAGACCGTCACAATCCATTTTCATTTGAGTATATAAACCTATATACGGTATTTTTTAGACATGATTAAAATTCTAATTGAAAGTCAGCCAATTAATCAATCAATAATTAATAAATATGTATATATATATATATATATATATATATTTTTCATGGATTTATTTAGATTTATCAATACAATAAATCGATTTTTAGATATCACACAAGAACACAATAAATGAACGATTCCTGGAAATTTTTCTTTTTTTAGTTTGATATATTGATTTATATTTATTATAATACTTTTTCAATTTATATTCAAATATAATTTCCTAAGAGACTACATATGTAAAATAAGAAAAACAAATAAAATATATATAAATAAATAACATTCAAGTTTTGAACTTATTCATCCTGTATCGTATTCTAAAAAAAAATTGTTTTTATTTTTACTAATTTTTTTTTTTTTTTCAAATTTTATTAAAAAATTCACTAAAATATACACATTTTTAATTAAAAATACTGATATTTTACTTTAAGAGAATGTTTTATTATTGGGCATTGGAATTCATAATCATTTAATCATCATAATACATTTGCGTTGGACAAAAGTGCACCATATATATATTCTCAATTTTTGGAAACTTGGTGAGGTCAGTATCTTTGGTTCCTCTTAAAACATAACTTTATATGTTTTAAAGAAATATATATATACATATACATATATACATATATTTTTAAAACCATATAAACTAAATATATATTTACGCAATAAGTAATTTTGTTAAAATAATTCTCCAGCCCCAAGAGTAGCGGGTGGACACTCTCTATGACTCCACTAGAGAGATACGTCCACGACTTTTCCTCACCTTCCATTGAGGATGTCGCTTCCGAAACCCTTATCAAATCCTAAATTCCATCAATTCGATATTAAAAATCATTCTCATATCTCCCTTCTCACTCCAGTGTTAGACTCTCGCGATAAGTCAGCTGGAGGTTTTCTTCGAGTTCGCATCACCTTGGAGGTTATCTAAAACACCAGACCCAGCAAGGGTCAAATGTTAGAAAGAAAAAGACTGATACTGAGTTCTCAATACAAAATGATCCAGCCACTTAATTAATAATTGTTTATATATTTATCACAGCTATTTATCACAGCTAAAATTCTGAGCAATGTGCAGATAAAAACCTTTTATATATATATATAAATAGTCGACGCTGGGGATGGCAATATGGGTTTTCCCAAGAAGGAAGAGAAAGCTGTTTCCTCCCCTCCGAGGCCCTAGTAGGGTTTAGGTTAATTATTTATTATATTTTAAAGGAACAAATCAAAAAAATATTTAGATCAGATTTATTCAACAATTTGTACATATTTGTCATAGGTTTACTTCAAACTCACGAAGAAATAATTAATTTGACCTCGATTAAATCTGATGGTTCTAGACACACTTATTTTTCTGGTAATGCCACAACTCAGATTATGAGATTGTGTTATAAATATTTCCATTAGCATAAGTGAACAACAGAAACAGGAATCGAAGAAATTAAAATGACATACCATTTTATTGAGTGTTTTACAATGGGTGATCAACACATTAAAATGTAACTCCCAAGTTTGCACATCCCGGACCATTCCTTTCTTGAATCGATAAATTACATAAAATGTCAATTAACAAATATAACTATATAATATAACGGATACGCCCTGCACAACTTGATAGTTGTGTTTTATGTAATTGGTAAAATAAAGTTAAGTAGTTTATAGAAAATTTGTCTTCTTTTTCATACCCATCCTATGTATTTTGGATAAAGCGTTTAAAAAATTGATTTCTTAATTCTTTTATAATTTAATTTATTAGAATTTCATTTTCAATTAATTACTTAAATTTAAATGAAGATTTATTTTTTTAAGTTAACTTTTAATCACATGTTATGTGTACACTTATTTAAATATTAATTTCCGTGAACTCAAGTTCCCTTGCTTAGCATGTATAATGTAATTCAATCTATGCTTATGTACACTTACTTAAACTTAATTATAAATAAGTAATTAATTTCTTATTTTTTGATAGGCCCCCTGGATTGAAATTAGTTTACACATCTATGTTATTTGAAAATTTATTACATTAAATATTAAATATAATTTTTTTGAATTTCATGAGATTTGAACCATTATTTTTAAGTTTATATCATTTACCTTAGAAAGAACTGTTTGATAAATAATTAAATTAATTTTAAGTAAATAATATTTTATGAATATATGAGTAATATTTTTTGTTAATAAAACTCAAATGATTATATCTTATCATAAATTTTTTATAATTTCTATGTCCAAAGTTTTCTACATTATAAATTGTAAATATAATTTGAATGTTAATTATGTTATGAATTGATTGAATTCTCTGTCTATTCATATCTTTTAACGAAAATTAGCTTAACTAAGTAGATTTTGCTAATATGAAACGCAATTTTCATTTGCAGATTTCGTTCGTTTTTCATTGCTCAAGATATCTGAGTCTGTGAGAAATATTTCCAAGTAATCTAATTTGTTGTAAATTAACGAAACCAACTTTTCTAAATGAATTAGGCAATGTTGAATTGGTTCGTTGGTCCTTCTCGAGTTGGAGTGGGGAAAATGTGTGTTTGTATGAGAGTGGAAGGAGTAGGGGTACTAGAAGGGCTGCTGAAGATTTCTATAAATCACCCTTAGACCAATGTATAATGCCTTAGTCAGTTGAAGCCGTTGAGGGCAGATCTCTATATTATTGAATTGGTTCTAATGGAGCCAGGGGGCCGAATTGAGGTCTGGGGCAATTAGTGCCATTAGCCTGCGGCCTAAGAGCAGTGGTCCCTTTAAGAGCAACACACTTGGAATTTTCTCAATCACAACATACGAGAGGTTTAAAATTTAAGTATCCTTTTTACCAATTTACTCTTTTTTTTCTATATCTATTCTACCAAAATTCCTTTTAACTAAATTCACTTGTGTAAATATCTAATGGAATATATACTATAATTATATTTCTGTTTGATGATTCATTTCATATATATATATATATATATATATATATATATATTTCATATATATATATATATATATATATATTGTCGTATATTAGAAGACGTGGGTAAGGTATTTTATTAGAAAAAATTGGGTTGAAAACAAGTTTAAATTAAGTTGGTAGCACTCTGGATAAATTTAGAATAATAAAGGGTTATTGAATCAGCGAAGGGTGATAGGGAAATGATAAAATTGAATAGGTTCAGATTAAAAATGCATATTTAAATTATAACTTAAAATTATGTATTTAATAAACTATAAGAATTTATATTACAAAAATAGAAAACAAGTAATTATATGAAATTGAATGGTACCTTTAGAAATAGAAATGTAAATTAAATGGAATTTAATTTATATTTAGCATTTGCAAATTTTATTAATTATTAAGTGTCGACACTTAGCATGAAAGGGAGCAATGGAGACTTGAGTCTTGAGTGTCGTCCTGAGGATTTATCTGGAACATCTCTTGGGCATCTGCATTTCTCAAAAAGGGGTTTACCGGGGATGTTCTTCCTTCAAGGGATTTCGTGTCTCCTTCTCCAATTCTTAATCAAGACTGACTAAAATATGTCGAAGCCAATCATCCCCTCCAATCAACTTGGCAAAATTGACCACCCCTTTCTCCGTCTTGGGTAACGAAGAGGTATATCATCTGGGTATTTCCCTGGTTTTTTTTTTTAAAAACAATAATTCTATATATATATATATATATATATATATAGAAAGTTATCTTTTATATACTCTGCCAAGTGCTCAAACTAATTACTTTCTATATTTCCATAATATATATAAAAATGCTATTTTTATGCTTATATATTACAATATATATATATATATATATATATATATATATAATTTAAAGATAATTGATTTCTTAATTATGAGACGTTTGGAGTAATGTAGTTGATGCCAAAATCGTTCAAGTTCGATACCATGACAAGATATATAAATTATAAGATGTTTAATTGATTTCATTAGTGAATTTTGGAACATTAATATATAATATATACTTACTTTATCAGTGATAATACAATGATATATATATATATATTTTTTTTTCTAAAAATTATTCCAAGAGTTTATTTTATTTTTATGATTTAAAATAATCTCAATTATAACGGATAAAGTAAATTTTACATTTATTTAATAGATAATTAATCAAATTGAAATTTTACCCCTGGAAGGTAGATAATCGATGAGACTTAACGCGCAACACATAGTTTTCTAAAAATTTCTACAAATTGCTTAGTAAATATTAATCTTACTTAAAACTTTAGAAATACTTAGAAACTTTTCTTCTAAAATTTATTTATGAATCCCTTGATTCTTAATTTATATCATGATTCCGTTTTTATAAAAAGAATGAATTTACATCATTTAATATCAATTAATTTTTTTTTTATTAATTAATTCAATGGATCATACAATTTTATTTCTCTCATTTTGTTTCATATTGTTTTTATTATTACAATAATTTTTCTATTGTATATAATATAGAATATGTTCGTATAGGAAAAGTTGAGATTCAAATCTCATTAAAGTGAATGAAATTCATATATTCAAAAAAATATTCTTATATTTTTTTCCAAATGAAAGAGGCCACATGGTTTTGACCTAATAAAAAATTTATAAGATATGTTTAAATATATAATGGAAAAACAATTAACCCGTTACAAAAAAGATACTCAAGTTTTTTCTAAGATAATAAATTAATTCCATTTTCCAACTTTTATTCAAATGAAGAGTAGGATTTTCCTTTTATATATATAATTTCATTTTAATCCTAAACTCGAATTATACAATTATAAAAAGGGGAAATTTTGTAAAGGAAATTGAAAATGTTTTTAAATAAAAATGCGCATTTCATTTGCAGAGACATTTCCGTTTTTTGCTGTTATACTATCCATCGGCCGTTATTTATGATATCGGTTGTTGGATGGTTTATTTAAACCAGTGCAATTCACTAAGTACCATTAGTGGCATTTTTCTACCCCCGCTAAGGATTTATGGGAGATTGGAGGGTAACAGAAATGCTGATACTGGGGGCGTTTTGATTGAGGGGGAGGGATGTTATGGGCATATGGGAGTCTTGTGACAATCTCAGAACACCGCCACCACCCTGCCACTTCCTGGATGCTCAGCACCCATTTTGAAGGGCATCTCAATGTAGAAGACAAATCTCGTGCTGTATTAAGATGTGGCCCCTTTCAAGGGCCATTAGGCTCGGCTAGAGTTTCAAATTAGGGCGAATCAGCTAGAAGACACATTCCTCACTCGACACCCTCGCATAGGAGTATAAAGACCTTCAAGAACACGAATCCCAGTAAAATGACGGGAGACGACCTCTCAACCCAATGCCATCCCCTGGCTTAAGGGTCGTCGGCGAAATCCTGATTAATTTCCATCCCACCACACACTTTGACTTTTCTCTTAAAGAAAACTTTTTTAAAAGATTATATAAAATGGTTTAATTTCCGTCTTGGGATATTTTTTGAAAGAATATCAATAGCGGTATTATAATGTAGAAGGGTTTGATTAAAGTTTCGAGATAGCACTGATTAAATGTCATATTTCTTGTAGATTTCTATCTTTATAACTCCAATCGCACGGACGCCTTCTTAGTCTCTTCATTCATTATTTTATTTTTTATTTTTTTATTTTAATTTTTTTTTTTTTTTTTTTTTTTTTTTTTTTTTTTGTTAACTTTCAATCGCCATGGAAATGGAGGGGATAGGGGGTGGGGAGAGTGTAAAAGTTGAGAAAAAAGAATACTAGAATTGATTACTTCGAAAACTTGATTCATGCACTGATGGATAATTTCATTATTCAGTAGAATAAAAGTTTAGTAATTAATAAAATCGAAACTCTCTTTTGCTACGGATTTTATATTTTGTAATCCAATATTAACTTATTTTTAGATAATTTCTTTTGGATAAAAATAAAGTATTTATTCCCAGGGATCAAGGTAATAACTTTTATTTTTTATCAAGATCTTGAGTATTTTTTTTTTAGTAGTATAGATTCATCTGGACTGAAATCAATAGAGATGAATACTTAATTATGTATGTTTCTAAAATAGAAAAAAAAATTCACCTAAGGGTCGATGAAATTAAGCTGATAATAACGTCGTTAAGTTTTAAGTGATAATGCAATCTACAAAGTTTATAGGTAATAAAGTCATTTTTTTTCAGAGTGAGAATTTTTTTTTTAAATTAGCTGGAGTGTCTCCACTCGACTATCTCGCAATTTGAATTGGATTAAATAACATAATATATTATATTTAAATTAAATTTAATTAATTATAAATTATAAATAATAAATAATAAATATTAAACCAGCGCATGTTTGGCTTTTTGTTGATGGCACCACGTCACGTGTTGACGCGTGAGATTTTCAGTGTTAAAAAATTAATTCTGGTAATTTCAGCGAATCAATCAAGCTGAAATTCTATATATAGCAGTTTTATATAATTATTAATCATGTGAAAAATTATCAAACATATATCTTTATTTTTACGGTCACTTTAGAGGAAAAAAAATCAAAACGTTGTAGGTAATGACCCTCTTCCGGTTGAGCTACATTTCTCAAAAGTTGATAGAAAACTATGAATTTTGAATAATGTCCATGTACCAAATTTCATCATTCTAGCTCAAACCGTTTTTGCGTAATCTTGCCTACATACATACACACACACATACACACATACACACACACATACACACACACAGACATTTTTCTCAACCTTAGTGAAAATGATTCAGGAACCTTCAAAACGTATAAAAACATCAAAATCTCAACATCGAAAATTTTCATGATCGCAATACTATCTCTGGCGAGATAGTAAAAATGCAATGTATAGACTTCACATTTTTACCGACCGACGATAGTAAGGGAGGTATTGTTTTCACACCAAATTTCACATGTGGAGATTTTTACATATCTCCACGAATCATGCATTTTCTAAACAGAAAAAAGTATTTTTAGCATGATGTCTGTCCGTCTGTCCGTCCGTCCGTCCGTCCGTCTGTCCGTCCGTCTGTCCGTCCGTATAGATGTGTACAGCCTGAACGGCTCAACCGATTTTGATGAAATTTGGTATATTTACTTAATGCATCAGTGGGATGAATTGATCAACTTTTGGTGCAAATCCGGAAACCGAAAGTGGTAGTATTAGCGATCGACGATAGGAAGGGAAGGGTTATTTTCACACCAAATTTCACATGAGGAGATTTTTTACATATCACCACGAATCATGCACTTTGTGGTGGTTTTATTCTCGAAAAAAATCATATTTATTAGTTTTTTCTTGATTTAAAATTATATGACGTCATCCAGCCATGCATGACGTCACAGCCTGGTCTTGCATATATATTATAAATAAAATAAAATTAAAAATGTTTATATTTATTATTTATGTATCCATATCTGTTTTTTATTACATTAATAGATATATGAAAATTATTTGAAATTGTTTCTGTAGCTGGAAATTAATTTATTTCAAACCGTCGGTCGGTTCGGACCTGGCCACAGGTCAACTTATTATTTATAAATTAAATACATTTCAAAATAAAGAAGTTAATGCCAAAATAACAAATAAATTTTAATATAATATTTCTATAAAAAGAGTAAATGAGAGTTATTTTCCAATAATTAACATAAATCAGGTAAAAAGAGGGATTCACATTTTTTTACTCTACAATATTTGGATTTATTAATTTAAATTAAGCTGGAATGTCTCCACTCGACTATCTTCGCAAATTTGAATTGGATTAAATAACATAATATATTATATTTAAATTAAATTTAATTAATTATAAATTAAAATTAATAAATAATATTTATTAAACCAGCGCATGTTTGGCTCTTTGTGGATGGCACCACGTCACGTGCTGGCGCGTGATTAAAAAATTAATTCCGGTACTTTCAGCAATTTAATCAAGCTGAAATTCTATATATAGCAGTTTTACACAATTTTTAATCATGTGAAAAACTATAAAATATATATCTTTATTTTTACGGACACTTTAGAGGAAAAAAAATCAAAACGTGATAGGTAATGACCCACTTCCATTTGAGCTAAATTTCTCCAAAGTTAATAGAAAACTAGGAATTTTGAATAATGCCCGTATACCAAATTTCATTATTCTAGCTCAAACCGTTTTTGCGTAATCTTGTCTACATACACACACACACACACACACACATTTTTCTCAACCTTAAAGAAAATGACTCAGGGACCTTCAAAACGTATAAAAACATCAAAATCTCTACATCCAAAATTTTGATGATCGCAATACTATCTCTGACGAGATGAAAAAAAATTAAATATAATATATATTTTATATAAAAAAAATCTCTTTAAATTTTTAAATTTTTCATTTTTATGTGAAGATAAATAATAAACCTGAACCTTTACTATATATATTATTTTTAAAATAATTTTCTATTTTAAGAATTTAAAAATTTAATTCATATTCATTTATATTTTATAAGCGGTGTATCGTGCCGCCCGGTGCAAATGTCAAGTTTGACATCACTCTTCGTAAAAATTATAAAAAAATAACAAAAACTTTTGTAAAGAAAATATATTTTGTATTATACATTTTATTAAGCTTTTATACTAGGTGTTTTAAAAGCTTCATCCCCTCCACCTCCTCTATCAACTTCAACACCAATGAACTTTAATTAAAGATATTTGTATTATAATTAATAAATATTATTATTATATTTGATTTTTTGAGTTTAAATTTATTTATTGAGTTGTGTTTCCTGTGTGCATTCATATTAATGAATTATAAGATCAAACAGCACTTTGAATTCTATAATATAATAGTATTTTAAAAATTCTTCAAAAGATACATTAATTGGTTTAAAATAAATAAAAAGAAAGCTACATTGTTCGCAAAAGTCGATTAGTCTTTATAAGATTCTATTAAAAAACTTTTTTTTTACAATTAAGCAGCCTGCGGGGCCACTGAAAAAACAGTGGAATGGGATTCGTTCGAGGATAGGAGGCGATTTGGCCGCGAAATGTCTTAATTAAAATCGCGTTGGTGCCGAATTGAACCGACAAGAGACGAGAGAAATGGGGGAGGGGGAAGTACAGAGCCTGGGGCGAATTAATTAGCGAATTCCCTTTAGTTTTGCCAAGAACAACGGAAGAAAGAAGAAGAAGAAGCATAGAAAAAGAAGATGAAGAAGTCGAAGAAGAATTGTTGGGGAATTTAATAGCCAGGACCCCCTACTTGAAAAATGTTGACTCTGCGGCTGACCTCTTTTCATTCGTTTATAATTAGGAACCATTTAAATTATAAACTTTGGAGACAAGAGAGCTATTTATACCTTTTTTTTTGTCAAAACATAACTCATTTAGTTCTCTTTTACTCTCAAAAGGACTCTATTTAACTGATCTTATTAAAAACCCATAGAAACCACTCAGGACGGTTATTTAATTTCCTTTTTAAACAAAGATTTATAAAAAAATAAATAAAATAAAATACAAAATTTTATTAAGAAAATTAAATTTTAAAAATAACATACAATTCAATAAATATTCCCTTAGTTTGTTCCGGTTAATAAAAAAATAAAATTGTAAAACCTGATGAATTTCATTGAATAAAAAGTTTATTAATTAATATTTTATCAATATTTATTTTTAAAATAAATACAATTTTAATATATTGTTCTAAATGACCTTAAAACCTTTCATTAATATTATAAAAATATTAAATTAATCAAAATCGACCCCTTTATCACATGTTTACCGACCGACGAGAGTAAGCGAGGTATTGTTTTCACACCAAATTTCACATGTAGGGATTTGTACATATCTCCACGAATCATGCATTCTCTTAACAGAAAAAAGTTTTTTTAGCATGATGTCTGTCCGTCCGTTCGTCCGTATAGATGTGTACAGCTTGAACGACGGCTCAACGGATTTTGATGAAATTTGGTATATTTACTTTACTTAATGCATCAGTATGATGAATTGATAAACTTTTGGTGCAAATCCGGAAACCGGAAGTGGTAGTATTACCGATCGACCATAGGAAGGGAAGGGTAATTTTCAGGCCAAATTTCACATGAGGAGATTTTTTACATATCTCCACGAATCATGCACTTTGTATTGGTTTTATCCTCGGGATAAATCATCTTCATTAGTTTTTTCTTAATTTAAAATTATATGACATTTAAATCTAATTCTCTGAATACTTCATTTGTAATAAAAATTCAATGTAGCTAAAGGTAGCTGGAAATTAATTTATTTCAAACCACAGGTCAACTTATTATTTGAAATTTTATGTTTTAAAGAGGCTTAACATTGAATATTTGTCATTATACAATAAACGTTCAGTGGTAATTTAATTTATAATAATATTTTATTTTATATTAAAATTTCTTTTTTGTAAGATTAAAGCCATTTTAGCTTTGGATTTTTTTGAAATTTTATTATTTTTTACTAAAATCTAACTTAAAAAATAAATTTTGAATTCATTGAGGTTTGTTAAAATCTACAAACTATTTTTTAATGATTTATATACTTAACCTTACAAAGTTGATAAAAACATGTTTTGCTTTAAGTTACGTGTCTCTTTTGCATAATTTCTTTTGATATAATTATACATATTATATTTATATACATACTATGCATCTATAAAAAAAACTAATTTAATTTTCGTTATAATTAATTAATATTATTAACGGTAGTTAATTTTGAAAAAAATCTTAATCTTTTATCGCATTTTTTAAATAATTAATATTTGCAAGATTAAGATAAATGAATATTCAAAAGATGATATCTTTGACTAGCTGTTTGCTTATGAATACTGCAATTTGTAATTATCAAATAATTACATGTTACTATACAAGAAGTATTTTGTATAGTTTTTTTATGCACATGTTCATAATGTCATTCACTTAGGAAGAAAAATTTCAATCAGATTTTTCTATGATTGCTTAGTAGTTAAAGGGGAAATTAATAGGTTTATACTGAATATTTAGTGATAAACATTCAGATTAAGAACCAATGGACAATTAAAAGTGATGTAGATTAATGAGAGTCGATTCAAACGAAAAAAGATTGAAAACAAACAATATAAATACTTATATAAAATATTTTCTTTTCATATCCATCTTCAATAAGAAAAGTAATAAAATTAAAATAAATATTAATTTTTCAGCATATTATTATATTAAAGGAAAGTTAATTTTTGTAATTATTGAAAAAATATTTTCACATTTTAAAATCGATTAAAATTTAAATAAAAAAGAAATTATATTTAAATTCATAAAATAGTTAGGTTATATAATATATTGTCAGAAATCATAATATATTTCTGTTTTTTTTTGATAAAAGTAATTGATATAGAGCAAGGAACTATGGGGGAGTGGATGGGTGAGAAAATTAGAAAATTTGATTAAATTTAGATTTAGACTTTATAAAATTTTCTAAAAATTTCTCAATATGGATGCTTTATCTTTAAAACTCACTCTTATTTCTATATAAGTCAAATAAATTGAAAAGATATATTAATAACTAGGTATGATCACAGATATTCATCAAAACATCTCGAATGTATATCGAATCTGTTATGTTTCAAATGAAATGTGTTAAAGTTTAACAGTAAATTAACAGTTTGAGAGATATAACAACTTTTTTCTTTTCAATTCAATGAAGTTTCATAAATTGTGCCACAAATTGGTGCCCCATCCTCCATACTTCCCAGACCTGGTCCTCATTGACAATTTCCTCTTTACTCAAGAGAATGCTTGCTAAAAAGAAATTCAACCCCGATAAAGAAATAGCTGAAGAAATGAGGCCTATTTTAAGACAAAAGACAAATCTTTCTAAAAAAAATGGTGTGGGGGAGTTGGATTGAGGTATCACCCGCAAAAGCAACTATATTGAATAATAAAAACAACAGATCTTACAAAAAAAATATATTATTCTTACTTATTTTATGGAATTATTGAATGACCTATTATAGATATGATATTAAAAAAAATCCTATAATTGCATTTTGTGTTCTATAAATACTTGTATAAAGAGAAAAAATGTCAAATATGGCGATATAACAAAGAAGAATATAATATAAGTTTTAAGGAATAATATTTAGGAATAGGTTGAAGCGCTCTTATCATTCTAGCTACATAGTTTCTAAATATTGGATGTTTGAAATACTATATATCCAAGAATATATATAGGAAATTGTTCTTAGTGCCATATTATTCAATAAAGAAAGAAGTTTATTAGCATATTTTAAATAGAGAAATATCCAATAGTAGAAAACAATTAAAATATTTTGTGAAATTTCTCTTCAATTTCATTTTGTACAGAATTTTAATTAATCTAATAATAATACCATATTTTATTATTAAAATGGTAATAAATAGTAAAATAAAAAATATTATAAAATTATCATGAAATAAGAAATAATGAACTATGAGAATATTCATAATAATTGGCCCTCACAGTCAATTTATACATAATCCCGGGTAAACAAACAAATTCTTAATACAATTTTTACTTACCCGCATACTTCGTATAAGGGAAGTATTGGAATATCGTCAAAAATTTCGACTTCGAGATTTCGATAGATCTTGACGTTTTAGACCTCCCTGAGTCGGAAAATACCATTTTTCGAATTATGTCTGTGTGTGTGTATGTATGTATGTATGTATCTATGTAATGTCTGTAAGCAAATTTACTCAAAAACTAATCAAGCTAGGACTTCGAAATTTGGTACACCGATATTATTCACAGTTTGTAGATTTCTATCAAAATTTCGTCAAAATCGGTTAACCGGAAGTGGTACTTTACCTACCCTGGTTGCGTTTACCTTTCAAGTAAAGTACCAGTTTGCTTCGAGATATTTGCTTCCTATTTTGTATATAGATTTAAAAATATGAAAAAAATTCAGATCCCAAATTTCATCATGATCTGACTACCGGAAGTGACATTTTACCTATACAAGTAGCGTTAGGTGTAAATTATAAATATATATAATAGTGTTAAACCATTTTACTTTATAATTTAAATTAATTAGTTTGTTTATTTTTATTGTTGTTAAAACATAATAATAATAACCTAATTACCTATTTATATGCGGGAAAGTCTAGGGGAGGACACTCCCGAATTTTTTAATAAAAAATTAAATATACCCCAAAATATATTTAATTGTAATATTTGTGTATTGTTCTTTTTACAATAAGAATGAAGTTTAAAAATTTAAAAACAATTTCTCAAGGCATCATAAGAAATTTAATATATTGGAGGAGTGTATAATATAGTATATTTATATAGCAAAAATAAAAAAACAAAATAAAAAATGTAAAAGGATAAAAACAACTCGGTAATGTTTCTCATCAGGCAAAAGTCGCATCGTTTTTTCTCTTCTCTCAACCTGCATTTGAAATTCACTCATTATGTTGAAACCATACAATGTTTTACTGTTTTGACAGAATGTCAGTCTATCTATCTATCAATGTCGGATGTTTGTGAAAAGTAACTACCACGATTTAAAAAAATAAATAAATAAAAGAGACAAAGAGAGAAAAAAGGGGATACGTAGATTTCATCTTGTTTTTGTATAGAGCACCTATCTATGCAAATGAGACAGATATATACCCAATTGATGCTAATTAGTCAAAAATCAGTCTGAAAAATGAATCTACGTACCACTCATTCCCCCCCCCCCTCTCACTCTTACCCACACAACTTCCACTCATACCTCTCTATAATTTTATATTCGTTTTCATTCGAAAAGAATATTTTTTTTCATCCTACTAACAAAAGAAGGGATATTAATAAAAAAATGAAAGGAAATAGCGTTAATTATTTGTTTTATTTAATCAACATTAACTTAATTTGCATAATCTCCATTGTATTGTAGTTTTATTTTTTTCTGTAACTGAAATGTTTATTTATTTAGAAGTTTATGGTGGAAAATTGTAAAACAAAGTAAATATCTCATTATCTGGGTATTAATATGCGGTGCATTGTTTACTTGACGCCTTTTGTACAATATCGTACTATATTTACTTATATATATATTTCTTTTTTGGGGAACAGATTTTTGAACTGATAACAATAATAATACATGTAAAAGACAAAAAAATTATTCTTAAAAAAAAAAAAAAAAATAAAAATATTTTTGTGACGAGTATAATTTACAAACAGTTTAAATTTATAAAAAAATTAGCTGGAGTGTCTCCACTCGACTATCTCGCAATTTGAATTGGATTAAATAACATAATATATTATATTTAAATTAAATTTAATTAATTATAAATTATAAATAATAAATAATAAATAATAAATATTAAACCAGCGCATGTTTGGCTTTTTGTTGATGGCACCACGTCACATGTTGGCGCGTGAGATTTGCAGTGTTAAAAATTTAATTCTGGTAATTTCAGCGAATCAATCAAGCTGAAATTCTATATATAGCAGTTTTATACAATTATTAATCATGTGAACAATTATCAAACATATATCTTTATTTTTACGGTCACTTTAGAGGAAAAAAAATCAAAACGTTGTAGGTAATGACCCTCTTCCGGTTGAGCTACATTTCTCAAAAGTTGATAGAAAACTATGAATTTTGAATAATGTCCATGTACCAAATTTCATCATTCTAGCTCAAACCGTTTTTGCGTAATCTTGCCTACATACATACACACATACACACATACACACACACACACACACACACAGACATTTTTCTCAACCTTAGTGAAAATGATTCAGGAACCTTCAAAACGTATAAAAACATCAAAATCTCAACATCGAAAATTTTCGTGATCGCAATACTATCTCTGGCGAGATAGTAAAAATGTTTAATAAATTTTAATTTTAATATAAATAATTTTTAATTAATCCTATATATAGTAAATATTTTGGGCTATTATTTATTATTCAATAATAATTTAATATTAACACAAATAACATATAATACATTAAATTATTTTAATAAAATTGACTTTTTGTATTAAACAAAGCAGGATAAAATTAATCAATTTCTGCTAGTTTTTTTCATTATTTTATATGTTAGTGACTTGTCACTATGCAACGATATATGCCATTATGAATTTATATACTCTTGATGGAGTCAAAACGACCTTTATTTTAGTACAAAATCCACTGTGAGCTCATTTAACAATAGAAAATACATCAAATATTAAAATATTAATATAATGTAAAGGAATAGAAAATAGAAAAAAAATGGAAAAGAGTTAAAAAAAGATTCAATTTATAATTACAATTATATATCTTATATTGAATTTTCTTTATATATTTTAATAAAAAAATTTTATAAAAAAAATCTAACAATAAGACAAAGTATATTTATGATAAAGAAAATAATCCTAGAGTAAGAGAGATTTAAAACCATATATTCATATCTTATATGAACAAATAATAAAATATTAAAAAAAAACAAATTTCTTATATTTTCATTAAAAATTAAAAAAATATCATTCTAAAAGAGAGATTAATAAAAAAATCAATGAAAATTTACCAAAAGATAATTTTAATCTTTATTTAAATTCACAAATTATTAATTTAAATCTTTCAAATCGAATAAATAATAAATGTTTAATTAATTTTAATTGTATTTCTGGAATGGTTTTTAATTATGCCTAACTATTATACTGTCAGGTGGTTGATTAAAATTTTAAAGCGCGAAAGGGTCTCGTTGTCAAAAAAGTTTAAGAAACAATGGTTCAAACCCCTAATGCATTAAATAATAGAAAATAATTTAAAATTAGACACAAATTCTTTAGGAAATTACACCTAAAAGTTTAGTAAGAAACATCCAATCATTTTATTTTCCTTTTGTTTTTTTCTTTAACGAAAATATTAATTAAACCTATTTATATTTCATATATTATATATTGAAATATTAAAACATCTCTTAGAGTTTTTGTACCAAGTGTTTTTATTATTTTTAAAAGAAAAAAAAAGAAATAACATTAAAGATGGATACAAGATGGACAGGTCAGGTAACTTGTCAATTCTATTAGACATTTTTCAAGTGAGAGAGCAATATCAGAAAAGGAAGATCATTTATTTAACGCAAATGATTTATTTATCGAGCCTTCTAGACATTTGCTTTGGAGTCCATCACCTGAATGTTTAAATATTTGATTAAGAGTACCAGGCCGGAGATTGAAAGGAGAATGAAAGACATTGACCATTTAAAAGATAAAAATTCTTTGATAAAAAAAAAAAACTTTGAGTTCACTAGAATAGGATATTCTGCATAGAATAACAATAAAAAAATTAAAAAAATAATTATTGCAAGTATATTAATTAAATTAGTTAACTATTTTGTATTATAAATATAAATAATATATATAATATGGTAATTGTCCAGATTAGTTGTCATGTAATGGATTTGGATAAAACTTTATCAGTGGATTTTTTTGATAATTCCAAAGAAACTCTATCCTTATGCAATTTTTACGGGTCTCTTCTATTTTACGGGATAAAAATGATTATAGTTTGACAGATTAGTTGGTTATGAACGTCGTATTCGCGTATCCATTAATTTTCGTTTTGTTTCGGTTCGGTTAGGATATAGGGAAATTATTTAATGAATTATTTTTTTTTAATTTTTCTAGTTATTTTAAATAATTTTTATCTCGTAACTTAGAATGAATCCACTGGTAAAGTTTATCCAACTCCATGACATGAAAACTAATCTGGACAATTATCAATAATATATTACAATATAAAATATTTTTATTAATTATTGAATTATAATTTTAATTTGATTTATTTATTATATCCATGTAAGAAAAAGAAGGATCTATGTAATTCATACATATTAAAGATTGCATTGTACTATGATAAAAAGAAAATAAATATAATAATAAATAAACAATGAAAATGATAATTAATTAACTATAACTTTGTGGATTATTAATTATTATTTATTTAATTTAGAGAATTATTAATGAAAAATCAATCTTTCTATATAAACATTAGCAAAACAAATAGCATATTTTCATTTTCTTTATAAATTTTAAGAAATTTAGCATAATTTTTTTTAGAATACAATACTTTTTGCTATTAATTTTAGAGATTAATGAACATTCTGAGTTACTTTAATAATAATAATAATATAATATATAATAATAATAATAATATAATATATAATAATAATAATAATATAATATATAATAATAATAATAATATAATATATAATAATAATAATAATATAATAATAATATTTATTGAATATGAAATTGAAATTTGATTCAACTTTGTATAACAAAATTGACTGAAATGAATAGTTACATAGTTAGTAATTAATTACAAAAGTAAATACAAAGCGTTAAAGCAATTGACCGTAAAAAATCTCTCGATTGATGCTTTGAAGATCACTGACTTAAAAAAAAAATGATATACTGATGCTTAGTATAAATTAAAGGCTATTATTCTTTTCTCTTTTACTTCTCAAAGGCAATTTCATCTGCCATGATCACGTAGATCAAGTATTCTCTTGTGGCCTTTTTTTTAGAAAACAATACCAATCAGTATGGAAATCACTATCAATTACTTCCCGTCAACATGAAAAGGTGCCAAGAGAGATTTTGTTTATAATAGATTCGTTGGACATTGGAGAGTGGGCAAAGAAAGTCAAATCGAGGGTGGGGGATGTGTTCTTGTGACGAAGAGGAGTTCGTAATTCATGCTTCAAAAAAAAAAAAGTGAGAAGAGCAAAAGCAAAGGAAAGAAACGCGTTCATCGCCCTGAACACACTCAGAGGCAAAGGAGGCGATATAAAAGAGCCAATTTAAATTTCGATCTCGGCATGGCACACACCAAAAAGGGAAAGAGCGCCACCACCAATTGGTAAAAAGCTGAAGCCCCTTTGGCCCGGGTCAATAATTCTCTATCCATTTGGACGAAAGGCATGAGATTGTGGAAATTGACCTCTTCCTACCAGCAGGTAGGTGGCTAGATAGCTAGGCAAGGACTCAGGTCATTACGGAAATGTCCTCAGGATAACGGGATAACGGTTTGGGGGTTGTGTCGTTACTGCACAAAAGAGAGCGTCGCTTGTGCCACAAACCACCCCACCAAGATCTTCATTAGCTTTTATTTATGTAATCACTTAACTCAACGCCACACAATCCAAAATGGAATCTCATCTTAAAGTATAAAAAAAAAAAAAAAAGAATTGAACAGATTATGGTAGAAGGTGTGTGTGGCTTTCTAAAATATTCTACATAAATCTCTGCCTTTTCCCCCTTTTTCTCTTCTCTTTCATTGAAAAGTCAATCTTCTGGATATCGATCCGTTTTCTACCTTTATCATAAATAAATTGACACGTTGGTATGTAAAAAATTTTTTATCTTTTCAGAGTTATTTTGTAATAGAATGAAATAATTGAAATTTTCTATTTTCTATTCTAAAACAATTATTTTAATAGAAAAATAATTTATTTTTTTCAATTATTGATTTTTGAAATTTTTTTTTATCAATCTTCTATAATTTATATATTCATTGTAATAACAAGTATAATTAATTTTACTTTTCCTTTCTTAAATATCATCTTTTTAATTCTTATGATCGATTTTCAAATTTACATTTAGATATAGTTATAAAATGGCTTATTTATTATTTACATCTACATTAGATATATTATTTTAAATCAAAATAACCTGGAGTGTCTCCACTCGACTATCTCGCATAATTGAAATGGATAATATAACATATATTATATTTAAATTAAATTTAATTAATTAAATTATAAATTAAAATTAATAAATAATATGAATTAAACCAGCGCGTGTTAGGCTCTTTGTGGATGGCACCACCTCACGTGATGGCGCGTGATTTGCAGTGTTAAAAAATTAATTCTGGTACTTTCAGTGATTCAATCAAGCTGAAATTCTATATATAGCAGTTTTATACAATTTTTCATCATGTAAAAAACTATCAAACATATATCTTTATTTTTACAGTCACATTAGAGGAAAAAATAATCAAAACGTAATGACCCACTTCCAGTTGAGCTACATTTCTCAAAAGTTGAAAGAAAACTACAAATTTTGAATAATACCCGTATACCAAATTTCATGATTCTAAGTCAAACCGTTTTTGCGTAATCTTGTCTACATACACACATACACACACTCAGACATTTTTCTCAACCTTAGTGAAAATGACTCAGGGAAATAGAAAAAATAATATTGTAAAATTTTGTAAATAATTGATTTTTAACGAATTTAAATTATATCTATAAAATCATTTGTATTATATAGATAAAAATTAATAAATAAATAAATAATAAATTTCTATAAAAATTACAATTTCTGTGATTAGTTATTTATTTTATTTTTATTTTTAATTTATTTATGATAATAAAACTGATTTGATTTTTGTTGATTAAAAATGAGAAATGATTTTTATAAAAGAAATTATCAAACATGTCAATTAAAATCTCTCATTGACATTAATCAATGCGATGAGTTAATTAGTAATTAATAGATAATTGATTTATTGGTTTGGTGATGCATGGATAACTTCTGCCAGACTAACCAATAAACTGCGCATATTCAAGACTGAAAGATAGAAAAAAGCTTTCTTTGGGTTGACTCTACAAGATAGATACATTATATTAATATATTGGATTTGGGTGAGGATCGGAATTGGATGGAGATTCAAAAATTCAGGATAGAGATTGTTGAAGAAATGTAGTTGATAAGAACAACAATTGAAATAAGTTATAGAATAAGAATATATTCTATAATTAGAAATATTTATGAAAAAATCTAATTTCTTTTTATTAATACACTTTACTTAGCTCACACTGTCCGGTTGTCCGTTTGTTTGTACGCGGTTTGTCCGCGGCATTTTATAATCGATATTTCAACAACTTCCCGTCATTCAATCAACTTGAAATTTTGCATACGCGCTTTCTCCTGCTAATAATACACGAATCAATTGAAAAAATCCACTGAATTATTTATCTGTTAGTGGTAATTATTTATCTGTTAGTGGTAATTAATTAACTAAACTTTCATATGCGGAATATGGAATAGTTCACTATTTCAATCATAGATGGCGATATCAGTTCTATTAAAAAAAAATTAAATGTCAAACTATTCTGTGGAGGTAAAAAAATGTTACACATGTTATTAATAAGAAATATTTAAAATAACGACTACATTTATTTACGTACGACTAAAAAGTATAAAATAAATTTAAGTAAAAAGAAATCTTTTTAAAAAACACACTTTACTTAAAATTGCACTAAAAAGTAAAAAATAAAATCACTGTAAAGTGTGTGCGCTCAAATTATAATAACACCGTAAAACATTTGCTTCCACTATTGGGCGCACACACTTTACAGTGATTTTATTTTTTACTTTTTAGTGCAATTTTAAGTAAAGTGTGTTTTTTAAAAAGATTTCTTTTTACTTAAATTTATTTTATAACTTTTTATTTGATGAATAAGGTGACCCAATGACATCCGTTTAGTGAAAGTGTAAGCCACTCTAATACTAAGATGCATAAATTGCAATTGACTAATATATAATTTGAAAAATAATAACAATTCATTTATTGATATTTATTCAAAAAATCTCATTAATAAATCACTAATTTTTTGATAATTAAATTAATGATATAAAAAAATATATTAAAATTATTTGCTTTTTATTGAGAATGGAATTAAAATGGAAATGAAGTCTCTCACCCTCTCGCATACTTTCATATTACATATTAATATTTTTCATTTTAATTTATTAATAATTATATTAGTAAATAATTTATAATATAATAATATAATAAATTTAATATTAATATTATCTTTTATTTCATTTCTTTTATTATCACTTAATTGAATTATTTTCATCTTACCCCACAATTTCTCCGCATTCACTCTTATTTTATAATTTCATTCATGTTAATAAATAATTTCTTGAATTATTTATTAACATGAAAAATTTAGTTTTCAACTTAAAATCTATGAGTTCAACTCTATTTTAATTTTTGATTTAATATAAAAGAAAAAATCCAATTATCATAGATCTTGGCAACCTACCAGTTTATAATGATTAACTAAAGTCACTAATAAACCTAATTAATATTTTTTTATTCAAAAGATCATATACCTACGATTAAATTTTCTAGGTTTAACTTTCGTACACGTTAATATACAATCCAAATACTTTATATATCTTGTAACTTTCCTGTACACAAAAGAGTTATGCTTTTAAATATTAAATTTAAAAACTAAAAAGTAAGATTATTAAAAAAATATTATGTAGTTATCCAATATGCATTAATATTTAGACTATTTTTTTTATTAATTTTACTAACAATTTATCATTTATAAGATATGCAAAAAATGTTCAATTCTGAGGAATGTGCAGACAATAACCTTTATATATATATATACGAGTATATATATACATGAAAGTCATTCAATAGCTCAAAAATTGTTTCTTTGATTCTTACAACATTCAGGCTATTTTTCAACATAATCACCTCCACAGTTATGCACTTGCCTCATCTTTCTTACAGCTTCTTAATTCCCTTGACGAAGAATTCTTTTGATTTACCCCGAAGCCACTTTTGCACCGCTTCCTTAACTTCCTCACTGTTAAAAAATCGTTCTCTACATAGGGTGTCTTTGAGAACAGGTAAAAATCAGATGGAGCGAGGTCGGGACTGTAGGCAGGATGAGGTAAGACCTCGCAACCCAATTTTTGAAGCTCATCACAGGTCATTTGGGCTGTATGAGTGCGGGCGTTATCGTGTTGAATAATGACTCCTTTTGTCAAGAGTTAAATCTTAATAACCAGTCTAACCTTGTGTTCTAGCATCTCATCTCATTGATCGCTGATCTTCAAGGAAATCGCAATAGACCACCGGATCACATTACAAAATATTTTTTTTTAACAAAATAAAAAATAACAATAAAATATTCACAATCTAAAATAGCATGGAAATGCTATAATAATGGAAGAACAAAAAAGTGACATTTCTTCTTTATTTTATTCAGATAATAATAAAATTATTGTGATTTTTGTGCATAAATGTTTTTCAAAAATTAATTTTTATTGGAGAGGATTTTTTCTGATTTTTAAATAATTATCAGACAAACTCGTTCTACTATATAATTTAATTTTGTAAAATTTATTCTTGGAAAAAAAGGTTTTACATAAATAAAGCCTTGAAAAAATGAAAAATCATTGATTGAAAATAATTAGCTTACATATAGAAGTAGAATCGTTAATACATTTGAAATAATGTGAAACATTTTGCCAAATGATCTCTATTAGGTATATTTAAATTTATGAGAGTTAAACTAAGTAAATATCTTCTAATAAAACACCGGATAAAGATTTTTTGATAAAAGGAATATATTTCATTAAAAAAAAATCAATTAATTTTCATAATAGTATCTAAAAGTCAAATTTTAAATTAATGTTTCATTTTAATTTCAACTGTAAAATGAAAAATATAATAAATTTATGAAATTAAAAAAAATTCTCTGAAGGTGATAAAGAGTGAAATTAAAATTCCATCCTAGAAATTATTAACAATATCGTTAGTTTCATGATGAGGCAATAAAACTGAGAAGTGAGGGTGATATAAATAGAGAACAACAGAGATTAACCACCCATAACAAAAGACATAAACAGAATAATTATTATTAATATTATTATACGAAATGTATCTGGAGGTCGGATATCCCAAACGCCACTCAAATTGAATTTCATTTTCATGCTTCATAATATATTATATAGTATTTCATTAATTTCAAAAATTGAATTTAATTATAATTAAAAATTGTGTTAATAATCTTTTTATTCTTTTTTTATTTGATTTTTTTTTAATTTTCCAATAATAGACATAATATGTATGTTATAATTATATGACTGAAATTTTACCCTTTATTTGTTTCTTTTTTATTTAAAAAAGGGGAGGCAGGGGGGACATATGTCCCCGGGCGCCAAATTTAGGGGGCGCAAAATTATGGAAGCCAATTTGGAACAAAAGAAGAATTAATATTTAAAGTTAAACTGTATTTTGTGTAAGTCAATAAATATTATTTATACGCTTATTAAAATCATATAAACCTGTTTCGTTATTCGTCATTAATATTCTTTAAAAAAAAATTAAATTAAATATATAATTAAATATATATATATATAAGAAAGGGGGCGCTAATTTCTCAGTTGCCCCCAGGCGCAAGAACCTCACGGTACGCCACTGAGTGTGGTGATATTAAATTAATAGTATATAATATTAATAATTTCTATAATAAATTATAAAACTTGGCGAGGTTTAATCTCCTAAGTTTGCCAAAACAGGATAATAATCACAGTTTTTGTCAAATAAAAAATTGTATTGCTCAATATTTTCGGTCAACTTTAATATCCTATTTGAATTTTTTGGCATTCACCAATTCAATATGCCATTTAATTGATATTATTTTTCTTTTTCATTTTTTCTCGTACCAAAATATTATCATACTAGGAATGGTCAATAAAAAAATCAGTGGAGAATGGCATTTTGAATTTTATTATAATTTATGCAGAGTCATACCGTGGTTAGGTAGAAACATAAATGTTAATTATTATGGTTACATATTCCACAAAATCTTAATTGCTATTTAAATTATACATCTACCTACATTAAACAAAATAAAATTAAGAAAAAAAAAAATAAATAATTACAAATTAATTAATTTTATCTGTAGCCAAAAGAAGTATAGTCAATTATCTAAACAAAAGAAATAAATACAACATCAAATCTAAAAATATTCATACATTAATTTAAAGAGATTCAGTTGAAAAAATATTGAAATAAAAATAATAAGATAAAAAAAATGAATTTAAATCTTATCGATAAGAGACTAGTAAACCACATTCACCTCATTTTAAAAGTTCTTATAATTATGAATTTAATTTTAATTAACATTTAATTAATTTATTTATTTTTATTTTTTCCTCTATCAAATTATTTAAACGAATAATCTCCGGAATCTCAAAAGTGATTTTGAAATGAGAACGTGGGAGTGGGGAAAAAAAAAAGAAAACCAAGGACCACATCTACATTTACTGAGAAATTTCGTTAAGACAAGAAACGAGCTGCTAACATTAGTTTTTATCGTGTCTTGAGAAAAACACATAGATATCCGGCAATTGCGTTCGTTCCACCCTCACTAAGAAAATCATCCGTTCTTGAAATCAGATTGTGCATTGTCTTTACATTAACCCCTTACTTACCAGCTACCATACTAACAGATGGAAATGGAGATGTCTAGCGAACTGTTTAGATACATTTTTTTTTTTTTTTTTTTATACAACTCTCTTTAATCTTTCTTAAGAGGGGGATATCATGTAACCAATTTTTAAATTTGTTTCAATTTCATTATCTATTTGCAATTCAGATTAAATGTCTTACATTCAGATGAATAAATAAATATGAGATTTGTTTTTGTTATTTTATCTATTATGAAAAACAAAAACGATTTTTCGATTTCTTTGTGTTATTTATTGTCACAAACATGACATTTGATATATATATAACGTTTTTGTCTGCATTACTTAGGATTTAAAAATTTTTACATATCTTGGAGTCTAGAATTTTTCGTGTCTGTCTGTCTGTCCGGAAAATTATGGCATTATAGACTCAAAATTGGCTGAATCGATTTCTATGAAATTACATCACAATATCAACCAGCTGGTCAGAGCGCCTTCGGCGCTCTTCACACCTGGACGGGTGCTCCGCCCCCTGTACCCCCGAGTGGTACATCGTATTTGGTTAAAAGTAGTAAAAGGTTTTCATCCATTTTGTTTCAATCAGTATATTACATAAAACATTCATTTCTTTTTGTGTTCTTATTTAAAATATATTTTAATTTAATCAGAAAATTAATTATATATATTATTATTGTATATGTAATATCTATATCTATTTATATGGCTCAAAGATACTCGAAAGTTCTTGGCCAGATTTCTCCAAATGTCCCTATCCTGAGCCCTTGTCCCATCTCTCTTACGTCCTTTCCTATGCGTCCATGGTCTTGATTCCCTCTGATAATAATTTTGATGTGAGATTAGCCTCTTTACTGCATGATAACAGGCGTTTCCCGATTGATATCTCGATTTAAATTCTTCTAAAATATTATTATCCTTCGTGATTACATTCAATTTTTCTACATATTCAAATTTTACATTTTCTATATTAAGATTTTGTATGTTAATACTGTTCCTCTTTGTCACTAAATATTTTTTCTTATCACTATTAATTTCAAACCTCCATTAATTTTTCCTCGCTATCTGTAATTGCAATTGCCGAATCTCTTATAATATTTAAGACGTCTTCTTAGCCTAACTTTTCAATTTTTTTGTTTAATTGCATTTCGAGTGATTTTTTCCCAATTTGTGTAATCACATACTCACAACATGCAACATATAATTGGTCAAAGAATATGTTCAGAACATGGTCAAATCGGCGGTCAAAGTTGAAAATTCCCCATATATTATAACTACTGTTGTATTATTATAATGTAAAATTATAAAGAAAAAATGTTTAGATATTATTGTAGACATTTTCATTCTGTAAATTAAATAATTTTATTTCATTTAAATAAATATCTATTTTTAAATATTTTTTTGCTCTCTATATTATTCTCTAATTCTCAAAATATATTAAGATCATATAAATTGGAATTATTTATTAATTATTATTAATTATTTATGTCAACTTATTTAAAATTTGATATCTACATTCATCTCATTCAAAGAATATGTATATTTTTTACTATGTTTATAATTTAATTTTTTTAATATATTGATCTTTTTAAATAAACACAGAACACATTTTCAAGATTATATGAATAAATAATTTTAATTTTAATCTCATAATTGGATTTTCATTTTCAAGTAAGTAAGATGGCTGGAATCACAATATATGAAGGGACACACAGATATAGATAGATATAACATTTACAATAATAATATATATTTAATTTACTGATTAAATTAAAATATATTTAAAGTAAGAACCCAAAAACAAATAAATGTTTTATCTAATATATACTAATTGAATATTTAGTATATAATATTTTATAATATATATTTACCGATTCGTTGTATAATAAATTGATAACGTCATTTAATTCTCCTACTATATATCGAATCGAATATAAAGATAAATCTGTTAAACGTTGTGTGAAACAATTTCAAATAATTTAAATGTATATCTATTAATGAAATAAAAAAAATCAAATATGAATATAATATAAATATTTTTAATTTTATTTTAAGAATAGATATATATATATATCTCACAGGCGGTGGTTGTGACGTCACATATATACATTTAAATTTAAAAAAAAAAAAACTAATAAAGATGTATTTTTCCAGAGATGTGATCAATAAAACTCAATTTTTCTTTATAAATACTATATCTAGTGTGAATTTCAAAAAAATCGTTAGAGCGGTTTTTGAGAACCCATGGCCAAATATATATATATATACAATTTTTACTCGTATAAGAAGATAAGATATCTATTCAATAATCGCAGAAATCAATTTTTAAATATTTATATCTCTATTATAACATATAAAATAAAATATATAATTAACTTACTGATTAAATTAAAATATATTTTAAATAAGAACACAAAAAGATATGAATGTTTTAATATACTGATTGAAATAAAATGAATGAAAGACTTTTACATACAGATTTTAAACCAAATAATATGTATCACTTTGGGGGTATAGGGGTCTGAGCCCCCTGTATAGTTGTGAAGAGCGCCGATGGCAGTCTGATATATATATATTTAAATTTTTCAAATAAGATAATTTCACTTTCATCTAAAATGTTCATTTGAAATTGTTGATTTTCTTTTAATATTTATGATGATGTCCATACATAATCCTTTTTTATTAAATTATTTTAATTAGCATGTTGTTAATGAATAATTATCAAGATTTAATTTATCAATAAATTCAACTGAATACATATAAATTATTATCAACATTAATTTTATTGTTGCATAGTGATAAGCTTTTGCATTATCAATGTTATATGATTAACAATAACAAAAATGATCGATAATTATGTGTAATACATCCCTTATCTCCTATTACCCATCACTTTATTATAATATCAAAAGCATTTTGAGATTATAAATTCGTTTTATTATTAAAAATTTGAATTTAAAAATAAATATGATTTAAAATAATGGATAATGACTATTAAGTATTTTTAAAAATATGAATGAATTCACAATTAACACTTATACAAGTATAGAAAAATAACTTTTTTACTTGAAACTACTCTTTTAATTAAAGTAAATTATTTTCTAGTTCATTTTTTCAAAAAGTGAAATTTTCTTGTGCCTTTTCAATGGGAATATAATTATATAATATAATTTTATAGATAATTCATGTTGAATCTTTATTTGTAGTTTATTAATCTAATCAAATGTTCAAATGCTCTTTGGTAAAATGCAAAGCTACTCTTGAAGGAACGGAATCGAGCAAAACACTCTCTTGGACTCTTAGATTATTATCATCAAGGCTTTTTGTAGGGTTTTTACTTTTTTATAGTTAAAAAGCCTCACATATCATTGTATTTCTTCATACATTTTTCCCTCTCACATGCTCATGCTTTATTTAAAATAAATGATCTTGTAATTTTAGCATTCCTTTTAAATAGAAGAACAAATTATTTATTTGGTTCTTACTTTCTACATTCATAATTGTTTTCCAATTGTATCTCCCCCAGGTAATGGAGCCTTAGATGTTTGTATATTGGTAAACGAAACAGTAAATGATCCAAGCTCACCCTCTTGCATGTTACACTCTGCACAGCTGACGCAGATCAATTAAGAGGATATTCCCGCTAGCTGAAAAGATAAGTGCTCTTTTATTTGCCGCTTGATATGTATTTAGGAATTGTATTTTGTCCCATAAACCCCAGCTAGAGAATTTCCCTTGCCAGATCCGAGACTTGAACCCTGGACCACGAGAATGTGAGGCAGCTCTGCTACTTCCCACCCTGTGGCGCCCTATTTATTTTCAACTATTCTTACTTAATTATTTATTGAGTTTTTAACATGATTTGTAGTGAATTGTCACCTCTCTTGCTTAGTTCCCAATTATAAGAGCATTCGGGGTTATTATTTCTAGTCTATTATAAAATATACTAGGTATTCTATTTTTTGACATATTTGGAATATTTCAGAATTGTTTAAGAGTCTTCTTAATTATATTTACTATTAAATGTCTTAAACTTAGAGTTAATATGATAATATTAAAAATGATAAAATTAAAAAAACCTACTTGAACTTTCTATAGTTTCTTATAATGCCTCATACATATTGATTTCATTTATTTATATTAAAGCCCTTAATTTCTGCATTGCTATCATTGCTTCACTGACAAACACATTCCAAGATAATTATAGTTGCCTATATATAGTCTACTATATCAGAATTTATCCATCTTTAGATTACATCAGAATATTACATAATCTATGTTATTAATAGGAGATATTTTGTTTATATTTGACCTAAAAATGTTTTTATCTACTTTATAATATGAAAATGTTGAAAATATTAAAATTATATAGTTAGATATAATAATTTATTTAAATTATTTTAAAATAATTTTGTATTTCATATCACTCTCATTTCACTGGAGAAATTAAAATTTATAAAGTTTTTTATGCTTCTCAAACTTTGTAACATAAATTATTTGATGTTGAATGTTCAAAGTAAATTTAATTCAGAAAAATAAATATCTCTATTTTAATATTTATATTATATATATAATATATTTTATTGAATTGAAAATTTAAAGGAAAACTTTAAATAAATAGAATATTAAATTTTAAGTATTAATAAAAAATTAATATTTTCTTTTATAATTTAAATAGTTTTAAAATAAATATTTAAAAATTCTAAATTACATTATTAAAGTCAATTCAAAATTGTTCAAAAGATTGTTATAAATACATGTATATATTATTATTTATTTAGTACTGAAGAAAGAATGGAACGTTATGCCGTCACATATGGTCTAATCAGCTGGTTAAATTATATATTCAACAAGTGCGATGTTCTCTTTGAATTTTGATTTGAATGGTTCAGTGTAGAGGTGTTTAATTAGGATATGCATTACTTTCAAATTTAAGTTGGATTTGGGAGGGTGAAGTTAAAGAAACCACCACTACTCTTTGGATCCCGAGAGATGAAGGGAAACCTCAACCACACTCGTACAGCATTCAGTTTCTGGATTACATCTTACAAGGTTGGACCTTACAATTAACCTTCAACGGTTCAGCTTTGATTACGGGACTCAAAGCAAAGCCAATGTCCAGGGACCCTTTATGGCTACTCTCTAAACATTTATGAAAATTTATAATACCTGTTTGGAAATTTAAATTTCCCTGATAGACACCATACATACACAGTTTCATCTTTGTTATAAATAAAGATAAAATAAGTGTTAAAAATTTTTCTTTCTAAAAATAATTAAAATACAAAGTCAAAAATATAAATTTTTTAAGAGTTAATTTCACTATCTGCCTTTAAATAAATTATATTCTAAATATAAATAGAACACATTATTTAGAAATACATTTTAAAAGAACAATAAAATGTTAATAATTAATTAAATAAAATACAATATAAGAATTAGTAAAAAGTAATTAGTAATTAGTAAAAAAAAAGACTAAAATAGGACTACAATACTCAAAATAATTTTTATTTGTTTTGTGCAATATTTAATGGATGAGAGCAGGATAGCTTAACTAACAAACTAGGAGTCCAGTGTTTGAGAACAAAATTTTCAATAAAATTAATTTAAAGAAAAATTGTTCCCGAGCCCCAAAAGTAGCGGGTGGACACTCTCTATGACCCCAATAGAGAGATAGGTACACTTCAGGGAAGTAACCCTGCTCACACAAGCAACGACTTTTCCTCACCTTCCATTGAGGAAGTCGTGACCCAAACCATAATCATTACCCTAATCCATTCAATTCAATATTAAAAATCCTTCACATATCCCATATAAGTCAGCTGAAAGTTTTCATCAAGTTAGCAAATGGACAAGGAATTTACGTGGCTTAGGAGGATTAGTTAATGACAATTCAGACATTCGTAGTTCGTCATCCTCCTAAATTCATTTCAGCCACAAAAATAGTACATTTGCGTCTTTTAGAAGGTGAATCGGCCTCACAAGTCAAGGAGGTGCTAAGTGAGTTAGATCAAGGATTTTATCAGACTGAAGTGTTGTGTCGTAACCAGCCACAAAAGTTAGGCGATTAAAAAATAGAGCCCATTTTTACGACTAGATGAAGGAGAGTGTTTGAAAAGAGTTATTGGTTGACCTCTCTTGTAGATTCCACCCAACGGAGAGTTAAACTAATACCTTAACTAATTATTGGCGACCATGTAAGTATATATCGTATAAGGTATAATATATTTTGTAATGCGCAATTTTTTTATATAAATATGTGTTAACGCAAAAAAGATCCCAATTGAAAATATGCTTCAGTGCATAAATCAAATCCCTTCTTTGCGTTAATAAGGTTTTTTATATTAAATTTAAAAACAGTTTGTCAAGGTCGCTAGCTATCTTATTTTTTAAAAGGAAGATCAGCAAAACCTTTTAATTCAAGTAATACTTACAAGCAGACCAGTTAGACTTAAATAATTCTTAAATTATAAGAAATACATAAATCGTCCCCAAAAACTGCAGACACGTGGCTTCTAATTCTTATTTAAATAAAATAAATAAAAACACTGGAAGCTCTCCAAACGACAATCAATTTAACCCACCTAAATCTCCTTAAGGTATAAAGAAATAATTAATAAATAAAACAAATTCAATTTCGTTTTCTGATATATTTATAAATGATGTAATGTATAAAAAGGTCTTCTTCTTCTTAGCCTTATTTCCCACGGGGTGTGGGGTCGGCTCTCGTTAATTGGCGCCAACTAAATCTGTTGTTGGCGTCGTCTGTAGAGAGACCAGATGCCATTAGATCTCCCGTTATACGGCAGGACCAGCTGGTTTTTTAGGCCTCCCAAGCGGTCTTTGGTACTCAACCTTCGATGACGGTGATGATGGTGTTGACGACTTTGATGTAGCTGTGGACGATTTGAGTGAGGTTGATGACAATGATGCTGATGCTGACCGATGTGACGATGTTCGTGTCGGTGATGATGTCGATGTTGATATTGATGTGGATGTGGATGTGGATGTTGGACTACCTTCTTTAGCCCACCTCGTCCATAGGTGGGTAACCCTAACCCATTTCTCGCATCGCCCGGGTGCTGATAATGCGCGTCGCTTGCAGGGGACGCCCTAGCCGTTAACCGTATAACATTTCTCCATTAATTGTTGATGCGACGCGAAGATGATCCAGCCGGCCTGTCGCTACAGCCTGACGCGTGGATTGGAAAGAAGGAAGAGGAAATAAAGGGGATTGGGTCTGGATGGATGATTTGGGTAGGGCATGCACTCCCTCGGTCGAGGAATGAGAGAAAATGCATGTGCTCGCGTAGGGCAGTGGGCGCCACTCACTGAGGTAGATCTGTCTCTCACCGGGATCGTGAGAAGGTATCTACCCGCTACCCGCTAATGTATAAAAAGGTAAAAAGCTATAAATCAGTATACAACTAAGTTTAAGATGAAAACAAGTAAAACAAATAATCTTAATTTAAATTAAACAAATTAATAAACAACTAAATTAATAAAATAAAATCGAGATCGCACAATGGTAACAAGAATTCTCCAGTGGACCTCAGATATGCAAATATGTAACTCAAATTATAAAATAAGATTTAATAAAACACAAAATAGATGTGGAATCAACAGACCAAAGAACAGTTCAAAGACCCAGAAACACTAGACGGCACAAAAACATTCAAATTTCTCAACCCCGTGTCACGTGACTCGTCTTGTCTCCTCTGACCTTAGAGATTTCAAAATTTCAAAATATTCAATTTGCGGGAGATTTGATCTTGCTCAAACAATATGAAAAGAAGAAATGGTTTTTAAAGGAATTTATAAAAGTGAATATAAGTAAATTAATAATTAAAGTTTCTAGTGGCCATAATTTAAAATCTAATTAATTTTTTTTAATATTTTTCAAATATTAATATTTTAATAAGACTTGATAAACATTTAAAAAAAAATGTTTCTAAAATAAATATAGACTGAATTGTTTGAATTTCAACTATAAAAAATATAGATCAGATTTATAAGAAACTAGCTGCTCAGAGCTCCTTCGTCGCTCTTCACATCTAGACGGGGGCTCCGCCCCCTGTACCCCCGAGTGGTACATAGTATTTAGTTGAAAGTAGTAAAAGGTTTTCATCCATTTTGTTTTAAACAATGTATAACATAAAACATTCATTTCTTATTGTGTGATTATTTAAAATATATATTAATTTATTTAGTAAATTAATTATATATATTATTATTGAATATGTTATATCTATCTACTCGAAAGTTCTTGGCAGCTACAACCACATTTCTCCAAGTGTCCCCGGTGACCTCATCTTTCTTTGGCCAATAAATGCTGGAAAGAATAATCTGAATCTACTCTCATCTCCCAGGGTCATAGACCATGCGTGGCTCAACGGTACTCGAAAGTTCTTGGCAGCTACAACCACATTGCTCCAAGTGTCCTTATCCTGAACCTCTGTTCCATCTCTCGTACGTCATTCCCTCATCTTTCTTTGGCCCATAAATGCTGGGGAGAATCCTATTCTCAAATACTCTGAATCCACTCTCATCTCCTAAGATCATAGACCATGTCTCAGACTCATATAATACAACATACAAAATAATTGTTTTATATATTTTAATTTTCATTCCCTTTTATAATAATTTTGATGAGATAAGCCTCTTTACTGCATGATAACAGGCGTTTCCCGATTGCAACTTCGATTTAAATTCTTCTCAAATATTATTATCCTTCGTGATTACATTCAATTTTTCTACATATTCAAATTCTACATTTTGTTTGTTAATACTGCTCCTGTTTGTTTCTAAATATATTTATTTATCATTATTCATTTCGAACCTCATCTCTTTTCCTACCTCGATTAATTTTTCCTCGCTATCTGTAATTGCAATTGCCGAATCTCCTATTATATTTGAGTCGTCTGGGTCACCTAATATTTTACAATTGATTTCCGCATCTTACTCTTTCTTTACTACCTTCAAGATAAATTTTAAGATCAAAATTTGAAAAAGTTTATCCGGATCTATTGAGTCATGCGTAGGTTTTACTAAAGTCTACAAATAATTAGTGAACAGAGATATTGAATTCGCGGTTTTTTTAATATCTGTCATAATGAAAATATCTTAATTAATGTTGATCGATTTGGCCTGAACCCGCAATGATATCGTCTAATATTTCCTCCGCCTATAGTTTATAAGTATTGTATATGTTATAATAGAGTATAATATTTCTTGATCATTTCATTTTGATATTTTAATTTCATTGCTTGATTTTTATTGAATATTTTTAATTATAATAAAATTTGAGAAAATGCAAAGTTAGAGACTTGAGACAATTTATAAAAATTAACGGTATAAAAGTATTGATAAAACTAAAGATAAATTAACAATATATACATTCATTAATAGTATTAATTTAAATTAATGGATTTATTTGATTTTTTATTATTAAGTTCATTTATTAATTTTTTTAGATCATAGTTAATTCCCTCCCTTAAAATAAAAGAAGTATTCAAATATAGAAAGAATAAATACAAAATAATTTAAGTTAAATATGATTTATATTTTATTATATTAATTAAAATGGGGACTTTTAGAATAAATTATTTAATTGAAATGATATTTGAATATTAGAATTTAAAATAAAAAGTTAAATATTATAAATATTCTTTGATTGCTAGTTATATACATTGTGTAAAATGAGTCCGCCAGTCAGTGGGCCACGATGTTCATAATTCTAAATTACCGGTAAAGTGTCGGTTAAGTAGGAAATTTCTTTTTTGTTTGTTTCTATGACAGCAAAAAAGTAAACAAATTACATACATATATACATATATACATACATACATACATACAAACACTCTCCTTTATATATATAGATAAAATTAAAAATGATTGATTTATTTGTATTTCAGGTTCTATTGCTAAACAATAAATAATATTATATATATATTTTTTTATCAAAATTTGTCAAATGAGTAAAGAACAAAAACATTATTTATTTAACAGATAAAAATAAATTCTTATATACCTATTGGGAAAATTCAACCTTATTATGTTATAAATCTTTCTTTTTTTTCAATAAACAAAACATTAGTTGTTTTAGGCATTCTATGTATACAAACATCTGTACCATATACAAATGTATACATTTTATCATATTATTTAATAAAAAAAAAAAATGAAAAAGTAAAAAATAAACACATTCCAAAACTAAGGTTGAGAACAATTGTATTTAAATATTTAAAATATTTTCTTTATTGGATTCTAAAAAATGCATTTTATCTAAGCATTCTAATATTTCATTTCAGTGATACATACATTTTTATGTGAAATTAAATTAAGTTGTACAATGTATATATAGTGTAATACAGTTGTCAACTTTTTTTTTTTGTTTTTGTTTCATTTAATGATTAATCTTCGGTCCCCTGACTGGTTGTTTTTCCAACCCCAAAGGAAGGTCGAATCCCATCTGGTAATAATTTGAAAAAAAATAGACTTGTCTTTTCTGACATTATTATTGCGATTATTAAATTTAATGCTTTGTCAATTGAATTTGTATATTCAATTTATTTTGATTGACTATTCAATTATATTATTAAAATTATTACCCTCTGTATAGTGCACCCTCGTAGAGAGAGAGAGCTTGAGCCATCCCTTTAAAAAGGGCAACAGCCAATAAGGGATTCCAAGGGTTTCCAACTACATATGCGAAACGACAAACTAATCCTCGACCAAGCCAATAATATCCCTTTGATTTTCCTTTGTAATTAATTTACCCGGGTATGACGAATAGCGAACAATTTAGTCACCTCCGGACCCTCTGCTCATCATTATAATACAACTCTAATTATTTTCCACCAAGTACCATATTCTATAAATTCTAAATGGACCTCCATTTACTACAGAATCTAAATGAAAATCTTCCATCTCCTATCTTTTATATACGTGTGTTTACCCTAATATTAAAATAATTTAATACATTTCTAATGTTCATTAAATTAAATATATTTATTTATATTTTAGCCAAATAGTAGTTAGATAAGATATATATATATATATTTATTTAAGATAATAATATATAATAGGATAAATTTTAATAAAATTAAAATAAAATAAAAAAAAGGCAATATCTATTTTCTAGTTTATATTTTATATATATATAAACCTCAATCTTCTCTTAAATTGCCATATAATTATAATAAAATTCATAAGAAATTAAATATAAATTTTACTGTTTATTAAAACCGTACATAATTTGTGTGAATAATTTAATAAAACAAAATATATTAATACGGATAAAGGGGTCTAATTGAATTTTCCGTTTTAAAAAATTATAATTTAACATATTAACTAATAAAAAGTATATCTACTCTATATCTACATATATCAAGAATATTTGTATGTGTATATTTATTAATATATATACATATGTATAATATGAGAGCAGTTTGATAAATCAGTGACTTTATGAATTTTCCGCGTACTACTGGACAATTTTATGCAAGCTGCGCTTTATAGTTTGTGTTTGGCAGCTATTAAAAGCAGAAAAGCTCGTGAATTAAAATAGAAAAAAGTAAATTTCATATGTTGATTAAGTGATCGTTTTTTTTTTTAAATAACTGGGATTCCAAGGAAAAGTTTGATAAATACTATGAAGACTCTCAAACAAAATGGGTAAGAAATAGTTTATTGAGTACAGTTGTGGTTGCAATGCAACGTCCAACCCAAAAGAGATCGGCATTCCAAAAATTATTGATAAATTCATTAAATTATTTTGGTCTATCGGAGAATTGAAGTTCGGGTAATGGCTAAGACTCGAGGTATCTCAACTCAAGGGGTACATTACAATTTACATGAAAATTTGGATATGAAGAAGTTATCTGCTCGATATATGTGCTGCGTTTACTCCCACTCGATCATAAACACAATCTTGTGACTATTTTAAACGATATTCAACCCCAATCCCAACGACGCACAATTTCGACCAAACTCATTTGGGGCTACCGTCGCAAGAAAAACCTCATGACTCTGGGTATTAATTTTTCAATAAATTTTAATAGCAATTAAATATTTTTGTTTGCACGTTTCTATTTCTTTCGTAAAATTTTAAAACATGATCCATCACACCAAATCATAATCAAGGAACAAAAAAAAAAGAGAGTCTTCTTCTGATCAAGAACATGGTCACAATTTTTTTGGATCAACATGGTCTCATTCACATCGATTACCTTGAAGAGAATATCTAAACTGCTTCTCTAGATTTACCCCTTACGACTATTTCCTGTTTCTAAATCTGAAGAAATGGCAGGATGATAAGAAATTTGATCATCACAATAACAAACGCCTATTTTGAGAAAATCTATCATTTAGAAAGAATAAAAAAATTGAAAAACAGTGAACTAAATGTATTGAACTAAAAAGAGTCTATGTTGAAAAATAAAATGTTCATTTGCCAAAAAATATATCTTTTATTGAAAAAGTCACTGAATTAGCAAACTATAAAGAAAATGTTTTTTCTAATAATAATTAAAATAATTAATTGAATAATTCTTTTGTCTTATTTAATCTCTATATGGAAAACTTGTAATAGGTTTCGATAAATAATATTTGACTGTTAATTAATAATCCACTAATCAAACATGTACGAGTAGGTTTTGCAAAATATCAATATTACATCTAGAATATTTTATAAATTTTTATACCACATCTTTGGCATTTGCCGTCAATTTATTAGCAAAAGCCATTTACTACACTTGCATTGATATTTCAGAATTAATAATATTTTTAAAATTTTTGATTCTACAATATTCTCAACCATCTGTCTCCAATATTATCAGTTGTCTTCTGAAAAGTTCAAATAATTTAATATTGATAAATATGAAAATCACGTCTTAGAGAAAAATTTAAATATTGTTTATTTATTTCTTCAATCCTAATATAAAAATATATACTCTGTGAAGAAAAATTGAAAGAGTAACAAGATCATTACAAACAACATTTTTAATTATAAATGTGTTTTCTTCAGGATACTCATTTTCAAAAGGAATATTTTTCTTAATATTTGTAAGTAATGTCATATCCTCAGTATAGGCTAAATTAACATTAACGTCATTTTTACTGGCCGACGATAAACAAGGAATTGTTATTGTTATTGTTTTCACACCAAACTTCACATGTGGAGATATTTTATCTCCACGAATCAGACATTTTGTTAACAGAAAAAAGTATTTTTAACATGTGTGTCCGTTGTGTGTCCGTATAGACGTGTACAGCTTGAATGGCTCAACGGATTTTAATAAAATTTGGTATATTTACTTAATGCATCAGTAGCATAAATTCATCAACTTTTGGTTTATATCCAGAAAACGGAAGTGGTAGTTTCCAAAGTAATTAATTAATTTTATATTCATTGTCGGAAATTTTTCAGTTAAAATATAATAGTAATTAATAATTGAGAAATTAAACAGAAAAATAAAATCCAAGGTAATATAATTTTAGTCATTTAAATTCAAGTTTTAAAAATATTTTTTTTTTTTATACTTTATATCTGGGGTGTCAAACTCGCAGCCCGCGACAACTATTTTTACGGCCCGCGGCCAGACTTTCGACTTTTTTAAAAAATTTTCAATTTGTCTCTAAAAAAAGGGTAAAATGTTTTTTTGCTGCCCGCCTAAAGTTAAATCTTGTTTGTTTGGCCCAAGTGTGCCTATGAGTTTGACACCCTTGCTTTATATATAATGTAGTTGGAAATTAATTTATTTCAAATCGTCGGTCGGTTCTATGCCTGGCCACAGCTGATTTTTTTTTAAAATTGTCTTAGACCATCTATTTATAATCTAATCCTATAACGAGATCATGTATTAAATTCCATTATAAAATTTTAATATATACAGTAAATATAATAATAATAGGGAGTTACTTTGTATATACCTATATATAATTGTATAGAATTAGAAAATTTTAGTTTAAATTATTAAAGAGAATAGGATATTGTTTAGAAAACGAGAGAAAGGCGTCGTCTATAGAACAGAATTTAATTAGAAAATTAATATAGGTACCTTTAATGTGGATGAAAAAATTCGACAGCTCTATTATTCTACCTAGTAAGAGAATGAAAATGGATTAGGTAACCTAATTGATATGAAATTTTAAAAAAAGGAAACTGATAATTAATATATTATTATAATATTAATTATTAAAAATAAAAAGTGATAAGATTATTAAACTTTATTTTTATTATTATAATCCTCGTAAATTAAACAAGTTTTAATAAAATTTTGATTTGAAACTCAATTAAAATAGGCTATTTTAGGATTAATAGGGCTAATAATAATTAAATTAAGTTTTTAGATAAGGTAAACTTAACTAAATCTGTATTTAAAGAGAAGGTTGGAGAATCTATAGTATATTTAGAATTAAGCCAAAACTAAAAAGATAGTTTGTGCATTCTACAGACTAATCTCATTGTGAATTTATTGCACTTCTAATCTTCACCAGTAAAAGCTGGAGAAGCAACAAACCGTAGTATATTAATCCCAAAAATAGTATAAAACTAAAAAATAATAATTAAAAGTAAAAAAGTAACTCTCGTTGAAAAATTTGTTCAATTTGGAAATTCAAACTGAAATATTTTTTTAAACTATTTTCAATTTAATAAAAAACTGAAAAAATTGGAAAAATAAATAATAAAATCAATAGGTTAAAGTTAAGTTAGTTTTAAGTTTCAATAAAAATTTTATTAAACTTTATAATCATTTTGTCAGTTACCTTTTCCTCAGAAGCTTGTATTATAGAGTATAATGCACACGAAGTATAATAGAGGCTTCTAAGGATGAGGTAATTGTCGAAATTTTCATAAAGTTTAATATATGTATCTATTGAAACTTAAAACCTAGTGTTCTTAATAACGTACCTTTAACCTTCAGATTTTAAAATTTATTTTTTATTTTTTTTCAGTTTCTTTAATAAATTGAAAATTGTCAAAAAAAAATATTCAGGTTAAATTTCCAAATGAATTCTTATTTGAACAATTAGCATTATGATCTTTTATCTATTCCATCATAGATCATAAGGCTAATGGTTTTAAAAATTTTTTTTAATAATTAGTTAATAAAAAAAAAATATACAATATATTTTTTTAAATATACATATATGAAATTTAAAATTGTACTAAAACAAATATAAGTAAAAATTTGTTGATAGGGGGGTTAGGATTAAGAATATTTAAAAATTATTTAACAATAAAATAAAGTATGAAATAGAGGATGATGAACTGGAAAAAAATTGTTTTTCACATGAGATATTAAAAGTTAGTAAAATGAGAAAAAAATGAATTCTAAAATTTGAGCACACTTTATTATGTATCAGTTGATCAAAGTTAGTTAAAATTTGAGTACAAAATTCCATTTTATTTTAAATGGGGAAGATAAAACCTTTAACAGTTAAATCTATGAATTTGATAACTTAACTAATATTTATTTATATACCTCAATAAATTAAATCAAAAGTGAATCTTAAAAAATTAACTTTCCACTTAAATTGAATATATTTAAAACTTTATTTAGAGTTTTTCTACTTTAATGTATATGACAGATATTAAAGAAAATTGAATAAGTTTTTTTTTATATTGCAGTTGATGTCATACAAGTTTAATATGTTTTTAGTAAGGAGAAAAAAAATGAAACTTTGAGCTTAATTTAAATATATATGTATTATATTAAATATTATACAAATCATTACTGTATATCCCTCTGTCTATTCATTCTTTATACGTTTCCAAATATTATAGTCCTTCCAAATGAAATGAAATTTTGCACAGATATGCTTTAATGCTTTAAAGTTTCAGCATATTTTTATTTTGAGTTTTTAAGTGCAATTGAACAAGAATCTTATTCTGAAAGTTTTCCGATAAGGAATCTAATATAAAAAATGTAAACAAAAAGCCGATGTTAATTTTTGTTAATTTCTATGAAAATTTTTATATTTTAAGTAAGAATATTATAATTTTGTGATAAGTGGGAATATTAAAGGAAATGGTAAAAGAAATTTGTATAACGTGTGAATAAATTGTAAAACATATGTAGCCAGATCAAGAACATGGTAATTGAGACAAGAGTGCTGACCCAAACTATTAAGTAAAAAAAAAAAATAAAAGATTAACTAAATGAATCAGATAATTTTTAATTATTTGGTTTTTATTTGAAAAACATTATTTAATTAAGTATATCTTTAAATAATATCTATCAATTATATATAATTATAATTAGGAAATAACTATGTATATATATATATATATATATATATATATATATATTATTCCGGGTTGTTTTCAAATGGTTTAATAAGATTTGGAGCTCAGCGTTTCGGTGCCCATTTGACGCCATTTTCAAAACAATTTTCGGAGAGGAATTTTTAGATCTGAGTTACTATTAGTTAGTATTTTGTGTATTTTGTATGTATAAAGTGTTGTATGTAGAAAACGTTGAGATTAAAATCTCATTAAAAACAACCCCAATTAACTCATCATAATCAAAGCTTTTGCGGAAATCTAAATGATCGTATATATGGTTAATATATAATCAAATAACAAAAACAAAAATGAATCTTAAAAATGTTACAAATTGTTTTTGAAATAATCTAGATTAATTTTCAAATAATAATTAGAAAAAATAGATATTTTATCATAATCTGATTATATTAATCATTTTAATACTATTGATTTTTCTTGCAAATAAAATATAAAATAAAATAAAATAAAAATTTGTAATCTATATCTATTTATATATAAGATTGTCTTTGAAGGATTGTTAAATCCTACCATTCAACACTTTAGTCTAAGGTTATCAGGTCGCTGACTGTACTGGAATGGTGACATCGCGAGCATGGCACTTACGTGCTACTGGCTCAATTCCCTTTTCAATTTTCATGGGTAGCAAAATATGGAAAATGTTCTGTCCTGGAATCCCAAGAGAGACTTCGGGCTCTTGTTCCTACTTCTATATACATATCTATATCTATATATATATATATATTGGTGATTATTCTGAAAAGGAGCGGATTAACTTTGTGAAAAAAAATCGTTTGCAGATATAGCATCATGATTTTTATTTAGTATAAATAATTTTTATTGTTCGATGTCAGACATGATCAAATTAAACCCGTGAAACAGCCATTTTGCAACAGCAAATAAGAATTTAAAAACAAACAAAATATTTATACTTTATTATTTATAAATAAGAAAGAGGCAGGCAGACAATATTTATACATTCTTATTAAATTATTAAAATTTAAGAAATAGATTGTAAGATATATGAGTAATTGTAATAATAAATATATTTCAGAACTTATCATTTTTTGTATAGTAATAATTTTTAAATTAATTTTTGATTTTTAATTATTAAATTGATCTTAGTCATATAATTAAGAGTGAATTTACATTTTCATTTTCCTACTTATTTTTCTTATTCTCCATGCATCTTTCATCTCCCTCTTTTCTCTAAACTTTTGAATTAATGTTAAAAAATTAATTTAAGAAATTTTATTAAATATAATTGTAGAGATTTATTTGAATATATTGTATAAGATTAATTGATATTAAATTAAAATAAGTTGACCTGTGGCCAGGTCCGAACCGACCGACGGTTTGAAATAAATTAATTTCCAGCTACAGAAACAATTTCAAATAATTTTAATATATCTATTAATGTAATAATAAACAGATATGGATATAACATAAATATTTTTAATTTTATTTTATTTATAATATATATGTAAGAACAGAATGTGACTTCATGAATGGCTGGATGACGTCATATAATTTTAAATTAAGAAAAAAACTAATAAAGATGATTTTTCTCGAGAATAAAACCACCACAAAGTGCATGATTCGTGGTGATATGTAAAAAATCTCCTCATGTGAAATTTGGTGTGAAAATAACCCTTCCCTTCCTATCGTCGATCGCTAATACTACCACTTTCGGTTTCCGGATTTGCACCAAAAGTTGATCAATTCATCCCACTGATGCATTAAGTAAATATACCAAATTTCATCAAAATCGGTTGAGCCGTTCAGGCTGTACACATCACGGACAGACGGACGGACAGACGGACAGACGGACGGACAGACGGACAGACGGACGGACGGACAGACATCATGCTAAAAATACTTTTTTCTGTTTAGAAAATGCATGATTCGTGGAGATATGTAAAAATCTCCACATGTGAAATTTGGTGTGAAAACAATACCTCCCTTACTATCGTCGGTCGGTAAAAATGAGCTGTGGCCAGGCACAGAGCCGACCGACAATTTGAAATAAATGAATTTCCAAACATTATATATATATATATACATATTGTAATGATTTTTTAGTAAAGGGGAAATTTGGCAGGGTGAAAAGGGATGAAAATTTAAGAAATAAATATGTCTAATGGGAAAGGGTGGACTTTGAATCGGCGTGAACTGACCTGGAGATCTGGACTCAAAAAAAAAAAGAAAAAGATTAAATTTATCATTAAAATAAAATAAACAGATTTATTATATTTGATATTTAAATATAAATTTTTAAAACCTTTATAGATTTAGATTTAAAGATTTTATATTATAAAATTATATACAGTAATTTTTTTTTTGATATTTTAAATAAAAAAATATAGACAGATGATTATTATAAAAATTATTATTGTAAATGAAAATTATAAAAAAAAACAATATTTGTTGGTTGTCCTTTCGTAGGAGATTGTCCGAGGAGGACCCAATGTAATGGCCTCCCTTTCTCTCTTCCAGAATCTCCTCCAGAAAAGTCCATCTTCTCTCGACGGTACCCCACGAACGAATGAATCTCCTTGTCTGACTTTTCAACAACTAGTCTCCTTCCACAATGAAAATAAATTTATATTTAAAAAAATAAATGTTATTTTTAACGGATTAATGATATTTTTGGAATATCATTACAATATATATAAAGTATAAAAAAAAAATATTTTTAAAACTTGAATTTAAATGACCAAATTATATTATCTTGGTTTTTATTTTTGGTTTAATTACTCAGGATGAAATATTTTCCGACAATGAATAAAAATTAATACTTTGTAAACTACCACTTCCGGTTTCCGGATATTCACCAAAAGTTGATGAATTCATGCTACTGATGCATTAAGTAAATATACCAAATTTTATCAATATCCGTTGAGCCGTTCAAGCTGTACTCGTCTATACGGACACACAACAATACGGACAGACCGGCAGTCAAACAGACATCATGCTAAAAAACTGTTTTCTGATAACAATAAGCATGATTCGTGGAGATATGTAAAAATCTCCACATGTGAATACAATACCTTTTCTTCCTATCGTCTGTAGGTAAAAATATTATATTGTTATTAAATATAAATATTTGATTATAATATAATTTTAATAAATTTACAATATATACTCTAAATAATATAATAACTATAATAAATTCAAAACTAATTAATACATTTTATTTAAAAAGAAACAATAATTCAATATTCAATATTCAATAGTATATATATATCCGATTTTAATTAAGATAAATCAAATTAAAAAAAAATGTTTGCTAATAAATCTATTAATGGAGTATATTTGTATTCTCTTTGGACAATCAGATGAGAACTCTTAGATAGTGTATGTTGTTAGATTTTAAAGAGTATAATTTATCTACTTTCTCATTTACTATCTGATACACCCTTCCAATTGTCACTCGGTGTCTTGACATATTTAATGATATACAGAATAATTCATTTTAGTTAAGTAATTGCGTTATATATATATATATATATATATTCATATGTATGTATAGTCTATGTATTTGTAATTTTCTTGAAATCAAGAGAGAATGGTTACATTTTCATATCATTATTTTTCATCCGCTATCCTATCATCCCACTCTCACTTTCCATAAAAGGTGAAGAGATAAATTATCAGCTTTGGAAAACGGAAGAATAGAGGAGATATAATTTTAATTATAATTTAGAATGAGAAAAATAATTCCAGAGATTTATTTTAGAATTACACTTTCAGTATTTAAATTAAAAAGAGTAAAAAAATACATATACCTGTTTAAAAGTATTTAACACTAAAAAATATATTAGCTAGTGGAGAGGTTCTTCAGGGGTCACTAAAATGAATTGATTAAAATGAGTAACTTTACTATAGAAAACACCTTTGTGAAATAAGGTACTTGTACCACATTTAGAGAACCTCTGAGGTAGAGTATATCTCAGGGGTGTCTAAACTATGACCATTCGAGGGCCACATTGCAAAAAAAAATATGCTGGGCCGCACATAAATATCATTTTAACTTTTTACCGACCGACGATTGTAAGGGAGGTATTGTTTTCACACCAAATTTCACATGTGGAGATTTTTACATATCTCCACGAATCATGCATTTTCTTAACAGAAAAAAGTATTTTTAGCATGATGTCTGTCCGTCCGTCCGTCCGTCCGTCTGTCTGTCCGTCCGTATAGATGTGTACAGTCTGAATGGCTCAACCGATTTGATGAAATTTGGTATATTTACTTAATGCATCAGTGGGATGAATTGATCAACTTTTGGTGCAATTCCGGAAACCGGAAGTGGTAGTATTAGCGATCGACGATAGGAAGGGAATGGTTATTTTCACACCAAATTTCACATGAGGAGATTTTTTTATATATCTCACGAATCATGCACTTTGTATTGGTTTTATCCTAGAGAAAAATCATATTTATTAAATTATTAAAGCTTTGATGGTTGTTTTTATTTATAATGGAATTCTGTAAATTAAACCACATATTGATATTTGTTATGGATGACGTCATATAATTTTAAATCAAGAAAAAACTAATAAATATGATAATGGAATTTTGTAAATTAAACCACATATTGATATTTGTTATTGTAAATTTATTCAAAAAATACAAACATATACACAACGTTTCGATTGCAGAAGTAGCAATCGAAACGTTGTGTATATAAAATTAAATGAAAATAATATAAGAAATTAAAAATATACAAAATATATACAAAATGAAGATGGTCCATAGCTATGAGGCTTCGTCAAGGGAAATTGGAAAGAACCCAGCGAAACAATTAACTAAAAATAATTGATTCAAAATTATTGAAATGGTATTGAAAGAGTTTAAAGTATTTAATAAAACAATGGGATTTGATTTTATATAACAAAAAGTAAAACAATTTAATAAACAATAAAGCAATTTGAGAAAATGGAAATTTCAGGTGGCCAAAAAATTAAAACCCCGTTGAAAACTTAATTAGTGAAATGAATTGAATAATGTTAGCAAATAGATAATCCCTTTGTATAGTAAATCTAAAGTTAGAATTACTTATTCAGAAATTAATTTTAAATAAAATAAATTCCAAAAATTATCGCCAAGCAACTTGTCTTGATTAATGCTATAATGTACTCCCATAAGGGATGCTCCACTTGTTAACTATAAGACAGTTAAACCAAGAAAGAGAACGAGGTCACCATTTCATGCCCTCAGCTGAATTATAAAAAATAGGAGTAGGTGTTTTATTCAACAATATGTTAGTCCTCTTTGTTTTTATTTATTTATTTTTTTTTTTTTGAAAGTTACATAATTAATTATCATTTTTTAACTGCTAAATCAGAAATAATTTAATTTTATTAAAATCAGGTAAATGTTATTGAATACTTATTAATTAAGTATTATTCATAATAAATTTTTTTAAAAAAATCTATAAAACTAAAAGAGTGCCAAATTCGAAATTTGTCAAAAAAATGTTTACGCAATGCGCGAACAAAAATAAATAATCAAATATAAATTTGTAACTTAAACAAAATAAAGATAATAAGAAAGAATTAAAAAAAAGATGATATTTTCATATATTTATTGAATCATAAATTAGAGTAGAAAAAAAGAAAAAAAGGGTTTTAGAAATATATAGTCACGAACACGCACATAGAAAATTAATTCATTCATATTCTTCTCGTCAGTTATTAAAGTGTCTTTCAATTTATAGAGAATTTCAAGAATTTTCGGGTATAAAACGAAATGGAATAAAATTGAAATTCATACGTGTTTAAAATATTTATGTTGTAATAGTTGAAAATTTCAATTAACTACCTATGATTACTTGGATGTTTTATGCTTTTGTTTTATATAACAAATCTTTATAAAACATTTTAAAGAGTACCAAAATACAAAAATAAATAAATAAATAAATAAAAATAATATACTTTTTTTTGCATTAAGGAATTTCTAAGATGCAAAATGAAATCATGCTTAGTAAGACCTGTTGCTTTTAGAAATTGATTATCTAACGCTTTTAGGCATTCATTCATTCGAGAAAAAAATACTTTTCCATAAAGAAATATTATTATTTTTTTTTATTTTTGTATTTTTAAAGATAAGTCCAATGTATATATTTAAAAGAATAATTATTTAATAAATATAAATAAAAATTGACTACTTGATATATATATTATTATCATACATCGAGTAAAAAGTCTTCTTCATCTATATTCTATAATTTAGACCAGTGTTTCTCAACCTTTTTGGACCAAACGCCCCCTTTGTAAGACCCGCTTCTTAATTCGCCCCCCTATAAATTTTTATAGATACAAATTGCATGATAATCCCTAATATAAGGATATAAGGTAGGTACACTAAGTGATATTAGAGCCATTTTGAAAAATCGAGTTTCAGAACTCAAAATCATCTAACTTTTTTTTTTTTTTAGAACCATATTGAAAAAATAGGAAATGTTTAGAAAGCCTCCTCGCAAAATCATCTTTTTTAGAGTTGAAAATGATTTCGCCCCCCAAAGTCAAATAATCGCCCCCTTTAAGATGTCGATCGCCCCCCAGGGGGCGATATCGTCCAGGTTGAGAATCACTGATTTAGACTATTACCATAATAATAAAGAAAATAATAAGATAAATCAAAAGGTTAAAATATTTTATATTATTATTTTTCTGTGTATTTGAATTTGCGATAAATTTTTCATAGTATAGTAATCAATAATAAATAAAATTAAAATATAAATAAATAATAAAAATATGCTAATTTTCGAAATAAACATAAAATTTCTAAACTAGCAAAAATTTCAAACTTCTAAAAATAAACTGAAATAAAATATTTTACTATTTCTCTATATTTTTATATTTATAAAGATTTTTAGAAAAATTGTGGTATACTCAATGATACATATTCCCACCTTAATATAAATGGAAAATCCAAAAATTTTGAAAATGAGCTATTTTGTTATTTAAGTTTTTATATATAAAATAGAGGTATGACAATATTGTCCTGATTTATCACATAATAATATAACATAATAATTTATAATAATTACATTAACATTTAATATATCAGTAGACCAAACTAATTGTGTGACGATTGTTTCTTCTTCCCAAATTCTCATATTTTTTGGTTTTGGAACTTAAATTTATTAATTTATTTTATATTTTATTATATTTTATTTAATAACTCAAATTGTTTTCTTCTGATCAGAGATTTCAGGATTTATTATTTAGAATTCTTTGCAATTTTAATTTTTATTCATAAATTGAATTTATTATTTAAAATAATTTATATATAATTATACATTAATTATAATTATAATTACTTATAAAACTATAACTGAAATATAAAAAGTAGAGAATCAAAAGTATAAGAAAAACTTTTTTAATAGACATAGAATCAAGATAGAATATAATTATTGTTATTATTTTTGTTTATAATATTAAAATTCCAACAAGAGTCTTCTGTTCTTTCTTTGGCTTTGTTCCCCTATGAATTGATCTCACCTTTTGGTCTCGAGAATAAAAGCACATCCCATTCATACAAAGACTCAACTTTTGACTCAAAACTTGACATGATTTTGGAATTAATCCCCAGTAAAGTCAACTAAAGTTGTTAGTTTTTATTAAAACAAACTTTTGCCTCAAATAAACAAGTATAATAGACAAAAACAATCTTCATTTCCATATTAAATTAAATTACATTTGCCTTAAATAAACATTAAATTCAAAAATATATGTGTATATATATATATATATATATATATATAGATATAGATATAGATAGATAGATATAGATATACTGATTATGATTAATTGATCATTTTATTTTCTTCTATCCATTTGCAAGTTTAATAAACTAAATTAAACACTTGTACTACAATAGTATATTCTATTTTCTCCGATTGTAAACCAAACTTATAATGAAAATAAATTTTGAAGTTATATTCAAGTGATGGGGGTACAAGGCGTTAATTAAAAGAGAAATCAAGAAGACAGAATTAAAATTGGCGTATTTCTCAATTCATAATATATTTTATATAGGTATATAATTCAACAAATCCTTTTCATTACCAATCAAATTATTGAAATTTGAAAAGAAGCTTAGCAAATATTTATTTGCTTTTAGAAATTAATTAGATTAAATCCTGAAATCCTAAATTTTTCTCAATTCAATTATTATCTAAAATTGTATATAATAATGTATTTATGTTAAGTAATGAGAACAAATTTATAATAATTGATATTCGTAAAGAAAGAAGAAGACGTTCAAATGAAAAAAATGATGTTCACTTGTTTGAAAGTTCGTTTTTGGTTAGCTCTTTTATTTTCTATTAGATTGTTGTCTAACTGTCTATTTGGTGGATTAACCTGTCGGTAAGGTAAGCTTAACCCAAACAGGAGGCCATCTCCCTTCACGCCCTTAGACCTCAAACCTGTACAGTTGATGTACAATCCCTTCAATTTGAGCAGAATGAGGGCGCAGCTGCTCATAAAATAGGCTTCTGGATCATCTGTTCCTTGTCTAGTGAAGGAAGGGTTGTCCCAGAGGGATAAATAGATCGACCACCTAATCTTTATTTATACCGATGTGTCTCTCGTAGAGCTCCTTTGGGGATCGCTACCAACCTCCAAGGAGAAAAATGCTTTGTAGGAAAATATCGTACATACCTTGGATAGATACAACTACAGAAATTTGAATTCTAATTATTTTTATAAAATAATATTTTGGAGGGGTTAATTCTATATAACTAAAAGAATAAATATAAGTTGAATTTTATTGTATCGTATTTGGATATATATACATTTATATATATATATATCTCATTCAATTTTCTATTAAAATTTCAAATCATAATCATAATTTATGGAATGATAATGTTAAAAATTAGTCCTAATCAATCATTTTTGTTCATTTCTGAAACAAATTTCTAGGGATATATGATTGATTTACTTCTCGCTTCAAAGCATTTAAAAATCTTATTCCATTTTTAATATCTCGCCATATGATTCACTAATTGTAAGGTTGAGAAAAATGTCTCTGTGTGTGTAGATAGACAAGATTACGCAAAAACAATTTGAGCTAGAATAATGAAATTTAGCGCTCGGGCATTATTCAAAATTCGTAGTTTTCTATCAACTTTTGAGAAATGTAGCTAATTCGGAAGAGGGTCATTACCTACAACGTTTTCATTTTTTTTCCTCTAAAATGACCCTAAAAATACAGATATATGTTTGATAGTTTTTCATATGATTAAAAATTGTCTAAAACTGCTAGATACAGAATTTCAGCTTGATTGAATTGCTGAAAGTATCGGAATTAATTTTTTAACACTCCAAATCACGCGCCAGCACTTGGCTTGGTGCCATCAACAAAGAGCCAAATAATAAATATTTTTATTAATTTTAAATTATAATTTAATTAATTAAATTTAATTTATAAATATAATTTATGGTAATTAATCCAATTCAAATTTGCGAGATATTCGAGTGGAGACACTCCAAATTTTTTACTTATATAATTAAAAATAATCAAAATGAGTAAAATATTTTAAGAATTAACAAGTTTTTTTTTTAACATTGTATCAAAAAATAAAATTGAAACACAGATAAAATATAATTTTAATAAGAAATTATGAATTAATGAAAGAATATCAATCAAAATAAATAAGTACATAATAGAAATATGTTTTTTTTTTAATTTGAAATTTGCTGAGGTTATTTATTATCTTAAGATTATTTTAAAGTGAAATTGTAATATCAAAGGAAATTTAATGAAGACATTGTTGTGTCTACCTATAATTCTAACGAGATCTAGCTTTTGTGCTTAAAGTTCTTAGGTGCTCCCTTTATAAGGTAGACCAAGTAAACTTTGATCCAAAGTTAGTCCGAACTTTAGCGTTACATTCTAGAAAAATCTTTGAATACATAGTAAAAATAATAATTATAATAAATATATATAAATGTAAAATCATAGCTATACATATATTTATAATAATATAATTTACTTATAAATATTCAAATAACAAATTACATAAATTTTTGATCAGAGTTTATGTTAAAAATGTTACCATTTTTATGAATTTGTAGAATGATTTAAATAAATATGTTGATCAACTATAAAAGATATTGGAAAGAAAAAAATTACATAACAAAACATTTTAAAAATAATGTTAAATGTTTTATGTGGGTTGAGAATAAATTTTATATTTGAGAATTGTGTGTTTCTAATAAAAATAAGAGAAAATATATAAATTTTCAATGTAATAGGAATTCTGATATGATGATTTCGATAAAAAACAGTTTTAAAAACAATAAACTTTAATAGTTGATTAATAATTTCTTTTGAAAAGAAAATTTCCCGGAAATTTTACAAATTTTGAATTTCATATTAATAGAGCTTTTTGTTTAGTCTGTAATGTGTGTTATATTATTCTGCTAGCAAAATAATCAAATCATAATTAGAGGGGGATGTAAAAATATACATTTCTACAATTGTATTATATTGTACTTTAAAGTGATCAACAAATTATTTTACTGAATTTAATTGTCTAAAAAGTTATTAGACTGGATTAGAGTTTAGTCTTGTGTGAAATGCATGCTTATCGATTTTAAAAGTTGTGTCATGTTTGATTGATGATACGTTATTATGAAATTTTTATTGAGTTCATAATTATTCATTATTTTTTTTAAAGCTTAATTGATTTTCCCTTAGCGGAGCAGAATCCCCTCTATGCCTTTATTAGAGGTGATGCAGTTTCCATTTCAATTCAACTCAAAATAAATTCAATTGAGCCGGTTGTCGGTTAGTTTAGTTGCGCATGTGTGGTGCATGTCGACGAAATCTAACTGTTATATTATACTCGTATTAGAATAAGAGTATCTGCCCAGAGAATACTTATACATATATTCAAAATACGAATGTAATTTGAAAAATTCGTAAAACTGTAGAGAAAAATGAAAAAATATTCTTTTAAAATATGTTTTATTTTTTTAACATAATTAAGGTTTCTTTTATCTCTTCTTCAAAGAAAAATCGTTTTCAGGTGTAAAATAGTGTACCCAAATTTAATCTGTTTTATTTGAATTAAAATTATTTAGATTATTTTGATAGTTCTTATTATGGATGTCAATATATGCGTGACTCAAACACAACTCATTCTAATATATTTTAAATTGTTATTTGAATCTGTTAGTACTTCAATTCATGAACTTTTTAAATAATCTTCTTTCTACAAACGAAGTTATTAAATAAAATAGATATTAATAAATTTTAATTTATTCTTATAAAAGTACAAATAAGATTCTATCGTTTTCTATCATAATGAATGAAACCATATAAACCATTTAAACTTGCTTGTTGAGTTAATTTCAATGTAAATTCAAGTTCTTCTTGTTTTCATTTCACTATGTCCTTATTCTTACACGACAAACTGTTTTTAAATTTTTGTAACCACTCTGAACAACTTCTCTTACTTAAAGCAGTTTCACCATATGCTTTACAAGCAATCGTTACTTCTTAGCTGTAAATTTCTTCATTAACAAATTTTCGTACAAAAACTTATCATTTTCTTATGAAAATAAACAAAGTGATAATGATATGGATTCACTAATATTACAAGATTTAGTTATTGCTTGGAGTCTAAAGTTACGAAATTATATTTTACATCTGACAATTTCAATATAATTCTATATTAGTGGAAACTTTTGTGTTTTATTAATAATAAATTTTAATTATTAAAAATATTATGGCATTTGGGGATAGAAACTAACGAAGTTTTAAAATATTAAATATATAAAATTTTATTAAAAATAAGAAATAAAAGTCTGAAAATGGCTGAAATCTGATTAGATTGTTTCAAAAATTTTAAAATCTAAAATGAAAAATGCAAATAAAAGGTATACTAGGTGTATTTATTACCATTTATTAATCAATGTAGAATCTTTTGTTTAAAAAAATAATCTATTTATCAAAATTAAAATCATGTCCTTTTTTTATATTAGACTAAATTATTAAATTGTAATAATATTATACTCGAAAATATGTATAATTCATGGATGAAATTTTCTCTAAAATTTTTCCCATTTAAAATTATATGACAGTTAATAGAAGGGAAAAACAAAAAATAATTATATAAAAATAAAAATTCATTCTGAATTTAAAACATCAAATCTCAATTAAAATGAATTAACATGATTTACATTATCATATGATATGATGTTTTCATCTTTAATAAATATTTGTTCATTTATCTCTCCATCCATAACTTCCTTTATTATTAATTAGTTTTTTGATTTGTTTAATTATCTATTTAACGATTATTTTTATTTATTTTTTTTCTTATTATATTTGTTAAACTCTAAAATAAATTTAAAATATTAATATTAAAGGATTAATTTCATTTACTTATTAATTTTATTTAAAAAGTAAGAAGTGTTTGTGGTTTTGTTTTTATAATTTACTTTCTCATGGGAGGTTTTTCACTCAAGCGTATGAAATATAGAAAAACAAGTTTTTCTGGTATAGCTTTTAATTTAACATCAACGTTTCGTTAATCGTTACTCTTGCCCTTCGTCACCACGAATAATTAATATACTAGTAAATATTAAATTGTAAAACAAGAGTTGTATTACATAAATCCACCATCGGGCAACATATTATTAATTATATATTTTGATTAATGCGATGAATTGTTGACTATAAATTAATAAAGGGAAAATTTCTCATTACCATTTACTTGTAATGAAGCTCTCAAAATATTAATTCGTTAATTAATTAATTAATTAATGGTTTTAGAAAGTAAGGAAATTTTAAATTCAAAATTTTTTTTAAAATATCTAAATCTAAAATAACACTATTTTGTTGTTTTATTCTTTTAATATTATATTTAATATAATAAAAATTATTTTAATAATAATTTTAAAAATTATTTTAATAATAATTTTAAAAATTATTTTAATAATAATTTTAAAAATTATTTTAATAAATACATAAAATAATATATTACAATTATAAAATACATATTTTATATTTTTATTTTTAATGAGGAGCACACTCAAAATATTATTCTCAATTTAAGCTCCAAGTCATCCCTTCTCTTGTTAAAGTCGTCTAGTGTGTCACCAACTATATTATTACTATACTATTTTATAATACATATTAAAAAAAAATTATAAACATTTTATTGTGTTTATATGATTTTTACTTTCCCGCATACTTCGTATAAGGGAAGTATTGGAATCGTCAAAAATTTCGACTTCGAGATTTTGATAGATATTGACGTTTTAGACCTCCCTGAGTCGGAAAATACCATTTTTGGAATTATGTCTGTGTGTGTGTATGTATGTATGTATGTATGTATGTATGTAATGTCTGTAAGCAAATTTACTCAAAAACTAATCAAGCTAGGACTTCGAAATTTTGTACATCGATATTATTCACAGTTTGTAGATTTCTATCAAAATTTCGTCAAAATCGGTTAACCGGAAGTGGTACTTTACCTACAATGGTTGCGTTTACCTTTCAAGTAAAGTACCAGTTTGCTTCGAGGTATTTGCTTCATATTTTGTATATAGATTTAAAAATATGAAAAAAATTCAGATACCAAATTTCATCATGATCTGACTACCGGAAGTGACATTTTACCTATACAAGTAGCGTTTCCTTTTTACCGACCGACGATAGTAAGGGAGGTATTGTTTTCACACCAAATTTCACCTGTGGATATTTTTAGGTACATATCTCCACGAATCATGAATTTTCTTAACAGAAAAAAGTATTTTTAGCATGATGTCTGTCCGTCCGTCCGCTGTGTGTCCGTAGAGATGTGTACAGCTTGAACGGCTCAACGGATTTTGATGAAATTTGGTATATTTACTTAATGCATCAGTATGATGAATGGATCAACTTTTGGTGCAAATCCGGAAACCGGAAGTGCTAGTATTGCCGATCGAAGAGAGGAAGTGAAGGGTTATTTTCATATCAAATTTCACGTGAAGGCATATCTCCACGTGTTATGCACTTTGAATTGGTTTTATCCTCGAGAAAAATCATCTTCATTAGTTTTTTATTAATTTAAAATTATATGACGTCACCCCGCACTTCATGACGTCACAGCCAGCCCTATATATTATAAATAAAATAAAATTAAAAATATTTATATTATATCCATATCTGTTTTTTTTACATTTAAAATATCAGTTAACCGGAAGTAGCACTTTATTACATTCTAAATATTCATTCACAACTCTTTATACCTATTTATATGCGGGAAAGTCTAGGAGAGGACACTCCCGCTTATTTATATATAAGTCCAACCACTCAATAAAATTTCAATAAATTCAATTCAATAAAATATGTATTTATTTATCTAGTTGTTTTTATTAAAATCTAATTCTTATTATAACAATCTTATCTTATTATGCTAGTTAAAATTGTTTGTTTGTTTGTTTGTATGTTTGGCCATGGGTTCTCAAAAACTGCTCTAACGAATTTTTTGAAATTCACACTAGATATAGTATTTATAAAGAAAAATTGAGTTTTATTGATCACATCTCAGGAAAAATAAATCTTCATTAGTTTTTTCTTAATTTAAATTTATATATGGATGACCTCACAAATGACATCTATTTTTTTTAATTGATATTATATCAATATTTTTTTTTATTTAAAATGTTTTAAAATTTATTATTGATAAAATATATATATTTATTAATCTCTTTCAAAAAAAAAAAAAAAAAAAAACAAGAAAACAAATACGACGTGGTAATTGGCTTGGAAAGATGGTAAAAAATATTATTTTTATTATCTAAATAAATTAGTCCCGTGTTTAGAACGATTGTTTTGACGACTCGAGTTCGAAGGATGGAAGCTCGCCGAGAGCATCGATATTTAAAAATAAAAATAATAAATTTGTTATTTTTTTTTATCTATTTTCGTGTTTATTTTTTAATAAATTACTATTTTATATTTATTTATTCATTGTTCTTTTATTAATTAAGTTTTAGATAGTTTTATAATTTTTAATATTTTTTCGCTAAAATATTATTTAATATTTATTAATATTATTTATTATTATTGAGTACCCCAAGTTCCATTCATTTTAATCAGATTGATGCAATAATGCAACATTTAATAATTGTAATAAATTTCTATCTTGAAAATTGTTACATAATATTTAGGATATTTTAAAAACAATTTCTTTCTTTAATTAATATTCATTTAAAATGATAATTAAAGAATATCTTATTCAAAATAAATTTTAATAATTTGTAATAAATAATTAAAGAATTGTATATCAATATTTTTAAAGGGTAGAGCGAGAGCTCGGTGTCTCAGGTATTAATATTACCAGCCAAATCCAATAATAATGAATCATTTTTTTTTAACTTAAGTACGCAGGATAGCTTAACAGATCCAACCAGAAGTCCAGTGTTTGAGACCAACAAGAGAAAAATTTTCAATAAAATTAAATTAAGGAAAATTTGATCCCTAGTTCCATGAGTGGATGGACACTCTATCGATACAGATTGGTCCACTTCAGGGAAGCAACCCTTCTCACGCAATCCACGACTTTTCCTCGCCTTCCATTGAGAAAGTCGCATCCAAACCCTAATCAAATCACAAATCCCATCAATTCAATATTAAAAATCCTTCACATATTCTCCCCCTCCACTCCGGACTATCGCCAAAAGTGGACTGAATGTTTTCTTCAAGTGAACATCATCTCAAATGATCAGGACAGTGGTGGTGATGGTGTCCAAAGCAGGAAACCCCCCGCAAGAGAAAAATTCTAGGAAGAAGAAAAGAATATTATATCATATACTTACTTATTGTAAAATTATATTGTTTTAAGAATTTGAAAAAAAAAAATAATAAAATTATTATTTTCTTTTTTATAAATTCTCGATAAATTTTCGATAATTATTAAATTTTGACATATAAAAAAAAAAAATAAATAAAATTCTATTTTCGTGAATCTATATATTTTTGAAAGATAAGTTGACAATTCAAACGACAGTGTAATTCGTATATCTAGAAGATGCAGTTCGATATTTAAAGAAATGTAGGCTCCTGTAAAAAAAAATCATAGAAAAAAAAGATTCGCTTTTAAAATATACTCTCTCTTTAAAGAAAGTTTAAGAAAAGTTAGTGATAAATTATATTTGTCTGGGCGGAAAGAATCCACGATACACTTCACCCAGACTCCGGACCATTTACTTGAAGCCGCCACCATTGAATCATCATTTATCGTATTCACGATGCACCAGCACAAGTAGAATTGCCTATTTGGAATCTCCAATAAAACACAATAGATGAATAAAAACCTTATCTCTAATAGAGCACGCGTTATGGCTGATTGCGAGTATTTAAATGGAGAGGAATCCACAAAATTCTTTCAACTTCACTACAATAATAAACTTGAAATTGGAAAAGTTTTTTAACCAGAACTTGATATGGTTAAATCTTTTGGAAATGGTCACGATTCAGTCAATTCACTTCAATTGAAGCCCAAAAGGAAAGAAATTTACTTTCCTTTTATATAATATACTCAAAATTTTAATATGAACTATATATAACCTATATAATATTACAAAAAATGAAATAGTTTTTCATTATGTTCAACTTAACTTTAATTAATAATAATTTTTATTTAAAATTTGAAATATCAAGTGTAAATTTAATTTTAGATACCTACTTGAACGATTTATTTATAATTTACTAGCTGCTCAGAGCGCCTTCGGCGCTCTTCACACCTAGACGGGGGCTCCGCCCCCTGTACCCCCGAGTGGTACATAGTATTTGGTTGAAAGTAGTAAAAGGTTTTCATCCATTTTGTTTCAATCAATATATTTCATAAAACATTCATTTCTTTTTGTGTTCTTATTTAAAATATATTTTTATTTAATCAGTAAATTAATTATATATTTTATTATTGTATATGGTATATATATGTATGTGGCTCAAAGATACTCGAAAGTTCTTAGCCGCAACAACCACATTTCTCCAAGTGTCCCTATCCTGAGCCCTTGTCCCATCTCTCTTACGTCCCTTCCTACGCGTCATTGGTTTTCCAAGCGGACGTTTTCCAATCGGTCTCCCCACCAATATCTTTTTCCTCTCCCATTCTAGCCACGTGCCCTGCCTATCGCAGCTTTTTCCCTTTTATAATCCTAACTATTTCTGAAGATGCAGAGAGGCCATGCAATTTCTTGTTATGCAGTCTCCCCCATTCCCCGGTGACCTCATCTTTCTTTGGCCAATAAATGCAGGGAATAATCCCATCCTACAGGCAAAATAATTTTTTTATATATTCCCTTTGATATAATTTTGATGAGATAAACCTCTTTATTGCAAGATAACAGGCGTTTCCCGATTGCAACCCCGATTTAAATTCTTCTCAAATATTATTATCCTTTGTGATTACATTCAATTTTTCAACATATTCAAATTCTACATTTTGTTTCTTAAGATTTTGTATGTTAATACTCTTCCTCTTTGTTACTAAATATTTTTTCTTATCACTATTAATTTCAAACCTCCATTAATATTTCCTCGCTATCTGTAATTGCAATTGCCGAATCTCCTATTATATTTAAGTCGTCTGGGTAACCTAATATTTTACAATTGATTTCCGTATCTTATTTTTTCTTTACTACCTTCAAGACAAATTTGAAGATCAAAATTTGAAAAAGTTTATGCTGATCTATATTGAGTCATGCGTATGTTTTACTAAAGTCTACAAATAATTAGTGAACAGAAATATTGAATTCGCGATTTTTTTCCTAATATCTGAATATCTGAACCCGCAATGATATCTCCTAATATTTCCTCCGCCTATGGTTCTTAAGTATTGTATATGTTATAATAGTGAAATAGAGTATAATATTTCTTGATCATTACATTTTGATATTTTATTTTCATTGCTAGATTATTATTGAATATTTTTAATTATAATGAAACTTGAGAAAATGCAAAAATAGAGACTTGAGACAATTTATAAAAATTAACGGTATAAAACTATAGATAAATTACCAATATATACATTCATTAATAGTATTAATTTAAATTAATTGATTTATTTGTTTTTTTATTATTAAGTTCATTTATTAATTTTTTTAGATCATAGTTATTTTCCTCCCTTAAAAGAAACTTATCTAATTCTGTGGTGCTAGGGGATTTGAAAATTATTAGTCGCAATATGAAGATTTCGCTTACAGTTTCTGTCATGTCCGACCTCCGTCCAACAGTTATTTCCCTCAAGTTTCTTGCTTCGCTTAATCATGTGATCTATATATTTAATTTTTTTGATTCATTGTAATAAAATTTAAACAAATAAAAATTTTCACTTTGTTAATTTATAAAAATTTCAAATTAAACTGATTATGAGTGATACGCTTTGCCAATACTTTGAATAATTTGTGTATAGAAATATTGAATGTTCTTAGCGAGATTTTTTAACCTTTCACTTTCAAATAGAAAAGAAGAAATATATTCAAATATATAGAAAGAATAAATAAAAATTAAGTTAATATAAATATGATCTAAATATTTTATTAAATTAATTAAAATGGGAACTTTTAGAATAAATTATCTAATTGAATTGATATTTGAATATTAGAATTTAAAATAAAAAGGGAAATATTATAATAATTCTTTGATTGGGAATAGCTATGATAATTCATTGTTTGAAATGATTCCGCTAGGCCGACAGTGAGCCGCGAGCTGCTCTTGAATGAACAACACGGAGAATTATATAAACTTTAAAAAATTAATTTCTGCGGTTATTGTTGACATATAAATAAAATTTATAGCCTATGTTACTCTAGGGGTATATAAGAATATTGTGATGTAATTTCATAGAAATCGGTTCAGCCAATTCTGAGTCTATAAAATAGTAATTTTCCGGACAGACAGACAGACAGACAGACCGACAGACAGACAGACAGACATGAAAAATTCTAAAGTCACTTTTGGATTCTAGAGGTCATGAAACGCGAAGATATGCAAAAATTTTTAAATTCTGAGCAATGTGCAGACAAAAACCTTTTTTTATATATATAGATTATTATTTATTTATTAAGTAATCTAAATTGTATAATAAGTCAATTTTTCATTTATATATTAAAAAAAACATTCAGAAATTAAATTTATTATTATTTTTATAATAAATAATTTCTATGCTATAATATAATTATAATCATAAATATTATCCTTGTTAATAGATATAAAATTAGAATATGTAATAATAATTTAGATATTTAATGAATTGTTTATTAAATTTAAATAGTTAGAAGATTAGTTTATATATAAGATATTAGACCGGACCGATTTGTTTTGACATATTTTTTCCACAATTTTATGGTTAATTTTAATCAAACGGAAATTCACATTTAGCCCTTTATTACTTCTTTGAAGATTATTTCATTTTTTATCTTAATACATTACATATATTACACCATATAACTCCATATAACTCTTAGAGTACAATTTTATGAATTTTTGACCGACTTTTCGTGAGAAAAGTTATCTAAAATTTTTTTATAAAAACTTTTTAGTTGAAGATTTTACCTTTAATCCTAAAATCTTAACTATGTCTAAAATTAAATAAAATAATTGAGTAGTTATTAACCCTAAATGAATATTAATTAAAAAAAACTTTGAAATTAAAAGAAAAATCTTTAAATGGAAATTTCTTTTATAACCTTCCTATCAATGAAAAATTATCCATCCTAAGTTGTTATTGAAAATATATAAAAGTCGAATAATTCAGTTGAAAAACTTAATTTTTAAATTTATTTTTCAACTATCATATCAGAAAAAAAATGTAATATATATCATCATTAGTTTTTGCCTTTCAATTTATATATGAATAAAATAAAAATTAAAATACTTTTTTAAATTTTTATTGTTACAGGCTCACTAGTAAAATATTGGAAATAAAAGTTGGAAAGTTGGAAATTGAAAGGTGGGATCTCCCGAAATGTGTGTTGCATAACTCATGGGGCAAAAATAATATTTAAATCGAATTTAAATAATACAATGTCTAATATATAATACTAATAATAATAATAATACATATATTATTATTTATTCAAGTTACCTAATTGAAAGATTAAAATTATTCTTGCTTTTAAAAATGTGAAGTTCTAATATAAAACATATTCTAATATAAAACATATTTCTTACAATATATCTTAGAGCAATTTTATTTTAAATTAAAAATTAAAATAATGCATTAGGCATGGAGTGGTCATCCTAAATGAATTCTCGGGCCACTTTGGAAATGCATCATAACTCCATGGCCTCATATAAAATTATATTCTATAAAACAGTTAATTCAGATTTAATAATATAAACACATTTCATATAAGTTTCATTTTTAAACTTCTGTTTTAGTGAACAAAGTTATTTTTCTTCTTTTTAATGGTTGACAGTCCAAATAAGTCTTCTTCATTTTCAACAAATGGATTATTTACTAATAAAAACTTAGAGAAATCAAGATCTTTGAAATAACTTTAAAATACAGTATTATCATAGAAAGTTTTATTTATTTGTACATAGGATGGTATAAAAATATTTATTAAAGCTTTTGTGGTTATTTTGATAATTATTAATAAAATTATTTATTAAATTAAAATAATTAGTGAATCACTGCCTATATAAGAGGTGACGTGTCCCAACATGCATCAGTCCGCTTGAATCGGAGCAAGCGTACGGTTACTTGAAAACGACTGCAGAATAAGCAGTTGAAACGTTGTACACACAATTATTTTAATTTAATAAATAATTTTATACAAATAATGTGGTCTTTTAATAAAAATTCTCTTAATAATTATGGTATAAAAATGTTTTTATTAAAAACAATACGTACCTCCCTAAGGAGGAACGCCTCCCAGTTTGAAACCCGCTTTTAATATTATAAAGAATGTATTGTTTTAGTATATTGATTTTTTTTTTTGGCTATTATAACATAAATATAATTTCTGCAAGTAGTATAATGAATCTAGTCGGTTACAAAAATGGTTATCGTATATCAAGAGTTGGTCACTCTTGCTTTAGACTTTAAACTATACTCTAAAAAAATTAATTATTATTATTTACTAAATGATTATGATTCATTTCATTCAAAATTTTGAAAATAAGAAAGAATTTTTTTCTATTTAACTACTAAATATATATATTTTTATAATTTATAATTTTTATTGTAATTACTTTTATCTCTACTCACTGGAGAATCTTGTTTTTATTAACTTTATTTTATATCTATTTAAAAATTTTATTTTCAACTAAAATTTTTCATAACAATTGAAATATTTTTGATTTCCTTTTTTTTTTATCTAATACATAAAATTTTCTGATAAGAGAAAGACATTTCTATTATGCCCCTTAAGTGAGCGAATGTCTACCATTTGCGGTGTTATACCACTCTTTAATCATCGCATTTCTTAGCATCATTTATTATTTTCTTTTTCTTATCTAACAAACGACGAGAAGAGAAGAGAGGGGGGAGGGGAATGGACAACTTTGTCTTGGAGATAATTGTCCTTTAAATGACACTGTTTGTTCTTTAATGAGTCTTATTTATACAAGACAGAGAATATATATATTTAAATTATTCTAGGAACTAAATATACCTCAGCGTTTTAAACATTATTAAAAATTCTTATGAATAGTAAATTCTCATAAAAGGACATGACGGCCAACAAGAATTTCCCTTTTTTTTTCTTGTTTATATTTTACTCCAAAGAAATAAATATGAATTCATTCTGACTTAAATAAAATCTTTCTTTTTACAAAAATGTTTTTATTCTACTATTTAAATGCTAAAAAAACATAAAAAAAAATAAATAAAAAGTAACAAGTGAATATTTATATGAGATTTGATTAATCTAAAATTTTAAACAAAAATTATTTTCTAGATATTTTCTTTTAAATTAATTTTTCTTTCTTAATTTATTAGTATTTGCTGTAGACATAAGATATTCCAAATTAATGTAGTATATTTATGAAATTTTAATAAATGTATTTAATTTCAATTATTAACATTCTTAAGCTAAATATTTTTTTAATGATCGAAGTCTGTTCAAAAGAAGAAGTGAATTTTGAAATTTTTTTTTGTTATGTTGGTACACATATGTTTCTCATATGTTGACATTATCAGCCATTTTGGATTAGTAGTTCCTTTTTGACAACCGAAAAAGTTAGTCACGTTTTTGTGTGTTATTTAAAAAAAGAATGAGCTGATGGCCATACCGAAAAGTGCATTTCAGAAGTGCTTCGACGTTTGGAAGAAGCGCTGGGGAAGTGCATTATATCTGAGGGGAATTGCTTTCAAGAGAACAAAATACATATTGATGAATAAATAAATATTTTCGAAATAATTCAACAAACCTCGTATAATGCTACAATTCTATTATTATTTTATTTCTTCAGAAGATCTACAGATAAGTGAGATTTAATTAAAAATTTCTAAAAAATTATTTCACATTAGTCAAATCAGGTTACTTTGTAAATCCATTAAGTAATAATTTTATTTATATATTTAGATGGGAAGTATAATGATTTAAATGTCTATTTTTGGGTATACAAGAGTTTAAAATGTTTCTTTTCGAATTGCCATAAATTTGCTATTTTAAAATTATCATGTGTTAATTTTGGAAAAATTTTGAATCCACTTTTCCCTTCTTTCTACTTTGTCATTTAACGTCCATTGATATAATTTACATTAAAATATAATATAATATAATTATTTAATAATATAATTCACTAATTTATATAAAATAAGCTGGAGTGTCTCCACTCGACTATCTCGCAATTTGAATTGGATTAAATAACATAATATATTATATTTAAATTAAATTTAATTAATTATAAATTATAAATAATAAATATTAAACCAGGGCATCTTTGTTTTTTTATTGATGGCACCATGGCACGTGTTGGCGCGTGAGATTTGCAGTGTTAAAAAATTAATTCTGGTACTTTCAGCGATTCAATCAAGCTGAAATTCTATATATAGCAGTTTTATACAATTATTAATCATGTGAAAAATTATCAAACATATATCTTTATTTTTACGGTCACTTTAGAGGAAAAAAAATCAAAACGTTGTAGGTAATGACCCTCTTCCGGTTGAGCTACATTTCTCAAAAGTTGATAGAAAACTATGAATTTTGAATGTATGTCTACATACATACATACACACACACACACACATACACACACACATACACACACACACACATACAGACAATTTCTCAACCTTAGTGAAAATGATTCAGAAACCTTCAAAACGTATAAAAACATCAAAATCTCAACATCGAAAATTTTCGTGATCGCAATACTATCTCTTACGAGATAGTAAAAATCTTAAAATAAACATAAAATGATTCCAATAATTGCGATTGATATCCCCTCAATCTTATTAAGTTTTTATTTCAAGAGAATGAAAGATCAATCATAATTCAAACCGGATTATTTGTTTTCTGTGATAATAAATCCTGACAACCACAAATTTTTTATTAATAAATCAAAATTATTTATTCGTTTTTTTCCAACTCCACCCACCCTGTGATCGTTATAATTCATTCTTCTTATATATGTGTACAATGTAATGGTTTACAAACAACATTTTGCTTTTATATTCCTTTTATCGTTCAATTTCCTCTTTTATATATTAACTTTAAAAAAAAAACAATCATTTATAATGATTGAAATAAATCTTTTTTTAGTGGTACTATTTAGCGAATTAAATTTTTTTAAAAAACATAAAAAAAATATGATTTGGTAATAATCAAATTAAGAACCTAACGTTATGTATTTCATATGTTTACCAATAAATTTCCAATTCAAAAAAGTTAAATTATATCAAAAATTTACTATAAAATTTAAAATTTTCTTTAATCTGGATTTTATTCTCAGGGAATATAATGACATTATCCCCAGAGAACAAAAAAATGAAGCCTACTTTGTAATGTATTTTTGCCAAAGAGAGGACTTAGGTAATTGTATATACATATATATTAATAAATGAAATAAAATTATAAAAAAGGGGGGAAAAGAATATATATACAATATCAATATATATTTGACATTATACTGATAATAAAAAACAATTGCTGTCGTCTCTTAATTAATTAATTAAATTTAATAGCATTAGAATAAATCTTTTAATGTAGAATTGCATTATTATTTGATAAATAATAATGATTTTTAATTAGATAAATCTCTCTCTCTCTCTTTCTCTATACACACACATTCTTCATCTATAAAATAAACTCTGATTGATTTAAAAAAAATAATTTATTAAAAGTTAATTGATAATATTTGGAATTAAAATAAATTTTTGGTTTATAAGATATAAATTATAATTATAATTAGTTTGTTTTTTATCTTAAACTAAACTGATTTAGATTTAAAAAATATAAAATAATTTAAATTTTGCATTCTTTATAAAAATATTACAAATAATATATTATAATTAACAGATCATAATATTATTTTTAATTCAAAAATTATAATAAAACAATTATATAAATCTTTGAATCTCATTATACTATAGTTGGATGATTTCCAGCTTGGCTGGTTTATATTTTATTTTTTGATACTGAAAAAGTATCTCAAAAACTATACTTTAACTACTACTTTAACTTCAAATAATATAGATACTTTTTGAATATTTTTACTATCTCGTAAGAGATAGTATTGCGATCACGAAAATGTTGAGATTTTGATGTTTTTATACGTTTTGAAGGTTCCTGAATCATTTTCACTAAGGTTGAGAAAAATGTCTGTGTGTGTGTGTGTGTGTGTGTATGTATGTAGACAAGATCACGCGAAAACGGTTTGAGCTAGAATGATGAAATTTGGTACATGGACATTATTCAAAATTCATAGTTTTCTATCAACTTTTGAGAAATGTAGCTCAACCGGAAGAGGGTCATTACCTACAACGTTTTGATTTTTTTTCCTCTAAAGTGACCGTAAAAATAAAAATATATGTTTGATAATTTTTCACATGATTAATAATTGTATAAAACTGCTATATATAGAATTTCAGCTCTATTGAAATACTGAAAGTACCAGAATTAATTTTTTAACACTGCAAATCTCACGCGCCAACACGTGCCATGGTGCCATCAATAAAAAGCCAAACATGCGCTGGTTTAATATTTATTATTTATAATTTATAATTAATTAAATTTAATTTAAATATAATATATTATGTTATTTAATCCAATTCAAATTGCGAGATAGTCGAGTGGAGACACTCCAGCTTATTTCTAATTCTAAAAATATTATTATAGTTTTATTTATAATTCCCAGGAATTAATGTTATATGTTTTGACGTTTGAATATAATTTATTAATTCCATATAAATTAACATATAAAATGACTAGAGGATAATTTATATTTTTTTTAACTAATAAAATTTGGAACTCTCCAATCTTCTATCTTTCAAAAATAATTAATGGGTTTAATATTATTTCCTTGGTAATAAAAAATATTTTTTTCATATAAGACGTAATTTATATTATTTACAAGGTTTCTTTAATAATCCTAATAACTTCCAATTCACTTTTTTTCAATTTTATCAAATATTTAAATGATTTTAATTAAAATATCATTATAATGTCTTTTTTATTATTATTCATCTCAGTTTTAGTAAATGTTTCTAAAAGGATGATTTAATTGGTCTGTTACAGATTCTGTCTGGAAACAGCGACACAGCAACTGTGGTATCTCATCGTCTTATGCCACCAGTATATGCAAGCCAAGTGCGTGTGTTGCCTTACAGCGTGCACAGGCGCACTGTCTGCCTGCGGGCCGAGCTGGTCGGCTGCCCTGCAGAGGGTAAGTACCACCAACAGCAACCTCGTCGATCTCCAACACCACCCTCACCTCTCTCCTCTCATCCCCACTCACCATCATGTGAGCGATGTGCTCTCCCAACAAAGCCAGTTTACAAACTCCTAATGAATTTATTTAGACACTTCTGGAATTCTCTTCGTTTATACACTGTTAACACATTTTCAGTTATTCCTTTCCAGCATGGAATGTAGAAAATTATCCAATTCAATTATAGGTTCTCAGTGAAATAAAGTTTATATTTACAAATGATTTGAAATGTTAGAAATGTTGATTATCAGGTTAAAAATATTCTGAACAGTATAAATACAAATATTGTGGAATGAAGATAGGTATTGGATTGATATAGCTCAAGATAGAAACACTTAGAGGAATATCATTATTGTGGCCAAAAACTTTCTACGTCACCAATCAAGGCTCAAATAAGGGTATATTATATTGTATTATAATAGACTTTGGTAATTAAACGCATTTTCATGGATTTGGATAATACTTTAACAGTGGGTTCCTTTTGCAATTCCAAATAAACTTTACTTATGAAATGATATAACTGCCAATGGTAATATTTTACAAAACGAGAATCTCCAGGGATTTGGATGGAACTTTACCTGTGGATTCCTTTTTTAATTACAAAGAAAATTTTATTATAAAATTTTTTCGGGCCTCTTCTAGTTTACTAGATAAAAATTATTAAAATAAAGATTTTTTAAGTTTGACAGATTAGTTAGAAATGTGCCATTAAGTAATTTTTTATTGACTAATTCACTAATTATTCACTTATTCACTAATTTTCGGATATATCTATATCCAAACCGAACTTATAAAAACCGAAAATTAGTGCGCACTCTGGTAGTCAAACGGATAAAACATGCTAGCTAAATAGAATATCAATGGATTTATATACAAATTTTAATAATTTTCATCCAAATCCCTGGAGATTCTCGTTTTGTAAAATATTACCATTGGAAGTTATATCAAAGATTTTGTTTTTTTAAATATTTAAGAACGTTATACGACAACTGAAGCTTAAGTAACGTATAACAAACTAAAGGCCCGAAAAAATTTCATAAGAAAAGTTTATTTGGAATTGCAAAAGGAACCCATTTGTAAAGTATTATCGTAATCCACGAAAATGCGTTTTCTTGAATAATTACCATGATTTTTTCATATTAAATTTATTACCTATATGATAAAATTGAATTTTTTTCTTACTATGCATTCAATAATAAAATTCCATTAGGAAATTTGTTTGGTTTATTTAAAGTTAAAAACATTGTGTATGATATATTCAATTTACGACACTCTTCGTATATATCTCATCCCCTTTCTATCTTATTACTTTTTTTTTTCATCTGTCAATTTTTATATAAGTCTCGGAGATGGAACTAAAAATGAAGCGTAGAAATGTCGCTCAATTGTTCTTGAATATAAATTGAACGCGAAACGATTTAAAATAAAAAAAAAAAAAAAAAAAAAGAAAAATGTTGCCATATATTCTCCGTCATGGGTCATATTTTTATAGGACGTGCTAGATTTAACGTTGCTGGTCGTTAGAGAGCTATTCATGCCATTACCAAGACTTGTGACTCCAAGCTATTTATGACACGTTTATTTTTTTTAGCAATTAATATCAATTCAAGTAAACGTCAAACAATCATTTTTATTTGTTAAATCCCACAAGACAATCATTTTATTATAAATATTATATTTATATTATTATATATCTATGAATATATATGTATAATAATTTATTTTTATTTTTTTTATATAGATACTATAAATTTATAATTTAGATAATAAAATATAACAATTTTTTTTTTATTAAACATGTGATCCAAATTTAATTAAAAAAATATGGTATACACATTGAGAAATCACAGTTTTGTTTGAAATAATGATTAAACAAGGATATCAAAATCATTTTTTTTTGATTTTTCAACCATTTGAATGAAATTATAACAAATAATTACAATTCAATTAAACCAATCCTAAAACAAAATTTTTTTTTTCGTATGATAAAAAATAATCGAGTTATTTAAATATAAAAAAAAAAATCTAGAAAAACACTTAATTACTCTTTTGCTTTTTGTATATAAATTGTTATAAACAGATCCATTTGTAAATGATGATGGTAAATTATTTTTAATTATTAAATTAAATTATTTAAATAATTATAAACATTTAAATGGTTTCTTTTTCTATTACAAATATATTTTCTAACCATACCTCTTTAAAGAATGTGATAATGTTTATATTTATTGTTATAGTACTACTATTATAGTACCTGTTTCATTGAGCAACCTTTATAGTTTAATACGATTAGATATAGAATTGCTTGACCTCTATGCATCTCCAGATATAGTTAGGGTTATAAAATTGAGAAGGCTGCGATGGGCAGGGCATGTGGCTGGAATGGGAGAGGAAACAATGGCGAAAAACTTATTGGTGGGGAAACGTCCGTTTAGAAGTCCAAAGACGATGAAATTACAATATTCTTGCATATCTCTATTTGAACATAGGCTATAAATTTTATTAATATATAATCAATAACTGCAGAAATTAATTTTTTAAAATTTGATATGTAGATGTTATCATTCAGTAGCGTAAGGAATACAATTCAAAGAATGTTTATAATATTATATTTTTATTTTTCAATATTTACAATATTTCAATTGATCATATTGGCCTTTTTACTATCTCGCCAGAGATAGTATTGCGATTTTGATGTTTTTATACGTTTTGAAGGTTCCTGAATCATTTTCACTAAGGTTGAAAAAAATGTCTCTGTGTGTGGGTGTGTATGTGTGTGTGTATGTGTGTATGTATGTAGACAAGATTACGCAAAAACGGTTTGAGCTAGAATGATGAAATTTGGTACATGAGCATTATTCAAAATTCATAGTTTTCTATCAACTTTTGAGAAATGTAGCTCAACCGGAAGAGGGTCATTACCTACAACGTTTTGATTTTTTTCCTCTAAAGTGACCGTAAAAATAAAAATATATGTTTGATAATTTTTCACATGATTAATAATTGTATAAAACTGCTATATATAGATTCAGCTTGATTGAATTGCTGAAAGTACCAGAATTAATTTTTTAACACTGCAAATCTCACGCGCCAACACGTGCCATCAATAAAAAGCCAAACATGCGCTAGTTTAATATTTATTATTTATAATTTATAATTAATTAAATTTAATTTAAATATAATATATTATGTTATTTAATCCAATTCAAATTGCGAGATAGTCGAGTGGAGACACTCCAGCTAATTTTTAATTTATTTAACACTGAAAACATTCACATTGTGGCTATATTACCTCTTTTAATTTAAGATTATATGAATAAATTATTTTAATTTAGATTTCATAATTGGATTTTCACGTAAGTTTTTAATATGGTTGGACATTGTAGGAAGAGACGTAGAAATTCATATTTGGTATAAAATGCCTGCCTCACCTTTGAGATCCTGTCCTGTCCATACCCTTAAATTAAGGATTTTTAAAATATTAATTCTAACAATTTACAATCAAACAAATAATTGTAAATCTCCAATTAATAATCAAATTTATTTATTTACTATTTTAAAAAAATATCAATTAATGAAATGATGAGTGTTAGAGAGAGTAATTATAATACTATAAATTAACTATATATATTATTAATATTCTCTCATTAACGATTCCTTTAGTATTTATTATATTTTCCAAATTTAAGTATTTACATTTGTTATTTATTACATTAAATAAGAAAAAAAAAAACAATTTGCCCTTAAGATAACATTTTCTAACTAAAAATTTTCTATTCAGTATTTAATACTATAAAATAAAATTGTATTATTTTATAAATTTTAACAGTAAACTATTATACAATTTTATTAAAATTACAACCAGTCGCGGGAAGCAATTTATAATTATAATTTGACTTTTATTAATTCATATTTGTCACCTCGGAGGCGTTTGCCTCTTTTTGATTTCCTTTTCTTTATAATTTTAAATTCACCCTTGAGTTTTTTTTTTCTTCTTCCTCTGCTGTTGTATTCAACCAACTTTATTAGAAAGTTAAGATTTGAGTTTAATTATTCCAGTGCGGAGGAGCATTTCTTTCCACGATTTCACTCCCCTCGAGTCATAAACGATTCGGTAGAAATATTTTTATGCAATTTTATTGTTTAAAATGTTTTTTTATTTTTTTTTTTTTTATTTTTCTTTTTTAATTTTAATGTTCCCCTCTTGTCTTCACTTCATCTCTTCTTTCCTTAAATTAGTGGTTTTTCTTGTAAACGGTTAACGAATTCAATTGGATTCTTTTATTTTAGTAGACATGCAAACCAAAAGGGAACTCCACTACTAGAAAATTTCCGACTTTTATTATATGTTGTATATGAATTTAAAAATGGAAATTAATTTTTTTTGTAATTTGGTCGTTTGAGACCTCTCTAGTCTTTTTTTTTATTTATTAAAATTTTTCCCTACAATTCAAATTTTATATTGATTTATTTTTATTTAATCATTATGTATAATAATATTAAACTATTTATTATATTATATTCTTTTAATTTAATTATATTTCATTTATTTCATTTACATTGATTTTAATGATAATAAATGTAAGTAGCTTTGTTGATTATTACAAAAACGTATAAATGATCGAATCACTATGCCAATAAATTCTTTATTTGCTATTCAACGATTTGATTACAAATACAAACACGTCTTGTATACGAATGTGTTTGCGTATCAGCCTTTATTTATTCTTTAGAAAGAGGCTTTACGGATTCAAAGCTAAGATAAACTTGCCCATTTTAAATTTACCTTTACAATTCAACAAGTTTTTTCTATTGATTTCATTCAGACAATTGATTCAATAAAATCACGAATTCCGATTTGATTCCTTCTCGTTTTCATCTGCGGTATAACAAGACCAAGTTATATTTTCTTTTAAATAAACATTATGATTATTATAAAATGCCGCGCTTGGCAAGGGAATTTATCTATAGCTAGGGCCTATGGGAACGATGTTCACCTAATCTTTGTGATCAAAATAGGTAAGAAGTAACAGCCTCCAATCAAGAAAATCAAGATAAAGATTGGGAAGATCATACAATACCTCTACCCCGCTTAGGCGGTAACCTGCATGGTAGACATAAACCTAGAATGATGAGGTATGAATAGACTCCAGCATTTTTATCAAACGTTATATTACACTTTTAAAGTTTTATTTATTCGACAAAATGATGAAATTTAGCATAAAGTTAAGTTTCCTTTAAATTTAAACGTAACATGTTTTAAATTTTAATTTTATTTATCAATTCAATCTTTAGTGTAGTGAAAAATTATCTCTACTCCTTCTCTTATTTATTTTTGAAATATATAACAACTAAAAACAAAATGATATAATTGCTTTAATATTTTTTTCAAAATTATCACAATATATGGATGATACATTAAAGTCAATTACATTTCTTTAAATAAATTATATTATTTTATGAATATTGAATACTTTCATTTGCAATTAATCAATTGTATCCATGAGGGGTGGAACGATCCATTTTTTATTGATGAACAAAGAAATAAATGCTTATATAGAATTTTTGCTGTTAAATAGATATTTATAAAATCCCAAAGATAGAAAATAAATTAAATTACTAAAATTAACTCCATTTATATTATAATATATTCATTTATAAATTTTCAAGTGTCAAATTATAATGAGATTCCAAAATAATTGTAAAGATTATTCTTCAAAGTTTTATTCAAATCTAATTATGAAAATATAGCTAAAAATAAATATCAAATTGTCATTTGAAATAATCTAATGGAAAAGTAAATTAAAATAAAGGGTAAATTCAGCTGAACAAGATTATCTGATTATTGTATATGAATTATTCATTATACTATATTATATGATATATGTCAATCTATGGAGTCCTTAACATAAGAATATTGAAAATAAAATTTTTTTTTATTTCTATTTTATTCTATTCTAAATTAGTTTATATTTAAAAAATTGATAAAAAATAAATATTTATGTTAATTTTTCAATATCATTTATATATGATTAAAATTAAAATTAAAAAGTACTAATATATATTTGGAGTCCTTAGCAAAAGTTCATCAAAAAGAATTAATTTAATTTTCCTTTTTATAACATTTTTCTCAACTTCACTTGGCGTCTGTCTGTCTCTTTGTCTGTCTGTCTGTTCGTTCTTTTGACAAATTGAAATCGATTTTTTATAGATATTTCAATGGATCCCTAGAAGAAATATAATTGAATTATAATTAATTAATTGTAATTAATTACTTTTAGTAACTAACTCCTTTTGTATTGCTCCGATTAATTTTTTATCAACGGATTATTAAGCAGAAATATTGATTTCAGGATAGATTTTCATTTTGAACGTATTTAAAAAAATTTTTATAGCATTAAAAATAATGATGAATTCTTATTAATCAGTTGTATCGCCAATGAGGAAGGGTTTCTTCTCCTCAGACGGTATAGAGAAAATATCTTATTTTTTATACATTGTATATGTCGCCGATAGAAAGGAAACAAAACAATAGAATAACCTTTTTTTTATGAGGACAATATATATTTATAAAATATTCATTTATATATATATTAATGTATATATTTATATATATATACATTTATAAAATCTCATATTAATAAAAATTATTTATCTATAATAATAAAAGCAAGTGTAATGTGTGTGTCTGTTTGTCTGACCGAGCTCTCCAGGCAAATCTATCGCACGCAGGGACATGGAATTTTTTACACGGAAGCACAAAGGAGCTGGCCACCAGACCTCGAAGCCCGATTTTCGATTTAGAAAAATTTTAAAAAAATTATAAAGAATAATTAATTAAAAATAGTTTAGTTACCTTACTAGATCATAGAGGCGCTGGTGGCGATAATTTGGCGGTAATTTAAATTCTGAGCAATGTGCAGATAAAAATCTTTTTATATATCTATTGATATTTACAATATCTCAATTGATCTTATTGGCCTTTTAAACTTTGAAAACATTCACATTACGGCTATAATATAATACTATTAATTTTTAAGATTATGTGAGTCAATTATTTTAATTAAGAATATTTGATCTCATAATTGGATTTTCACGTAAGATTTTAATATATAATATATTTTTTAATATTATTTTTATAGTAGTTTAGTGTTATGCTAATTTTATATTTTATTTTTATTTTGTTTACTCTGATTTTTTTTAAATAAATTAATAACATTTAAAGTAGCATAATAAAATTAATCGAGGCAGGAAAATTGATGGGGTTTGAAATTAATAGTGGTAAGACAAAATATAATTAGTATCAGAGAGAATAATATTTGCAAAGAATTTAAATCGAGGTTGCAATCTGGAAATAATTATCAAAGGGGATCAAAATTATTAAATTATTAATTGTATTATATGGGTGGGAGGCATGGTCTATAACCCTGGGAGATGAGAGTAGATTCAGAGTATTTGAGAATAGGATTCTTCCCAGCATTTATGGGCCAAAGAAAGATGAGGACACCGGGGAATGGCGGAGACTGCATAACAAGGAATTGCATGACCTCTATGCATCTCTAGATATAGTTAGGGTTATAAAAGCGAGAAGGCTGGGATCGGCAGGGCACATGGCTAGAATGGGAGAGGAAAAATATATTGGTGGGGAGTTCGATTGGAAAACGTCCGTTTGGAAGACTAATTGTGAACAGGGCGGACAATGTAGGAAGGAACGTGAGAGAGATGGGACAGGGTAGGAGTTAGATGGTTATAGCTCAGAATAGGGACACTCGGGGGGGGGGGGGGGGGGTACAGGGGGCGGAGCCCCCGTCTAGGTGTGGAGAGCGCCGAAGGCTCTCGAAGCAGCTAGTTTATAAATATAATATAATAATTATTATTCAATAATAACATTTACTTAACTTAAATGCATAAAATCAATTTTAGAAGATTAATATATTTTTTTGTTTTACTCAATTTGTGTAAATTTTCGTATAACTTCATCTTTTCTATTTCACTTGATATATTAAATAAATTTATGAAATTAAAATTGCACTAAACACTTCATTAACAAGTAACACTATTTCTTTTAATATAATCAACCATTTGATTGATAATATGTAAATTTAATAAAAATTCTTTTAAATTTTGATACATACTTTAATATAAGTATATTACAGTGAAATCTAATAAAAAATTAATTTCTTAACTCTGAACCTATCTATTTTATTTCATAATAAAAAAATTTGTCAATTTATGTTTAATATAATTTTTATTATTACAAAAATTTGACTTGATTCTTCATATGAATAAATAAAACTAAATGCGCCCAACGTTTTTCGTTGAGTATGAAGCAATTCATCCATAAACTTTGTCAGGCTTATAGAAAAATTATTTTATTCTTTTTACTCCATTGGAAAAACATTATTTTATAAAATTGTTTTATATTTATATTACTTAATTAATAATATTTATAATAAATTAGTTTGCATTTATAGATATTTTTAATATATGTTTTATTGTGGTTTATTAATTATTATTTTGGATAGAAATAATTAAATATTTTATGTAGGTATTACATATGAGCCGCTTATAAAAGTCATATATTATAGGGATTTAATTATCTACTCTAATAAATGTTTTCTATTTATCTGAGATTATATCTAAAAAGAGAATAAAATTTCCTTTATAATTTTATATACTTATTTTAAAATGAAGTAAAATATAATAATAGGCAGAGTCGTGTTTTCATTAATAAAATATTAGAAAAAGCTATTCTCTGAAATATTTAATAATCTGTAGGTATATTAATTAAATAATATTTAATTTTATATTATATATATGAGATGATGATACCTTGCGTCATATTATAAATTAATTAATATCATATAACTAAAATTAAATGACTATACGTAAATAATATTTTATAAATAATGTAATTTAAGAAGATTAATTAGTGAAAGATGAGACTAAATTTATTTTTTTCATAAGACAGGCTCTTATTTTATAAATAGAAACAATAATCTTATATTATTATTATTATTATTATTTAATTAATTAATTTATTTCTTTTTTCATGATCTTCTTGCTCATTATCAACGTTGACACATCCCATATATTGATTTGAAGATAAACAATAATCACAAAATGATTCAACTACAGGGTGTCTCACAAAAATGTACTAACACTTTGAATGACTATAAAATCATTATTTATGAACATAAAGACATGTTTAAAGGCTTGAATTACAGATGAAAGATCTAATTAAAGAATAAAAGAATCATGTTCAAATTGATGATCGTTATTGTCCAGACAACACTGATAACGTGAACCGTGTAAGTACATCTTTTTGAGACACCCTATATTCATTGATTATGAAATACCTTAACTTTAGTGGTTCAATAAGAATGAATTTTGCCCACATCAGTTATTTCCTTGATTTGGATGATTTTTTTATCCAATCTGTTTCTCCAACTTATCCATGTTTAAGGGGGTGCACAGCTGACCTGGATCAATCCGATGAATGTTTACCCGAGATACAAAAAGAAGTATTTTTTTGTTAGCTAATCCTCATTTGCAAATCGCCTCGATTGTCAGATATTTCTCTATAAATAGAACAATAAGCTGAACTAAGCTGACCAAATCGCAAACTCTGACCATATCCGATAACATTCCAAAAAGACATTCACACTGACCCTTATCACCTCCTGATCTTAGTTCCACCAAACTGTTTACTCATCTATTTTAAGAAAAATATTTTTCATTTGAGTGACCCAATTTTCTAGCGATCTTCGACATTGTCTAAGTTTAGCTGTAGACTTCAAAGTAATTCAAAGGCATTCTTAAATACTTACAAACCCAGGCTATGACTCCATTAAAAATTCTTCTTACCAAAATTTATACCTGGACAGCTCCGACTTTTATTATATCTTAATATATCTTAATTAATAGCCAGGAATAGTGTCCTAGTTTTTTTTTTTTTTTTTTTTTTTTTTTTTTTTGAAGTAGTTAGTTCTAAAAGTAGTTTCCAGAATTTTTCTTGGTCATTTCCCAAAATCTCAGTATATTTTAGACTCCAATTTTCAAATGCATATAGAAAGGTGATCACCATTCTGGTTTTGTGATCACAGATTAAAATTATTGCTTTTATGATTTGTTTATAATGATTCTGATTAGGTGATACCACCATTAAAGGTGCGACCATCATTAAATCACTACTACATTGAATCATTTTTCGGAATAGTTCAATCCTCCTTCTTATTTATGAATAGCAAACAGCTTTTGAAAACACTTTTAATGTTAATGAGCATAAAAATTGGTTCGCATTATTATCTGAAAATTGTGTATTAAATATTTGTGTAAGATTGTATAGTGACCTTTTTTAAAAAGCTTTCTTTGTCTATTGAATCATTCCTGACCCTACGTTCTTTCCATTCTCCCTCAGTAAATAAAACTTGTATAGAGATTTATTGACAAATTTTTTTTTTAATAACCTGTAAAAATAAATATCATATTTATTATTTTTTCTGATTAAACAACAAAAATAAACCTGTAAATAAACGAGCCAAATCTTTTCATTTTGAGTAAATAAGAAGTGAATCCAGTCTCACATAATAATGATTAATTTTTCCAATATTTCAGTAACTAGGTTAGGGATTTGAATAATTAAAAATTATTATATAAAACGCTGATAACCATTTTATTTATTTTATTTGTGTTTCAAATTAATATAAACGTTCAAATTACTGAAATCTCATTATTATTTTTTTAATTTACAAATTTCAATTTCCCTATGGGAGATAGGTAATCACTGTGATATGGCTTATTCCACAAAATGCTAGCCAATTTCCATTCAAATTATCATATCTTGATTAAAATTCAATCATATTTTATATTTTGATAATAAATATAAGTTTTTTCTATTTTTAATATATAAAATTTTGAATAAATTAACAGAGCATTTAGCAAAAAAATTAATATTTTTTTTATCAAACTATATGGTAATATTAAAATAAATAAAATTAAATTATATATATATATATATATATATATAGAATCAATATTATAAAATCTTTCTATTTATATTTATAAAAATTGATAAAAAACTTTTTTTGTATTTTCAAAGATTAAAAGAAAAATGTTTTCTACATAGCCAGATTGGGATTTGCGGTGGATAACATGAATATGTCAATTGAAAAACCTCATTCCGATTAATACATCAAATTTTATTTATATTCTAAAACAAAAATGGTTAAATTTCAGTATATTTGTACATACTTAAATAAAATTATTTTGAAAATTCTCTTTTTATTTTTATTTCCTAATTCTAACAATTATCATGTTAAATTATTTAATAATAAATCAGAAAAGTGTATTTTAATTTTTTTTTTATACTAAATATTAGAATAATCTAAATAAAGTCAATTTATTTATTATTGGAATTTAAAAAAATATTTTTTTTTATACTATATTTTTTGTTTTTAATTATCTTTTTTATTGTAAAAATTCATTCTCATTATAACTTTTCTAATTAAATTATTTTAATGATAAAATAAGAGTTTTATTTGTTTTAAATAAATAAAAAGATTATATTTTATACCATTTCTTCATCTTGTAAATAAATTTTCGCCTACAATTCATGAAAGTGAAAGGTAAATAAAATATATAAAATCTATCATCGAGATTACATATATATCTCCTTCAGAAGATTTTAATATTATTTATCTAAATGTATATATTTAAGTTAGTTATGACTTTATAAATAATTAAATTAAATTAAAACAAGATCTCTAGAATAAAAAATACTATATTGACTTTATGGTGAAAATAAAAAGAAATTTATCTTTTAATAAATATTGAATAAATTAAAGACCTTGTCAAAATAGTATTCATATATTGTATATATATATATGATATCGTAGTTTATTTTCCTCCATTAGTGGATTACTTGAGTGGAAACATAGATAAACAAGCTTGTTAAACTATTAGATACTATAAACACTTGCCTTAATATTTTTATTGTTTCAATTAAGTATTTTTCTTTTAGGTAGTTCTTATCTCGGTAAACGTTTCGCATTTGATATGAATATTATTCCAGGCAGTTGTATGTTGCCGACAGACATCATTTTGCAAAAGGGGGTGGCCTATATACGAAGGGAGGAAGAAAGAATGGGGTTGAAGTGTTTGACGGGCGATGGCGAAACGAAAGCGATGAGAAGGGTGGAAGGGGGTGTAAATTCGTTCAAGCGAGCGGAAAGGAATGAGGTCTTGAGGCGTCATCGGGGACCAAGCTATTCATCAATCATCATTATGCAAATAGGCCCAAGCAGCCGATAAACGAGATCTCTTTAATTATCTTTAAGTCCATTCTAATCGAAAAACTAACCACTATTCACCTAAAAGAAAAGATTAAAAGTTTAGTAATCCTATCGCGCTTGGGGTTTTTTTCTCTTTCAGAAAATATTAAATATTAATATAATAATAATAATAATAATAACAAGAATAATAAATATAATAAAAAAAACTTTTTTACATTATTGTATATTTAATAAGTGAATTTTAAAAAATGGAATCATGATATTAAAAGATCAATTAATATCTATTAATGAAATCAGTAAAGAAAGAGAATTAAAGACAGAATAATTTATATTACACTTGAGTATAATAAAAGAAACTAATAATTCATAAAACTAATAATAATTAATGTAACAATTTAAATACCTTTTTTTAGTTTATTAATAAATAAATTTAAGAATTTTTCTTTATCTCGCCCCTAATCAGCATTTTTAAAAAAGAATGAGAAATTTAGATTTTATTATTTAGAAGATTTTAAATTTAATTGACATTTAATAAATTATATTTTGACTATTTCGTTTACTTTCATGTTTCAATTCAAACATTAATTAAAGAGAGTTTAAAATATAGAAAAAATCTATAAAATATTTTTACCCTAATTAAAGTTAAATACAATATTGATAGGTTTTATTATACATGTATAAATAATAGATCATATGGTAAATTTGTGAAACTTAAAATTTATTTTAAGTTTATAATACAATTTCCAATGGGTTTTTATTTTAACTATATCTGAAAATGCATGGTACCTCGTTTGGCAATCTTCTATTGCCTTATTTTCATCATGTTCCGCTCCATAAATTCTACAAATCAATTTTTTTTCTAATATATGAAACTAATTTCGTCTCTTCAAATCATAAACTATGACTCATATCAATATATAATGTATAGTGGCGGAAGAGTAAACACCAGGGTGGCGCTGTTATCGGGCAATGGCAATGCGCCTACTCTCCTCGAGTTGATATCCCGACAACAGCACTAGCCTTATTGAATAATAATATTGATGAAATAAGATGCTTATATAAAAGACGATATCTGATTTAATTAATTTTAATTTTAATTTTTTAATTTTTAACTTTAATTTAAATTTTTCTTGAATGTATTCATTATTCGTGATTATTGATTCTAACAATAAGTAGGATAAACTTTTCTTCTTTTTTAAGTACCATATCTTTTAACTGATATTAATTAAAATCATTATACTTGTATTTATACAAAAAGTATTATTATATGTAAATAATGTAAATTTAAAATTTTATCACACACAAATACCATAAAATAAAAAAACTAATAAACATAATATTTATTTATTTATTTACTTCCATAAATATGAGTTTTACAATTTTTGCTCTTTTCTATATTTAGGGAATTCGGAGAATAAATGTTAAAGAAAATAATATTAGTTAATATAATATATTTGGTAATGTCAATGGAGAAAAAAATAAAACTATTATACTATCTTTATACCCATAACCAGTGGCGTCGGGCCGGGATGGGAGCACGGGGAGGGGGGGACGTGCTCCCCCCCCCCAAACATTGTGCAAAAAATAAATCTAAAAGTGATTAGTTTTGTAACTGAGAATCTAAAAAACATCTTTAAATTACTTAGTCTAAACGTTATGAATAAATAAATAATTTATTTTGTCAAAATTTTTTCTGGGGGAGACCCCCGGACTCTCCTGCCCCCCCCCCCCCCAACATAATAGATCACGCTACGCCACTGCCTATAACTCAATTTAATTGATCAACTTTAGAAGTTTTCATAGATTATGAGAGACATTATTTACTATACTGTTAATATAAACTCCTTTTACATTAATTAATCTTTGTAAATTAAATTATTTATATAATAACATTTACTTATAGTCATTAAATTTTAGTTATTAAATATTATTTAATTAATAATATGAAGTAAAAACATCATATCATGTATACAATAAAATAAATATTAATTATTATTTAATTAATATATGCATATAGATTATTAAATATTTCAAAATAGTTTTTTATTTTTTATTAAATATTTTGTTAATGAATAGTCTACTTTAATTTAACATAATTAATTTAATTAATTTTATAATTTAAAGATTCCGAGAGGGTTCCAAATAAAATATTTATATGGTATTATTTGAAATACAAGCGTAGAGGAAAAACAGGTAAACAACAAAAGTTTCAATGAATGGAACAACTTTTCAATTCATTTGTTACATTTAGTGAGTCATTCATCTATAGTAGTTGTCCGTTTCGTTATACAATATTTGCTATATATTCTTTGATTAAAAAAAAAAAATTAATAAAAATAATAAAATAAAAAAAAACACACACACACATGTTAATAAACATAGTTTTGTTTGAATTTTGGTTGAAATAAAAAAGAACAACAACCGCTAGTATGTGTTAGTTGTTTGTATAGTTGTAATTGTTTAGCATGTGCATTTGCACGGCTTATCCTCTTCTATTACTTGTTGTGAATGAAAGAGAGAGAGATGGAGGATGCAGCATCAATCCGTATTATACATCAAGCGTTTGATCTGCTAATGGTTATTAGACAATTCAATATTATGCCATTTAGTTCTATTTAGTAAAGCTGACTTAATTCCCAACACATGCAATAATTAGGTTGCAATTAGAACACACCAGTATTAGATTAAATATATTACTTCCTTATCCAACAAGCTTAGGTTTGATTAAATGGGATTTCTTCCTAAGACTCAAAACCTCGAAATATTGATTAGTTAATTTATATCCCAAATTCTTGTTTCTATGATTAATCTATATTTACTTGTCTATGTATTTCAACGGGTAAGAGAAAATTATTTACTTTATTGCGAATTCCACAGGTCAAGGAGCAATAAACTGTAACCACTTGACTGTCACACATCAATAACCATGTATCATTTGTAATTTGCAAGAGAATTCAAATTAAATAAATATTTAATAATAAATAATTAAAAAAGTTTGTGGAAAAATATTAGTAGTTAAAATATTTTATTAAAAAACATAGATAAATATCACTGAGGAATTAGATTAGAATTTCTAGTTCTATTATAATCATTAGATTGTGGCGTTGGTTGAATTTTAAATGATCCTGTAAAAAATTAAATATTTATTTAATAAAAATTAAAATTATTATGAAAATTAAATATTATATTAAATAAAAATATTATTTTATAAATATAAAGATATTATTTTATAAATATAAAGATATTATTTTATAAATATATATAAGGATATTATTTTAAACATATAATTAAATATTATTTTGAAAAGGATTAAATTGTACGACATTGTCGTTTTATTTGTTGTCCTAATCCAAAGAAATTTCAGAGTTAATCTACATTATTTTTAAATTGTGCATATCGAGTTTTTCGAATATAAATATATTTTTAACTATTGGAGTAATTTATCCATCCCCTATCTTCAAAAGCAATTTGCTTTAAATTTTTTTTGTTAATTATGGTAGTGATGCGGGGCCTTTTCAAGCGCGGGGCGCGTTGGGCCCAATCGCTCCAATCGCCCTAAATCCGGCCCTGATTGAGACAATATACTCCAGGAACAAAACAACAATCGAAACAGTGGGTTTTTAAAGATGAGCTAACTTCGAAGAAAGACCGACAGTTTTATGACTGGAAAACATTGTTTCAAACTAAAAAGAGAAAATGATCTGAATTTTTAAAACTTGAATTAAAATGACTAAATTATATTATCTTGGTTTTTATTTTTAGTTTATTATTCAATTATTAATTACTACTATATTTTAAGTGATATATTATCCGACAATGAATATAAAATTAATACTTTGTAAACTATCACTTCCGGTTTCCGCATATACACCAGGAGTGGATGAATTCATGCTACTGGTTCATTAAGTATAAATATACCAAATTTTATCAAAATCCGTTGAGCCGTTCAAGCTGTACACGTCTATACGGACACACAATGGACAGACGGACAGACATCATGCTAAAAATACTTTTGTCTATCAACAAAATGCATGATTCGTGGAGATATGTAAAAATTTCCATATGTGAAAACAATATCTTTCCTTCCTATCGTTGGTCGGTAATTATGTTTAAAAATAAAAATAAAAAATTTGTGTTAATATTTAATGCGAGTGAGTTTTTATTTCTAAATATTTTACTTGTATAAGATTGATTTTAAACAGATTATATTAATTTAAAAAAAAATGGATATTACATATATGAGTATATATAGAAAATGTTTTATTAATTCCATCTTAAACTCAAACTCAACTGAACTTGAGTGGTGGGAGGAGGTTATTTCGTGTCAATAAGATAGATATTGGCCCCAGAGGCACCTTTTGAAGCCAAGTTGACAGCCTCCTTCTATTCAAATAAACTTGCCGAGAGACTTGATAGGAACGAGTTTTGACGTCAAGCTGAATCTTAAATAGCTTGCAAAATATATAAATATGTATATATATATATATATATATTTATTTATACCATATATATGCCATATATACACGTATGTATATGAAAATAATCGAAATTTTCTCATGTTTAAGAAACATTTTGAGGAAGCAAATACAATATGTTATGTAGATAACATGAATTCAATATTCTAAAAAAAGCATGAATATAAAAAAAAATTGATGTAATTACAAATTGATTAATTTATTTGTCATTAAACCATCAACATTGCCAGTTGATTCTTATAAAGATAAAACTACTAAAATGAATAAATCTATAATAATATAAATATATACATATAGTAAATATGTCTATTATTACTTAATCTAAAATAAAATATATCTTTTATTATTTATTTATCAATTTTTAAAGGGAAATCAGGAAATGATATCGTTCTCGATCAATATGTGATTGATCTATCTCCTGAGAATTATGGTTGTGAATTGATAAATAGTATGGACCGAGCTCAGGTGCATAGTGAATTTCAATCATCTATTGAGTCGATTGAGATTAAGCAACCACGGATGTTAATTAGTGAGTTACCACAGGAAATAGAGGGCCATCAAGTCTATCAAATAACGTTACCCTGTAAAGTTTGCGGTTCGTTCAGCAAAAATAACTTAGTTACAAATCCGAGATACTCTCATTAGAAAGAGTGTGTGTGTGTGTGTGTGTGTGTGTGTGTGAGAGAGAGAGAGAGAGAACAAAACTAACTCAAGAATAAATTTATTTTCGTTGTTTAAATAGAAATTGATTATTATAGAATATAAAAAAGTGATTTATGTAGTAATCGACATTTAAAAGATATATAGTTGTTGAAAATAGAAAATTTTATATTAATGTGTCATGCTAAATAAATGATATCGACGAAAACTTATATTTAATGAATTGTATTGTTGGAAATAATTTCATTTATATATATATAAACCTCTGACTCTGACTTTGTACGTCCTTCACAAGGACAACGCCTATCAAGTCGATTCTATCAATTAGGTATCCTATGATCAGTAGAACAACCTTGATTTTATTGATCAGAGGCGCTATCAAGTAGCTTTCCCAATTTTGATCCCGAAGGCTGGGTTGACTCCGTCCCAAAGACCATGTTAAAGCCTCTCCCTGATTTAGATTTATTTATTTTAATATCAATTTATTTTTATATAATTTTTTCTTTTATATATATTTTTTTTGTATATTTATATTCACCCACGTGGTCGGTCTGTTCAGTCGCTATTTTGACTTACAAATTGGGTCGCATGACCCCTCACATGCAATCATCTTGCTGCCTTTTGTTGATGTTGGACTCAACCCTTCTGCCTTGAGCTTCGGGGAGTCGTTCTCCTCACTTGCATTTTAGACTTCTTGCTGTGTTCTCGCTTTTTGGACTGTGAAATCGTTAACACGCTTTTGGCTTTTGGCTGTGAATTTTTTTGTTAACTACGTGCTTGGTAAACTGTGTTGAGTTATTATTTCTTTTTATTACTATCTCGTAAGAGATAGTATTGCGATCACGAAAATTTTCGATGTTGAGATTTTGATGTTTTTATAGGTTTTGAAGGTTCCTGAATCATTTTCATTAAGGTTGAGAAAAATGTCTGTGTGTGTGTGTGTGTGTGTATGTATGTATGTATGTAACCAAGATTACGAAAAAACGGTTTGAGCTAGAATGATGAAATTTGGTACATGAACATTATTCAAAATTCGTAGTATTCTATCAACTTTTGAGAAATGTAGCTCAACCGGAAGAGAGTCATTACCTACAACGTTTTGATTTTTTTTCCTCTAAAGTGACCGTAAAAATAAAAATATATGTTTGATAATTTTTCACATGATTAATAATTGTATAAAACTGCTATATATAGAATTTCAGCTTGATTGAATTGCTGAAAGTACCAGAATTAATTTTTTAACACTGCAAATCTCACGCGCCAACACGTGCCATGGTGCCATCAATAAAAAGCCAAACATGCGCTGGTTTAATATTTATTATTTATCATTTATAATTAATTAAATTTAATTTAAATATAATATATTATGTTATTTAATCCAATTCAAATTGCGAGATAGTCGAGTGGAGACACTCCAGCTAATTTTAAAATGTTTTCCCCCGTTCTTATATTTTATGTGGCGATTCATTCAAATGGTTTGTAATAAAGGTAACAAAAAAAAAGAAAATTGTGTAATAGAAATATATTATTTCAAATCATTATATTTCAATTGGAAAATAACAAAAAAAAAAAAAAAAAAAAATGAAAAAACTCGGTTTGATTTTTAAATTATTTATTAATATTCATTTAAATAGATAAAATTAAATAAATCAAAAAGTTAATATATATATAAAGAAAAGAGAAAACAAGTTTTTCGAATTTTACCAAAATAATAATTTATAACATCCAAATCCAGATTGTAAAATTTTCCAGTTTTATTTCCAAATCTAATTAATTCGTGTAATAACTTTAATCAAAAATTTGTATTATCCCAAATCCAAATTACAAATCCACAAGTAAATCTATAAATAAGAAACTGCCAATTTGGAGATAGCCGTCAAATTTGGTGTATAGTATATAAAAGTAGCTTTATTTTAATTTATTATATTATTGTAAATTCATTTACTCATTTTAATAATATTTCATATTGTCTGATGATATACATATTATGTATTTAAAATAAGTAGATATAAAACCCGGACTGCCCCTGTACCCCAAAAGTAATAAGTATTATTTGTTCGAAAGTCTGAATATAATAGGTTTTCATTTATTTAATTTATAAAATTGGAAAAAATACTAATAAATTAACTAAAATGAGAATTTTTAGAATAAATTATTTAATTGAAATGATATTTGAATATTATAAATATTGTAAATAAATTATAATATTAATATTATAAATTAAAATTAAATTTAAATATTATAATAATATTCTAAATATTTTATTAAATTATTTAAAATGAGAACGTTAAGAATCAATTATTTAATTGAAATGATATTTAAATATTAGTGACTGTAAGTCACTTTTGGATTCTAAAAGTCATGAGACATGTAGACATAAAAAAATTCAATTTAAATTCTAATCAATGTGTGTGGAGACAACCCTTCCCTTCCTATCGTCGATCGTTAATACTACCACTTCCGGTTTCCGAATTTGCACCAAAAGTTGATCAATTCATCCCACTGATGCATTAAGTAAATATACCAAATCGGTTAAGCCGTTCAGGCTGTACACATCTATACGGACGGACGGACGGACAGACATCATGCTAAAAATACTTTTTTCTGTTTAGAAAATGCATGATTCGTGGAGATATGTAAAAATCTCCACATGTGAAATTTGGTGTGAAAACAATACCTCCCTTACTATCGTCGGTCGGTAAAAATATTATAAATAAAATAAAATTATAAATATTTATTTTAATAATATTTTGTAGTCAAATTACGAAATATATATTATGTTATATCCACAGGTAGAGGGTTATTCCCGGGAATTCCCGGGAAAATATTTAATTTTTATTTCCCGTTTCCCGGGAAAAAAAAACAAATTATTTTTCATGCTAATTATGATGCCGATACCGAAATCTTTGTTTGTTAACTGAAATAGTCGTAATAAATATAAAATACATATATATGCACGTGTAATAGAAATTGGCATAACTTATAATGTCAATCAGCTTTTAGACTTAAAATTCGATTTCACAATATGAAGGATCTCCGTTTTAGGCGACATTTTCCTTGATTGCCTCTCGTTTCTAAAATGTTATTTTCGGGTCATTCCACGTCAATTCAACCAGAAAATAGTCATTTTTTCACCCAAAATCTCAGATTTTTATGAAAATTGGTAAATATGTTCTATTTATAAACATGAAAAACACCACCAAATTTTAATTTTTTATCTCACATAGTTTTTGAGTAATGGCAGTTTAAAGATTGGCGTTTTTAAATTTCCGAGCCTCGGATAAGGCCAAATAAATCGTGTATTGGAGAAGAAAATAATTTCTCATTCACTTATTTAACCTCCTATCTTGTTGAAATTTTTAAGGCATGTTCTTATAACTATGAGGAATTGTAAAAAAAATGTAACGGACCCCAAAATATTTTAAAAAAAATTATATGTTGGACATTATAAAATTTTAAAATTACAAACAAGGTTTAGCGTAAAATGAAATATCACGACAAGGGAATGAGGTAATCAAGAACTTTTTTTTTCCTAAATTATCTACATGAAATGGGCTTTAATTTAATCAAATAAAAGTTTTGTGTATTTGCCTCCTTCTATTTACTAAGACCACTGCAAGTTACAACACATTAATTATGAGCAATATGAGAGTCTCAATGGCTGAATATTGTTAATAATTAGACATTTTAATCTTCTTCTTCTTCTTCTTAGCCTTATTTCCCACGGGGTGTGGGGTCGGCTCTTCTCGTTAATTGGCGCCAACTAAATCTGTTGTTGGCGTCGTCTGCAGAGAGACCAGATGCCATTAAGATCTCCCGTTATACGGCAGGACCAGCTGGTTTTTTTTTTAGGGCTCCCAGGTGGTCTTTTGGTACTCAACCTTCGATGACGGTGATGATGGTGTTGACGATTTTGATGTAGCTGTGGACGATTTGAGTGAGGTTGATGGCAATGATGTTGATGCTGACCGATGTGACGATGTTTGTGTCGGTGATGATGTCGATGTGGATGTAGATGTGGATGTGTATGTTGGACTATCTTCTTTAGCCCACCTCGTCCATAGGTGGGTAACCCTAACCCATTTCTCGCATCGCCCGGGTGCTGACAATGCGCGTCGCTTGCAGGGGACGCCCTAGCCGTTAACCGTATAACATTTCTCCATTAATTGTTGATGCGACGCGAAGATGATCCAGCCGGCCTGTCGCTACAGCCTGACGCGTGGATTGGAAAGAAGGAAGAGGAAATAAAGGGGATTGGGTCTGGATGGATGATTTGGGTAGGGCATGCACTCCCTTGGTCGAGGAATGAGAGAAAATGCATGTGCTCGCGTAGGGCAGTGGGCGCCACTCACTGAGGTAGGTCTGTCTCTCACCGGGATCGTGAGAAGGTATCTACCCGCTACCCGCAGCAGCTGATGTTAAATTGAATTAGAATTTTATTTTTATTAAATAAATAATCTTGAGTTCTATGCTGGGATTCGAACTCAGGCTTCCTGTGTAGAAATCTCGTACTCTACCCACTGAGCCATGCTGCCGCCCATTAGACATTTTAATATTAAATAAAATATTTTTACCTAAAAATGTCCATCGAAGGAAAGTTTAACAGCATTCTTACAAACAAAGTTTGAAAACTATGAGGAAGAAGATAGGATCGAATTCAAACAGTGGGTAGCTACAGACAGGACACAGATGATAACTCAAACTTCAACCATTGATGAATTTATTGATGAACTAACAACAAAAATAGAAAAATTGATCCCAAATTCTTATATTGCAAATAAGTCAGTCGAGCTATTTTAAAAGTCTAAAGGATAACTGCGCGCCAAATCAAGCCATTATATCAATCAATTGACTTCAGCGAGAATTTCTCTTTTGTGATTCAAGATGAGGTACAGGGTTATTTCTGACAAAAATTATTTAAAAATTAAATAATCTTAATTATTCTTAAAAAAAAATTTAATTTTTTTCATGAATTATTTTAAAAATGAAAATTCAATTTACCGATGAGATTGTGATGAAATGCGATGTATATCTGTTCTTTCACCTCTCAATTCAAAGATCCCATTTCATCATATGATGCTCTTGAAATAGAAAAAAAAGTTGATTAGATAGAGTTGACTATAATAGTAGAGAATGATATTACAAGAATGAATATATCAATTGAATTTCAGTTGAATTATAGGTAATACCTACCGTGAAGACTGCTTCTATGCGCTCTGATGTTTTCCTATCCAGTCAGTCTATCCTATCCCAGACACAATTCTATGGCACGGATGGCCATCTAATAATTATTTTTTAATCTTCATTCGAGACAATCTCCTTGCTAGAAAAGTATACAACCGCGGAAACGATAAAAAAAAACATTCCCGAAACGCGTATATTAGACACAGTATGGTCTTAATTGTATTGTATTTTTCGAAAGAATGCGAAATTTAGAAAAAGAAGAAAAAAAAATGGGAAAAAAAATAAATTAAGTGGGAAGGAGTTTGTGAGTATCTGTGGATCAACTGAGAGTGACTTTGAGTTTTTGGATTACGACTGAACACCACATACGAGGCAACCTGTAAGAAATACCCTACCTATTCTATTTGGGGTTCATGACGTCCTCCATCGTGGAAGGAACATTCATGAGAAAAAAAGACTAACCCTGGCAATAAGGTAGACAATACATCCTGCGGGATAATCCCATTAAGGAACATTGTTGTACTACCTTCACGAATGTCTGTCCAAGTTCATAGAGCCACGTCAGAGTCATTCTCAGAGATACACAAAACTGTGCACAAAAGACACAAAAGTCATCAAAACACAGACGACTTGGGAATCACAATACAATACATGCAGTTAAACAATCCCTTAACATTTTTCTGACACATATCCCACCCCACCCCACCCACTAAATACTAAATACTAAAAAGGTGTTTCATTAAATAGATGAATGCAAACCCAACACACAAATACCTTTTCCTATTCTCTTCTAAAATATTAGTAATTCATGCCATTCAATGTTTCTTGTTTATATTTATTAGCTTTAATGCAATTTATAAATTGATTTGTCAATATTAAATAAAAATCACTATTACTATTATTAATAGTGTCAGAATAATTAAAATATGCGTTGAATACTTATTTTTGGTGAGCTGTATGGTATGTATAAAAAAAAATTTGAAGACACCAATATTATTCGAAGAGTAGCAAATTTGTCATCGATGTTGATCAAAACGATGTTACATGGAAAAAAAACAAACAAAAGACACATATATAAGATTGAGTATTTATGGTAAAATATATTACAATTGTTTTTAAATAAATTAAACAAAAGATACTAACCTCGGAGTTAGAAATTGGTTGCCAACTCGCGGTAAGTCAATGGATGATCTCGACGAATTCATACTTCTCTCCCTCTCCATCAGGTGATCTAAAGCATTAAATTAATATTATTACATTAAATTCAATTTTAAACTAACATTCTACTAATTTATGCCCGACAAATTAAATAAGAAGAAAAAATATATAATTTTCTGTGTATAAATATAAATTCATATTACTTACAAGTGATAATTGAAAAATTACAAATAAAACACTTGAAATATTACATAAATGTATATTTAGTATATATCTTATATTCAAATTTAAAGTCAGCATAGAAATTCTATTTAATTTAAATATTTTATAAATTAATTGATAAAATGTTTTTTGTGATTAATTATACAAAAATATTAATTATATATATATCAGTTCAATAGCTATTGATTGAAATCAAAATAAGTAAAACAATTAAATATATTGGGAGTTGTCTCGAGATATATACAATAGAATATATAGAATACGAGTAAAATATAATATATAATATATATAACGTACGCTGTTTAGCTAATAGAAGCTTACGAGCTTTAATTTATTATTTATTTATTTCCAAATTTATAATTAATTCAATCTAATAAAATACCTCCCTTTATAATCAGTTGTGTTTTTTTAATGCACATTAATACACTTTGAAACTACAAAATATATTAATCACTGTAACACATATTCATTTTTCGTTATTATTCATTTTAATGAAATAATATTATTTAGATATACATATTTCAAAGACACATAATAAAATTCTTGTTTAATAAATGAAAGTATTCAAAAGTGAACTTGTCTCTTATCTATAATTATAAGAAAATGTTGAAATGATTTCTTTTTCAATTTAAATTGATTTTTGATTTTGATAATCATGTAGAATTCTCAGAAAGTAATTGATATTGAAAAAATAAATATTTATCAGAAATTATCATATATTTTTTTAGATAAATTAAACGGTAAAATATAAGATAAATGAAAAAAATAAAATAAATTAGCTCTGCCCTATGGGCGTCTCTAGAATAAATGTCACTTCAAATTGAAAATAAAAAAATTATATTTACTTATATGAATAATAATATCCAAATATATATTAAAAAAATTCAACTCATATTGAATAGAAAATATTAAAAAATAGAATAATAATAATAAATAGAAATATATATATATATATATAGGGAACAATATATAATATATCCTATTATATTAAATGACATGAGAATAATGAAATAGAAAAGAGATCAATTAGAAGAAAAGAAGATATACACCACATTTTCAAATTCTAATAAAATGTGTAAATAATTTTAAATTAAATTTTGAATAATGTGCAGATATATAACGTTAAATATATATATTAACAAATAAAAGTATCATTCATAATATGAATATGAAATAAAAAAAATCTTATATATTTTTTTATTAATATAATTATTAAAAAAAATCAGTAAATCATTTGAGACTTTTACAATGATGGTAGGGGTGATGTTAATTGATCGCTTTATATTGGTGAATTATGATTATTTCAATAGAAAATACACTTACCCTTTTGATATAGTAGACAGAGAGAAAGAGAGCGTCATCGCCGGCCGCCAGGTGTGAGTTGGCAGGCGCACTCACACAACGAAATCGACTCACTGACTGACTAAGCGAAGGCTCACTCGAGTAGGAGCCCCTGGCATTTAGGCAACCTGCAATACAAGCCACCCAATTTAAACTTGTAATATTAAAATCGTAAACATATTTAATTATCGTATTAATTCTGAATCTAATATTCCCATAAAAAATTTTAATAAGCATGCAAAAATTTTAAAATAAATTTATATATTTGAAATTTCTAGTATAAAAACGAATGATTATAAATTTTAATGGAATTTAGAACAAAAATAAACAAATAAAAATTTTAAAAGAAACTATTGCAAAACACAATATGAATTATAGTATAATATCAAGATGATAGATATACCGTGTTAGGTGTTTTTGGAATATTTTTTTTTTTTATATTTTCATAAGTGGGTTTAAATATAATTAATAAAAATAGAAAAGTAAACAGCTATCAAAAGATGATTTAATACGAGATAAAAAAAGAAAATTTAAACAAAATGTATACAAAATTGATTAAGATACCTTAAGTCTATATCAGTCTATGCCAGTATAGGTATAGATGATTATTAAGAATATATAAATTTTCAAATTTACTTTATTTAATAAGTTAATTAGTGTTGATATTTTCTTTCTTTAAATGACAGTGGGGTAAAAAAGATCATCCATCACCTTTTATATTGAATGAGGTGTGTGATTCTCGCAGTCTACAATCGCTCAAATTTGAATTGGATAATCAAGCTTTATTTCTATATTTGAAAATTAATTAAAATTTTATTCTATCAGATCATAAGATTTAAAGTTTTTAACATAATTTTCACTGATAACATTTTATTCAAATAAGAAGATTAATAGTATATTTTTGTGAGTTGCGCAAATTTATGAAATAGTATTTGTTTTCAACTGCTTTTATCTGCAATGGTCCTTTTGCGAATGAGCTACAATTCTCAAAAGTTGATTGAAAACTACGAATTTTGAATAATGCCTGTATACCAAATTTCATTATTCTAGCTGAAACCGTTTTTGTCAAATCGACCATGGGATTGAACAAACAAGTGCTAATTAGATGCCACGCACAAAATTGAAATTTAAAGAGTCTCAAAATTAACAGTTTGAACCCATAGGTCTTTCCCATCCGACGGTCAATTTAGGAAGAGAGGAAACGAAAGTTGAACGAAAGCGACTACCGAAAGCGACAGAGAAGTGGAAAACATTGGAAAACAGTGGAAGCATCTGACCAATTAAAAAGAATAATTGAATATGATCTCAACAGGAGGGAATTTCAATTTGTTATATATAAATATCACTTATATATATATATATATATAAACTTTATTTTATTTTTATATTCTATAGTTAAATAAATAAGTTGAATTTGGCCACGTCCGAACCGACCGACGGTTTGAAGTAAATTAATTTCCAGCTATAGAAACAAATTCAAATAATTTTAATAATTGTAATAAAATACAGATATGGATATAACATAAATATTTTTAATTTTATTACTATCTCGTAAGAGATAGTTGTGCGATCACGAAAATTTTCGATGTTGAGATTTTGATGTTTTTATACGTTTTGAAGGTTCCTGAATCATTTTCACTAAGGTTGAGAAAAATGTCTGTGTGTGTGTATGTGTGTGTGTATGTATGTAGACAAGATTTCGCAAAAACGGTTTGAGCTAGAATGATGAAACTTGGTACATGGACATTATTCAAAATTCATAGTTTTCTATCAACTTTTGAGAAATGTAGCTCAACCGGAAGAGGGTCATTACCTACAACGTTTTGATTTTTTTTCCTCTAAAGTGACCGTAAAAATAAAGATATATGTTTGATAATTTTTCACATGATTAATAATTGTATAAAACTGCTATATATAGAATTTCAGCTTGATTGACTCGCTGAAAGTACCAGAATTAATTTTTTAACACTGCAAATCTCACGCGCCAACATGTGCCATGGTGCCATCAATAAAAAGCCAAACATGCGCTGGTTTAATATTTATTATTTATAATTTATAATTAATTAAATTTAATTTAAATATAATATATTATGTTATTTAATCCAATTCAAATTGCGAGATAGTCGAGTGGAGACACTCCAGCTTATTTTTATATTTAATTTCATTTTATTTTTACTTTATATTAATTTTCTTTTCATTAAATATTATAACGTGACAACGAACCTTTTTCTTTTATTTATAAAAAAGTGAACCTAATCTTTCTTTTGCAGGTCCATATGTTAACATCGGATATTTTGATTAATTTAATTTGTTATTATTTCTTTCCGATTTTGGTTCTCCAAGGCGAATCGCCTAAGCACTAATAGTCAAACGTACTGCACTCTTTGGTGACGTTTATTTCAGGGCTCCTTTCCCAAATAATTTTATTTTACTCCCCGTGTGAAAGAGTTGAGAATTCTTTTTTTTAACTCCTTCCTTTATATATATATATAAAGAAAAATTAATATAAAGAATACAAAAAAACATGAAAAGTATTAAAGAAAATAATATAAATTAGATTATATAATTTTAAAATTTAATAATAATATAATGATAATTTACAAGTTGATATTTCACTAAGAAAAAATTATATCTCGCTAAAAACATCCAATTATTATGGACTCACAAGTTTGAATTAAATCTAATTTAAATGAAAAAAATAAATATTTTAATTTATTTAAATTTTATGTCATTGTGGGGAGAACAAATAAGTTAAAAAAGTTTATAAAATGTCTCAAGTCTCTAACTTTAGATTTCATTATAATAAAAATTATTCAATAAACGATAAATAATAATAAAAAGAAAACCTCCTTTACTATCGTCGGTCGGTAAAAATGAATATCAAAATAAATATTAAGGAATATTATAATCTATTACAACATATACAATAATAAAATAAACAACAATAATAATATATATAATAAATAATTGAATATTTAATTAATTTATTGATTAAATTAAAAAATAAATAAGAACACCAAAAGGAAATGAATGTTATAATATAGTGATTGATATCAAATAAATGAAAGTCTATAATATTTAAACTTTTAACCAAATACTGTGTATCACTTGAGAGGTACAGGGGCAGAGGCCCCAGCCTAGGCGTGAAGTTATTTAATATTAATATTATAAAAGGACACATACCCATAGAAAAACTTTTTTTTTTGGCAGTTAGTTAAAAATAATTAAAAAAAAAATCAAAAATACTCTATCTATTTACATTTTTTTGTATTTTATTGTAAGAGTATGATTTTATTGTAAGTGTATAATTGAGTCATATTTGGATTCTCCATGTCTCATGTAACGTAAAGATTTGTCAAAATTTTCAAATTTGATCAATGTGCAGCCAAAACCTTGTTTTATATATAGGATTTTTATTATAATAAGCTCTTTTAGTTATTCAGTAAATGTATCTTTTCTTCTATTTTCTTCTATGATTATAATATTAATTATAGAAATGTTTATTAATATTAAAACTTATATTGATAGATGGAGGATCATTTGATTTAGAATTATGTCTTCTAGTAAGTCTTCAGCGGAACAAATAATATAATGAGAAGAGTAAACGGATTCAAATACGATCCCTTTAAAAGAAGGATTAAGAAGCATTCTATTCTTGTTTTTCAACCCTGAGAGATTTAATTTAATAAATTAACATGTTGTCTATTCCAAGCAAACAAAAATATTATCGTTTGTTGAAATCTTTATAAATATTCAGAACCTAAACTTCTTCTTCTTCTTCTTCTATTCTTCTATTATAGGCCTAAGGCCTGTTCTTCTTCACTATCCTCAGGTCTTTTTTGGGAGGAGTACGCCCAGCAGTCAGCCCATTTTTTCGGTGGCTTGGTCTCTTGTGTTGCTGGCCTTCCATCCCGGGCTATATTCTCAAGAGCCCTTCCGCGTTGGCTCTTCCTACGTGTTCGTTCCATTTTTACGGCGAATCTTAACCCATTTGCCGTAATAGGTTCGTTGCCGTGTCGTCAATGTGTTAATCATTCCAATTTTCGAGGCTGTGTGTGGTTCTTTGAGCGTCTCTTGAGTAGATTGCTAGTCTCATCTCCGAGACGTGGATGTTCTTAGTTAAGTCGAAGCCCCCCAACACGACAAGGTGACATCCATGGTGGGGCTTGCCGGAGGCAGCTGATGTTAAATTAAATTGAAAATTTTTGTTTTTAGTTGGAATCGAACTCCGACTTCTTGCGTGGAAAGTTGGTATCCTACGCTCTCGGCTACCCTGCCTCCTAAACCTAAACAATATATATATATATATATAAAGTTAAGTTAATTAAAATAAAACAATATGCGTTTTGAAGATTAAATAAAAATAAGAAAAGGTAAGTTCATTGGTTTACAGATAAAATTAATATTATTTAAAATAAAGTTTTATTGATAAAAAAAGATTTTTAAAATTAAAAAAAAAAAAATAAATTTTGTAAAAATTTCAAGGGCATTGACTTTTTGAATTTCTAGATCAATAACATTAAATGCAGCATTGCTCTAGTCAACTACTATCAATACTTTACTGTAAAGTTTGCACAAGCTGTGCAATTTAGTTTTTGTTTGACAGTCATTGAAAGCAGAACAACATTGTGAATTTTAACAAAAATGGAAAAAGGTGAATTTCTTATACTGATTGACTATTATTTTTTTGGCATAAAAAAACCATCAAATACTGACAATTTCAATAGGTAAAAATGGTCGAGTTTCGGTTTGGTCATACCATCACAGGTGACGATGAACTTTCAGTTCGCCTAAAAGAGATCGTTTCGTCAAAATTTGTCTATAAAATCCTTGGTTTTAAATGGCTAAGAATGTCAATTGCCTGGTCTATTTTACATGAATATTTGGACATGAAAAAGCTATCTAGGTTGTTGTGATTGTCCTCACTCGACCATAAGTTACCATGACAAATATCCATAAATTGTTTACGAACTGCTTCCCATTCAGATTTAGCCCCCTGCGAAAGTTTCATGATCCAAATTCGAGCAGTAAGAGATTTGGGTAGTATTATTTGTAGTACCTTAAAAAAAAATACTCTTATTGGGAAGAAATAAAAAAATAGATCACCAAACGCGCGCGCGTCACGAGCTAGAAGGAGACTAGGTTGGCAAATAAAGCATTTATTTGCTGATCAAATTAGAAAAGTCAATGACATATCAAACTACTCTTGTATTTGTTCGTGCCTTTTTATAATATTGGGTTCATAATTAAATATTATATATATATACTTATTAAATACTTAACTATTTATCACAACACAATTATTTAATCGCTATATTAAAATATAATACGACATTTTAGAATTCTATGACGTCATTTTTTTAAACCGCTTATATAAAGAGATGATCCTATATATTTCAACTGATTTTATCGAAACTGGCAATAAAAAAGATTTACTTATTTGAATAAAATAAATAAAAAAGTAAATAAATAACAAAATATAAATAAATATTTTTCAAATGATACGATCGAATATCTTATTTAAAAAGAATATTATTTTGGGAAAATAAGTTTCGGTGTATATATATTTATAAAATAAGACATAATATGTCTTTTTGATCTTGAAAATTGTATATATAGAATATGTATAACATTAAAATGATTTTAATTTTTTAAATCTTTTTTACCGACCGACTATAGGAAGGGAAGGTATTGTTTTCACATCAAATTTCACATGTGGAGATTTTTACATATCTCCACGAATCATGCATTTTGTTAACAGAAAAACGTATTATTAACATGATGTCTGTCCGTCCGTCTGTCCATTGTGTGTCTGTATAGACGTGTATAATAACTTTGAACGACTCAAAGGATTTTGATAAAATTAGGTATATATATATATATATATATATACTTAATGCATCAGTAGCATGAATTCATCAACTTTAGGTGTATTTCTCGAATCAGTAAATGGCAATTTACAAAGTTTTAATTAATAATAATAATGTAAAATATCTAATGAATATAATCTAATAATTTTATTAAATTATTTCATATGATAACTTTTAGAAAAAAATAATCAGGGGTTTGAAAATATAAATTGATAAATGATTGATGATAATCTACTAACAAGGATGATTATAAAATAGAAATAGAATGAATAAAATCCATAATAATCGGATTAGTGAATTAATTAATATTCCTAACATATAAGTATAATTCCTAAAACAATAAACGAGGGCAGGGAGGTCAACAACTCCGTAACTTTTTGAATGAAACCCAGATTTTTGGATAAAAAATTATTTTATTTTTCAACTCCATTGAGCTTTATACACTTTGTTCAACGTTTCTCCAATTTTTTTATCCTTTTCAAAAAATAAGATTTGTCGAGGACATCAAAATTTATTTGTGAGATAATTTCATCGTTGGAGTCAATTCTCTTTCCGCTTAGCCATTTTTTCAGGCTTAGAAATAAGAAATAGTCACTCTGCGCTAAATCCGGAAAATAGGGCGAATGAGGAAGTAATTCGTATTTTCATGGAAATTTACTTTTTTCCATTTTCTTCTCAAATCATGAGGTAGTCTTCTATTAATAGATGTCAAACAAAAACTAAAAGACCCAGCTGATTCAAATTTCGCCAGGAGTCAGCTGAGAGGAGGTGAGTGTTGCCATTTCATTTAAGCGGCGGGAAATTGAAAAAGTCACGGATTTATTGACCTATACTTACCCAGTTCGTAAAGGATAAACTTTTAAAAATACCAACTGGCTGCTCGGATAATCAGTTATTATAAATAATTATTTGGAAAATATTACAGTTATGATATCTGTTACTAAACTATCCCCAAACTAATGTAATTTCTGAGTTACCACAAGTTATTGTGGGCTTCCGACCAAAAGATTATCAAACATTTTATAGATTTTACATTAGTTAATTAAATAAATACTTACATTTCTAGTAAATATGAAACCAATTTAATTTGTAATAAATTATAAATTTAAAGACATATTTTAGTCAATTGGAGCGTTAAGCTTTGTTGACACTTGAAATAGTAATTAGTCGAGTGGCAAGTATAGTTACTTTGTGAGCTAGGGACAAGTTATCAAAACTCGTTTGAACTACTAAACTATATAGTACGTTAGTAGGTACACGCAGTTAATGTAAGAATGAACAACATACAACATAACAAAGTAAATAAGCTAATAAAGCTTATTATATTGACATTTTTGGAGAGGCTGAGAATAATTATATAATTTTATAAGTCAACAAAAGCAGATTGCTTTATTAGTTTATTTGTTTATTTTCCCGTGAGCAAATAACTAAACAAATTTCTTTCTTAAGGTTTTAGCTCAATCTCAAAATGATATCGCCGCGAGCTAGTTCTAAATCGACGGTTTTCTCTGGATTTCAGAAATCTTTCTGTTATGTTTTAGCAATATTTTTGATAAATTTAAATATTCAAAAATATTATTAAGATAAAATAAAAACAAAAATTAATAATAATTACTATGATTTAATTTGGTTATTTAATTTAAACAATAACATTGAAAGTAAGTAATATATAAAAAAAATTTTTAAAAATTCCTAAACTATTAAAACTTTATTTAAAGTAATAAAAAATTATTTGAAAATAAAATAAAAAGATAGTATGCTTCGACGTTCCAAAGCTGATGCTCTATGAACTTATAACTTATAACTTATAACCTACTAAATATCTTAAGAGACAAAACTGTAATAACATCCAATGTTATTTACTACAAGTTTAAATAAGCTGGATTATATAAGTAAAAATCTGGAGTAAAAATCAATCAAGCTGAAATTCTATATATAACAGTTTTATACAATTTTTAATCATGTGAAAAACTATCAAACATATATCTTTTCTTTTCTACATTTCTCAAAAGTTGATAGAAATCTATTGAATAATGTCCATATACCAAATTTCATGATTCTAGCTCAATTCGTTTTGCGTAATCTTGTCTACATTCACACATACACACACATACACACCCATACACACACAAACACACAGACATTTTTCTCAACCTTGGTGAATATGACTCAGGGATATTCAAAACGTAAAAAAACATCAAAACCTCGATATCGAAAATTTTCATGATCGCAATACTATCTTTGGCGAGATAGTTAAAAATTTATTTGAACTTGAGTGGATGAATAAAAATTATTATATTAACGATTAAACAAATTTGTTCAACAGAAATATATAATTTATAATTTGCTTTTAAATTAATTTATGTCCGTTTTGTATAATTCATCATTTTAAAAAACTTTGAATAGAATAACTTGTATTTATTTTTTAAATGTTTTAAATTTCTAAATTAAAAATGTAGTAGGATATTTTAATGAAGCAAATATAGTAATTTTAGTATTTACGAGGTAGGGTCAAAAAGTTCGCGGAATGGTCGCTTATAGTCAAGTATTTCTTAGCTGAAAGGGAAATTTTTGTTTGTGAGGTTGGCATAACTGGTAGTGAATGTGCTTTTGAGGTTAGCAGGCAGTTGTAGTTGGTTCCGTGCGTTCGGTGTTTAATATTGTAGATCATAGTTTCTTTCTTTCGTCGGATTGTGCAATGTCGTCATTAGAGCAGCGTGGCAATATTAAATTCTGTGTGTTGCTGGAGAAATCACCCTCGGAGACTCTTGAGATGCTAAAAAAAGCATACGGAAATTCTGCGATGAAGAAAACAGAAGTTTACGAGTGGCATAAGCGTTTTCGCGACGGTCGCACAACAATTGATGATGACGTTCGGACTGGGCGGCCTTCCACTTCCACTACAGACGACAATGTTGAGCGCGTTCGACAAATTGTGCGTGCGGACAGACGAACAACCATCAATAATATTGCCTCTGAAGTTGGTATTTCACATGGGAGTGTTCACAGCATTCTTCATAATGACTTGAACATGCATCGTGTTTGCTTGCACTTTGTTCCAAAAATGTTATCCCCTGAGCAAAAGGAAATGAGAGTGACCCTGTCCAGGGACTTGATTGAAATGGCTGATGCAGATGACAGCTTCACCACCAGATTTCTACCTGTTTCCAAGGTTAAAAATGGCATTGAAGGGACATCGTTTTGCTGATTCGTCAGAGGTGATTGAAAATTCGACGGAGCGGCTGAAGGAACTTTCAAAAAACGGCTTTCAAGAGTGTTTCCAACAATTATATGAACGGTGGAATAAATGTGTAGATGCAGGAGGAGAGTATTTTGAAGGGAAATAATGTAAGAATGTTATAAATATTTTTAATAAATTTTTAATAACCAATTCCGCAAACTTTTTGACCCTACCTCGTATTTAATTTTTTTTTTTAATTATTTTGATTTGTTTTACAAGGGGTTATGATAACTAATTGTTAAGAGAGAATTAATTATATATATATTACTTTATAACCTCCAGAATAATAATGATATATATATATATATATATATATATATATATATATATATATTTCTCTTAATATAGTTCTAAGTTTCAAAGAATTTTGAAATCCAAAAGAAAGTCAATTCAAGACAAAGCGCTAAAAACGATATCCTAAAGGAAATTAATGTTATAAATTTAAAAAGTTAATTATCTTTAAATAAAAGTTAAGAAGCTATTTAAACGAAAGAGGAGAGAGAAGGAGCTTCAATTTGGTCTCTCTAACATGAATTGCCTCGAGTGTGCAAGCAAATCTTGATCTCCTCTCTTCAGTCGCTAATAAAAGCGCTAATTTGTCATATTATTAATTCAGTCAAACGGTGAATTCAGTCGGCAAGGTCTCCAATTTGTGTGACCCCTTTAAATTCTCGCTCTCTCCCTTTGAGGAAACTCTCGTAAACTAATTGAAAGCGATTACCATTTTATTGTCTGTTCTTTAGACAAGGAATTCGCCAATGTTTTCACCGACAAACATGGTGCTTCTCAACGGTCCACGCCATTCATTTTCATTTTCAGAAAGAAACAAACGAAAAGCTCAAAGGAAAAATTTTCACATTCATTCACGTTTATAAAAAAAATCATATTTTATCATTAGTGAAAATGGTTTATAAATATCTTTTATAAATTTACTTTTTCATCTATATATAGAATTTATAGAAAATTATACCATATCTCGATTCTTCATTGTAGTATCCCACCCAGAGATTTAAACAATTATCAAAATCCTATTTTCATTATTTTGAAAGACAATATTATTGAAAATTTTTTGATGAAATGAATAGCCAATCAAATTCTTCAATTCCGAGTCACGTGTTCAAAAATAGCCAATAAGAGAATAATTACACTGAAAAGATCCTTCCGTTTGGTAAGATGCCTCTTGCTTGTTGCTAGGGAACAAACTTTTTTGTCATTTAATAAATAGTAATCCTTTGCATTTTAAAATGTCATTTTCACGATATGGTGACGAAAATAATGATTCTATTAATGAAATTATTAAAAAAAAAAATACACCGAAAAATACTTAATCAAATAAGAAATACATTTGAAAATTATTTATTGGCTTTTGCAACACCAGAAATTATAAATTAGATAAACTCATAGGTAATTTATTAGTTATTTTTTAGTTTATTTACAAATTTAAAATCGCAGAAAATTTTTCTCACCGAATGTCCCTCGAGCATTGATAAATACTTCTTATAATATTATAACAATTACCTCAAGCATGTTGTTTGGTGTCGGGCGGAGGTAATTGTTATTAAATTATTTCGAAGTATCAATACCCTTGGGAAATTACAGCTGATAATGCATTATGCAGTTTAATAAAATAAAATCATGTTTATTTATAGTAACTTATAAAAAAACAAATATTAGTTCATAAAAAAAGAGAATTATTTGTAAATTATTCAAAGGTATAATATACTAGATGGGCTGAAAAGTCCCGGGATTTTTCAATAGGTGGCGCCAGATGACTCATTTCGAGAGGCTCATCTGTCACTAGTTTATGTATGAAGTATCATGACATTTCGTCCATTTTACAAGCTAGAGTTGTTTGCGTGACGCTACTTTCGCCTACATAAGAAAAATGGAAAAACAGGAATATCGCGTCTTGATTAAACATTGTTTTTTAATGGAAAAACTTGTGAACAATCATTGCATTGGTTCCAGGAAGGTTATCCCACATCTGCTCCTTCGAGAACAACAGTTTATCAAGACGCGATATTCCTGTTTTTCTTATGAAGGCGAAAGTAACGTCACACAAACGACTGAAACTTGTAAACGAATGGACGAAATGTCATGATACTTCATACATAACCTAGTGACAGATGAGCCTCTCGAAATGAGTCATGTTCATTTTATAGTGGCGTCACCTATTGAAAATTTCGGGACTTGACAGCCCATGTAGTATATTAAAATAATTAAATGTAAACCAAAATTTGAAATAAAACAATACCTTCCCTTCCTATCGTCGGTCGGTAAAAAAAAATAATTGAACAAAAACATTCATTTATTCTTAAATTATAATTTGAAATATTAATAAATTTTTAATGAGTTATTTGATCTTCCTGGGATTTTTTTTTATATATAACATTTTTTTTTCTAATAAACTAATAATAAACATAATGGTTAAATTATAGTATAATTGTATAATGTTATTATTTAAATACTTAAATAAAATTATTTTTAAAAATCATTTTTATCACTTTTAAGAGTTAACGGATTAAATTGTTTTTTTCTGTCATGGATTTTAATTTTTAACATATTTTTAAGATTTGTTAATATATTATATTTCAAACATATATACATATTAATCTCTTAATTCCTTTCATAAAATCATATTTCATTACCTTGATTTAAGAAGATTAAAAAAATCATATGTGCTTCTTATTTAAATTAAGTTAATTGTTTTAATAATATTAAAACATCAGACTAAATAAATAGTATATTATTAAGAAAAGAAACGCTAGGAGAAATGAAGTTGTTATGTCCAAGTACTTTAGAATTCAGTAGGCCCCTCACATAGAGATTCCTAGATGTAGATATATAATTTGAATTTAAATTTTATAAATTTTATTTACCTATGAGTCCTATGCTATATAAATCTATCCAGTGCTAACATTTAATATGAGAAGCAAAAATTATGAGCAACCTTTTAAATTTATAAAAGATGATTATTATTTAAATGCCAATTTGTATAGTTAAATTTAATTTAAAAAAAAAAATGTTTTAATGGAGACTTTTTAAAATTATTTATTTAATGTAACAAACCTATTTATTGTTAGTGTAAGAAACTCAAGAACTTATTAAATATTTATTTTTAAAGATTATTTTTATTAGTTTTATAAAAAAAATAATTAAATAAACTACTTTTAAATATATATATATATATATATAGAGAGAGAGAGAGAGAAAGAGAGAAAAGATTTGTCTTCATATTGCTCAGAATTTAAAAATCCCGCATCATGTCAAGAGGAATCGAAATATTTTTTTTTTTTGCAAAAAATTGAACCAGTCAAAAGACCGTTTTACAATATTATTTCAATGCACGGTAATGAAATTTTGTGTGAGTTTGACACCTCAGAAGTAGCCATAACTAATTTTTACCAACCAACAATAGGATGGGAAGATATTGTTTAATAGATTTCCATTATATCACTGGAGGGGAAGTAACAGTTTTTTTGCACTAAATCGGCGGGTTTAATCGGTTTAAAATTTCAGTGTCATTTAAGAGACGAGAAGCCAGGAGATTGGGGTGATTTTTAAGGCAAAATACATGTCTCTCAAGGATTGAACTTCGTTCTTCAGTAATGGTATTGATTTTTAGATCTCGGTGAATATCTTTATTGCGATATTATCATGGAGCATCAACAATACTACGTAGCACTTTATTTTGGAAGGTTTAAATCATTTTTATATTTGATTTTGCGCTACAACCCCACAACTGTAGTCCATTATTCCAAACAGGTTTCAGAATTTGTTTGTACAAGAGTAGTTTGTTGTGAACCGAGGGTTTGGAATTACTACCAATAAGCCATTCCAATTTAGATCTCACTACGTTTAGTTGTTTTCTTTTAATTTTTATGTGTTCTTTGACATCGAGTGTCATGCCCAGATACTTCGCAGAATTTGAATATGGAACCCTTTGCTTGTTGATTATAATAGGCAAATGGACTTGGTTCATTAAAATGAAATTGATTTGTTGAGACTGATTCATTTAACTTGATATCTCACTTATTAGCCCAGTCCACAATTCTGTCAACAGCCTTTTGTACCCTAACTGTTCCCAAGGCAGTATCATTCCCGGTGGCCAAGATATCTGCAAAAGTTGCGATCTTAATTTCTGAGCTCTTAGGGATGTCTGCAGTGTTAAGAAGATATAAAATAGGTCCTTGCGGTACATCTGCTGAGATTTTCCTGAAGCTAGAGTATGCATCTTCGAAGCAGACTCGAAAGTAATAACATGACTGAACATAGACTATAGATTTTATTAATATCAAATAAAAACAAATATGCAATATTATTATAACAATTTCGGTGAAACTAAAAACGTTATAAAAACGTAAATTAATAAAATGACTAATTTTAATTACTTAATTATTAATTATATTTTACGGGTAAAAATGTTTTATAGATTATATAATATAAAAATTAAAATATGATTTTTTAGACAAAGGGGTTGTTTTAATTTTTTTTGTTATAAATCCATATTATTATATTCGATAATGTGTATGAATTACTAAATCGAAGTATGTTATGTATACAATTAATAAATTTGAAATTTTTGAAATTTAAAAATAATAAATTATTTACAAGTTTTATTAGCTTTTAGTTTTTACCGACCGACGATAGTAAGGGAGGTATTGTTTTCACACCAAATTTCACATGTGGAGATTTTTACATATCTCCACGAATCATGCATTTTCTAAACAGAAAAAAGTATTTTTAGCATGATGTCTGTCCGTCCGTCTGTCCGTCCGTATAGATGTGTACAGCCTGAACGGCTCAACCGATTTTGATGAAATTTGGTATATTTACTTAATGCATCAGTGGGATGAATTGATCAACTTTTGGTGCAATTTCGGAAACCGGAAGTGGTAGTATTAGCGATCGACGATAGGAAGGGAAGGGTTATTTTCACACCAAAGGAGATTTTTTTATATATCACCACGAATCATGCACTTTGTATTGGTTTTATCCTCGAGAAAAATCATATTTATTAGTTTTTTCTTGATTTAAAATTATATGACGTCATCCAGCCATGCATGACGTCACAGCCTGGTCTTGCATATATATTATAAATAAAATAAAATTAAAAATGTTTATATTTATTATTTATGTATCCATATCTGTTTTTTATTACATTAATAGATATATGAAAATTATTTGAAATTGTTTCTGTAGCTGGAAATTAATTTATTTCAAACCGTCGGTCGGTTCGGACCTGGCCACAGGACAACTTATTTTTTTTTGTTATAAATCCATATTATTGTATTCGATAATGTGTATGAATTACTAAATCGAAGTATGTTATGTATACAATTAATAAATTTGAAATTTTTGAAATTTAAAAAAAAAAAAATTATTTACAAGTTTTATTAGCTTTTAATTTTTATTATTAGTTTTCATTAATATGTTTAAAAATTTTGTGATTATATTTATAGATAGAAATTAATTTTAAATTTCATAAAAATAAAAATAAAAAGATTATTTAAATAGAATAAAAAATAAATCAATTAATTTAAATTAAGCTTATTAAATCTTTATATTTTAAGTTCATCTGTAGTTTTATAAAATTTCTCTTATCTATAAGTTTAGAATTCCTTACGTGTTCCTTAAATTATACACCATTCGTCCAATTATAATAAAAAACATATAGTAAAATAAATATAAAGAAATATTGATTACCATTATAAAACTTATTCAATAAAATATATAATTAAATTGGGGATTAAATTAAATAAGTTGACCTGTGGCCAGGTCCGAACCGACCGACGGTTTGAAATAAATTAATTTCCAGCTACAGAAACAATTTCAAATAATTTTAATATATCTATTAATGTAATAAAAAACAGATATGGATACATAAATAATAAATATAAACATTTTTAATTTTATTTTATTTATAATATATATGCAAGACCAGGCTGTGACGTCATGCATGGCTGGATGACGTCATATAATTTTAAATCAAGAAAAAACTAATAAATATGATTTTTTTCGAGGATAAAACCAATACAAAATGCATGATTCGTGGTGATATATAAAAAAATCTCCTTTGGTGTGAAAATAACCCTTTCCTTCCTATCGTCGATCGCTAATACTACCACTTCCGGTTTCCGGAATTGCACCAAAAGTTGATCAATTCATCCCACTGATGCATTAAGTAAATATACCAAATTTCATCAAAATCGGTTGAGCCGTTCAGGCTGTACACATCTATACGGACGGACAGACGGACGGACAGACGGACGGTTGGACAGACGGACAGACATCATGCTAAAAATACTTTTTTCTGTTTAGAAAATGCATGATTCGTGGAGATATGTAAAAATCTCCACATGTGAAATTTGGTGTGAAAACAATACCTCCCTTACTATCGTCGGTCGGTAAAAATAAATAAGAGCATAAAATGGATAAAATAGTGATTGAAATAATTTTAATGAAAAGCTATCACATACAGATTTTCAACAAAATACTATTCATCGCTTCGCCCCCCTAACTTGAAAACAGTTTAAGAGGCTAATATTAATATAAAATCAGAAATTATTCTTTAATAGAAATAAATTCTCAAATTAAAACAATTTATATTACAAAGACATTTTTTTAATATCTCAATATACATAATTATAATTATATAATGAATGGGATAGATGAATTTATTTTAATTTGTTATTTTCATATATCTAATAGATATATTATAATTATTTAGAAAAAACTTTTTCTATATATGTATATAAAAACAATCTTGAATAAAAATTAATTATTTTCATCAAATGATTCATTATTAATTAAATTGAAATAATCATTTTATTAACAAGTTATTTTCAATACAATTGAATTTGTTCTCAATTTGTAACAATCAAATTGAAATTTACAATTACATTCAATTATATAGATAATCATCCCCCTTTTCGTTTTTTTTCCTTTTATATGTATGTTTAACTCTTTAAAAACTTTATAAATCGGAATTTCTATTGTTTATAGTAAAGAAAACATCATCTATACGATTAAATAAAAAAAAAAATCGATAAACGACTCCCTGTTTCTCTTTCTCACACACCCACAACTCCCTTTCGTATTTTATTTATTATCAGCGCAAAGTGAAAGAGCAACTTTTGAACAGGTGACAGTAAAAAACAAAAAAAAAAAAACTCAGGAAAATTTAAAGTATGGACTTGTCGGTTTGTATTAATATATTATGTCATATTCTCAGCCCTATCCAGTCACATTTAGGGTCAGATATAAATTGTTTTGATCGTTTTGTTTGTGTTTTTTGTTTTTCAGATCCACAATATGATCTCCGCCTTCCCCTTCATCCCCATCATCTTAAATGAAATAAAAAGATTTTATTTCAATATATATATATATATATATATATATATATACAGTGGCGTAGCGTGATCTATTATGTTGGGGGTACAGAGGGAGCAGGGGGTAGGGGGGTCCGGGGGTCTCCTCCGGAAAATATTTTGACAAAATAAATTATTTATTTATTCATAACGTTTAGTATATATATATATATATATATATATATATATATATATTTAAGATATAATTTTGCACTAAAGTTTTCTTAATATTCAATACAATTCAATTTCTCTAAATTGAAAGGACAGATTTTAATTCTCCTATGATTCGTGAGATATCAACCATTATATTAGGATTTTATAATATATAATTTCAAATAATATAATGATTTAAGCTGATTAAACTGTCAACCTGAAATTATTCATTCGATCGAGTGCACACAGAGAAAATAAAGCGAGAGGGTAAAAAAAAATGCGATACGCCTCACGTTATTCCAACTTTCCAATTAAATCTGTCATTTCATCGGAGAGTAATATAAAATACGTTTAGTTACGAACTATATTAAAATAGAATAAATATGAACAGAGAGTTTAATATACTTATAATGAATTAATAATTTCATATAATACTAACAGACGAGTTATACAAAATGGTGATTAAATTGAAATTAATTTTCCATAATATATTTCAAAGAAATTATTATATATGAAATTTAATAAAAATGTGAAAAGTTATAAATATTTACTGTCGAACATATACATATATATAGATATTAGTTAAAAAAAACAATTTATTTTTTTTAACAGATACCACCTAAATATTCAATAATAATGATATATTTATTTTTAACAGATACCACCTAAATATTCAATAATAATGATATATTTATTTTAACTATATATATAATTTTATTAAAATAACAAAAATCACACATAGATAAATTTTATGGATATTTTTCTGATATTGAAAATAGTGCACAAGATTTGGAATTGAAATATGTATGTATATTATTATTATTATTATTATTATTATTATCAAAACATTGGTAAATGGTACATTTTTGGGAAATATTAATTCAACTGTCAATAATTGTCCAAATCAAATCAAGGTGAATATAGGAAAAGTTTAATATATATATATATATATATGTAAACGAATATTATTATTAATAATATTTGTATATACCTAATGATTATATAAAAAAAATCTGGAGTGTCTCCACTCGTCTATCTCGCAATTTGAATTTAATTAAATAACATATATTATATTTAAATTAAATTTAATTAATTAAATTATAAATTAAAATTAATAAATAATATTTATTAAACCAGGGCGTGTTTGTATCAAACATATATCTTTATTTTTACGGTTACTTTAGAGGAAAAAAAATCAAAACGTTGTAGGTAATGACCCTCTTTCGGTTGAGCTTCATTTCTCAAAAGTTGATAGAAAACTATGAATTTTGAATAATGCCCGTGAAACAAATTTCATTATTCTAGCTCAAACCGTTTTTGCGTAATCTTCTCTACATACACTCAAGCACATACACACACACACAGACATTTTCTCTGGCGAGATAGTAAATAAACTTTAATTTGATAAAATAAACCATTGATAAACCAAATAAATACTAACAATTATAAATTTATTTTTAAATAAAATAATTTGTTTCTGAATGGCAATATATTTAAATAATACATATTTAATTCTTTGTTTTTATTTAAAATAAAGAGATGAATTTTATTATATTGCTGAAAAATTATATATTGATTGATACAAAATATACCTATATATGTTGTTATATAATTTAAGAACCACTGGATATTTTTTTTTATTCATTAAATCAACTCTGTATATATTTCTTTCAGTCTTTGATAAAGTAATAAACAAATAACTAACAACTTGAAATGATGACTTTATATATAGGTCCGGCATATTACTTTCAATGATATTTATTTAAAATAAATACCAATTAAATTAATTAATTATTTAAAAGAAACATTAAACCTTATTTTTAAAAGAATATTAATAAAATATGAAGTAATTTTCGAATTATCTAATTACATTTAGAGGTTCAGTGGCGTACCTAGGGGGAGGCGGTGGGTGCGGTCCGCACCGGGCGGCACTTATCTTGGGGCGGCATTTTTTATATTGTTATAGTTATTTTTTTTCTTTCTTGAATAATAAATGATTATTATGATTATTATAAGTTTATTATTTGATTTATATAAATTATGATTAACTATATGATTTCGAATATTATTCCTCGGTGTATGTAAATGCATTTTAGTCTAAATTTTGAATTCTAATTCCAAGAACAGGATAATAATTTTATTTTATTGTATTCATTAAAATTCGTTGAATTCGTAAACGAATCTTTACGATTTTGTTCGGCAATTTTTCCTAACTAAAATTTTTTGATATCAGTTTATAAATGTCATTTCTTTTGAAAAGTTTATACGATTACTTTGAAGTGATATACCAATATTTTTTTAAATCATCGATTTTTCTTTTGAAAAGCAGGGCAGGCGGAAGGCGGTCTGCTAGGTTTAAAATTTACTCTGTGTATTAATTAATATTGATTAAATAACTTAATAATTTATTTATGTGTATTAATTTATAAAAACCACTATTTGATTGACTTATAATAGATAGGGCGGCAAACTGGAGATCGCCCCGGGCGGCAAAGTTCTAGGTACGCCACTGTAGAGGTATATGGTCAAGCAAGATTTATTTATAAACATTGAAAGTTATCTGTTACATAAATAAGATATTGACTTTAATTGATTTGTAACCATTATGCTATATATCATAATTTTGTTTTCTTAAAATGGAATAAATTCGGGCATTTACTCAAAATAGACAACGCATCAATTTTGAACTGATAATCAGCTATTATTATGATAAAAAAACTTTCAAATCATTCTTAGCATACACAATTTTCAATATGAATTTCTTTTTATTTTAATGTGGCATGCGACCAGATGAAATAATTTCCCAAGCATCTAAAAAAACTCGACATAACTACTTACTACTCCTATGTGATTATGATTAAATCAAAACAATTTTCCAATATCATGGCGTAAATGTGTCGTGTTCTATTTGATAAGGCAAACAAACAATTCCTTTTTAAGTCACGTTCTCTATTGTCTGGACAGGCCTCAATAAAATTAGTTATTAATGGTGCCGATCAATCTTCAAGGATTGCCGAAGGGAGCAATTTCGGCTGGCTATTTCCGTCTCTATTCACTTTGTGATTTGAAAAATGTATTTGTCCCCCGGAATAAAATAGAATAAAAGTAACCTTTATTAACTAAAAAAAAAAGATGAACTATATTTAATAATAATCATATAAAACATTTAACATTTCAATAGAATTCTCATTAGTTAATAAAAAAAGAAAAAAAAAAATTTTTAAATTAACATTGTCAAATCAATCAAGAGATTACGAAATCATCCGATAAAACGTATAAATCATTTAATAGAGGATATGCCACCAAGACTCAAGGCAATATTTCATGTAAGTAAAACAAGCATATGATTTATTTACGCATATAGAATTTAGGATGGAATATTAATTACATCATTTCTTCATATAAGAATATAATTCAGAAGAATTTTTCAGTTCAATTATACATTTTTCATTATTATACTGATTTTCATACAACAATACTCTATTCAAAGGTTTATCTTTTTTTAAAATAAAAATCATTGATCATGGAGATCTATATTCAATTTTCAAATTAAAACATTACTTATCTATAAATATATATTGTTGTATATTGAAGGCTTATTATGGATTCTTTGTTGGCCTCGATGTATGATCCTGGCACTGTCGTATCATTTAGAGATGATGTCTCTCTGACCTCTCCATCCCGAAGAATGATCTCACATTCTTCTTTCAATGCAGCAGAATAACTCTTACTTCTTCTTAGCAGGCTTTGTCCCATTCATAAAACGATCCTATTTCAATTACAGTGACCTCTTTTTAGGTCAAAGGAATGTACGTGAGGTTTTTAATATTTGTCTCAAATATTTATTTATGATGCCTTAAAGATATTCCCCTATTAAAAGTCATTTGTAGGCTTATATATTACAATATAATATTATATATATATATATATATATATATATATATATATATATATATATATATAAGGGTATATATATATATATATATATATATATATCTTTAATCATTTGAGATTTGATCTCTCGATCTCAAGTTGATGAATCAGAATTGACTTTAACCCTAAAGTAGTCATTAATAATACTATATTAAAATATTTGACATCTCAAAATATTGTGATGTTGAAATAAAATTATGTTTCAGAATAATGATTGTAAAAAAAATGAAGTGATTTTTAATATATATTGGATAATAATCAAAAATTGAGGAATTCATAAAACATTGACAAAAGCTTAAAAGTATATAGTAGTTTTCTAATCAATATTTATAAATAATTAAAAATAAAGAAATTTCTAATTCTATATAGTTATCTAATCTATAAAAATTTATCAATTAAAATTAGTTGATATTTCTTTCATTATCTATCAAATATAATAGATTTGCTTTTGTAATTATTTTTTTTTTGTCTTTTCTTCTTTGTACGCCTTACCAAGATCATTGAGTAAAGTTCTTTAGAATCCTTGTAGAAAAATTAATTATATAAAAACAAATTTTGATTACTATTTGATTATTAATTGATATTACATTATTTTATAACTAGTTTCGGTATTTTTTAAAAGTTTAAAATTTATTCTAATTACGACTAATTTATTTAACTATTTTGTTCAATGTTTATTATTTATATATATTTTTGTATTTATTTTCTAGTAATTCACATACAGTTACAAGTTAAATTAATAAATTAATAAAAAAAAATTATAGAGAATCTCTTTAATTAACTATGAAGTTATTTAAAAGTTAATATTCTTTTATTTTGATAAATCAGTAAATGTATTAGAATTGGTATTTAATTCTGAAAACGATCTTTTAATTAATGAAAATTGATGATAAGTCTTAATTTCATTGATATGCAAAATATTATATTTACATGTTCCTTAAATTATTTCCTGTATAAATTAGATGACATTATTTATATGGTAGTTTGTTTATTAAGTGAATAAAATATATAGTTTAGTGTTATATAAGAAGGATACCAATTCCTTTAAGATATTAAATTTTCGTTTATTTGATTATTCATTAAAATCAGAGAAGTATTTCAAATATACTTACAAGTATGTACTTACATAGATGAAATTTTACATTTTGATTTAAGGAAACATGTAGTAATGTTTTATATTGTAAATAATAATCATAATATTATTAAACAATTGCACATACACTAAGGCCCTTATTTAGGGGTAACAACTATATGTAGATTTTTTTAAAATATAACCTCTTTACTATTTCTTTATAAAAAAGATTTCTTGAGTATTGCTATATTTGAGTATTAATATACTTGGGAGGACTTACTTCATTCTGACTACAATCCCGACCTCGCCACATCTGATTTTTACCTGTTTAAACCACTCAAAGACGCCCTACGTGGAACAAGATTTGGTAACAATGAGGAAGTTAAGGAAGCTCTGCAAAGGTGACTTCGGGGTAAATCAAAAGAATACTTCACCAAGAGAATTAGGAAGCTGCAATAAAGATAGGACAAGCTCATAACTGTGAGGTGGAGGGTGATTATGTTTAAAAATAGCCTGAATTTTGTAGGAATTAAATAGACCGTTTTTAGCTATAGCCATTTGTCTATTTACTTATTGAATGACCCTCGTATATAGTATATTATTAGTTTTTATGTTTTATTTATTAATAATTATAAAATAGGTATATACATGTATAAAAACTAAAACATTTTAAAATACATATATTTAGCAAAATTTATGCTCAAAGTTTAATTGACAATATTCTAATTATTTAGGAGAGAATTACCATTCATATTAGAAATGAATTCTATTGAATTAAAGGTAGTGGAACGAGCATGATTAATGAAATTGGCAACTGATAACATAATTTCAATGGAATTGCCAGTTCGGTGATGGTCCACTACAATGATTTGTAAAGAAATAGAAATATACAAGTAAATATATTGTAGTAAAGCGAAATTAAAACAATATTCTAATAATAAAACATTTTGCACGAATAATATTTGAATGTGTTCTGATTTAATTAAAATCATGAAGAAATTTAATTATAACTTTGAACGTATATCTTTGAATTTTCCAACGGAAAAAGCAAAGTAAATAAGCCTCTCTTTTCAGAAAATAATGAATTAAATATTTCACTTGTTCGTTTGCAACACTTAATATGATCTAATTTCGTCAAAGTGAGGTTGCTGTTGGTAAAATGAGGAATGTTAAATGTGCTCCCCTCTGACTGTTATTAATTTCCTATACCTTATGTCTTATATTTATTATCCTCTCGGCCAGAGCGCTTTCATACCAAACACTCTCTGCCACGTTCATCGTGGAATGCATCCTTCATCCCCGTTCAAATAAAGGGTTCAACATCTCCCTCACCTAACTCAGTCAGTTGTATCTAACTTGTTCGCAACTTGATTAGTTAAACTGTTCAAACAAAAATAAGATGGAAGAAGGAAGGAAACGATCAACTCTTTTAACTTGGCTCTTCTTTGATATCCCCCTTTTCGAAAGTTATAAGAAGCAAATAATCTAAGATAAATAACTGCCATCTAATTTATTTTCAACATTATTTAATCTACATTTACGTTACAGAGCTTCACTTCTTCTTACGGACCTGTTGATTTGAAATCATTTTCCCATTTCATACCTAAACTCATTTGGGATTTACTTTTAACGATTATTTTTTATAAGTACCCTATAAAATAACCAACTTTAACTATATTATATAAGTTTTTATAGATATTTTTTTTTTATTTAATATTTTTGTGTGAAAACTTGAAAATAGATATTGTTAATTAGTTTGTAGGTACATTAAATTTAATAAAATAAATTAATTAATAAAAAATAAACGAATTTTATTAATTTTAAATGATCGCTTTCAATGATAGTTTCAATAATTCTATTCTATTCTATTAGGTTTTTTTAGGTTTATAATAAAAAAATTGCTTATTAGAAAAAAAAATATTTTTATTAATTTGTGTATTAATTTTAATTAAAAAAAATAATTAAATAATAATTTAGTATAAAATCTAATTGACTTCTATTTATTTGTGTGATTACTAATTATTTTTATTTAAAAATTGTGAAATTTGCAATCAACACACATTACAAAATGGAATTATTTATTTATTTTATCTAAATAATATTATTTATTAAACAAATTATTAATAAAAGAAAATGTAAATAAGTTGACCTGTGGCCAGGTCAGAACCGAGCGACGGTTTGAAATAAATTAATTTCCAGCTACAGAAACAATTTCAAATAATTTTAATATATCTATTAATGTAATAAAAAACAGATAGGCATATAACATAAATATTTGTAATTTTATTTTATTTATAATATATATGTAAAACCAGGCTGTGACGTCATGAATGACTAATAAAGATGATTTTTCACGAGGATAAAACCAATACAAAGTTAATTGATGAAATGATTCGTGGTGATATGTAAAAAATCTCCTTATGTGAAATTTGGGGTGAAAATAACCCTTCCCTTCCTATCGTCGATCGCTAATACTACCACTTCCGGTTTCCGGATTTGCACCAAAAGTTGATCAATTCATCCCACTGATGCATTAAGTAAATATACCAAAGTTCATCAAAATCCGTCGAGCCGTTCAGGCTGTATACATCTATACGGACGGACGGACAGACAGACGGACAGACATCATGCTAAAAAAACTTTTTTCTGTTAAGAGAATGCATGATTCGTGGAGATATGTACAAATCCCTACATGTGAAATTTGGTGTGAAAACAATACCTCGCTTACTATCGTCGGTCGGTAAAAATTAAAAAAATACATTCAGGTAGCATTTATAAACAAAATAAAAACAAATCAATTTCAATTATAATTTAGAATTTTTAAAATCAATAATCTATATATAATAATAATAATAATAATATAATATATTATATAAATATTTGATATTGAATTCATAAAAATAGATATTATATTTAGGGTTTGGAGTTCATTAACGCTTCAGAAGTAAATAGATTGTTAAAAGATTAACACCTTTAATATAATTTAAAATTTGATGTGATTCGTAAAAGAAATATAATATAAATTGCCTATTTTTAACTGTTGAGATTTGAGGTAGGTCATGTGATTAGGTATTTCCCGCCATGGAATAATATAAAATAGCATGAGGTAATTTATTAAAAGAAAACAGAAAGTCATGCAATCTTAGAAAAATAGATAGATAATTAAGTAAACATACTTCTCAATTGAAACTCTTTAAAAATCATCACCTTTCAGTCAATTAAATTACAATCTGTTTGAATTAATTTTCCATTTATGTATTAATTACTTATTACTATCTCAACTCAATTTACCATGTTTTCTGTAGTCTATAAATAGTAATGCTACATTACTTGAAAACTATCTTTCATACCTCCAATAAGTCCAGAAAAAATTTAAATATTAAATAATGTAAAATAAATAAAATTTTCTGAAATGGATTTAAAATTTAAAACATAAAAAATAAGAGTTAATATAATTAAGTTAATTCTTAAGATAAATTCACTTATATTTTTGTGCTATAATGTATACTTTTATCAAAATTTGATATTTATTAAGTACAATGAATATGTAGTAAAAAAGTTATGGTTTATTTATATTTCGGAGAAAGAAAAAAAACACCCTCTCCGTTATGAAATATTTATTTTCTCATTTATTTTTCACTTGAATTCCAGCTTTGATTTCATATTTCGACTGTACCTTGACGTTTTGGCATAATATGGTTGATGGTGGAGGGGGCCATACTGTTTAGTTGTCAGTTGGATTGTGTGACTGCCAGTCATGTGCTCTGACTAGATTTGAATACCGGGGATGAACAAACCCGGGGGGTTGTTGCCATTAGTTTGCTGCGTTGAGTGATGGACCTCACCAGAGAAAAGGTATGGGGGAGGCGGGGGGGAGTTAGAGGACTTTAAGGAAAGGGAATGTGAGCGAGACTTGAATGAATGGGGGAATGACGACGGCTTTACTAGGGTTATATAGAGGTCATGGGTGGAGAAATCCTGACAAAGATTCAACGGGGTATTCATATACGACCATAGGGTCTGATCGTGCAATAACAATCAGGTAATAATGATGCTTATTTCTACATGTCTGTCAGTTGGATTTTATTCCCTTAAGAAACAATTAACCATAAATTGTCTAATAGCTTAACATTATTGATTGATCATCAGTATTTCAATAAATTCAAATTTGTTCAAAAAAAAAAAAAGAAAAAAATCTGGAGTGTCTCCACTCGCATATCTCGCAAATTTGAATTGGATTAATTAAAATATTATATTTAAATTAAATTAATTAAATTATAAATTAAATTATAAATTAAATTAATTAAATTATAAATTAAATTAATTAAATTATAAATTAAATTAATTAAATTATAAATTAAATTAATTAAATTATAAATTAAATCAATTAAATTATACATTAAATTAACTAAATTATACATTAAATTAATTAAATTATACATTAAATTATAAATTCAGTCAACGTGTTAAAAAATTAATACCGGTACTTTCAGGAATTCAATCAAGCTGAAATTCTATATTTAGTAGTTTTATACAATTTTTAATGATGTGAAAAACTATCAAACATATTTCTTTATTTTTACTGTCAATTTAGAGGAAAAATAATGAAATGAAATGAATAATGACCCTCTTCCGGTTGAGCTACATTTCTCAAAAGTTGTTAAAAAACTGCGAATTTTGAATAATGGCCGTGTACCAAATTTCATTATTCAAGCTCAAACCGTTTTTGGGTAATCTTGTCTATAGCGAGTTAGTAAAAAGAACCATTTAATTTAATTTATTTTTGCAAAATTGCAAGAGCTCAAATTTTATAAATTTGAGATCAATTTTTAGTTATGTTACTTCAAGAAAATCTTATAACTAATTTTATCATTAACTAAAAATTTATGTTACACAATGAATTAAATAAGAATTTAAAACTAATCAAATAATTCTGATTTAAATTTAATGGATTTTTTTTTATAAACATTCCTAAGATCTTAGAGATGGTAGAGAAAAGCTTTTTATTAAAATCCCAGTACAAATGAGTAATAAATCTCGCTTTGAACTGGTTAATCGACGCACGTGCCAATTAATCCTGGCAGAAAGGCGGTGCCGGATCAGGTGTGCATTCTGGCCTGAAGAGCTCTTGGCATCCCCGTTGGAACGTCTGATTAGCCATTACTTTCATTCTTGCCAAACACAGGGTATAGGTAGCAAGACAGAAGCCTTTACTATCCCCTTCATTAAATTCTTCTTTATACCTCTTTTTATGTTTTTTTTTTCTTTTCATTTTCTATTATCCTCACAAATTCATATCGAAATTCCTTCTCGTTTTCTCCAATCATACTTTATTATTCATATTCTTTGATAAATTTACATTCGATTTTTTTATTCTCTCCTCTTATTTTCTTTTGGATGAAAAATATTAATTTTTTTTTTAAATAAAGAATTCTTAAAGGCATTATTTAAAATGTTTATTATTGATAATATTATATAATGATCAATCTAAAAAAGAATAATTTTCAATATATTAATAAAATTATTTTAATTTTTTCTGTATTCTTAGCGAATATGTATTTAAAATATGATAAAGTATTATTTCAAAGAAATGAATAGATTTTAATCACACTATATTCTTAGTAAAATTTAAATATTATAATATATTGGGTCATATATAAAAAGTGGTAATGCCTATCTACCAGGGGCAACATTCCCTCGATTAGCTCAATTGTTGTATTGATTTTAAAATGAGTAATATATATTAAGAAATAAGTAAGATAAGTGATGCATTTTTAAAATAAAAAAAGGTAAAAACCCTGTAAAAACATTGTAAAATATATGGTGATTATGGCATAAGAGAAACAAAAGTCAAGAAGTCGTTTGCGCGCGTTTGGGAAATTTTGGTCGGCCAATCAAAGATATATTTCGTGGAAAAAGACAGGCGGGAAATAACAGATGCACTAAATATCAACAACATGACAGTTTGAAATCATTTGAAAAGAACAGGTTCCAACAAAAGCTCAATATAATAATATTATTATTATAAATTTCCATAATAAATATTTTTGAAAGAAAATTGAGAATTTTATAATTTAAACAATTTTTTATTTAATTGCTAATTAAAAATAATTATGAATGAATAAAATTAAAAAATAAATATTTAAAATGAATTAATTAATTTTAAGAGTAAAGAAATGTTTTGATATACTAAAAGAATAAATATAATATACTAATATAGAATAAATATAATATGTTTATTATATATGTATATAATAAGATCAAGAGAAAAAATTTAAAAAGATCCTTTTAGATAAAATCAGAAAAGAAAAGTAAATCGTTCTTATATTAAAAAAACGACTAAGAAAAAATTTATATATTACAAATCCTCTTGAGTTTATTGAGAGGGAAAAAGAAAAAAAATTTATAAAATATATAAGTATACAAAAATCTTTATAATATATTTAATCATTTATAAAAAAAAAACTTTAAAACTGTGAAAGGGGTTATATTTATTAATTGTACAAGTTCTCTACAACTTGGTGATTAATCTTGTTTGATTTGTTCATTTAATTTGATATGTTAATTTTAAACTTTTATCAAGGACTTAAACTTTGAATTAAAACAAAAACTTATTAAAATACAATACTTTTCATTTTTTAAACACGAAATATTACTTCAACATTATCATTAACACATCACAACTATTATATCAATCAAAGATTGAAGGTTTAACTAAAAATGTTTAAGCGGACATTATGGAAATAAAGGAGTCGATTCAAAAGTAGATGACTATTACAACTAACTCAGAAAACAGAGATCACAGGGATATCACTAAATGTTCGTTTATAAGGTGATGCTTTGAACGTTACTTTGAATAAAAAAAAAACTCTGACTTTATACGTCCTACGCAAGGACACCGCCTATCAAGTCGGTTATATCAATTAGGTGTCCTATGATCAGTAGAACAGGTCCTATCAACGTTTACCTTGATTTTCTTGATCACAGGCGCTATCAAGTAGCTTTCCCAATTTCGATCCCGCAGGCTGGGTTGACTCCGTCTCTAGACCCCCTGCCAGACCCGGGACCACGAGAATGTGAGGCAGCTTCTCTAACTTCTCACCCTATGGCGCCTTTACTTTGAATATATAAAAATAGAAATTGTATCATTGGTTGGAAACTTGTTTCCGTTTAAAAGAAATAATGAAAAATTGTACTATACCAGGGCTTCTTAAACTTTTTTTATATAGCGACCCCCTTCAAGCTTAGGAAATTTTAAACGACCCCCTCCTCCATATAATGAAATATATATTAACCGTAGATGTAGATGTAATATCGCACTATTTTACAATGTAAATAAAATAAGGATTAAAGAATACATACCCATTCATTTCACATATATATAATTTAATAATTTTAAAATTTTATTTATATTGATTCAAAAGTATCAGATCTTTGCGACCCCCTTTCAGTAGTCAAGCGACCCCCCTGGGGGTCGCGACCCACAGTTTAAGAACCCCTGTACTATACTATATTTTAGAATATTATTATCACTGAGGCAAAACCTGGATAGATTAATGTAAAACTTTGAACTGATTACGATGAAAATTTTTTAAAATCAGTTGCACAAAATGACTCACTTGTATAAATAAATAATGGGTGGAGAGACAATTCTCGTTGTCTGCCATATTTAATTTTGACTGTTAATAAATTCAACTTTTATAAAAATTTAAGATAACTAATTTACCAAAAAAATTACTATTAAGAATGTATTTTATATTTTCTATTTCTATATGAATCATACTTATGGAAATAAACAAATTTTATACATATTTATGAATTAACTCTTCTAACTTGTTTAGTATAAAAATCTTCTAAATGCTCTAAAAATTTATATTATTTGTAATTTGGAAATATTTTTACTTTAGATTATTTTATTTATTTTAGATCACCCATTGTGAAACAAATATAACAAGTTGATTTTTACAACTATAATCAAATTTATTATATTATTTAAAAGTATAGTTCTTTTATAAAAATACTGACTATATTTTGAAGTCTAGTATATCTTCCAATAACAAAACGATGCTTTGAAAAAAATGCTAAAATGTTAACGGATTTCCAAAAAAATTAAATAATCTGATTTTGTAAACATGAATTATCGATGAAATTTTCTAAAAACTAACAAATTTAAAAAAAATTTATTTACCATTTAAAAGTTAACATAAATTATAGATTAAATCGACTCTGTGTGAACTTAAAGAAGAGATATCAGACCTCACCAAGTTTAAAAATTTAATTTAAATAATGTTAAATATAATAATCCAAGTAAACGGCAAATAATATATTTTTAAAAAATTTTCAATTTTTATAATTATTTCTCTATTTTTTTAATATATGTAATTAATATAATAATATACTTTTCTAAAATAATTTTTTTATAATTTTACTAAAGTAATTTTAAAAGATCATCTTGTATTCATCTGTTAGAATGCTAAATAGAATGTCAAGAATGATAATTTTGTAGGCACTTCTTTCTACTCGAGTCGTCATTAATTAAGACCTGCTCTTAGTAATTAGCATCAAAGATTACCTTCAAGTTACCAGTTTGCTAATCGTCTGGTAATAAGTCCAGGCATCAAGTCGTAAAGCTTTCAATTCGTTTTCTCAATTAATTTCTAATTAAATTTGAAAATTTAAGTAAAAGTTGTATAATATTTAGAAATTCAATTTAATTAAAATAATACATATATGTCAATGAGTAATTTCATCTTTCAATTTTGAAATGTAATTTAATCATAAAAATTAAAATTAAAAACTTAAAAGCTTAATATTTACACTTAATTATGAGTAAATATTATAAATTAATTTAAGTTATTAAATTGCAATTTATTATTTCTTTATTCGATTGGAAATATATAAATATAATTATTAAATCTATCTATCTCTCTCTCTGTGACTCTACGGAACTCGAAAGTTCTTGGCCGCAGCAACCACACCCCTCCAAGTATTCCTATTCTGAGCCACAACCTTCCAGGCCCTATCCTCTCCCATCTCTCTCACATCATTTCCCACATTATCCACCCACCGTGTCCTTGGTCTTCCACTCGGTCTCCCTACCAATATATTTTTCGCCATTCTTTCTTCTCCCATTCTAGCCACGTACCCTGCCCATCGCAGCCTTCTCGATTTTATATTTCTAACTATATCTAGAGATGCATAGAGGACCCATATAATACAACCGTCAAAATAATTGTTTTATATATTTTGATTTTTATCCCCTTTGATAATAATTTTGACGAGATAAGCCACTTTATTGCATGATAACAGGCGTTACTCGATTCTCGTTATTAAATTCTTCTCGAATATTATTATCCTTCGTGATTACAGAACCTAAATACATCAATATTTAATCATTTTGATTTTTTTCAATTATTCTTATTTTCTATTTTGACCCTGGATATGTTTATTGTTTTGAAAATTCTGAGTATGGATAATTGTGATAACGATAATCGATAATTGCAGCCTTCTCGATTTTATAATTCATAATTATTAAATAACTTACATTAATTTTATTTATAAAAATATAAATATAAATTATTAATTCATGCATATAATTAGAGTCAATAATTTTAATATTAGGAAATTTATATGTTTTAGGTGTAATATCTATAATTCAATCATTTTTCAATATATGTTTTCAATATATGTTTTCTCACTATTTTAAGAGACAATTAAATTTTAAAATAATCTCTGTGGCGTTATTGAAATCTTTAAAATATAGTATTCCTTATTAAAAATTATTTCTGAAAATATAAAATAATAATAAATTTATATTAATATTCACATTAAAAAGTCCAGTAAAAATATCGAATCTTGGTTGACTGAAGATGAAAAAGCTAAATCTGATTTTTTAATTTTATCAATAACACCAAACGAATAAATCAAATTAAAAATTATTAACACCGAAATATGTGTGGGATCATTTTCATATATGTGTAGAATCCAAAGCGATTATTCTAAAAATACTCATCAAAAAAAGGAGTGATGATGGCAATAAATTATTTAAATCAACCGAACTTAATTTAGAAATATAGTAAACCAACGGCTTTCACTCTTTATACTAGTATGCCTCCCTACCTTTTATTTTTTTTACATAGATTTAATAATATAAACACATTTTAAATAAGTTTCATGTTAACTCTTATTTGTTACCGACCGACGATAGAAAGGGAAGGTATTGTTTTCACACCAAATTTCACATGTGGAGATTTTTACATATCTCCACCAATCATGTATTTTTTTAACAGAAAAAATTATTTTTAGCATGATGTCTGTCCGTCTGTTCGTCTGTCTATTGTGTGTTCGTATTGACGTGTATAGCATGAACGGCTCAACGGATTTAGATAAAATTTGGTATATTTACTTATTAGTGCATCAGTAGCATGAATTCATCAATCGGAAACCGGAAGTGGTAGTTTACTAAGAATTAATTTTATATTCATTGTCGGAAAATTTTCACTTAAAATATATTAGTGATAAATAATTGAGTAATTAAACTAAAAATAAAAAGTAAGATAATATAATTTAGTCATTTCAATTCAAGTTTTAAAAATATTTTTTTATATACTTTATATAAATATATACCTATATAATGTTGTTGGGAAATTAATTTATTTCAAATCGTCGGTCGGTTCTGTGCCTGGCCACAGTTGTTAATCCATATACATATCTTCATAAAAACTTAAAGAAATCAAGAACTTTAAAATAATAAAAAAATGCCGTATTACGATATAAAATCTTATTTATATGTACATAGAAAGGGTTGGGGCAGCATGGCTGAGTGGGTAGAGTACTAGATTTCTACACAGGAAGCCTGAGTTCGAATCCCAGCATAGAACTCAAGATTATATATTTATTTAATTTAATTTAATTAATAAATTAATAAATATAAAAATTTAATTCAATTTAACATCGGCTGCCCCACCGAAGAAGGCAAGGGGAAACCACTTCGGTCAAATTTTCCCATGAACACCCTATGACTCCTGTGGAGTTATTAGGGCCACGACACTTCCGCTAGGAAGTTATCGACAACGAAGAAGAAGAAGAAAGGGTTTAAAAATCAAGCTTTTTTTAAAAAATATTATGGCGTCTTCCTTAGCATTAATCTGTGGCTCCCTAAGGAGGCGCGCTTTCCAGTTTGTAAACCGCTGCTGTAAACTGACTGAACTGGTAAAAATCTTTTTAGCCAATATATATATATATGTTACGGTAAAAGTAGATATTGCGGCAAATGTACACATTTTCCGGTAAATGTGCACATTAGCCTCCTCATTTGGGTAATGTGCATTCAACTAACATTTACAATTTCCAATAAGGGAAATGTACATTGAATTCACAATGACCATGTCGTTTTGGTAAATGTGAGCAAACAAAGTACGAAATCGAGTACATATAGCAACTTGTATTCTTTCTCGACGTTGGATTTCATCAACGACTTGCAACTTATCCCGACGTTGAATCCCGACAACAACCTTTCGGTGGGGGCAAGGTGGTGGGTATCTCCCTTTTAGCTGAGATAATATTTTTTGTAAGTTGGATAAACAGCAACTTGAATTCTAAATTTTTTTTTTTTCAAGGTAAGTTTCATGAACCCAACTACACGTACTGATAGAGATAAAAAAGAGAAAACATAGTCAAAATATGTCACCCACAGAGCATTCATATAGGAGGAATACACTGTCTAATTAATTACTTTTTATTAATTAAAATAAAAGAGATCTTAAAAAAAGTTGCACATAAAGTTGTTCAGAATCATTCAAGGAACACCTCAAAGTAAGTTTCAACCACCTACCTTGGGCCCGTCTCCTGTATAATTACCATATATTATGTTTATTTAAATCAAATTTTTTTTACTGCAACAACATTTTTAATTTACTTGTATTCCACCTTTACTTAAAATACGAAGGTAAGAGTATACATTTACCAAAACGTAAAGGCAGGTGTACACATTTGCCGGGAAATGTACATATACATTATATTCAGTTTACTTATATGTAACTTTTGTTACAGTAAATGTATATATATTTATTTATAATATACTTATTTTATATTATATTATATTATTTTTAGTTTTTCAGTTCTAAGTTATTTTATTATCTCTCTCTTTATAATGATGAACTGATGATATGCTTTCATACTCACTCAAATTGCTAGAAGGAAATTTTTGAAACCAATATCGAGCACTTTTTTCATTAGTGGATCCATCTGTGAAAGCGGCATTAATTTTTCCCGAACTTTCTTGAACTGTTCTATGATTTAATTTGAATTCGTACAAAAAATCTTCTTTTTATGTGCCATGTCCAACCTCCAAGATGTTGGCGACCACTTCTCTGTCTTTTGCTGCTCGTAAATTAAGACGTAAAATGTTTTCTACCTAAATAATGAAAGGTTTTTCAATTAAAAAAATATGAACCTACTATTTAATCTTATTATCAAAATTTTAATCTATTGATAATGATTGAAAGTAAACATTTGATTGGTCAAATTTATATAATAATTTAATTTTAATTACACAATTAAAACAATTCGAAAATATTTATTCATTTTATAATAGATAATTAAAAAAAAGGTAATAATATTTTCTATATAAAAAACTTATTGAGAGAAAAAAGAATATAAAATAAAAAAATAATAACATTTATTTTTTATTTTTTAATAAATATTCTTTCATGTTGGATTGATAGAATAATTAAATGGAAGCATATTTTTAGTACAAATTTCTAATGTGTATTGGTGGAATGAGAAAGGATAATTAATCACGCGATGAGACAAGACAGTTGAATGTTTCGCCTCCTCCGGGAAAGATCTATCTTAGTTGAAAGAACGGCACAATTTACGACTACAAAGACTTTTTATGCTGAAAAAATCCAACTTTATTTATATTAAGCCACTCTAAATTGGAAGATCAGCTCGAAAAATCTCATTTGAAATTTTATCAGAAAGAAATCATTTATTTTACAATCTTTTTTTGTTTTATTATTAAATCCACCACTTTTTAGGAAATAAAATCCAAATATTATCTAATTTCATTTAAAATAATACAATATGAAAATTTAATAAAAACTAAACTAACATTGAAATTGACAAATGATAAAAATATGAAAATTATTCTTTGACTTTAAAATATGTAAAGTAAATAGAATGCCTTTCGTAATTTTTCATAAGAAAATATTAGAGATTTTCTTTTATACTTTTTTTTTTAACCAAGGAATGTTTAGTTTTTAAGAAATACATTATAAACTCGAGTTTGCCTCCAAGATAGATAAGATATTTATTTTTTTCTACACTTCTCAATAGAAAAAAATTAAATTATATTTTTAAATTCACTAATTTGAATTTATTATATATATAATTATATATAAATTTTATATTAATATTACAAATTATGTATATTTATATTTCAAAAAAACAAAAAAAAAAAGCTTATCTTTTTACCAATTGATTAAATCCTATTTATACAAATGATTATAATTTAATATATTTAAAGTCAATAATATATTTATTAATATAATATAATAATATATATATATATGGATAAATAATGAATTGATATTATTTAAATATTCATTGGAATGGATGGGCTTGATGGAGAAATATTAGCATATCAATATCCGGTTCACTAGAATAATTAGGATTAAATTAAAGTGGAGGGTGAGTATGATGGGGATTTTGTAGATGAAAATATTTTTAATATAAAAATTTAATTTATTATTGATTATTATAATTTAGAAAAAATATAAACCTATTATATTAAACTAAAACAAATCATTTTTTTTTTAATTAAGCAATATTTCTAAGTATTTTAATTTTATTAGAATAGTTTTATTTATCTCAAATGGTAGAGATTTTTTATGGGTAGTTTCCTTCCTTATTATATATGCTCTAGAATTTTATAAAACGAATATCACTTTTAATTTTATTTTTCTAATTAATTAGGAAAATTAAGGCCAACCATGTGGCAGGTACGGGCGCCCTGGTCTTCATATTTTAGAGACTCCATAAAAGAGCACTGTATTATTTGAAGATCAACTGGAATTAATAAAGAAAAAGGCCTTTTATATTAAATTTAAGAGTAATGCAATCCAAAATAATTATAATAAATCGATATACATATTTATATCGATATTGATTCATGATTCTGATCTTATATGTCTCAAAAATAATATGAAAAAAGATATTTTACAATAATACATAAAATCTTATAATATAAATGTATGTGAAAGCGAAATGCAAAAAATATTTTGCATTCTATTTTAAATAAGAACTATCAAGTAAGTTTCTATTATATTATTAATATTTTGAAAATTTTGCTTAGATTTGTCCTTATATATACCACGTCAAAATTCATTAATATGTATACCTGCTTTCAACTACTTCTGTCCCACAGAAAGATTAAATGTATTTACAATTTTAACTATAGAGAAAAGATATTTTCACAAAGTTAGTTTTCTTATTTTATTAATATTTATTTTTGTACATAGAAATAGATCATCTATTAATCCATCAATTTCCTTTTTTAAAAACCCAGAAATTCTTTGTTGATATTTTAAGATTTTATCCCTTGATGCACACAGATCAGTTTGAAGAACCTGTCCACACATGTACGGTAATGAAAATATAAATAATAATATGAATTCTAAAATTCTCACACAAAATTATTAAAATATCTAATATATACATTTAAATTTTTATTTCTAAAAATATTTTATTTTTTTTTTATTTTAAAAATTTAAATATTTCATTCCAAAAAGTATTCTTTAATTTAATTTAAAAATATTTGATCATATTTATTGATTATTTTAATTTAAATAAAACATTCTTGAATTATCATTTTATATTAATATCAATTAAAGAAATAAAGAAAAAAATAATATTTTATTAAATAAGCTGGAGTGTCTCCACTCGACTATCTCGCAATTTGAATTGGATTAAATAACATAATATATTATATTTAAATTAAATTATATTAATTATAAATTATAAATTAATAAACGAGCGCCTGTTTGTCTCTTTGTTGATGGCACCACGTCACGTGTTGGCGCGTGATTTGCAGTGTTAAAAAATAAATTCTGGTACTTTCAGCGATTGAATCAAGCTGAAATTCTATATATAGTAGTTTTATACAATTTTTAATCATGTGAAAAACATATATCTTTATTTTTACGGTCACTTTAGAGGAAAAAAATTTTTTTCAACGGATTCTGAAGCATAAATATTGATTTCAAGATAAATTTTTATTTTGATAGTAATTAAATATATTTTATAGCATTAAAATTATAAATTCTTATTAATCAACTATTAATCACCTTAAAAATCAATGTAATTTGCGAATTTAATAAAAATTCTGTCCACAATTACCAAGATCAGGAAGGCATAGATCTATTTTTAGAATTTTTCTAGTATAATAAGATTAGATATGGAAATTATATTATTTATTTTTTATTACATTTATATAAATATGTATAAATCATTCAAAGAGTAAATTTTTAAAATTTTTTATCATATTTTGATATTCTAATTGATATATATGATATTATATATTTTTATTTTGGAATATGAAAGGGCCCATATTAAATAAACCAGTAAAGAAAAGGAGATGAAGATCGATATTTTGTTTTGCCCTGGACCTCTTGAATTACAAATGTTTTTGTTTTATTTGTTCTCTCTTTTATTTTATTTTTTTCTCATTCGTTGCTTCAATGAAAGTGCTTTGAGCTTGTCAATGTTGTCAGATTACATGGGCATTAACTCTGATCCCTTGTATAATATTGTTAAAAAAATATTTTTTTTACTAGTGAATTCTATTCTCAGATAACACAAGTTATTCTATTAAAAGGAAAGTTGAGAAAATATACATATAATTTTTTTTTTATTTTTGTTCGTCTTGTTAAACAAACCAGAATGAGTCTGAAAATGATGAGAAAAGTTTTCATGATTATTTTAACTCTTTATCATTACGGTCCTTAATTCTTATATATTAACAGAGAAACGACAACTTAATGATAAACCTAAATATTCGCGTATAATTTAGAAATTTAATTTTAAATTTGAAGTTAAGATTTTAGACATATATAAACTATGCATTTATATAAAAATTACATTTTCATCTATCAAATGCACTTAAAATATTGTAATGCTATGATTTTAGAATAAAATGTATTGAATATCGACTCTTCCTTTAAACTTTTAATACTAAGCAATTTATAGTAAGCTTAAATTTTAATCGTACTCATACGATCTATCTATCTTTGTAGAATTTTTGAAATCAAAAGACTCAAATTGTTTTATTTATATGAAATCTAAGCAACATAATTTCGAATATTGTACAAAGATAAAGTATAATAACTTGTTAAATTTAGTACAAATAATTGAATAGAGGACTTGATTAGATACGAGGGCAGGTCAATAAGTCCGTGACTTTTTGAATATCCCGTCTCTTAAACGAAATGGCAACACAGTTCCTTTCAGCAGACAACTATCAGCTAACTTCTATCGAAATTTGAACCTGAATTTTTCGTCTCTTTAATGAAATGGCAACACTGCTTTGTCAGTAGGCAACTATCAGCTGACTCCTGTCAAAATTTGAACTAGCTGGGTCTTTTAGTTTTTGTTTGGCATCCATTAATAGCAGACTACCTCGTGATTGGAGAAGAAAATGGAAAATAGTGAATTTTCATGTAAATTCATGAATTAGGAAACGAATTACTTCCTCAACCGCCCTAATCTCTGGATTTAGCCCCGAGTGACTATTTCTTGTTTCCAAACCTGAAGAAATGGCTCGGCGGAAAAAGATTTGACTCTAACGATGAAATCATCTCATAATCAAATACCTATTTTGATGTTCTCGACAAATCTTATTTTTGGAAGAAATAAAAAAAAAATTGGAGAAACGCGTTGGAGGAAGTGTAAGATCTCAAAGAAAACTACGTTGAAAAAAATAAAATAATTTTTTTTATCAAACAACTTGTTTTATTCAAAAAGTCACGGACTTATTGACCTACCCTCGTACATACAATTATTCTAAAAACCAATCTACTAAATTTAAACTCTAAGAAAAAGAAAGATGAAACATTAAACAGAATTTAATTAATTAATTAATTCTAATTCGTTTGTGTTTGTTCTTATGATCTGATCTGTGTATAAATAAAAGTCAACACACAGGTAAACAGATTTTTTTTTTCTCTTTAATTCATAATTAACCTCTTGTTGAAAATTTGATCAAGCAGCCGCCGCCATACGTAACTTTTCCTCTCTAGATGTTTGATAAGAGAGTGTAGGAGTGACTTCGTATTCCACTTCTTGTATAATTTAAGTCAAGAACGAATTAACTCTCGCGACTTGCCGGCGGCTGTGAATGAATCACAAGCGGCCTCCTAGAGAGGCACAAATTGCCAAGATGCATGAATATAAATAAGCACAAGAGGGAAGCAGCCCTAAGCTTCGTCTAATAAATGTTTACAGCGTCTGTCAGCTCCGTCTGCCATAAGCATCGATGACTCCTCCTGCTTAATTATAACTAGGCAACAAGTTGACTTCGATTTCTATTTTGAAACAGTCAATGGAATAATGCTCGAGAATAAAAAAGTTAAAAGACTAATAGTTTCAATCAATAATAGTTACTTTTTAATTTTTTAATTAAATATAGACTCTAAACCAGGGGTGGCAAACCCGTGGCCCGCGGGCCGCATGCGGCCAGGGAGATTCATCACTCTTTTATATTCTGCGCCCTCATGAAACAAATATCGCACTAGTGAACTCAATATGATTTCATTTTTTTTATTTCGTTTCTTTTTTTATTTTTATTATTATATATTTTTTACAATGTGCATTCAGTATCATTATTATTATATTATATATGTTTATATGTAAAAATAATAGTAAACATAATAAAAATTCCTTATTTTTCAATTTGTCAAACCAAACAATATCTATAATGGGTCTAAATCTAATATGGGTATGTATAATTTTATATGCGGCCCGGATGCATTTCCAAAGTGGCCCGCAAGAACATTTGGGTTAGCCACCTCTGCTCTAAACATATACATACTCTATAATTATGTTAACTGGGTCTTCCCTTAAACCCATTATTATAATTATTTTAGTCCGTATTTTTACTATCTCGCCAGAGATAGTATTGCGATCAAGAAAATTTTCGATGTCGAGATTTTGATGTTTATATACATTTTGAAGGCCTCTGGGTCATTTTCACTAAGGTTGGGAAAATAGTCTGTGTGTATGTATGTTGACAAGATTACGCAAAAACGATTTGATCTAGAATAATAAATTTAGAACTCGGACATTATTCAAAATTCGTAGTTTTCTATCAACTTTTGAGAAATGTAGCTCGAAGTATAGAATTTCAGCTTGATTGAATTGCTGAAAATACCGGAATTGATTTTTAAATTTTTTACACGTTGACCGCCAATCACGCGCCAGCAAGTGACCTGGTGCCATCAACAAAGAGCCAAACACGCGCTTGATTATCCAATTCAAATTTACGAGATACTCAAGTGGAGATACTCCAGATTTTTTTCACTAAATCTCGTTAAATTAACAGTGTATCTCTTATTAATAATATATAAAAACGCGAAATAAGATTCTTATTAACTAATCTTTCTTAACCATTCTTGTTGTATAGTAAATTTTGTTTTATCTATCTATCTCAATGGCTCTTCGGAACTCGAAATTTCTGAGTCACAAAAACCACGTTTCTCCAAATGTTCCTATCCTGAGCTAAACAGATCCAATTCCTATCTTCTCCCATCTCTCTTAAGTCCCACAGTGTCCTTAGTCTTCCAACCGGCCGTTGCCCAATCGGTCTTCCTACAAGTAGACTTTTCGCTAGTTTTTCCTCTCCCATTCTTGCCACGTGTCCTGCCCATCACTATCTTCTTGATATTATTATTCTAACTATATCTGGAGATGCATAGAGGTCATGCAATTCCTCGTTATACAGACTCCGCCTTTTCCCGGTGACCACATCTTTCTCTGACTAATTTTATTTTATATATATAATTTTTTACTATTGAAGATTTGAACTGAATTATTAACTAATATGAAAATATTGGACATTTTCTCTTTGCTTAAATAGTGATGAAAAGGATAGTATAAATTTACATTGTATTGTAGATGAGGGGGAAGAAGAGTGATTTAGAATTGATAGTTTTCTACTATTTTCTTTTAATTTTCTTAAATATAAATTATTAATGTTATAAAAAATCACAAATCTGCAAAATGTTTAGACAAAACTTAATAATAATACGAGGATGGTCTGAAAAGTTTCCGACTTAACCAAGAAAAACGATGTTTTTCAATTTTTTTTTTTGTTTTATTTTTCAAAATTCAAGATAGCTGAGACCTGTACGATGTCAGCTGAACATGTGCGAAATATTTTGCAAAACCATTTGAATATGGAAAGCTATGTGCAATGTGGGTGCCGCATTTCCTAACGTTAGACCAAAAAATGCTTCGAAAAACCATTTCTAACGACAATTTGGCGCTGTAGGCGTAATTCAAACGAATTTTTGCGTCGATTCATAACTGTTGATGAGACTTAAATTAAATTAAATCAAATTTAATTAATTAATTAAATTAATTAGAACACCGTTATGAGAAATGTATCAGTGTTGATGGAGATTATGTTGAAAAATATAGCAAAAAAAAAAAAATTGAAAAACATCGTTTTTCTTGGTTAGGTCGGAAACTTTTCAGGCCACCCTCGTATATTATGTTACTTGTACTTAAGACAGTAATGGCATCTGCCAGAATCTGAATATATTTTGGATTATGTTTAGATAATGAGTACATTTTAATAGTGTTTGTTTATTTATTTATTTAAGTCTGACCCAATTTTCCACTTTTAATAGATTATAGTATTGTCCATAATAGAATTATTAAATATTTTATTTTGATTTACTATTCCATATATTATAATGGCTGCTTGGAATATATGGATTTTGATATATACATTTATTCAGATTTATTAGGTCATGTAATTAGACCACTCGCAAAGATCTTTTATATAATATAATAATTGATAAATGTTTCCCCTTTTGGTTTGTACTCAATACCTTAAAATTATATCCTTTATGATTAAACCTTTAATTAATTTATTTGTAATTTCAACGGCATTGAATTAATAAATAATATCGATAAAGGAAAGTTGTATCCATTTACGTCCACTCCAATGCATCCCTTTATATAAACCAATTAAGTAGAGACATTAATCAAACATTGGAATCGATAATTGAGATCTAATCAGAGATGGTGATTCAAACGTTGTTTCTGTCTGTTTAGGGGGTGTGGTTGCATACGCAATCCCGGAAGAGCCTTCGGGGGAGCTCTCCCCAGACCTTACCGATGTCGCCTACGACGGATGGACGAAGGATGGTCGCCTCATTGGTGGTTTAGGACGTCTCGTCGATGGTGAAGTCGGTGGAGATAATTTCAAACTCGATATAGGATATGGAAAAGGTAATAAATGCTTCAAAAACATTTCAATCTTTTTTTTTCTTTTCTTTATTATTAGAAATAATGATTCCACTTTTTCATTAAGTGTTATTAAAAATTCGTATTAAAATTAAATTTTTGTAATTTTTTTTATGCATTTTCAAAATAATATATTTTTTGTAATATTATATTTATATAGCATATAATAATTAAGTACCTGGTTCACTGAGCCGCCGCTCGGTAAAATTATTCCTTATTAACTATGAATATTTAAGAAAAAGATTATTATTTAAAATAAATAAACGACAAAATATATGAAACAATTTCAAATAATTTAAAAGAATATAAATTTAAAAAAAAAATAGTAATAAAACATACAATCCTTAAACGTACGTATTAATGCACTGAAAGACAGAAAAGTATGGCCTGTGGATATAACATAATATATATTTCGTAATTTGATTACTAAATATTATTAAAATAAATATTTTTAATTTTATTTTATTTATAATATTTTGTATTTAAGGAAGGGCTGTCAGGATGGGCTGACGTAGTTGCTGACAATTGTAAATTAATAAAAAACTAACAAAGATTATTTTTCCCCAAGCTAAAACCAATAGAGATCTATTTTTACCGACCGACGATAGTTAGGGAGGTATTTTCTTTATAAATATTATATATTGTGTGTGAATTTCAAAAAAATCCTTAGAGCGGTTTAATATCTCAAAAATACAAAAATATATATATACAATCTTTGCTAGTATAATAAGATAAGATGTGTTATATGTGTAGTGTCCACATAACATCTAGTAGACTGAATCATTAATATTATTATTTTTAAATTTTATATTTTTTTTTAAATTAAAAAAAATAATAAACTTAAAAAATTTGAACTCTATGTACGATTTATATAAATTAAAGTAATTAATAGACAGAATGAAATAATTATTTTCAAAAATAATAATAAATATTAAATGATAAACAAAATATTATATTTATATTAATTTAGTTAATAAGATAACGATATTTTATATTATCCGTGTGTGAATGATTTCTTTTAAAGACTTGTTTGGTTTAGTAGCACTGGGATGGCAATACATCCCACTCTTAGAAGGATACAATTTACAAATACAAATACAATGTTTTGCTTTAATTTGATGGTTTGTTGGTATGCTTGAGGCAACAGGTCCTTTTATACAAAGACACTATTTATTTAAGAATCATTTGAACACCTATATGTGACTGGTAATTAGAAATACAACGTCACAATCACATTGTATATTTTCAGTTTATAATTAAATCTCAATTTAATTAGTTTTATTAATTTTTCCTTCTAATTATAATAATAGTGTGTTGTTGGTTTTGATGATAAAATCTTGTTGGTACTTGTTATTCACTATGTGTTTGTTATCTGGTGACACATCTTTATTTCAACTAGAATCCAGTATTATCCGAGGGATTGTTAATTAAGTAGCAACTCTCTTTGCGCTTAAATGTGTACTATCATCTGAGCACATCTTGAATATCGTGGTGCCTGCACTTGTCACACGGCTGTTTACCATATTGATAACCCAGGAATAACATAACATTGGACTGAGATAGCTCTTTGACCAAGATATTCATTAGAGACATTTATTTTTGGAAAGGTTATAGGGTGATCAATTTTTTGATAGAATATAAATGTAAGTATATAAAATAAAATATAATAAAATAAAAAAATCAATATAGCCATATAAAAAAAAAATACTATTTATCTTGTATCGGAGATTGTTTCAAAAATATCTTATGGATTGTTTTTTTGTTTGGAAAATGTTTTTATATTTAATAAAAATATCAAAAACGTCAGTTGAGTTTATTTTAAATAATTACTTATATTTCTTTTATATATAAACAAAAAAAATATAACATTTTAGAAACAAATTGTTTGTGATACATTGGATTAGTACACCTTCACTTAGGATTTTTATTTTATAAGTCACGAATGTGTTTGTTTTTTTTAATAAAAATTTTAATAAGTTGAGTAACGTTAAAAATAGTATATTTTTTTCTTCATTAAAAAAAAACAAACTATGTTTTGAATTCTTCTTAAATTTTTAATTGGAAAAAATATGAAAATATTCTTGGTGTTTTATAAATTCTAGAAAATATCGTTTTGAATATTTTCCTATTTTTAGGAAAAGAAATTTAGCCTTTATATACTCAAATACATACGATAATATGGATATGTATATACGTATATAAATAAAAGAAGTCTTGTTTGTTTCGGTGTACCTTTTCCATAAAGATTCCTGAATTACGATCAAACTTGGTACATAACTCATTCTCGTGCTCCTAGACGATATAGTGTTACGAGGAGGTTATGATGAGCAGACTTGTGGCTAGAAATGGAAAGGAAATTCTTTGGTTAGGAAGAGCAATTGAGAAGCGACCGGCAGACACTATAAAAGAAGACGTGAGGGAGTTGGGAGCAGGCACGGCCCGAGCTCTTATGGCGCCCTAGGCCAAGGGTCTAAAGTTCGCCCCATATGTTTTAACAAGCAAAAAAAAAGAATCAACTAAAAAATTTTTGTTTGTTATTAAAAAAATATTTTTATATTTGAAAATATATTTTATTTTAGTTGGATCCACATATTGATTGATCTTCCTAAAAAGGAGATATCTTGGTATGATATCAACATTATATTTTTAAAAATGTAATAATTTACTACTTATTTTAAATAAACGCAATTTTTTTATTGCGTACCATAATTTTTTATTTACTATTAAGTCTTATAAGCCCTGATATCTTGCGAAGGATTAATTTTTTTTTCATAATGGCGCCCCTGCCAGCCAAGCGCCCCGAGCCATGGCCTTACTGGCTCGGCTCTAGGGCCGGCCCTGGTTGGGAGAGAATACGAGTTGGATGTAGGTGACTTAGAATATGGACGGTTGGCTCAGAATGGTTACTGCAATCAAGAACTTTTGAGTATCGTAGCACACACTACAAAGCTAGATAAAAAAACCTCTGCCTTTTGTACGTCTCACGCAAGGAAGTCGGTTATATCAATTAGGTGTCCTATGATCAGTAGAACGGGTCCTATCAACCTTTACCTTGATCGGAGGTGCTACTTTTTATCAAGTAGGTTTCCCAATTTTGATCCCGAGGCTGGAATGACTCCGTTCCTTGGACCCCAGCTAGAGAAATTCCCTTGCAAGGGTCGGAATTTCAACCCAAGACAACGAGAATGTGAGCCAGCTACGCTGCCTCCTACCCTGTGGCACCTTCTTATACTCACAAAATTAGATGGATATATTAACAATAATTAATAATTAATTTGAATTAAGGTTATTAAATATTTATATTTAAAACTAAAAAAGTATATCTAAATCTTTATATATTATTTTATTTTAATTTTAAGTTGTGTACTGCTTATGTAAAGTCCCTCACATTCTTAAATTAATAACACTAGTAGAAATCAGAAATTATTTAATTTAGAATTGTTGACTTGACTTTTGGTTATTTCTCTATTCTTGCTTTGAATATCCTTAAATTTCACTGACCTCTTTTATTATTAACAATCATGCACCCATTACACCAAGCAATTTTGCAGATTGGATTTTAATATTTCCTTAAAAGTGTTTTTAATGAATACAAAAAAGTTATTTTGATTATTTTGCACCAATACTCACAAAAGTACTCATAATAAATTATTATCTCCCCTTTTTTTATGGTTATATTTTATTATAAATTTTGATTAAGGTGTTTAATTTTATTTTTATTTCAGTTGGTTTTTGGAACCTAAATTATATTTAATTATATTTCTTTATAAATGTGAATTATATATTTAGAATTAATAATATTATAATCATTTTTATTAATATGAAAAAAAAATTAAATATGAATAATTTCTAATTTATTTAGTAAAAAGACTTTTATTAAAGAAATATTGATTAAAATCTTATAAATTACACTTATGAGTTAGTTTAATTAAATAGAAAAATACTTCTTATCCTATAAATAATGAAAAAAATAAGAATTCATTTTTATACACAAGATATGTTTAAATTTTTAAATAAGTTTAAAAAAAAAAACAATTAAAAACTATTAATATTTTAAAATTATCGAGAAATTTATTGTATTATAATTATATATTAAAACGATGTCAAATATAAAAAAAAAATACTTTTTAATTTTCTTTAATTTTTGTTTATTAAGAATAATTAAATGGAAGCCTATTTACTGGTCAACTCTTGACAGCGAAAATTATTGGAATTTTTAAACCTGATTTATTATTAGGATTAATTTATCATTATGATATGTAACATCATTATTTCCAAACATGAAATTTTTAATTAAATTGTTTCATAAATTATTTTTTTTATTTTTATAAATGTAATGTAATAAAAATTAGAATTAGAATAATTTTATTTTTATTTTACTTAAATTAAAATTTATTTATGAGAGAGACAAATCATGTTTTATCATAATATATTTTAATCTTAAAAAAATTTTTAGTGTTTAAAAATATTAAAAAAAATTATTTATAAAATAAAATTTAAAAATTAATATTAATAAGACGCATGATCCATCCAAAAATGATATTGTACTTGTACACCTATTATAATTAAATAATTGGTTGGTAGAGAGTCAATAAGCAATGAATAATAAAAGAGTCATGCAAGTTATTAGATATAAATTTTAATACAGAACCATCTGACTGGATATAAAATATATTGAGAATAATAAATTCTACTTTTATCTTGTGGAATTTCCTTTTCAATATTTAGTGGTGGATGGCGCAAAAGAGCAATGACCATTCTATAAGGACCAAGTAAAAATTCATGAAATCTTCAAAAACGAATAACATTCCAATAATAGCTGATAGTCTATGGATATAAAAGAGAATATGAAAAATTCATAAATGAATACATTGCTAAAGAAAAAAACAAGCTTATATAAATATATTTATATACGTTTATATTATGGTATATGCCTATATATATATATCATATAGGATATAGGTATATGTAAACTTAACCATTTAAGTTTCTTTATATTTACTTTTAATATAATGTATATTATTTAAATGTTGACATGTTTAAAAATTAAAATAATACAAGTGTATCTTATTGAAATTGAATAACCCAGAAAAATATGATTTTATTATTTGGCAAAATTTAAAGAATGAAATACTATGTTATATGTACTAAAATAAATAATATAATACAAACATGTGATTTGGGCTATTTTGATGTAAGGATTAAGAGAAAACTTCAGGGTTTTAAAAAAAAAACTTCTTCCAATTGTCGAAGTACGTCTGAAATGCACTTTTCGGTTCGGCCATCAGGTCGTTCTTCGATTCCGACTTTATCTCATCAATTGTGGCATTGGTCTCTTCAGTTTTGGGAATAGGAAAAGTCGTAGGGATCCAAATCTGGTGAATTCGGTGTTTGAGGAATAATTACGGTGTTATTTTTGGTCAAAAAATCACGAACAAGCAATGATCTGTGAGCTGGTGCATTATCGTGATGCAGAATCCATAATTTGTTTTTCCACAATTGAGCCGTATTGCTTCACGCAAACGTTGCATAACTTCCTTCTAGTATTCCTTATTAACAGAACGACCTGTTGGCAAGAACTCCTGATGCACCACGCCATTGCAATTGAAGAAAACAGTGAGCAAAACCTTCACATTTGATCGTTCTTGGCGTGCATTTTTAAAGCGCTTGTACCACTTATAAACATTTTTTTGAGACAAAGTAGACTCGTCGAAACAACAGTCAACATTTTAAGTGCATTTGAGCACTTTATTCCATTTTTAACGAAAAATTTACAAGGTATTCTTTGATCTATTTTTCTTTAAGTAAAAAATCGAAGAACACACAAAAACGTGACTAACTTTTTCAGTTATCAAAAACAAACTACTAATCCAAAATGGATGATAATATCAACATATGAGAAACATATGTGTACCAACATAACAAAAAAACATGTAGATAATCGAATGAACACAGCCCGCGGAAATTCAAAATTTACTTTTTCTTTTAAACAGACCTCGTATAAGATAAATAGTAAGAGAATTCGACGAGAATTCTTTAGAATACAGGTGAACCGGCGACATAATAATTTTTGAAATACGAAAATGTGTTGAGATGGTTCGAAGAGCACATAAGAACACTTATAACATATTAAGCAACAGATAAATAGAAAATTCCACATATGCACTTTCCTTCTCATAATAAGTCATTTTATGGATGGGAAGAATACTTGTGATTGGAAAATGAACTAAATAGTATTTTGTATAGGTACTTGGAGATAAAGACTTGCAGACATAAACATAGAGCCATGTAAACACTTATGGATATGAAAGTAGAAAATAAATTAGAAAACAAGAAAAGACGGATAGAACATAGAGGAAGGTGTAAGACTTACCAAAACACCTGATATTTTCTAAAGGAAATTGAGGAATAATTAGTTTATCCTAAATATTATAAATAGTTTTAATAACTTGCTTATAAATTGAAATTTTTGTAAAAAGATTTAAATTATTTTCTTTTGTTATTATATTTATTTGAAGATTAAAAAATAAAAGTCAAATGTTTTTTTAAACATTATTTTGAAATTTTGTAATGAGAAAATACTATCCAAGGAAAATTCTCAATGAGTAGAATATATTTTAAATATTTTTATATTTTATTAATTTTTTTAGATTTAAGAAAAATGTTCAGTATAGGTACAGAAATTTTAATTAATTAAAATTAAAAATATGAAAGTATTTGATTTTTTAAAGTAATTATTGAATTCAATTTTTAATAAAAATTAAAATACAAACAAATCCTTTTATAACACAGTTTTTCTCATTCTCTGCATACGGTGCTTAGTATGATTTTTATCATTTTATTAATAGGATTTTTTTGTTCTTTAAACATAAAAAAAAGGCAAAAATATCCTATATCAACTTTTTTCAAAGGGCAAAGAGAAGTCAATAATATAAAAGTTAAATCTAACTGAATTAGTCCCAAAAGGTTTAGAACAAAAAAAAGGTACTACAATTTTACAAAAAGTTCTTAGCAAACTTGATTTAGACATTAGAAAGTTTCCTTTTCACACAACACTAGTAGACATTAGTATTAAATATTACATTTTTTTCTACTTCTTAAAAACAATACCGATTTTAGAAATAGTACTCGTATTATAGTATATATTGTATAAAATACATGAATGATAATATAATATAATTTAATTGAATGAGATGATGATTTAGCAGTGAAACATTTAATTGTTTTTTCTCTTTCATTCATATTTCATAATTTTTTGGGAATTTGAAAATAAATGAGTAATTTTATAATAATTTTAGTAAAAGAAAACTTTAAATTGATATATTTAGAAAAGTGTTTTGAAAATATTTACAAAATACTAATATTTTTTTATTTTATTGATTAAAAAAAAAAGTTTTTAATATGTACTTTTAATATTACTTAAGTTTATAAAATTTATAAAATGAAACTTTTCGGTCCCGTGCCATCCCCCTCTTCAGGACGCACCCAGAAGATCCTAATATGAAGCTGAAATCACGACGCATTATTTGAAAAAGAAACTAGAGAATTTAATTGAGTAACTTTTAAATATTTTCAGAAAACTTTTCCAAAAATGTCAATTAAAAGTTTACTTTTATTAAAATCACTAACTGAAATTAAAAGATAGAGATTTTATAACGATATTTAAATTTTAATATATTGGATATTGTATCCAAATGCACATTTCGGTGGTTACACCATCAACAGAAGAAGCTTTTAAACTACATCCAGGGTCCATATGTGTTTCTTTATTTTATATATGTATTATATATAGTTATATATTTCTTTTCGGTTTAGTTATTATTAGAATTGTTCAAATATTATTAACTGTTGATTTATTGAAAATAATATTAAAAATTGCTTTGGATAAATTTCTTTCGGACCTTTTAGAAATAATATAAAGTGCAAATTATATATAACAAAAAAATAAAAAGAATGAACGGGTGGCCTTTCATGTTTCAATTCTCCAATTTGTATAGTTAATACAATTATAACGATATTAAATGTTCAATGTTTGGATTGAAAAAAGATACATAAAACGAAAATGAATAAAATCAGTAATTGTAATAAAAAAAAATTATTTTCTCCAGAAAATCTCTCTCTTATTAAAAAAAAATCATTCAAAGGGAGTTAAAATATTATTCGTGTTATTACTGTTATTTAATAAAGACTTTTTATATAAATATATTGATTTTTTACTTTAATTTTATTAGAAATTGCTTGCGTGTCTTTTTTGCTTGAAGCATCAAAATAAATATTTATTTTTATAAATATATTTCATGATGATCACAGGAATTCAATTATCGCTTTCATTTCTTGTTTTGGTAAAAACAATATTAATATTTAATTTGAAAAATGAAATATAAATCATGTCTAAGATATTGTATTAGTATGTCTATTTTTCCTTATGATAAATGTTTGTTTTACATATTTAAAATTAATTATAAATTATTTTGTTAAAATAATTAAAGGATACAGAGAATCTCAAAAAATATGAAGATATTAATCTTATTAATTAAATTTGTACAAATTCAATTATCATTTGAAATCATTCCTAGTATTACATTTTAAAAATATGCCTATTTTCAATTCAAATAAATAATATTAGAAATACACTACCGGCTAAAAATATTTGATACAATGTTGATCGATTTGGCCTGATTATGCATTGATAATCTCCTAAAATATCCTCTTCATATGGTCGTAATTTTAATAAGATAAGAATCTTATACAATGTCGTCATAAGAGAAATTTCTCAGTAGTTATTGCAGTCCGTTCAATCGAATTAAACAAAAAAAATTCAAGTATTAGGTTACGCAGAAGTCTTAAATATAATAGGAGATTCGGCAATTGCAATTATAGGTTATGTAGAAAAATTAATTGATGCAGGAAAAGGGGTGGGACTAGAAATTAATAATGCTAAGACAAAGTATTTAGTAACAGAGAGGAATATTCGAGATGAGTGTAAAGCGAGGTTACAATCGGGAAACGCCTGTTATCATGATATAAAGGGGCTTATCGCATCAAAATTATTATCAAAGGGGATAAAAGTTAAAATATATAAAATAATTATTTTACCGCTTGTATTATATGGATGTGAGGCATGGTCTATGACCTTAGTAGACGAGAGTAGATTTAGAGTATTTGAGAATAGGATTCTGCGAAGCATTTATGGGCCAAAGAAAGATGATGTCACCGGGGAATGGCGAAGATTGCATAACGAGGAATTGCATGACCTCTATACATCTCCAGATATAGTTAGAATTATAGAATCGAGAAGGCTACGGTGGGCAGGACATGTGGCTAGAATGGGAGAAGATAGAATGTCAAAAAATATATTGGTAGGGAGACCGAGTGGGAAACGTCCTCTTGGAAGACCAAGGACACGGTGTGTGGATAATGTGGGAAGGATGGGAGAGGATAGGGACTGGAAGGTTGTGGCTCAGAATAGGAATACTTGGAGGGATGTGGTTGCTGCGGCCAAGAACTTTCGAGTTCCATAGAGTCACAGAGATAGATAGTTACACTCACTAAAGGTTTTCCACTATATTTAATTAATTCTGCAGGTATTCCATCTATTCCATTTCAGTTTAATAATTTTTCAAAATAGTCCCTTCATCTACTTTTAATATCATCCTCGTCTGTTATTAAATATTATTATTATTCACATCTCTAATTAATCGTGTCTGATAACCCTTTTTGATATTTTTATTTCCTAAATATAAATCTCTGCTATTCTTGTTGCGGCCACTTTCTTCTAACTTTAATATTTTATTTTTTAAGATTTCGTTTTTCTTGATTTTGATGGTTTTCGTTACTATTTTTCTAACATTATAATACGAGGGTGGGGTGAAAAGATTCTGGCTTGACCAAGAAAAACGATGTTTTTAAATTTATTTTTTTTGCTTTATTTTTCAACATTCAAGATAGCTGAGACCTGTACGATGTCAGCTGAACGTGTGCGAAATATTTTGCACAACCATTTGAACATGGAAATCTGTGTGCAAGGTGTATGCCGCATTTGCTAACGTTAGGCCAAAAACTGCTTCGAAAAACCATTTCTACCGACAATTTGGCGCTGTAGGTGTAATCCAAACGAATCACTGTTGATGAGACTTAAATTAAATTCATTAACTAAATTAGAACACCGTTATGTGAAAATTATCAGTGTTGATGGAGACTATGTTGAAAAATAAAGCAAAAAAAAAAATTTAAAAACATCGTTTTTCTTGGTCAACCAGAAACTTTTCACCCACCCTCGTATATTCTATCGTATCCGCATTTACTACTAAAACATCGTAATTTAGTTTTTTTTCTTATTTTCTATTAATTCTAAACATTCCTCATCGAACCATGGTTTATATTTTTTGTTATTTTTAAAATCTATATATATACTATTTGATGCTGGCGTTTTAATATTTGTAATAAAAATGAATACTTTCATATATTTATTGATTTTTGATGAAATCTGATATCTTTATCTGATTCTTTTTATCCCTGTTTTTCTTTTGGTAATATATGTTCGAAAAATTCATTATTTGATTGTCTTTTTGACTAAAAACATCAAAATAATCGTGCTTAGCAAGACGTTACGTTAATCTTGGATGGCCGCAGGCATAGATACGTAGACATTGTTCTTCGTTCAACTTAACAACTGTTTTTGGGGTGATTAAGTTTTTAAGAACTCAACACATACCAGAGGCGACCAGGGTCATCAGAAATGTACATCAAACAAAAATGACCTTTTTATTCAAATGCAAGTTCTTAGAGTCAGATTCTGTACAGCGGTACACGCAAGGAATCGTCTTGAAGATGTTCAGGATGTAAATTTTTTTTTTTTGGTCAGCAGTGTAGGTGTATTTTATATATTTATATTTTGAGATTGACATTATATCCAATTTAATTATTTCTTTTATTAAAGATTGACGACTATCAATCAATTTTTTATTTATTTTCTTTTTTAAGTCGTACAAAATTATCCTTTATCCAGATTTAATATTTAAAAAAAAATTACGGGAAATGCTTTAAATTCATCCTGACAAAGGGAAGATTACATTGTAATTTGTAATACTTATATGTATATAAACATGATATACTATAAACTATATGATAAATATAAAATAGCTTTTATTAATTTAAGAGAGGAAATTCACTCGCGGGCGCGTAGTCTAATTTAATATATTAATAATAAGTTGACCTGTGGCCAAGTCCGAACCGACCGACGGTTTGAAGTAAATTAATTTCCAGCTACAGAAACAATTTCAAATAATTTTAATATATCTAAAAACAGATATGGATACATAAATAATAAATATAAACATTTTAAATTTTATTTTATTTATAATATATATGCAAGACCAGGCTGTGACGTCATGAATGGCTGGATGACGTCATATAATTTTAAATCAAGAAAAAACTAATAAATATGATTTTTCTCGAGGATAAAACCAATAGAAAGTGCATGATTCGTGGTGATATATAAAAAAATCTCCTTTGGTGTGAAAATAACCCTTTCCTTCCTATCGTCGATCGCTAATACTACCACTTCCGGTTTCCGGATTTGCACCAAAAGTTGATCAATTCATCCTACTGATGCATTAAGTAAATATACCAAATTTCATCAAAATCCGTTGAGCCGTTCAGGCTGTACACGATTTTAAATAAATTAATAAATTAATTTCCAAACAACATTATATAGGTATATATTTATATAAAGAATATAAAAAAATAGTAAATATACCAAATTTCATCAAAATCCGTTCAGCCGTTCAGGCTGTACACATCTATACGGACAGACGGACGGACGGACGGACGGACAGACATCATGCTAAAAATACTTTTTTCTGTTAAGAAAATGCATGATTCGTGGAGATATGTAAAAATCTCCACATGTGAAATTTGGTGTGAAAACAATACCTCCCTTACTATCGTCGGTCGGTAAAAATTAATTTTAAATTGTTCAAAATTTCGGAATATTATAATAAATTTAAAAATAAAGAAATTGATTGAGTATTATTTTGAATATTTTTATTATTAAATTTATCTTTGATTTAAATCAAATTTCTTTTTTAAATTTAAAAATAAATTATTAGAGATGGATTGTATTTTATATCTATTTATAAGGAAACATATATATAGGTCAATAATATGAATATATTAGTATTATCCATACATCTAATATTTATTGTGGTGTAACTAATAGAAAATGAGAATTCAAATAGAGTGATGTTTTGCATAATTGAATCAAAGGAATATCTAAGTATTTTTTTGTAAATTTATTATCTCCCGATCCCCCAACTCAACTTCTTTTATTTAAGGTTGTGAATTTCAAAGTTGCGTCTAACCAATACCTATGAAACACACACAAGAACACACTGATATATATATATATATATATATAGGTATTAGAGTCTACTTTAAATGGATACATTTGCATTTGATCAAAATGGAAATTAGGTATTAGAGATTTGAGGAGGCAAAAGAGGGAAGGGCAAAGTAGATAAAGAATTGCAAACCAGGCGAGAATCCTTGAATTCATCCCAGTCGGCCAGCAACTTTCCTTCTTTTCATTTCCATCCTCGCTGCCTTTTTTCCAATATCCGCTCTGCTTTATTCAATGATTTTTTTTTACTTTTTTATTATTTTTATTTTATTATTTTTATTTTAATAATTATTTTTTTTTACTTGTGATTGTATCTTTATTGAATTTATTTTATTAATAATTTAAATATTTTGAGAGATTTTCAAATGAATTTGAATAAACATTCTAACAAAATGTAATTTGAAAAAGAATTGTTATTCATAGTTTGTCATTTTATTATAAAACTTATTTGTAATATAATAGTTTTGTATTTTTTCAATTCAATTTTTGCATTTATTTGAATTTCAAAAAAAAAACTATAGGTCGATTAAGGCTCTCTCTCTTAACACCATACATATAAACTTATATGTGGGAAGCAGTGGCGTAGCGTGATCTATTATGTTGGGGGGGAGGTCCGAGGGTCTCCCCAGGAAAAAATTTTGACAAAATAAATTATTTATTTATTTATAACGTTTAGACTATACTTATACGTAATTTAAAGATGTTTTTTTACTTTTAGGTTCTCAGTTACAAAACTAATCACTTTTAAATTTATTTTTTTGCACAACGCCCTCCCCCTCGAGCCCCCCGGCCCGACGCCACTGGTGGCAAGTGAAAGTTGTGCCCAAAGGACCCTCGGTGACAGAAGTGTTGCGACCCTCTCACCCCAATCACCCGCGGGAAAGGCCAGTGTCTACATTCTGGGTTGGAAATGCTTCTCAGCCCCAATTATCCCACGCAGGCTGAAATGCATCGGGTCTCCCACCTCCAATCATGCTTAAATAGGGCCTTTGGCGGTATTCAAGCGCAAGTCCCCCGAACCTTCTCCCATCCCAATTAATCTTCGATTAGGTCTGGACGGATATGTAAATCGGCATCGCTTACAACATCGAGAGAGATCGCTTTGACCGGAGAGATTGAGAGTGTCTGAACTGTGAAGAAGTTAGTATATTTGTTGTAAATAAACCGTTTTTATGAAATATTAAGGCTTTTATTTTAACACTTTCCCGCCTGCTCCATAATTTGTCTATTTATTTTATGTGACGGCATGAGCCACCGGTGGTACATGCCGGCGGGAACGTGTTAAAGGCCCAAAGAAGAAGTCTGTTGCTCTAGAGAAAATTACCTCTAGACACCGATCCTGTTGATCTAAAGAAAATTACCACTAGACACCGATCCGATCCCCTTTACATATACATATAAAGATTAGAAAAAAATTTGTAATTAGTAATGAAATTTTATTATATAAAAATTAACATTTAAATACTTATATATATATATTTTATTTCTATATTTCCCAATTTAAAAAATGTATTAATATATTATATTAAATTATTTAGCAGTATTATTTGTAAAATAACGATTTTAAATTTTATTTATGTTTATTTATTCTTTTTTAGTCGTTAAATACCAAAATTTCAAATTTGTTTCAGTTGAATTTTTATTAGTCATTATTACATAGTACCGGGACCCCGAGCCTCGGCTCGGTACTTAAGTTAAAAAAAATGATTCATTATTATTGGATTTGGCTAATAAATAATTAAAGAATTGTATATCAATATTTTTTAAAGGGTATAGAACGAGAGCTCGGTGTCTCAGGTATTAATATTACCAGCCAAATCCAATAATAATGAATCATTTTTTTACCGACCGACGATAGTAAGGGAGGTATTGTTTTCACACCAAATTTCACATGAGGAGATTTTTACATATCTCCACGAATCATGCATTTTCTTAACAGAAAAAAGTATTTTTAGCATGATGTCTGTCCGTCCGTCCGTCTGTCCGTATAGATGTGTACAGCCTGAACGGCTGAACGGATTTTGATGAAATTTGGTATATTTACTTAATGCATCAGTGGGATGAATTGATCAACTTTTGGTGCAAATCCGGAAACCGGAAGTGGTAGTATTAGCGATCGACGATAGGAAGGGAAGGGTTATTTTCGCAGCAAATTTCACATAAGGAGATTTTTTACATATCACCAGGAATCATTCACTTTGTATTGGTTTTATCCTCGAGAAAAATCATTTTTATTAGTTTTTTTCTTAATTTAAAATTATATGACGTCATCCAGCCATTCATGACGTCACAGCCTGGTCTTACATATATATTCTAAATAAAATAAAATTAAAAATATTTATGTTATATCCATATCTGTTTTTTATTACATTAATAGATATATTAAAATTATTTGAAATTGTTTCTGTAGTTGGAAATTAATTTATTTCAAACCGTCGGTCGGTTCGGACCTGGCCAAAGGTCAACTTATTTAACTTAAGTACGGCGCCGAGGCTCGGGGTCCCGGTACTATAAATTTAAATTAAGAAAAAACTAATGAAGATGTATTTTTCCAGAGATGTGATCAATAAAACTCAATTTTTCTTTATAAATACTATATCTAGTGTGAATTTCAAAAAAATCGTTAGAGCGCTTTTTGAGAACTCATGGCCAAACAAACAATTTTAGCTAGCATAAGAAGATAAGATTTATAAAATTATTTTTCTGTGATTTGAATCTATTATAAACGAGTAAATCACATTATATATACATACATATATTTTAACAAATCAATAAAAGTTAAATCTAATAATATTTTATTTCAAATTATTTTATTTAGTATTAATAAAATATCAATTTCCTAAAATACCAATAACACTTGGGGGGGGGGGGGGGGCGAATCCAAACAAAACATTTGAATATTTGCATACAAAATCTGTTATTAAGATGTCAATATTTCAAATTCGATTTCTCAAAATGCGTTAATTTATCGTGTATTTTTGAAATACTAATCAAATAAATAATTTAAATAGACTTAAAAGAAATTGTTTTCATCAATTTAAAAAAATAAAAATAAATAATTTTTCAAAATAAAGGGAGTAAATATTGTAATTTTTAAGATCTACGATATAAAATACTTTTTTAATTTTATAATTTTATTATAAAATAATAGTAATAATATTACTATAAAATAACTATAAATTTATTTATATATAAAATTTTATAATTGAAATTATCTTTTAGATTATTTCTGAAACTGAATTTGTTTTTAATTTCTTTTTACAGGGACTGTTTATTCTTTTATTTTAATCAGATAATAAATATATCGGGTTATGTTAGTTGCATGATTGTTCGATTCACCGCACTTAAATGCCACCCCACCAATGTCTAATTGCATCCTAGCAGTTGACGAGAACAAAAGCATTCGAGGATTAATAGCGCTGACTTAAGAAGCAGCGAGATAACTCGGAAGGGAATAATAGCTTATGTTTGTTCAAGATGTTTAGATTGATTAGAGTGTACAGAAGGGAGGGGGGGGGGGGGTTGAAAGCGGGAATTATTTCAAGATAAACGGGAACCTTAACGACAATCTGATCACCTAAAAAATATTCCTTTACCATATTCTGTTATAAATAATTAAATTCAACTTTTCAGGGTGGAATTAAGATAAGAAGTTAGTTAAACTATCTTTATAGGGGAGGTTTAAAAAAAACAAAAAATCAATAATTAGTCGTTCATTGGATTCAGTGAGAAATTTTATTTATTTCTAAATTTTAGTTTAGTATAATTTTCAAATTTTAATGGATGACTTTTCAGAATCAATAATTATTAATATTGAATATATACCTATATATTTATTAAAATGTACTCAATCCAGTACCTTCAATGTCTTTCTGATGTAAATAAGAGTAGTACACAAAAATGCAAGGTGATTCATAAAGGAAAGGTTTTTTGAGATCGTTATCATTAATTGTCTGTAAAAAGACGCACTTCTTTCTCAAGTGGAATTCCAGTCTTTCCCTTGAATCTTTAATAGTGAATATAGATTTACTATAGAGTTTAGTTCAGAGGTTCTCAAACTTTTTTCTGAGTCGTAGACCCCTTGCCATGTTTTTCAGTTTTTGGTAGGCCCCTACTTACCTGAAATTGATTTTTTGTAAATTTCTAACTGTAGTGAAGTTTAGTGTTAAAAACTTAAAGAAAAAACGCATGTAAAGTTTTACACATTTATTAATTTAATTTAATTTTTTTTTTTTTTTTTTTTTTTGGCCTTCGGAATATCACCATTTTAGCCAGCCTTCACAGATTTGGTTATTATTTATACTTATATTTATATTTATATATATATCGATTTATATATCGATGCACTCGGCGAGGTTTGAACCCTCGAACACGAGTCGGCGGACCGGTCACTATAACCTCGCGGCTAAGCTCCCGGAATTTAATTTAAAACTACTCAAAATAAAATTTTGTATCTGTTATATAAAATATACGTAACATATAAAATAAACTAAGCAATAAGTAAGTAAGTGATTTTAGTGGGAAGGATGAACCTGATGCTTTAATAATAAATTATCAACATTTGCCGTCAATTTTGTAAGGATTATAATCTTAAATCTCCTCGGCTAATGATGTCCAGTCGGTTTTTTGTGTCATAAACTTCCAGTTTATATTTTTTTAAATATTTTCTTAGCACTTCTCATATTCGTATTTATAGAGTGACGAATTGAACAAGTCAGTGTAAGTTCGAGAAGCTTTGAGACAAAAATTGACAAGAATTTTTACTCCGGGTATGCTTGTAACAAGCTGATACTGGTATATCATTAAGTTCAGGTTTTTACAAGTTTAAAATTTATAGCGACCACAAAGCGAATTCCTACAACTTACACAATTTTATTAACATATATAATAAATTATTTACTTCATAGGTACTTTTATAAATATTGTATAAGTCTTTATATTATAAATATAATAGTATAATGTAAGTAAATAGGTCTATCAGTGTATGTTGAGATCCACTATCGTGGACCCCCATTTTCATTTCATGGATCCCGAAATTTTTTTTTCGCTGGGGGTCGATATAGACTACTTTGAGAATCACTGTTTTAAAGAATATCACAAATCAGTAAGAAAGGACCTTTGGAGAAAAATAATTTTTTTTATGTGATGAACATTAATTGTTTTTGGTAGAATAGTCCTTTGAGTTTAGAAATTAATTATGTAATCTTTGAATGACAAAGAATCTTCTTCTTCTTAGCCTTATTTCCCACGGGGTGTGGGGTCGGCTCTTTCTTGTTAATTGGCGCCAACTAAATCTGTTGTTGGCGTCGTCTGTAGAGAGACCAGATGCCATTAAGATCTCCCGTTATACGGCAGGACCAGCTGGTTTTAGGCCTCCCACGCGGTCTTTTGGTACTCAACCTTCGATGACGGTGATGATGGTGTTGACGATTTTGATGTAGCTGTGGACGATTTGAGTGAGGTTGATGGCAATGATGCTGATGCTGACCGATGTGACGATGTTTGTGTCGGTGATGATGTCGATGTGGATGTAGATGTGGATGTGTATGTTGGACTATCTTCTTTAGCCCACCTCGTCCATAGGTGGGTAACCCTAACCCATTTCTCGCATCGCCCGGGTGCTGACTATGCGCGTCGCTTGCAGGGGACGCCCTAGCCGTTAACCGTATAACATTTCTCCATTAATTGTTGATGCGACGCGAAGATGATCCAGCCGGCCTGTCGCTACAGCCTGACGCGTGGATTGGAAAGAAGGAAGAGGAAATTGGGTCTGGATGGATGATTTGGGTAGGGCATGCACTCCCTTGGTCGAGGAATGAGAGAAAATGCATGTGCTCGCGTAGGGCAGTGGGCGCCACTCACTGAGGTAGGTCTGTCTCTCACCGGGATCGTGAGAAGGTATCTACCCGCTACCCGCAGCAGCTGATGTTAAATTGAATTAGATTTTTATTTTTATTAAATAAATAATCTTGAGTTCTATGCTGGGATTCGAACTCAGGCTTCCTGTGTAGAAATCTCGTACTCTACCCACTGAGCCATGCTGCCGCCTTTGAATGACAAAGAATAATGCAATTTAAAACCTTTGATAATTTAATAACTCTAGTCGGGATTTTGGAATCACTGGTTTAGTTTAACTGTAATAATTCTAAAATATGCCAAGAATATTATCAAAACTTCAATCTTATAATAACTACCATGATTATAATAGCTATAGTTTCAGCTGCTGTTATTATTATAATTTAAAATAATTTTTTTTTTTGGTAATATCGATGGTTTTAGATCTGTTAGCTATCTTTGATTTAATCACAAAATCAGATCAATCATTTTTTGCCAAAAAGCTAAATCTTGTACCAATCTGATCATGCTCGTCCAAAGGAATAGTTAAAATTCATATGATGTTAACAAAATTACCTATATATATATATATATATATATATATTATATATAAAAAAACCTTTAATATGTGTTCAATATTTATTAATTAAATTAAATAAATTAATAATTAAAATTAAAAGAAAATATCTTTTATACATTTTTTCTAAAAAAAAAAAAATAACTATTGTATTTTATTTGTATTCTGAATTCTGTGTTGAATTTAAATATTAAATTAATTATATTCATTTTTTTCTCTAGTCCTAAAACAGTTAAAAAAGTTTTTCAGTAGATATTGTGAAAAAGTAATCAAATATTTATATTTAATTCAATACACAAAAAGTTTGTTTCCAAATTTTTTTTTTTTTGTTAAATAGTTTATTTAATTAGTACCAAAGTTTAAAAATTGTGTTAATAAACATGGTTTATATTTTAATACAGGTAACTGATCTTTTTCTCTATTCTGGTTGACAGTGAAAGTTACTAGTAAACCCATTCAGATTCCAAAACAATCAAGCTTTGTGTTATTTTTTCAGTCGGTCGAGCGCTCCCTCAGGAATATCATTTAAAATTTAAAACCATAGGTACTTGACTCACAATACCGATCGAGTTCGTCTAACACAGTACTATTTCCATTTTTACAAATGGTTTATATATAATGGTTTATTATTAATTAATGTTTTTTATTTTTGACCTCTCTTCATGTTTTATTAAACACTCTGGGAAGTTTTGACAATTCAAATATAATGAATTTATTCAATTAATAAAATAAAAAAATTATGTAGGCGTTCTCACTGAGATTATAATAAAAAAACATATTAAATCGTGATACCTGGATTGATCACAAAAGAATCTGGGTCTCTCAATTAAATATTTCCTTTATATAAAAATTAAATATGCCTGTAAATGGATTTTTTTTTTCATAATAAGCAACAGCATTCATTCATTCAACTTTTTGCTAAAAAATAAATATTAAATTCCTATTTTATAAAACAAAAGAATTTATTTAATTTAGGATTTAATTTTTTTTTTTATAATTAAACTGTAATTAAAATGTAATTATTTTTAATATAAAATAATCTTATTAAAAATAATTTTTATTAATAGTTGTTATATGAGTTATATGAGTCTAATTAAATAAACAAAAAAAAAAATTAATTTATATATGTCTTTCTAAAGCATGGATCAATTGCTCGGTTTCACTCAAAATTCACAAAGTTAAAAAAAAAATTAATTAAAAATAAAAATGGTTCATTTGGGTCACAATAGCCATGATAAATAAATACTAATAATAAAAATTATTAATATTAGCAATATACATTTGAATTTACTTTCAATTAGGGTCATTTAAGATTATTCATTTTTAATTTTGGTAAATTTTAATATCTCCTATTAGTAGGGTGACCAAACGTCCCGGTTTTCCGGGATTGTCCCAATTTTAGGTGCTCTGTCCGAAAAATGTCTTCGGGACAGCCTATTGTCCCGGTTTTTTAAATATTTAGGTCCGACGAACGTTTTCTTACAAAGTTTGGTTCTTATTTACGATTTTTCATTCAATATGGCTCTAAAAAAAAAGTAATTTTTTTTACAAATGTCCCGGTTTGGTGTTCTCGAACTATGGTCACCCTACTTATTAGTAAATTTTGACTGGTTCGATTTCTTGTTAATATGTTTTTCAAATGATTATTTTTAATCATCTTGAATTAATAATTTCCCAGTTAAGTTGAACATAAATTTCATTAATTAGAAACTTATAAATCTTAGAAAGGAAAATTTTTGAATAAGTAATAATATTATTTTTCATTTTATTTTCAATTTCATGTAGATTGGTTTTGGTTATTGGGACTTACCTCACAAGAACATCATCTAATTTTATATAATCTCATAAGATAAGAATATTAATCATAAATTTGCTATAAACATTTAAATAAAAAAAATTAGTTGAATATCTTCTATATAATATATATAAGATTTAATTATATATATTAATTAATAATTAATATTGATTTTCTCTATTTAATATTTTACTTTAATTTTTGTTCTATTTTTTTTTTGTTTCAGGAAGTGGTTGGGTTGCCTGGAAGAATGACTCTTTTCCTAGTCGATGTGTCGAGTTACTTTTCGAATTTGATCAGATTCGAAATTTTTCTGCTGTACATATATTTACAAATAATTTATTTACTAAACATGTACAGGTAAGAATTATTATTATTATTATTACAATTATTTAAATAATTGAATTATTTCTTTTTCTATTTTTCTAAATATATACAGAGTCGGAAAAATGTTATCGCCCTGATGGCGCTGTTGTCGGGCAATCCTCCGGTTGACAATGTAACTGGCGCCCCATGACATTTACATTTTTCTGCATTGTGCTTATTATTTGAAGAATTTAAGAATATGAAATAAAATTTAATAAATTCAATAAATCCAAAATTAAGCTATTTTTTTATTGATTTTGAAATCTAAAATATTTTCTAAATCTAATCATTTTTATTATTATTTTATATAAGATTTTTTAATAATCGGAAATCAAATATAAAAAAAATAATCATACTTATATATTATATATTTGTAAATGAATGCATCCAAATAAATGATGAAAATGGAGTTGTTAAAGCTTAGATGAATGAAAAATCAAAAGAGCTCTTGAATGTACTGGAATTGGATATTCATTCCGTTGACAGGTGTTTTCCCGTGCTAAAGTGACATTCAGCATCGGTGGACAATTTTTCAACGGGAGGCCTCTCGTCTATACGTATATGCCAGATACCGTACTCGAACAGGCAAGAAACGTTTCCATCAATCTACACTCGAGATTGGCACGCTTCATCAAACTCCAACTCTATTTTGGTGATAGATGGATCATGATCAGTGAAGTCACCTTCGATTCCGGTGAGTTTTTTAGTTCTATCACTCTATTGCCTATATACCTACTAATTTAATAATAAAAAAAAAATATTTATAATTTTTTAATAATTACTATCTCGTAAGAGATAGTACTGCGATCACGAAAATTTATGTTTTTATACGTTTTGAAGGTTCCTGAATTATTTTCACTAAGGTTGAGAAAAATATCTCTCTCTCTCTCTCTGTGTGTGTGTGTGTGTATGTAACCAAGATTACGCAAAAACGGTTTGAGCTAGAATGATGAAATTTGGTACATGGGCATTATTCAAAATTCATAGTTTTCTATCAACTTTTGAGAAATGTAGCTCAACCGGAAGAGGGTCATTACTCACAACGTTTTGATTTTTTTTCTTCTAAAGTGACCGTAAAAATAAAGATATATGTTTGATAATTTTTCACATAATTAATAATTGTATAAAACTGCTATATATATATAATTTCAGCTTGATTGATTAGCTGAAATTACCAGAATTAATTTTTTAACACTGCAAATCTCACGCGCCAACAAGTTGGTGCCATCAACAAAGAGCCAAACATGCGCTGATTTAATAAATATTATTTATTAATTTTAATTTATAATTTAATTAATTTAATTTAATTTAAATTAATATATGTTATTTAATCCAATTCAAATTTGCGAGATAGTCGAGTGGAGACACTCCAGCTTTTTTTTAAACTCGAATTCTTTCCATTCATTCAATTTTTTATTTTATCTTCATCTAGGAAACTAAATTTAAATAACAAAAAATATTTAAAAATAGAATAATATCAAATATATTTCATTATACCATTTAATTTCAAATTAATTTATTTATACGCATTATGATAATTAGAACATCATTAGAACTTCATTTTCTTATTGAGGATGAAAACTATGGTCCTTTCTCTAAGTTTGCTTTTCAACTAATATTACAATTTTGGTCTAAAATATTTTCACTTTTCAAACAAATAAATAAATTAATATTATATACATGTATATTAATATTATTTAGATTTCTGTGAAAGTTTTGATTATGAGCAGAATAATTTTAATTGGTCCTCGACGAAAGAATGTTTTGTAAAGATTATTATTAAGCCTTTGGTCTGTAAAAAATATTTTTATTGTTAGTATGGAATTTTATTTAAATTCAGAATACAGAGAATTTCCATAGTTATTTTTAACAATTACTTTTTGCGAAAGGGCGATTATCAGTTTTTGTGATAATAGTAAGAACTCATGATAATATTTCCTATTATCGAAAACCAAAATAAGGAACGTTAAAAAAAATAATTTCTTAATCAATTTTATAATATCAATCGATTCTTTCTAATTGTTTATATGTATTTTTATGAGATAATCACGATGTTTGGCGCCCATTTTGGCCAATATCATTCCACCTATTTTATTCACTATTTTTGGCCTAGCGATCTTTTTTAGAGGACATAAATGTTCAGCGTAACTTATGCTGGTATGACCACAACAAAATTTAGTAAATTACTTATTAACCATTGAAATTCATGGTGAGTCCCCATAATATCTATCAATCATTGGTTAATTTACGAAAAAAATATTATACTTAACAGCACACACTTAATTAATTCTCTTTTTTACAATATATTTTCGTTAAAATTCTCGAGGAGGTCAAACTTAAATTAATGATGCATTATATCGAAACTTGTACAATAGTTTATTAAAAGATGGCATTTGACCGGATTTAAAGTCACTCTGTGGGAAATTCTAAAAGTTATTAGTTTATCAAATAATTATAATTATTTTTATTGGCAACCGGAGATCTAAATCCATTTTACACGCTTTTATTTAGTTTCACATCATGTCGTGTCGTCAAATCTTGCAAGGTGAATTTGATCCATTTCCCAATGTTCAAATGTGCTGAAATTTTGCATACATATGTAACTCCGATGACAATGCAATATTCAGGTTGATCTCAGGTCATAGGTGGCCTCAGATGCAATATTATTAATATTATTATTATTATTAATTATTAATAAATTAATTAATTCTTAACACTATAACCTGAAATCATAAACCGGGCGACATTTCTTTCAAGACTAAAATAAAAATTAGAAAATAAAATAAATATAAAAATCTTTTTAAAAACACGCTTTTATTTAAATGCACTATAAAGAAGAAAATAATCTCACCACACACACCACGCTTTCCTTACAATTAATCATATCTAAAAAATGAAAGCGTGGGCGCCAAATATGCAGGGAAAGGAAAAGAATAAGAAGGACATTTCATTGTATATGCACAAACCTTTCTGTTTTTTTCCTTTTCCCAATTTACTAGATAATTAGGTCTATTTGAAGTAGAATTTGAGTTTGTCCATGCATGTTTGAGACCCTTTCATTTTTTAGATATGATTAATTGTAAGGAAATCATGGTGTGTGTGGAGAAATTATTCTCTCCCTTTTAGTCCATTTAAATAAAAGCGTGTTTTTAAAAAGTTTTTTATTTAGTCTTCATCTGCTAAGAAAATAATTATAATTATAATTATAATTATTTTAAATATATAAGTAATTATATTAGAAGTGGTTCTTTCATTCGACGACAATTACTGATAAATTAAAGTTCAATTTTATAAAACTATAAAAGATAATAGATAAGTAAATGAATTTGGTAAGTTTTAAAGAAGAATGAATTTCAATTATAATATTAATAGATTATTCGTGAATATCATCTTGAAAGCTCTTTCTTTCTCTCCCTCTCTCTTTGGAGTTGGTCTATCCAAATACGTTTTTAAATTAAGTAAATAGACATAATTTAATGCAAATGATCCACCGAGATAGGATGGAACAATCGTGTTCTCCATTAACGATGTGTTTGTGATTTAACATAAAATGCTTTTATAGTCTGGGTTGCGATAAGATGTCATCCAGGAATCCTTCATCTTGTTCTGAATTAAATTTGAATTTAAATGTTGTCATGGCTAGAATGGATCCCCAGGAGAAAGAAAGAGATTCAACGTTCAGACAAAGATTCGTATTAATTACAAATCCTTGATCCAATCTCGGTTTAAACTATAGCTACAATAAAAACTTAATTAGTATAAGAGGAACACTAGTCGAAAGGGTAAAGTACTTCCTTACTCTCGATGTATATACTCGTTCATCTTCTCATCCATTAAACTACTTATGCAGAAAATTAACTATATTAGCATTATATCACCTTTTAGTACTATTTACCGAAGTAATATTTAATTCCAATTAAAATACCCTTTCAAACAATCTCCTATAATCTCTCTATCATTAATTTTAGTAATAAGCTGGAGTGTCTCCACTCGACTATCTTGCAATTTGAATTGGATTAAATAAGATATATTATATATTTAAATTAAATTTAATTAATTATAAATTATAATTTAAAATTAATAAATAATATTTATTAAACCAGCGCGTGTTTGGCTCTTTGTTGAAGGCACCACTTCACGTGATTTACAGTGTTAAAAAATTAATTCCAGTACTTTCAGCGATTCAAACACCCTGAAATTCTATATATAGCAGTTTTATACAATTTTTAATCATCTGAAAAACTATCAAATATATATCTTTATTTTTACGGAGAGTGGACAAAAAATGAAAACGTGGTAGGTAATGACCTACTTCCGGAAGAGCTACATTTTTGTAAAAAGTTGATAGAAAACTCCGTATTTTGAATAATGCCCGTATACCAAATTTCATTATTCTAGCACAAACCGTTTTTGCGTAATTTTGTCAACATACACACATAAACACACACATACAGATATTTTTCTTTAGTGCAAATGACTCAGGGTCCTTGAAAACGTATATAAACATCAAAATCTCAACATCGAAAATTTTCATGATCGCAATACTATCTCTGGCGAGATAGCACAAATGGAATTGAATATGTGAATTTATACATTATTATAATAGTTTTATTATTTTCATTCGAATTATATTATCATTTTAATAATAAGATATTTTCATGAATTCATTTGTACAATATATGTATTATTTCTATATTATTGTTCAAACATGTCACCTAAACATAATTTTTTATTTCTTTTGGTTAGATTCATTCATTGATATTTGAACAATTTAATTTTATGGTTGGATTAATTTTAATCATTTTTGATCAATTATTGTCAATTATTATAATTACTTAAAATTCCATGGCAAACATCTATAGAGAATTAATTTACCATTACTGATATTCATTTAAAATAACAGCCCCTGTCTTTAACATACATACCTATTGTTTTATTAATATACAAATATGTAAATATAAATAATAGAACACTAATATTCGTGATGTAAATTAATTTCAATTTTATTTTTTTTTATCTTAAATGATTTTATAAGCATATAGAAATGGTATTTCAACGAATCTAGTAACAGTAGTTTAATTTATATTTGAATTATATTGTAAAGATGTAAATTTCGACAGAATTCGCGATTTCATGCTTTGGCCGATTTACTACTCTGGCATGTCATTTACTGACCATATCGACCAAATTCAGAGCCGGAGGCCTAATTACTAGTCACCACGAATAAATGAATTTTTACCGTGCCCCTAAGCTATCGAAATATATTTGCTTTTTTTATTATTATTATTCTAGCAACTAGCCCAAGATTAATTCTATTGTATTTTAACTTCAACACTTCATCTATTTGGACTTGATTGTGTTATATACCTATATATTAACACACTATGAGCGGGGCGGGTATTTATACCCGTTGCCACTTATATAATATATATTTTCCCTTGTGTCACTTAAAATTACTTATTTTAAACGATAACTAATATATATCCCTCATATAAGTGGCAACGGGTATAAATACCCGCCCCGCTTATAAGTGGCAGTCCCCGCAACGGGTACAAATACCCGCCCCGCTCATAGTGTGTTAACATCAATAGATAGATAAATATAAATACATTTATAGATTAAATAGATATACCATAGTTATCTTCAGGCCTATCTATCTATCTCTATGGCTCTACGGAACTCAAAAGTTCTTGGCCGCCGAAACCACATTTCTTCAAGTGTCCCTATTTTGAGCCACAACCATCCAACTTCTACCCTCTCCCATTTCTCTCACGTCCCATCCTAGATTGTCCACCCACCGCGACCTCATCGGTCTACCCAACAATATATTTTTCGCCACTCTTTCCTCTCCCATTTTAGCCACGTGCCCTGCCCACCGATTTAATTTCGATTTAATAATTCTAACTATATCTGGAGATGCATAGAGGTCATGCAATTCCTTGTTATGAAGTCTCCGCCATTCCTCGGTGATCTCATCTTTCTTTGGCCCATAAATGCTTCGCAGAATCCTATTCTCAAATACTCTAAATCTACTCTCGTCACCTAAGGTCATAGACCATGCCTCACACCCATATAATACAACCGGCAAAATAATTGTTTTATATATTTTGATTTTTATCCCCTTTGATAATAATTTTGACGAGATAAGCCACTTTACTGCATGATAACAGGCGTTACTCGATTGCGACCGCGCTTTAAATTCTTCTCGAATATTATTATCCTTCGTGATTATAGAACCTAAATACATCACTACTTAATAATACTTAGTTTTTTTTCAATTATTCTTATTTTTTATTTTGATCCTGGATATGTCTCTTGTTTTGAAAATTCTGAGTATGGATAATTGATAACGTGAGATGAGTTTTCAGTTTTATATTTGTACATTGGATGGAAGTTATATATAACAATACCTCCCTTACTATCGTCGGTCGGTAAAAATTTATATTTTTTTCCTATTTTTTGAAAAGCTTAAAATTGAAAATTTTCCAGTATCTGTTTATATAATATAGTTGAATTATAATTTTAAGTGTCACTTATTCCTTAGATATCGTCTCACCCCCACCAACTAAAAAATATATTAGAAAGGATAAAATTGAACTGGTTAAACATGTTAAGTCAATAATAATTTTAACAATTATTTCCCTTAAAGTTAATTATATTAATTTCCCTAAGTTAATTATTTTTTCAATTAATATTATTTTTATAATTATATCATATCTCTTGTGTGAAATTTAAACCTAGCTTTAATAAATCTCTGATTTTTCCATTAGTATTATTAAAAAAAAAACAAAGATTATACTCTATCCAAATAGCCAAGTTACAGTTTTGTTTTAAAATAAAAAATAACACTTATGAATTTATCAATTATATATACAAAATCAAAATTTCATTAAAATAAAAATTGTTTAATTCAATAAATAAAAAACATATTTTTATTATCAAGCGAAGAGATTACATTACATTCATATCTATTCTATGTATACTTAGATTAAATTTGAGGATTATTTAAATAAGAGGTGTACGTGTGAGTTTTTAAATAGCTTTCAGTGAATTGAAAATAGCAACCCCAACCACTACCTATTCATGGATTCTGTAAAAGGCAATCTGTTATATGGACATTACCATCCAATGTACAAATATAAAACTGAAAACTCATCTCACGTTATCAATTATCCATACTCACCATTTTCATCTGGCTTTTACAAAACAAAAAAAAATCACAAAACAATAATATTAATTTTAATGCAGAATTCAATGAATATTTTATTAATAATGATTATTTGAAATTCGATCAGTTATTGCCTACGGGTTCATATGAATTTGCTCATGTGTGAAATACAAACATTCATCAGACCAACTACCTAACATAAACAACTACAAATACACACATGCAATACAACTTTATTTAATTTTGATTTGCCGAATAGAATGTGTTTTTTAGTTGAATAACCTGCTCCTTTTAATAAATTCTACGAGGAATGATTTGAATAGTAACAATAAACTTCAAAGACTCAATAGTTATTTATTGGATGGATAATGTAATGAAATTCAAACATTATATTTAATAAATTGTGTAGTTATATATAAATCGAAAAGATCACTTTATAATTAATACATACTAATTTCAGATAATTATAATTGATAAATTAAACACAGTTGAATAAATTAATTAATTTTTTTTTTGTCCTTAATAAATGTAATGAATTTTATACTATCACTCTAATTTATTAATTATTAATGTTATTATTAATTACAATTCACACACAACAAATCTTATTTTTATATTTTATTTTAATCCAGAGTACATGATCAGAACTCAAAAGATGATATTAATTGAAGTATAATTGATATTAAATTATTAAAGCTTTGGTGGTTGTTTTTATTTATAACAACATTTTGTAAATTAAACCACATATTGATATTTGTTATTGTAAATTCGTTCCGATCGCCATCTGGTTGGTGACTTAGGTCTTATATTAAGGATCATTCGTCACTTGTCACTGGACGCTTGATAACGATTGCAGAAGTAGCAATCGAAACGTTGTGTATATGTTTGTATTTTTTGAAAAAATTTACAATAACAAATATCAATATGTGGTTTAATTTAAAAAATGCCGTTAGAAGTATAATTGATTTTATTAATTGGTAATAATATTCTTCCTCTCCTTCCTGATCCTGGTAATGATATGTAATCTACTATAAAACCATTTACTTACGTTTACTATAATAAGCAGATAATTAATTGTATGTTTTCATATACATTAATAATTAAAACATTTTTTACAAAAACAAAAATAGAACAAAGATCATTAACACAAATTTTGAAAATGCATTATGATTTGAATGGGTCTTTGAAATTTATAAATAATTATTAATAAAACGCATTTTATCCTTGGTATATATGTATTTATTCATTTAAAAAATTAGAAACAAATATCATCATTAATAAAATTTTTTTAAAAAAAGTAGAGTGACAAAATTAAGCAACTAAGGTGATCTAATACTTCTAGTAGTAAATTCATTGAGGTCAGTGAAAGAAATTAAATTCTTATTGTGTATATGCTTTTCTATTTCTATTTTATATTATATGTTTCGCATACTCTCCACCAAAAATATTTGCCTTTTTTATTTTAATTATTCTGATTTTATTATTATTAGTTACACAAGTATATATATTATCTTTTTTTATTGATAACCTTAATTCAATATTACATTAATTATTTTTAATAGTAAAATAACATTAAATATTGTTTGATAATATATATATTTTTTTAGAATAAAATAAAAAATAATCATATTAATAAATATGAATAATTATATATAATTTAAAAAAGCATAATTTTGTACATCAATATTTATTATCTATTTATTTATTAATTAATCTATATTACATCCTTCATTAAGGCTTACTATATACATGTAATTAATTTTCATGACTACATTTTTCATTCAAAGTGTAAAATAATAATAAAATGAGAAAAAAAAAAATTAGTCAACCACACCCAATCATAAAACTTCTCCTTCATTAACTATTTAATCCAGTTTTATTACAAATTTGTACTAAAATAATATTCTATTATTAATAATGGAACTATGTGAATGATTTTGGTTTAATAAAATTGAATATATGGTATACGTGTCAATATACATATAATATATTTTTAATAAAAACAAATATTTTTTTACTAAGATATTTCTATATAAAAAATATATTAAAAATTTAATAAAAAATATAATATATATACAAGAGTTCATCTATTTTTAGTTTTGTATAACATTTAATTATTCTAAATTACCATATAAAATTAAATTTTTGATTTTTAATTTAAATAATATATTTAATACTATTACCTAATATTTATTATTAATCATTAATAATAATGTTTATTAATTTAATTTAAATAGTTTATAAAACATCAAAATAATAAATTGTTTAGTATTCAGATAGTTATTTATTTCTATTTACTTATTTTTAAATGGGTATAATTTGCTTACCATGATAATGGGTCAATATTCTTTAAGGTGTTAGATCGGGGTTACTGTAATCTTACAACTCGAAGATTTATTTATAATTTTGTATTTAACCCAAAAAGTTAAATAATTATTCATTTGATGACTCCATAAATTAGAAAAAAAATATTTTAATTATTAATTTTATAAAAAAATTCATATTAAATAAATAAAATTTAATTAATATTCTTAATTTAACAAAAAAATATAATCATTTGAAATTTTGAAAACAGAAGAACAATAAATATTGAATTGGAACATTCAATTATATATTAAATTATTTTAACATTGAGAACAGAAACAAAAAAACATAACAATATTAAAATTTAGTGAAATTTGATAATTGTTTATATGTATTTTATGATTATGTGGTGTCACCTTTACATCCATTATTGGTTAATATATGGATATTATGATTAGTTTTTAATATAACTTAAAATATTATAAAAAAAAGTTTATTACTTGTCAATAGTACTCGTATTAATCAGAATAGAAAAGTCAAACTTTTAAACTATTCTCTCTCAATGACATAAATCATGCAAAATAGATGTTAACAGAGGTTTTAAAAAATAAGTTTCATCTAACTTACCAAAAAAAAGTATATTAGGTGAATCACAAAATGATGTTTAGTATAATAAAAAGCAGGATATCAATCAATCTGGACAATTAAAGTAAACCTTTCGGTAAAAAGAAGATTTAATACACATCTATATATTTAATACGATAGTGTCCGTCTGTACGCAAAAAACTCCAGAGCCTAAACTACAAGGAGTAAGGTAACCAAATTTTTCTGAGGTGAAGGGTACCTCAAATGATGAAAAATAAAAAAGAAATTAGAATCTTAGGTAACTCCTGAGCTGAGCTGCGGGTGTTCCATTTTCCAGAAATATATATAAAGGAGAGTGTTTGTATGTATGTAATTTGTTTACTTTTTTGTTGTCATAGAAACAGATATATATATATATATATATATATATATATATATATATAATTAGAACCTCTCTCTCTCTCCCTCTATTTAAAATTTTAAAAAATGGAGTGTTCTAGCCAAATTAAGAAATTTAAATTCCTTATGCAACATTGATAGGTAAATGAATTGGACTGGAAGAGGAGACATATGATTAGAGAAATTGGGAAAAAATCAACCGAAATGTAATTAAACAAAAAAATTCAAGAATTATGATACGGATACGACTTACATACAATTAACATACAAAATGTAGAATTTGAAAAAGTATAAATATTTAAATACTTAAGATAATAATATTCGAGAAGAATTTAAATCGACGTTGTAATTGAGTAACGCCTGTTATTATGCAGTAAAGGGGCTTATCTCATCAAAGAGGATCAAAATTAAAATATATAAAACAACTATTTTTCATGTTGATCGATGACTAGGGTGACCATATTTCGAAAACACCAAATTGGGACAAACGGTATACCTTATTTTTTTAGAACTAAATTGAAAAAATTTTGAAAAAAAAATTACGAAATGTCCTAAATATTGAAAAAATGGGACAGTAGGGTGTCCCGAAGACATTTTTGGGACAGAGCACCTAAAGACGAGACGTTTGGGCTCCCTATCGATGACTCTGGGAGACGAGAGTAGATTTAGAGTATTTGTGAGATTAATATTATATTATAATATATATTTATAGGCCAAAAGAAGATGAGGTCACAGGGGGATGGCGGAGATGGCATAACGAGAAATAATGTCCAGATATAGTTAAGGTTATAAAATCGAGAAGGCAGGGATGGGAAGGGGACGTGGTTGGAATTGGAGAAACTAGAAATTGGGAGAAACTGATTGGGAAACATCCGGTGGAAGACCAAGGACCAAGGTGGGTGGACAATGAAGGAAGGGACATGGGAGAGATGGGACAGGGTAGGATTTGGTTCTAGCTCAGGATAGGGACGCTTAGAGAAATGTGGATGCTGCGGCTAAGAACTTTCGAAAACTGTAGAGACACAGAGTTAGATAAATATAACATATACAATAATAATATATAATTAATTTACTGATTAAATTAAAATATATTTTACAAGAAAACAAATACATGTCTTATCTACTTATACTGATTGAAACAAAATGCATGAAAACCTTTTACATACAGATTTTCAACCAAATATTATGTATCACTCGGGGGTACAGGGGGCGGAGCCCCCGTCTAGGTGTGAGGAGCGCCGAAGGCGCTCGGAGCAGCTAGTACATAATTATATTAATATTTTTAAGTTTGATAATTTATTTATTAATAGTGTTACTTAAATATTTTAATACAATTTTAGAATATTTTAGTAGTAACAAAATTGCTAGGTAATTTACATTTACAAACCAAACTATTTTAATATTAACATTAATGAAATATGTATGTATGTATGTGCTCAAATTAAAATTCTATGAATATTTCTTTGACTCCTGTGATAATTTATGTAGGGCTAATAATATTCTTGTTCCGATTTAATGTTACATTTTATGAAAACGAACCTATTGTAACGTTCCATGTATTTTGATATGTAATGTATTTTAAAAGCATATTGCAATAATATCATTAAATTTATTGTCAAGTATATTTGAAAATTCTACTAACACCAGTATCAGGCATAGGCATCAATTAAAAGTAGGTATATGGAAAATAAATATAAAAATATGTAGATATATATATATATAAATAAAATAAATTTTATATCATGCATTACGATACAATTATAATATTAAAAAAAAAATCCCTGAAATCTGATAAAAATTCAAAATAAATTTTAAAGGTAATTGGGATCTAACAAAAGTAATTTTAAATCTTTTATTTTAATACAATTTTTTTTTATTATGTACTTTTAGTAGTATACCACTAAGATGTCCTTGAATAGAATTTTGCAGTGGCGTACCTAGAGGGAGGGGGGGGGGCGGTGAGTGCGGTCCGCACCGGGCGGCACTTATCTTGGGGCGGCATTTTTTATATTTAGTTATAGTTGTAAAAAGCAACTTTTTCATTTCATATTTATTTTTTTTCTTTCTTGAATAATAAATGATTATTATGATTATTATAAGTTTACTATTTGATTTATATAAATTATGATTAACTATATGATTTCGAATATTATTCCTCGGTGTATATTTTAGTGTAAATTTTGAATTCTAATTCCAAGAACTAAAATTTTTTGATATCAGTTTATAAATGTCATTTCTTTTGAAAAGTTTATATGATTACTTCGAAGTGATATACCAATATTTTTTTAAATCATCGATTTTTCTTTTGAAAAGCAGGGCCGGCGGAAAAAATATAAATATAAATTTTGAGAGCATTATACACGATTTTTCTAGTATGAAAGCTAGAAGAGTATTTATTATATAAATATGTTTACGAGTGCATACAAATATGTGTAAAAAATTTACTCTGTGTATTAATTAATATTGATTAAATAACTTAATAATTTATTTATGTGTATTAATTTATAAAAACCACTATTTGATTGACTTATAATAAAAAGGGCGGCAAACTGGAGATCGCCCCGGGCGGCAAAAGTTCTAGGTACGCCACTGATTTTGTTATATTTCCAATAAAAATAATACTACGTTACTATGAAATATTATAGTTTATGTATATTTTATTAAATATATTATATATATATATTGTTTAATTTTTTTTCAAATGTATAATATAATTAAAAAAAAGCAAGCAATTTCTTTTTTTTTTGAGGTTATGGAGAAAATGTAACAAGGGAGTTTAGGGTGGTGTGTTCATAAGGAAATATTGAAAGGAAGCTTGGGGTCTAATCGGGTCGCCTTGTGTTAGCAACTGCTGTTTGGTTGTGTGTGGCAAGTGTGCTTGGAGATTGCGCTTGGCTAAGCGCTAAGCGCCAAGCGCCGCAGCGGCATTAATTAAGGGCCCCGCTGACCGGGCAAAAGTCCTTAATGCTGGCTACCCTTCCTACCCAGTTGCTTCATTCATTTTGCAACAGACCGTTTATTTTCTATTGCTTACCTATATACATCCTTTTTACTAAAAAATATAATTAATAACAAAATACAAATGTATTTATTGTATTTTATAAGAAAATTTTCAATAAGAATTAATTATAATTATAATATTGACAAAATTATAATGATATAATTGAAAAGGAATATTTATAAAATATTAAATAAGTAAATAATTAATTTTATAATATAATTACCTTTCGATTAATATGTATAAGTCTAAACAAAGAAAAATTTTAAATTATAAAGTAGATAATTTATTATTATAATATAATAATAATATGTTTTGAGATCTAAGTTTTGAGTTAAAAAGAAGTTTTTTTTTAACTTTGATTTATTACGACTAGTTAGATTTGTCCTATAAAGGTCCTAAATACTTTCTTTTCTCATTTTTATATGAAACTTTCTTGCAAGTCCGGTTCTAGAATTTTAAGCGCCCGAGCAAACAAATTTTGGCGCTCTTTTATACAACAATAAGCCAATTTACTATAAATTAAAAAAAAAATAGCACAATAAGGAAAATTTTAATCAAAATTAATCACATCTTAAAAAATATATTTATTTAAAAAATAAAACAAACAAAACATTATTTCAAGAAAAATGCCAAATAATTACGAGGTATCGTAGAAAAAATTAAAAAAAAATTTTCTTTTACTTTTAAATCAGCAAACTGATTTGTTTTCAATCTTAAATATTTTTTGTTTTTTTTTTTTTTTTGTAATTTCATATTCGATCGACAAAATTGCTAATTAATTAAAATGATAACTTTTATAATAAATTAAATAATAGAAATGATATTTGAATATTAGAAATTAAAATAATAATTTATATATAGATAATAATTGCTCGTGGGAATCACTAGAAATAATATTAATTTTTTATTCATTGTCGAACATGCATCGAAGGAGGAGGAGCCTTTGGATAAACTACACGGAACTTTAAATAAATTTTTAAAAATTTATTTATTTTTGATTAGCCTATGTTTAAATATATAAGAATATTGTCATGTAATTTCATAATAATCGGCCAAGCTAGATATTTATACAGGTAATATAGTAATTAATCATCATTCACATTGAGGTGTGATTATAACACAATCATTATCAATCAATAATCTCCAAATTTGGAATATAAATCTATATAAAAATAATTTATATATAAATACTAGCTGCTCAAACCCGGGCAGAGATGAAATATTTTAAAGCCAAATTTTTGGATTCGCCATAAAAGGTAAAGATTTGTCAAAAAATTTTAAATTCTAGGCAATGTATAGTCAAAAAGTTTTTTTTTTATATTTGGATATTTTAATAAAGATAAAGAAAAAGAAATGGAATGTAATTCACATATGGGGAGGCTCAGGATGATAATGAGCCACTGAGTAATGAGAACGTTTCTAATTTTGAGGAGATCAAGAAGCATTTAACCTTGTGATTTATTATGATAAATGCGTATTTGAGCGATCTTGTAATAGATAGTGGCGAAGGGACGTTTGAAATGGATAAATGGGGATTTATGAAATGTTTTGGTTTCTATGAGCCTGGGCTGTTTTCCAACAGATCCTGGGAGCTTAAGGCTTAGGCTATATTGGTTTGTCGTTCTCGTTCAGACACGCTGTTTTGATTAAATCGTTGTCGTCTTGGTCAGCAGAAGGAACAAGGAACCCGGACAAGCGTTGCTCTAATGGGTCGACTTGCTTAAGCCCTTTTGACACGCGACATTCTCCCTTGGGCACCCAGGATCTCGGTCCGGACAGGATCAGCCGCTTCGTGATGGGGAATCCAATCCTTAAGCTTATACACGAAACGACTAATGAAAAAAAATAACACCTAGATCAATGAACATCAAATATTCGACAACGAAAAGGATTTCCAATCAATTAATGTTCATTGATTTTTAATTAATTGGCAATGAGATATTTTCCAATTCAACTAATATTGAAATTTTAAAGAATTTATCAAGTTTATTTTTTTATATTATATATATAAATGATTAATATTTATTTAATATAATATTATTAATATTAATATTAATATTATTTAATATATATATATATATATATATATTATGTAATAGATATTTTAAGGTGAAATATATTTTTTTATATTATTATATAATTATATATAAATTTTATTTAGTAGGTTTATCCATTCAGATAATATCATTTTTTTAAACTGATAAAAAAACAGATATGGATATAACTTAAATATTTTTAATTTTATTTTATTTATAATATATAAGGAGGCGCTGGCCGTGACTTCATGAAGGGCTGGGTGTAGTCATATAATTTTAAATTAAGAAAAAACTAATGAATTATTTTTCCCGAGGATAAAACCAATATAAAGTCCATGATTTGTGAAGACATGTAAAAAATCTCATGTGAAATTTGGTGTGAAAACAATACCTCTTTACTATCATCGGTCGGTAAAAATTGCTAAATAAATTACTTTCCTCTTCAAAAATTTTTAAGACAAGCAAAAATATCTTTATAAATTTTATTATTATTCCTAGAAGTGGAAGTATCGGCATCCCAGAATAACGAGAAAAATATTCATATGGGAATTCAGTAATACTAATAATAAAGAATAAATAAAGAGCCTAAATCTATTAGAATGACTGGCAAAATCCCATCTCTAAAATAAATATTTTTTTTATTTTTTTTATTTATATATATGGTACATATACAATCTGAAGTATGTGAAAGTCCAAAATTTCTTACAATATTAAAATAAATATTTAAACTAAGGACCATAGTTGGAAATCATTCTGAATTTGTAAAGATTACCTCCCAATGGCAATAAGTTTATCTATTTTTTCGCTATTTACAATCAAAAGCGAAAAATTTTAGGTATTCAGAAAATAATAAAATTGAAAAATTATTTATATCATTAAATTACATATAAATACAATATACAAATAAATACTTTTATTTATTTATTTAATTTTTTTGATGTGAATAATTATTAGTTTATTTATATATTTTAGTTTTTAATAGCTCATTCTTAAATATTTATTAAACTAATGTAATTTATATGAGAGAAAGGAGAAAATTTGTTCAATTCCATATTTAATTTTAATTTCAGCACCTCTATATGGGAACCTTACTGAAGAATCTGAAGCAATATTAAGTGATGAAGAAATTGAAGTCAATTCAATAGATGGTGATCTTAGTTGGGATTCATTTGAAACAAGTAAGTACTATAAAATATTTTTAATTAGATTAAAATGTATTATTATTAATTATTCATTCCAAAACATTGCTTAATAATTTTTGAGTAAAATTGGTTTCCATAGCAATTTATTATTATAACCACATTTTGTAGTGATTTTATAGATAATATCATAATATCATCTTTGTCTTCATGTCAAAAGATACAGTTTTGTTTATTTATTTTATTTTGGTTATATATACATATATAGACTTGTAATTGTAATTTTGTTGATATCTGTATAGAATGTTGAAATTGTATGATTTGTTTTTTTATTATTATTATTATTATTATCATTATCATCATTTTAATTTTTTGAATCAATTACCTTAAGCAATTTATTTGATTGGAAAAATAATTTTTTTCTGAAATCTCTTATAAAATTGACAAAATATTAAAATAGTGAAATACTTGTTAAAATTTAATGATAAGTAATACTTTTAAAAAAATATTATAATATACAATTATTATAATATTATAATTTATAGTTAAATATTCTAAATTTAATTTGTTTGCTCAATTAATTTTCTTAATTCTCTTAAATAACTTAATTGAATTATTTTTATTGATTTCTTTAAATAATTTGGTAAGCAATCTGTAAGAATTTAAAAAAAGACTGTCCTCCGGTTCCGGTCATGCAGATGATTATTCTTCGGCCAAAAGAAAAAAAAAATATTATACTAAGAATTTTCATTAATACCATAATTTTATTTTGTCAACAAATGACCTTCTATTCAGGATCGTACCATTTTTTTTTTCAATTTTAGAAATTATGCAATTTGACTAATCAATTAAATGTGTAATTTAAACCATAATTTTTTTTTTTACCAAATAACCAAAATTTGATAAAATATGTTAAATTAAGTATAGGAAAGTCCAGAGGAGCAAACGAAAAGTTTTATAAAACAATATATTTTATATGATAATATAATTTTTCTATAATATTTATCTATCCCTTTCTATAATATACTTAAATCCAAGTGATAAATATACGTCTAAGTAAAAGACACGTGTTGTACTTCCAACAGTGTTTCCCTTTCGTTATTAAACATGATATGATATTAACTCGAAACAACCATTAAAAGCATGAACATTTTCTATTCAATTCATGTAATATAACTATCATTAAAGAAACGCTAGTTCAATATTTAACTCTAGAGAATTTACTTAATTAAGTACCTTTATAATCAATAAGGGAGTAGAAAGGGATATCGTTCGCGTTCTATAGAATTATTTTCATATGATGTTAATCATTTAGTCTGTTATTAAAAAGCTTTTTTCTAATTTTCTATTTTTAATATATATATATTGGTATATATAGGTATATATATATATATATATATATATATATATATATATATATATATAAACGTAAACATGATGTCTTTTCGAAATATCTCTAATAAAAGGGAATTGGGCAGACATTTGATGTGAATGCTTTTATCCGAATGTGTAGACATGTCTCTTGTGACTTCCTCCCCAAAAACTCGCATGCAACCCTGCATCACGACATGATTCATGGATATAATTTAATAACGTCTAATTAGAGGTAACATTATTCAGAATTCTTGACAGAATGAATTATAGAGATTTTAACTACTGCATGATAATTATTAGAAAGTCATTTGCATATTTTCTTAGTGTGCACACCAGATAGATAGGGGAAAGTAAATGTATGTACGAATATTTATTTATGTGTACACATAGAAGTTACTACGTTCAAGTAGAAACCTTTTATTTCTGGAAAAATATATGAAAGTTATATCTCTTATAATCTTATCTTTTATTTTATAAAATTTCTAGACGTTAATAAACAATTTTTTGATGGATCATGCATTTTGTAACTTAAACTTTTTCAAAGTTTCAAATTTTTTTTTAAAAGTACCTTTATACAAAAAAAAATCATACCATATTTGATTGTCCCAATGGAAAACCATTGATATTATTTTGAAATTTGTTTGATAAGATATTTATCTTATCTATCCCATTGAATTCACGATTTTTTATTTTTAAATATCAACAGAAAATATTTCTAATAAAAAGAGTTTATAAAAGAGAGGTAAAATAGTACGGCTAATGAAAACGCAACATATAATAATTTAAAAAAATATAGATAAAATGGATTTATTGAAAAAAGGTGATATATATAAAATTAAAATTAATACATTGAACCTCGGGTTACGAGATTTTCGGATGAAACATTTCGTTCATGATCACCACGATGAGCTAAACGATATTTTGTTGAGGAAGGAAAAGGGACTAAGGACATCAAAAAGTCAAGAACATAGTTCAATATGTATAAAACTAAAACAATTTGTAAAAGAAAACCATCCTGATGAAGCAGCAATTATTAGGGCTATTCATTTATTTGACAATGTTTCAATGACTCTTCCTGCTAAAAAGTCGTAAAATTCACTTGCCAATTACTAATTTCTTTAAGAGAAAAACTGATGAATGTGTAGCAATATAATAGAAAAAAGTTAAATTCTGTGAATAAACAATTGTTTTAATATTTCAAATAAATATAAATATATATAAGTTATTATAAAAGTTAATTGAATATAATTTTTTTTATTGCAACATTTTGGAATCCGGAACGAATTAATTTGCATTTACATTAGTTCTTATAGGGAAACTCGATTCGGTTTACGAGCTCAATTCCGGAAAGAATTCATCTCGTAACTCGAGGATCCACTATACAATAGAATGTTTTAAAATTGAGAATAGGATTAGTTATATATTCATATATTTAAGTGAGTTTATAAAATCGTTCAGTCTGTAATTCTGTCCGACATCAAACTCAAAATTTTGAAATTCTGACTTCAGATTCGGAAAGAGCATCGAAAAGTAGTATTGTAAAGTGCCTTTCATTTTTTGATACCCCCTCGGGAACATGGTCAAAATGGCGTCCAAAGTTAAAAATTTTAAAATTTATATTAATCTTTTTTTTTGTAAATATTCAATTAAATATGTAAATAAATTGAAATTTATTATGAATTATATAAATATCATTAAATTCTAATAATTATCTATCGACATTGTTTTTTAAAATAATAAAATACATTTTTAAATATAAACATTTTTTGTAATTTAATTTATACTACAAATTTAAAATAAATAATTTTATTCAATAATATTTATATTTAATCTTTGTAACGGACAAAGTATTTATATTCTTAGTTATTTTTTTTTATTATACATTTTATTTTGTTTATCTATTTTTTTGTTTATTTTGTTTTTCTATTCCCCTATTTTATTAACAAAGTTATTTGGTCGCATTATTCTTAAAATGTAATATATATATATAGATATTATATTTCACATAAGGGGAGGGACCATCCCTCCAAGTTTTAATATTTTTTAACAGTTGAGAATGGACAGTGGAACTAGTGAGATATCATCCTGATATGACCTGTATTTATCACGTCCCGTGATATAATTATTTTGTATATAATCATTTTTATTATCACACCCTGTGATACAGTTTAACTAGTGATATCATCCCGATATGACCTGGTATTTATCACGTCCCGTGATATAATTATTTTGTATATAATCATTTTTATCACACCCTGTGATACAGTCGAACAAGTGATATCATCCTGATATAACCTATACTTATCACGTCCCGTGATATAATTATTTGTGTATAATCCTTATCATCACCCCCTGTGATAATTATTTCTGCTAATTCCAGTGATAATAGTGAATTACATTTTCTTATTTTTCTATTTAAAATTTGTATACTTTATTTGTTAATTTTTTTATTTTATTTAATTAAAGTAAATTAATGTGAACATTATTATTGTGTTTTCCCTTTTCCCTTAATTTTTCAACACTCTTTTATACTTTGGGATATCCAAAGTTGGCGCCCATCATTAACTTAACCTAATTAACAATTCACGGTCATCGTGGGTCATTACAAGTGCCTCATACTTAGATCCCCTTATAAATTGGCACCCAACGTAAGAGGATCGTCTACAAAGTGACCCCAACTTGAAACGGTCCTCCTTACAAAGTGGCAGCCCAACGTGAAGCTCGATTAGTCATCCATTACAAAGTGGCAGCCCAACCTGAGGCCCGATTAGTACACCACGGCTCCTGAGAAAAGTACATTATTCATCTTTGGTGAGCAGTATCATCACTTTTTCATCTCAACAGACTTATAGTACAATTTAATATTTAATTAATAAAATAAAAATTTAAAACTTTTACTTTTATACTTTAAATTTAAATAAATCTCTCATATCTCCTTGTCTATTATAATAATATATTTAACACTTGTTAATTATTTTTTTATTTTTAATTTTCACATTTATCTAACAAATAGAATATTTATCTATTTAATTCTAATTCAATAAAAATAGTTTGAATATATTAATATTATTATTAGTTATAATTAATTAATTTATATGTTTAATTTGTAAAAATTTTTTTTTTTTTTTGATTTTTAAATTTTATTCTACTACATTATATTTAAATTAATGAATTAATAAAATTGATAAAATATCACTATATTTTCAAATATTTATATACTTTTTACATATTTTAAATTATATTACAATTATCTTATTTTATAATTAAACATTGTATAATTCAATTGTACGCGACTAAATAACTTTTAATTTTGATTAATTAATTAATTTTTTTTTCTCTTTGGTTAACATTAAATTTAATTATCCTATTGAAAATGTCATTTTTCGGCAAAGGGAAAAAGGAGGATCTTATCCTTTTAGCACAGGAATTAGGAATAGTTATGAATTTAGATTCTCGTAGGATCGATATAAAAATGACATCACGTCATTGCCTGATTATGATGAAGACCTTACACGGGAATTACTTATGACCATCATAGAGGATAGGAAGGAAAAAGAAGAAAGAGAAAGGGAGAAAGAAGAAAGAGAGAGGGAAAGGGAGAAAGAAGAAAGAGAGAGAGAAAGGGAGAAATTAGAAAGGGACAGAGAAGAAAGAGAAAAGGAGAAGGAAAGACAATTTGAACTAGAGAAACTCCGAATTCAAACCGTAGTGAACCAGGTAGAATCACCAACCCCACTTCAACCGAAAGTAGATATATTGAAATTCTTACCTCTTTTTAAAATTAACGATGACGATATTAATACATATCTGCGTCTTTTCGAAAGACAAATGAATTTTCTTAGCATATCTGAGGATGCATGGGTCACTTATCTTATTTCGGTCTTACCCACAGATATTACCACTCTAATAATTAGAGAACCAAATGAAGTCGCCCAAGACTATCAACATATTAAGAAGCTCCTACTTCACCGATTTAAATTAACTACGGATAAAATAAGAAAACTTTTCTCCACCTCCAAGAAGACATCGGAAAACACTTGGAAAGATTTTTACTTCAATCTACGCGGTTATCTAGAAGCCTGGCTATCCGATCTAAAAATTGAAAATTTTGATCAACTTAAAAATTTGATCCTAGCTGATCAAATGAAGAGAAAGTGTTCATCCGAATGCAAAGATCACTTCCTCGACTCTTGGGAAACACTGATAGATCCCCTCGATCTCGCAGGAAAATTCGACTCCTATGATAACTTAAGGGCCCCATTTTCAAAAACAATCCCTTCAAATAAATCTATCGAACCCCCTAAATCGAAATATTATGATCGGAAACCCTTTAGAAACTCACAACCTCGTGAAAAACAAAAAGAAGAGACTGACTCTTCAATAATTCGTTGCTACGGCTGCGGAACTCCAGGAGTCACAAAACCTAGGTGTCCAACTTGCAATCCGAAGCAGGAAATTACCAACGCACAAGCCTTACAGTGTGACGTTACTACAGATAGAGATACTAAACTCGCTCTAATAGAAGCCTCCATCTATGAACTTTCTGGTTCTATTTGTGTTGACAGCGGGGCCACTCGCTCTATTGGCGGTCAGCGTCTTCTCAGCTATTTAAGACAACGAGGAGAATATTTTAAAGTAGATAATCTTTCCTTAACTCTAGCTGACGGGAAAAAGCGTATACATTCCGTGTTATTAGCTACAGTTCCTGTAAAAATCAAAAATCAAATAATACATATAGAAATGATATTCCTACCCAATGTTAGTGGAAATAGATCACTATTAGGTCTTGACTTCCTCAGAAAAGCAGGTTTAGTATTAGATATGCGAAACAATCGCTGGTATTTTCATAATTATCCTAAGAGAAAATACAAATTTATTCGAGAAAATCTCTGCACCACTGAAGAAAATAATACTGTTGTTGAAAACACTATTCAACTAACTGAGGAACAGAACATAAAACTTGCCCATTTATTAACAGAACATGAAACTGTCTTTCAACCAGGGGGAGAGCCAACTCCTTACGCTGAACATGATATAAACACAGGCGGTTGTTTGAATGCGCTGCAAAGGGCCGTCGATTCCATGGACGGTACCAAAGTCAGCAAAGAAGATCCTGCTGTCCGATATAGACAGCTGGTGGGGTCTCCGAGAGCCCATCGGGGCCCACCAGGAGTTATGGAGCCACCACAAACTCAAAAACATTTATTTACTCAAGGACTTGTTCCCCCTCATACATCAGCATTGCGTCTAAGCCACGACACGCGTTCTACTCCAGTAGTTCCTCTACGTAAGCGAGGAAGGCCAAAAATTGTCCGTTCCTAGGGCTGATCCCTCAATCAAAAGACCTCGGAATCAGAGGGGGAGGATGTAACGGACAAAGTATTTATATTCTTAGTTATTTTTTTTTATTATACATTTTATTTTGTTTATCTATTTTTTTGTTTATTTTGTTTTTCTATTCCCCTATTTTATTAACAAAGTTATTTGGTCGCATTATTCTTAAAATGTAATATATATATATAGATATTATATTTCACATAAGGGGAGGGACCATCCCTCCAAGTTTTAATATTTTTTAACAGTTGAGAATGGACAGTGGAACTAGTGAGATATCATCCTGATATGACCTGTATTTATCACGTCCCGTGATATAATTATTTTGTATATAATCATTTTTATTATCACACCCTGTGATACAGTTTAACTAGTGATATCATCCCGATATGACCTGGTATTTATCACGTCCCGTGATATAATTATTTTGTATATAATCATTTTTATCACACCCTGTGATACAGTCGAACAAGTGATATCATCCTGATATAACCTATACTTATCACGTCCCGTGATATAATTATTTGTGTATAATCCTTATCATCACCCCCTGTGATAATTATTTCTGCTAATTCCAGTGATAATAGTGAATTACATTTTCTTATTTTTCTATTTAAAATTTGTATACTTTATTTGTTAATTTTTTTATTTTATTTAATTAAAGTAAATTAATGTGAACATTATTATTGTGTTTTCCCTTTTCCCTTAATTTTTCAACACTCTTTTATACTTTGGGATATCCAAAGTTGGCGCCCATCATTAACTTAACCTAATTAACAATTCACGGTCATCGTGGGTCATTACAAGTGCCTCATACTTAGATCCCCTTATAAATTGGCACCCAACGTAAGAGGATCGTCTACAAAGTGACCCCAACTTGAAACGGTCCTCCTTACAAAGTGGCAGCCCAACGTGAAGCTCGATTAGTCATCCATTACATCTTGACTTATTTATAACTTGAATTAATCCGAACTTAAGTTCGTTTTGGCAATGCAAGCTTGCGCATTCCCAGATGTTTTTATAATATTATATTTGTAATAAAGCAAGAATGTTGTATTTTATCATCTTTTCTACAATAATTACAAAAATGACTTAAATCAATACAATAATAATAATATAAAAGACACTATTTTTTAAAATAATGTTTTAGTTGCAGCAGCTGATGAAAATCAAGGATATGGAGAGGCGGTGATTGGTGTTTTAACCGCTGTTATGCTCCTCTTGCTTGTGGTCTTCGTAGTTATTCTAGTACTTAGTAGAAGACATAAACTCCAAGGATCACCGACTATTCTTCGAAACCCATTTGGAGTCACCATCAATATGAAGGCAAATATTACATTAATATCGAATTTTGTAATTATTGTTTTTTTTAAAACTAATTTGATAATCCAATTATATGAAACTTGAAGATGAGGGTTCAATTCAACCCATGTTAAAAAATTAAAATTAATTTTAATTTATGAAATAAAAATAAAAAATATCGATTTTTAAAAAGATTAATTTAATTATTTAGAATTTGAAATTAATTAATTAATAAATTAAATATATTTTTTTAATTAGAATAATTATAATTAAAATAAATAATCCAATCTATTTAATGAATTTAATGATAGGAAAAAAATAGATTTTGCAATTGCAAATGATTTTTCATTTTGATTAGCAGGATCTCCTATTGAATTTGGCTCCAATGGGCAACGGGGTGGCTGGTGGTGGCACCATTGGCGGAGGTAGTTTAAGTGGTGGTTGCGGGGGTAGTAGTATTGGTGGTTTAAGTCTCAGTGGGGGATGTACCGCTCCAGGGTCACTTATGGCAGGCAGCGAAGCTGCCACCCCCCTTGAGCCCCCTCAGCCTGAAGAACCGGAGAGTCCTGAAGATGAAGAGGAGCCCATTTCGGATGTGGCCTCCTCACCACCGACTGCACCGCCTCCTCCCCCACCTCCACCACCGCCAACCACCACTTCCTACTACTCAGGCCAGCAGCAATCATCGTACGCCACACTGAGGTCGAGGGACTACGGTTCATCTCTGGTCCATTCCTCTCGATCAGCATCAACACCACAAGGTTTTTCTTTTTAACATACATACAAATGAATTTAATTAATTAAGTATATCAAATTAATTAATTATAAATATTTTTAATAATCACATATATGGTATAATTTGTTTTCATTTTGGTTAGAAATTTAATTTTTAATTTAATTAATCATTTAATTATTATTATTCATTTTATTAATCATTTGTCGATTAAATATTAAAATATTAACTTTTAGATTGTTTCAAATTTATTATGCATTTTTTAATGTTTCTTAATTAATGTATTTATTAAAGCTTTTGTGGTTATTTTGATAATTATTAAAGGAATTTTTTTAAAAGACCACATTATTTGTATAAAATTATTTATTAAATTAAAATAATTGTACAACGTTTCAACTGCTTATTCTGCAGTCGTTTTCAAGTAACCGTACGCTTGCTCCGATTCAAGCGGACTAATGCATGTTGGGACACGTCACCTCTTATATAGGCAGTGATATTGGCGCCAATTTTTGGCTCCAATTTTTGCCGCCAATTCTTAATCTCAACATGAAGTCAGCAGCAATTGTCAAAGCAAGCGTTTACAATCAAGAAGTATGATAGTGCATTATGTCTCTATAATAAAGATAGTAAATTATTTCTATAATCAAGATATATACATAAATACACATTAGACTAATTATATTTCATTCAATATGACAAATTTTACTCATCCAACACTATGTTCCACATCTTATTAAGTCTATATCCATCCTCTTTATTAATATTATTGAAACGTTGTACAATTATTTTAATTTAATAAATAATTTTATACAAATAATGTGGTCTTTTAATAAAAATTCCCTTAATAATTATTCTTAATTAAAATTTTAAAAAATATCATAAGATATATTCTGTTCAAATTTTATTGTATCTTTGATTTGGGTGGATTTTGTGAGAGTGAAAAAGTCTAGATTGATATGGTCCTTATATTTATATTGCTGCATGACTATCAGTCATATAGTTTATTTATATTAATTATAGGAATATTTATCAATTCTTATTCAGGCTAATAAAAAATCAAATTTTTATATAAAAAAAAAAAAGTAATCTTTCAAATATTTTTAATTTACACTTAATGAATAAAATAGTGATGTTTCCCCTGGGAAAAATATTCTTGAGATACCCATTAAAAAAACACTTATGTTGATAAGTTGTACTTGAAAGATGTTGCTTGGTATTACACCTCAATACAAGAGAGCGAGAAGAGAAAACTTGAAGAGGCAGACCCATAGTAAGAGGGTGGCGGAAATGAAGGGCTCCTTTTGTTAGTTCATGTTTACAAGATAAGGGACCTCATCAGTTTTCTGACTTTAATAAAGAGAAAAAAACTCTCATAGCAAATATATATATATTAAATGTAATGAAAGAAAAAAGTTCATTATAAAAAAAAATTGGAAAATCTGTTATTTACACAATGCAGACCAACTCATTAAGAGCTCTGAGAGTTTAATCATTTTCAGGATGAAGAAAAGTTTTTTATCCGCTTAATTCATGTCAAGATCAGACTATCTTTTCTTTCTTAGGTCATTAAGCGATATATTCCATATTCAATCATTTATAGATTTAATTTAAATAGCACAATACTTTGTAATATTAATATTTTAATAGACAATAGAATTTATAATGCATTTATTTCAATGATTTTCTATTTATTTATAAATTTATTTTACAAATCTATTCAGCGTTTTTCAATGATTTTATAATGAGGTGAATTTATCAAATTAATTAAATTTTAAGAATTATATTAAATAGTAGAAAAAGGGGCAACAGGGTGAGAGGCTAGCGTCGTTGACTCACATTCAAGATGGTTCCGGGTTCAAGTTCCAGGCCTAGCAAGGGAATTTCTCTATGGGACGAAGTCAACCCAGCCTCCGGGATCAACATTGGGAAGTTTTTTTATTTTTGAATATTTATGCCACACTGGTATATATATATATAAATTTTCGGAGTTATAGTCTGTTTTATTTATTGTATTTCACTAAAATCGACTATACTTGATTAATTTTTATGAATTATTTTAGACCAAGAGAAAGTAATTTATTGATAATTTAATTAAATTTAATGTTCTATTTGATTTTTTTTTTGATTCATAATCTGCAAGTTTATTATTGTTTCATTCGTCCTATTATTGTTATTGTTGGACATTTCATAAACTTGTTCGGTTATTGTTTGATATATAATTTAAATTTATTTTACCTTTTTCCTCCCTCCTAATAATTAATTCTTCATCATAATTTTCACTTAAATTTTCATTGATTGAATATTTACTTAACTACTCTACAATATTCCAAGAACAGCCACAATTGAAATACATTTAAAAAAAGAAATGGGATTATATTAATGTTAAAGAAATTGTTTCATTTCTGTTCAGAAATTTAAAATAGGAAATCAATGTATCATATAATAAATTGATTTTCAATTATTATATTTTAAAAAATGTGAAAGTAAACATTAAAAAAAAATTTTATTAAAATATCTATGTTAAATTATTATTCAATAATAAAAAACATAACATTATGATGATGATTATGTAATGTAAACAAGCATACAGCCATAAAAATAATATCAAGTGAGCTTACTCAACTAAATGTTTATTCAAAAAAGCAATTCAACTTTAAAATATTATTAAATAATTTACATAAATATAGGTTTTTTATTTATCAATCTTTGGTAGTTCTGATAAGAAGTCAATAATACATGTAGAAGTGAGGTTAGATTTCTTTATATTCATATTATTATTATATTACTTTTTATTTAGTTATTAGTATTTTAAATTACCTTTGAAATGTTAATTAATTTTAAATTAATACTTGTCATTGTTTGTATTTATATTAATTATTTTTCTTATATTTAATAATTGAATTAAGCAGGACTCCGCTCTAGAGGACGGCAAAGTGGGCATTAGTCGGGGCGGCAAATCTGAAGGGCATCATTTTGGTTATGAATATAATAAATTTTTATAGATTCTAATTTTGTATTAAATATAACTTTTTATATTTAAATTAGATAACTATAAATATTTAATTTGTTTCTTTTTTTTATCTATCATATTTGGGATCTCATAAATAAAAATAGTGTACGCTCGCATCTCTATTTATAGAAAAACCTTTGAATTATTTTGATATCCTCTTCAATAGCCTATTCAATCGTGTGACTAGAAAATAATCCTGAATAGCGTCCATTCTATCCTTTTTTATTCTTGACCTTTCATTTCAAGTCCTCTTCTTAGATCACTCAATATAGGATATGAATATCTTAGTATTTTTCAATTCACCTTAGTAACTACATATTATAAACATAAATTATTTCATATTAGATCAAAGCGTAGCTCAAATTTTATAGTATTGACCTATGGGACTTGAGGAGGAGAATTTTAAACTCATTAATCATTAATAATTTTGAATATAAAATGAAATTGATTTATATTTAAAAAAAATAAATAATAAAATATCTAAAATGGCTGGAATGATCTTATGTCAAATTTATATACTATATATATAATATATATATTTACATATTATGTAAAATAAAAAATTAAGGACATTAACACACTATGAGCGGGGCGGGTATTTGTACCCGTTGCGGGGACTGCCACTTATAAACGGGGCGGGTATTTATACCCGTTGCCACTCATATGAGGGATATATATTAGTTATCGTTTAAAATAAGTAATTTTAAGTGACACAAGGGAAAATATATATTATATAAGTGGCAACGGGTATAAATACCCGCCCCGCTTATAAGTGGCAGTCCCTGCAACGGGTACAAATACCCGCCCTGCTCATAGTGTGTTAATTATATCATATAAGTAATAATTGAATATATATATATGTCAATATTTAGGAATATTTTGTGAAATTTACACTTGCAAATTCCTTTATCAATTCATTCCACCTTGAATTAAATGATATGTGATTATTTGAATATTATTAATTAGATAATTAGGTAATAATTATAGAATATTATATGACTTAATGATATTGAAATTTCAGTGCCAGGCCAATCATCGGATACAGATGATGGCACGATTGACATCGATGCCGCTTCGCCTCGCTCACCGTTAACCACATCCTCTGTTGCTGGTGGTAGTCTCAGTTCACTTCGTGGATCAGGAACTCACCGACACAATTCGACTGGAAGGATTATGTCCGAAACCACCTCCCGGAAGAGATATCATACAGCTCCACGGGGTGGAGACAAGCATAGGGGTGCACCACCCCCCGCTGTGGCCTGGCATTTGGCACCGAGTATGACTTCTGGTTATAAAGCTCCTCGAGGCGAGAGTGTCGAACTTCTTCAAGCCCCGAGATATTGTCTTCGACCTTTGGAACAAATGGGACAATGTCATGCAGGAGAGGTAAAACAAATATTTTTTTTAGGTTTTTCTGTTTAGTAATTAAACAAAATATTTTTGAAAAACTTTAATATATATCAATGTATTCAGGTGTAAGTAGTAATTAAATGGAAAAGAATTAGAGCAGTGATTCCCAAAGTGGGCGGTAGCGCCCACAGGTGCATTTAGGGAAAATTACTTATATATTACTTTTCTATTCTGAATTCAATAAATATATACATAATTTCAATGTTTCTTTATTTATAATATTTTGCAAATAGGTACATTTATCTTTCTGTTTAATTGTTATTAAAATTAAAAAAAAAGTTAATTTCCAGGGGGCACTGAGTAAATTTTTTTCTGAAAAGGGGGCGTTTGGTCAAATAGGTTTGGAAACCACTGAATTCGAGAATAAAGTTTCTAGTTAAAACAATTTATTCATAATAATAAATATTTTTATATCACAGTATATTTTAATATAAAACAATATTAAAATTAAAATATATAATAAATATATTCCAATATCTCTCTTAACAATTATTTGAAAAAGGTAATAAGGTTTATAATTTGTATGAATAACATAAATTTGATATTTTCTTAATTATTTTAGAATTAAATTAATAATTTATTAAAATGTTTCTTTTTTTATTTATTATATTTAATAAATTTTCTTCTGTGATGTGATTTAATAAAAAATAATATTGAATTGTATATATAAATTTTTAAATTAAAATATTTGAATTTGTTTAAATTTTAACACATGTATCAATCATAATCAAATAAAATAGAAAATTTTGAAAATCAACGTGTTAGTAAATTTGAATATTTTATTATAATATTAAATAAAATATAAGTATTATTTGACAATATTTATGTACCTCATACAATTTGGTTGGGTAAATGAATTGGACTGGTATAGGATTCAATTTATAAGTGTTTTTCTAATTTTAGAAGAATATCTATGTGGATTAAGGAGGAATTAGACAAGATTAGATCAAATCTAATCTCACTAAAAACTTTCAATATTTCTGTACACAAATTATGACTCATACTTTTAAATTAAATCGTATTTAAATAAAAAAATAAATATTTGAATTGATTTAAATTTTGTGTGGTTGTGGGAAGACCAAATAAGTTAAAAAAGTTACTTTTAGTTTTATAAACCAAATAAATAAAAAAACTAATTACATTTAGACTTTAAACCAAATAATACGTATTAATTTTTGGATTCGGGGGGCAGAACAGCTAGTTGGAAATAAAATTTACTTTTAAATTGTATATGTAAATATTTACGAATGTGATGATTTTCGTTATAATATTAAAATATAAATAATATATATAGATCATGAAAAAGATCTCTGCAAAAGGAAAAAATAAGTTGACCTGTGGCCAGGTCCGAACCCACCGACTGTTTGAAATAAATTAATTACCAGCTACAGAAACAATTTCAAATAATTTTAATATATCTATTAATGTAATAAAAAACAGATATGGATACATAAATAATAAATATAAACATTTTTAATTTTATTTTATTTATAATATATATGCAAGACCAGGCTGTGACGTCATGAATGGCTGGATGACGTCATATAATTTTAAATCAAGAAAAAACTAATAAATATGATTTTTCTCGAGGATAAAACCAATACAAAGTGCATGATTCGTGGTGATATATAAAAAAATCTCCTTTGGTGTGAAAATAACCCTTTCCTTCCTATCGTCGATCGCTAATACTACCACTTCCGGTTTCCGGAATTGCACCAAAAGTTGATCAATTCATCCCACTGATGCATTAAGTAAATATACCAAATTTCACCAAAATCGGTTGAGCCGTTCAGGCTGTACACATCTATACGGACGGACGGACAGACGGACGGACAGACATCATGCTAAAAATACTTTTTTCTGTTTAGAAAATGCATGATTCGTGGAGATATGTAAAAATCTCCACATGTGAAATTTGGTGTGAAAACAATACCTCCCTTACTATCGTCGGTCGGTAAAAATTAGCTGGAGTGTCTCCACTCGACTATCTTGCAATTTGAATTGGATTAAATAACATAATATATTATATTTAAATTAAATTTAATTAATTATAAATTATAAATTAAAATTAATAAATAATATTTATTAAACCAGCGCGTGTTTGGCTCTTTTTTGATGGCACCACGTCACGTGTTGGTGCGTGAGATTTGCAGTGTTAAAAAATTAATTCTGGTACTTTCAGGGATTCAATCAAGCCGAAATTCTATATATAGCAGTTTTATACAATTTTTAATCATGTGAAAAATTATCAAACATATATCTTTATTTTTACGGTCACTTTAGAGGAAAAAAAAATCAAAACGTTGTAGGTAATGACTCTCTTCCGGTTGAGCTACATTTCTCAAAAGTTGATATAAAACTATGAATTTTGAATAATACCAGTATATCAAATTTCATCATTCTAGCCCAAACCATTTTTGCGTAATCTTACATACACACATACACACAGACATTTTTCTCAATCTTAGTGAAAATGACTCAGGGACCTTCAAAACGTATAATAACATCAAATTCTTGGAATCGAAAATATTCATGATCGCAATACTATCTCTGACGAGATAGTAAAAATATTTTATATAAATTTAAGTAGTTATTTGAGAAAATAAATAAAATGAATAAAATTCATATTTATATTTACTTCACTTCTGATACAATACATTTATCAAACAAACATCATTAATATACTGATATTATTATTTTTGAAAATAAATATATATTTTTTTAATTTGCAGGTGGTCGTTTGTGAGGGAAACGGTTTAAATGATTTGGTCCCGGATGCTGGGCGTTTGGTTGCTGTACGGACTACCTCTGCCGACACCCTCGCTGGACTCGACAGTCTTCGTGAATTGCGTTTTCTCGCAGCTCTAAGCGATCCAAATATAGTCAAACTCTTAGCTGTTTGTACAAATGAACAACCCCACTGGGCTGTATTTGAATACCCCGAAATGGGTGATTTAGCACATTATCTACAATATCGTGTACCAAAGACGGCCACATCTCTACGAGGTTCGGCTACTAATTTACAAGGACTAAGGTGGAGGATAATTTACGAAATGACAATACACCTTAATTTGCATGTTGTATCTACGCCTATTAAGCATCATAGGGCTCTGGGGGTTCCAAATACTATTATCTTATTCAACTAACAACTTGCATAAATACATTTTAATATCAATTGATATTTTTATTCAATTTTTATTTAATTTTTCTCTCTTTAATAAAAAAATAAAATTTAAAAAAAAATTATAAAATTTTAAAAATGGCTGAATCTTTTAAAAATATTTATTTAATATTTTATATTAATATCTTTTTAATCTTTTATAAAATATTAATATTTAATATATAATTTATAAAATTATTTATTCACCCCTTTCTATTCTATTGAAAGATATATTGATTCAATAGAATAATATTATGACTCAATAATTTTTTTGTTTAAAAAATATTTTTTAATTAAATTATACTTATATTTAAAGATTTTAATAATTAACAAACTTAAAATATCAATTAAGTACTTAATAATCTAAATTTGTTTTTATCTAAATTTTTAAATTAAATATTTATCATTTTCATTAAATATTAATTTTATAAAGGTATACCTTTTCCAACCTTTGTGGCGCCCCAACCCCCCTGGGGGGCGCGAGACTTTTGCGAAGGTATTACAACCAATTCCAAGTGCTCGTGAAGAAAATTTTCGATTTTTTTTCAATTTTTTCAATATGGTTCTTAAAAAAAAAAAAAATAGGTAAGATGATTTTGTGACCACACAAAAAGGTTGGAAACTACTGCATTAAACTTTTAAATTCATTATAAAATTATACAAATTAAAATTTTTAATTTTCAACAATTAATGACAAAAACTGATCATATTGATCTGACTAATTTGTAAATGATTGATTTCAGTTTTGGTTGTCTCATGTTTATGGCAACCCAAGTGGCATCAGGTATGCGTTATTTGGAATCTCGACATGTCGTTCATAAAGATCTCGCTGCGCGTAATTGTCTCGTTGGACGAGGTTACCTAATAAAGATTGCAGATATTGCTGCATGCAGCCCGCTCTATCGGAAAGATTACAGTGAGATTGGGGGGCGTCCGGCTGCACCAATCCGTTGGCTCCCTTGGGAGAGTATTCTTCTGGTAAACTTAAATTAAAGAAAAAAAAAAATTAAAATAAAATAAAATAAGGTTTGTAATATGTTGTTTTATTTTTTAGGATCGATATACGTGTTCTAGTAGTGTATGGTCTTTTGCCGTAACCCTTTGGGAGATTTTGTCGCTTGCAAGAGAAAAACCATTCCAGCAACTTAGCAATGAACAGGTTATTCGAAATGCTGAACATATGTATTATGGAGGAGAATTACAGGTAATATTTATTTATCAAAGAAATATTATTTATTTAATTCTTTAAAATAAAACTGTTATTTTCCAATCAATTATAGTTCAAAAGAATAGGTGAATTTTGAATTTGTTGGGGCAATCACGAGAGTAAGATGCCCGAAGATAAATATATTAATATAATTGTTAATGACTTTTTGTCTGTACGGTCGCCGTGTGTGATAAGGTCTGAAAAAAGGCCTCAGATCGTGGAATTAAGGCTATAATTAATGAAAAGAATAAAGTCAGTGTTTTTCTGATATAATAATTATGTTATTTTTAATTAAGAACTAAGATTTTTCAACAGCTGTTAATTGACAATTGTTGAATTAATTACATGTAATAAAACACCTTAAAGAATTGTTAATGATTTGATAACAAATTCTTTTAGAGAGAAAACTTAATATCTAACTTAAATATATATATACAAATTAACGATAATGAAGGGGAACACTGGTGATAAATGTTTTTAAGTATGAATGTTCAATGAATAAGGTGACAAACAACGATACCTTTTTTCTATGAAAAGTGTGGATCGAAGGTGTTTTGCAATCGAAACCGCCAAAGATGAAGATGCAGAATGGATTCAAAGCTTTCTTCTCGAAGCTTTGAAAGTGAGCGTGTGTGATGAGAAGAATAACTCCTCGATGAATTGGGATGTTAAAGTGGAGATCTGAATATCTCTAGGTACCGCTAGAAAACACATTAGCATGCAACCCTAGAGAGTTGTGTGATATCGAACAGTGTAAAGGAACAGAAACCTCTTTTCACGTTCCAACGAAGATGAAGATGAATAGAAATTTAACAAAGAATATAAGAAAACAATTAGAAGTTGCTCAAAAGAAGTCTGATTCACAAGTAAATGAGAGAGAACAAACCAAAGGAAAGGGTGTTAAAGAGAGGGGTCCTCTCCTCATTACTGGTTAAGTTCTGCTCTCAAAGAGGGAGTGGGCTCATTCTAGAACCGCCTCTTAGCAAAATTAGCGCTCGTTCAAGCCAAATCAAAAAACCCACGGCATGCGAACTTTGTACCAAAACGGCGTCAACACAATTATTTCGAAAAGTAATTATTTATTCATTAATATCCAGTTTGTTCCCTTCAAAGTAATTCCCCTCAGATATAATCCACTTATGCCAGCGCTTCTTTCAATAGTCGAAGCACTTCTGAAATGTACTTTTTGGTATGGCCATCAACTCGTTCCTAGATTCCGAATTTATCTCATCAATTGTGGCAAAACGCTTTCCATTCATTGGTCTCTTCAGTTTTTGGAATAGGGAAAAGTCGTGTCATACGGTGTTTGAGGAATAATTACGGTGTTGTTTTTGGTCAAAAAATCACGAAGAAGCAATGATGTGTGAGCTGGTGCATTATAGTGATGCAGAATCCATGATTTGTTTTTCGACCATTCCGATCGTTTGATTTTTGATCGTATTGCTGCTTCACGTAAACGTTGTATTCATTATTTTTTTTTAAGTAAAAAATCGAAGAAAACACAAAACATGACTAACTTGTCAATTGTCAAAAATAAACTACTAATCCAAAATGGCTAATAATGTCAACATATGATAAACATATGTGTACAAACATAACAGAAAAATGTCAATAATCAAATGTACACAGCTCGCGAAAATTCAAATTTCACCTCTTCTTTTGAACAAACCTCGTATATTAAATATTTTTACGTTTGTTCGAAAAAAATGAATGAACTTGAAATTTCATAAAAGAGAAAGATACATTTTTATTAAGATTTTATTCATTCATTTAAATAATTTAATTTGTTTCAAATATAGAGGCTAAATTCAATTAATTTGAATATTTTTGTAAAGATTCAATAAAAATTGATATTTAGACATTATAAACAATTATTTTCTTATAAGATATATATATTGAATCTAAAATAAAATAAAAAATCAGAAAACTAGATAATTTAGTATATTAATGATTAACATAATGTAAAATATTTTTATTCTAGTTATTACTATATACTTTTCTTCTTTTTAATAATAGTAATAATAATAATAATAAAAAAATGAAAAATAATTGAATTGTTTTGTTTGATTTTAGGTTTTATTACCCAAGCCAACCCTTTGTCCGGTTGAAGTTTATGAATTAATGTGTGAATGTTGGAGGAGAGATGAATCCAGCCGACCAACGTTCAAAGAAATTTATATGTTCCTGAAAAGGAAAAATATAGGATATCGACCTGGTGATTAATAAAAAATTAAAAAGAAAAATATGTAATCGAAGCTTTATGTAAAAAGAAAAATTGAAATGGCAACACAAAAATATAAACAAACCAAAAAATACTATTAGTATATGAATTATTATAAGACAGAATAAAATTCAATATAAGGTGCTTCCAGTGTGCGATGAGATACCCAAAGAAACAATCATACTAATTAATATCGTATTTAGATGAAAATTGATTGTCAAACACAATTCTTAACTATTAAATATAATGTAGTTAAAATAAATATTCTGCCAATTTTATTAAATAAAGAAAAATTTACAAAATTGGACCCGGATGCCATTTGTAAATACGTTATAAAAAAATCGTTACTATTAACACACTTATAATAAAAATATACTAATTCAATATGTATATATATAATATATATAAATAATATAAATACTTTTTGATACTGAATAGTTTCTCAATTCATATAAATTAAATAATGAATTGAATTCATACAAATCGAAAAAACTAAAAAAAAAATTAATATAAATATCATTTTTATCATTTTATAATATGTAATTATATTAATAATTAAAAAAATAATAATCATAATAAATATAGAATTAAGGGCAATTTTTATTCTCTCTTTTAAGCTTAATTATATTTTATTATTATTATTATTATTATTTTTATCTAATTAAATATTATTGATCATAAAATTATTTTCCTTTCAATATTAAAATATTAAATAAATTTCTTTATTGAAAGCTCTATTTATAAAATATCAGAAATTAAAATAACCATTTGCACTACTCAAAATTTTAATAGCAGAAATTTTGTATATATTTACATGAATCTATGAAAAAAATACAAACTTACTTATAAATAAATTATGAATTTCTTTAAGAAAATTTATTAAATTACTTTAAAAAATATTATAATAAAATTATATTCTCAACTAAATTTTGAAATTCTGATTAAAGAATATTTATTATTTGAAATTTTAGTTAATCTAATGACATTAATCACATACTTTTCCGACCTTTTAATTAAAGATTTTATTATTTAATTATTAGCATTTTTCTAATGCAGTAATGTATTCAGGAAAATCAAAGATGGATCTTTGTAAGGTTTCGAGATGTAACTTTTCAATACTAATTATTTAGAATAAAGATTATTATATAGTATGTTCATATTTATTTCTGTACAAATTGAAATTTTATAAGCTGATGAATAAAATTGGACTTTGTATATCCTTAATCTTATCTAATATATTTTACAAACAGAAAAGCATTTTTTTTATTATAGAATTTGTTTTTACATCCATGTATATTTATTTAACTGATATAACCTCATATAAATCTTTTTATAAATACACTTATTATTTCTCTTATATTTTATTTATATAATAAGCGATAAATGTAGTTACTTTATACAAAGCATATGTACACTATGATGATTAAAATAAAGCATTATTTTTATGAAATATTAGGATTACAATAACTAATTATCTCCTGAAAATAATAGTTCATTATAAAATAATTCCAGAACTTTGATATTTTAGAAATGACAATTTTTTGTTCAAAAGCGGCATTAATAATAATACTCTCATATACTGGAATTCTCGAATGTATTCTTTTTCTAGTTTTTTTCACGTTTTTGAAAAAGATTAAGTAAATAGTAAAAATAAAAAATTTTTAAGAAGTCCCAATGGCCAATTATTTTGATATCATTCATATCATCGATTCTTCAAAAATATTTATTTAAATATCTATTATACATTTTTTTATTTTTATTGATTATATACCTTATTAATTAATTTAAGTTATATATAAGTTTGTGCTTAAAGAATCAGTGACGAACTATATTTCAGGTTCAATTCAATTTTGTGGATGCCTTTTCAATATTTTTAATTGGTCCCCTAAATAGTATATTTCTTAAATATATCTGACATTTTAGCCCGCCTATATATATAGTAAAATATTAATCATTAAAAACTGGTACAAATAATATTATTAATTAATCAATGTGATTGGATTGACTAGCTTTATGTAATATTTTCAAAGTGTTTGTTCTAAGTCATGTTTTGAATAAGTTTTTAGTCTATAAATAAAAAGTTCCAAAAGATTTTTTTTTAATAACATAAATATATTAAAGATGGATGATATAAGATACAATCAATTATGCAAATAATGACTTTTAATATATATATATAATTTTTTAAGATGGTTCAGAAAAAACTTAACTTATTTATGAAAATAATTTATATTGATAAAATATTGATGTACTCCTATTATACCAAGATATTGATTATGATTTTAGTATATTTTTAATTTATTAATAAAAAATGATATATAAAATGTATTTTAATTTTAATAAATTTATTTCATTTTAAAAATTATTATTAATTTTTAAATGAACAATATTAATTGAGCGTAGGAAATTTTTTATACTATTCTTTCTATATTTAATCTATTTAATTAAAAACTCATCATTTTTTAAATATAAAAATAGTGCAACGAATTATATTTATTAATTTTCTAGAAATTCCAAATATTTTAATAGCAAAGTATATAATTTTGAAATTTATTTTAGTTATTTAAATTTTCAAATGAAATAATTATTCTTCTACTTGTGCCTTGGAATCTAAACTATTAAATAAAAATAATACTTCAACTCTATGCTTGTTATTTATTATTTATAAACGACTTATATTATACAATTATCAATTATTTTTGTAAAAAAAACCTTTGTAATTTTTTAATTTAACACCTTTAGAAATATTATAAAAAATAAATTTGAATTAATTAAATGTAACTTTATAAAAATAATTTTTTTTTCTTCAAAGAAATGGAATAATTGCTTCGATTTGGATATTTGTAGCTAATGTTTTTATAAAGAAATGAATTCATTAATAGAAAATTAATAAAAAAATGATTGTAAATAGAAAAAAATATATGTAAATTTTGAAAATCATTATATATATTGCCTGTATTAATTGGATACGTATTTTTATGGTAGACGTAAAAAGAATATATATAAATTAAAATATTATATAAATATAAATACGAAAACATATTTTCCTGTAGTATTCTAATTTTGATTGAAATAAGATAAATTATATATAATCGGTTTGAGAATAAATTGCACATTTCCTTGTTAATTTGCAGATATGTACTTTTGTGATTGAAAAATGAAGAAATCTAGATAAATGAATTTTAATGATTTTCTTTTGTTCCAATAAAGGATTTTTACAATTTTCATCAAAATAATAATTTCTATTACTATATATTTATGAAAAGTATATATATTTATTTAAAATATATATATATATATATATATCTTTTTTAAATTAATTAATTTAAATGCCAAAGATAATATAATATAATTTATTTAAAAAAATACAATATTCATTGATCTATAAAAAGATTTTTTGAAAATCTTAATTTATTTCATTCTTTCCTTTGATTTGTGGTTAAATATTTATACATTTTTAAAATATTGTTGTCCAAAAAAATATATTAAAATTTTAAAAATACTTGATTTATAAAATTAATTTTTTTACTGTAAGTTTTATTTATGATTTTAAAAACCCTCTGATGGTCTTATGAAAAGTATTCGAAACTTACATAAAAAGAACATTAAAAAATAAATATTATAAATATATTCTTTCATAAATCCTATTTCCCATTGAAATTAAGAATATAGCTATAATGTATAGATTTTTTTCTGAAATCGTTTTTTTTATAAGCATTGTGAAAAATCTAACAGACCTGTTAATATTCTGATTTCAGATCTCTCTTGTTTTGTCTCTCTTAATAAATTAAAAAAAATAAAATAATATTTTTCAAAGATAAAAAATATTTTGAAAATTTTATGATTAATATTTTGTAACTTAAATCCTTCAAACATTATCTATAAGGAAGTTTCTAGAATAAATTGTCGATTTATTTAAAAAAAAAACTAAAAGATTAAAATTTTAATATATTTTAAATATTTTTTAAGCCATCAATTTGTTTTTTATTTCAAATATATTAGTTATATCTAATTATATTTCCTGAACTCAATGCTATTCGTTATTTAATTGTTAACTGTGTTTTGAGCTATATATATGATGGACATATTAACTACCAAAAATAAAATAAATTTAATTTTTCTATCATAATTTCTCTTCTCTGAAAGTCAATGTATTAAATAATAAATCATTACGCTGTTAAGTTAATTTCTAAATTTATAATTAATCTAAATTAATTTAAGAATAAGGAAAAAAAAATTGTATAATTAATTTTAGTTTAATTTTGTTCATGAGATTTAATTTATTTTAATTTTATATATTTTTGAAATTAATTAATAGCTTTATTTAATTAATTTTATAGTTATCGAGCTTAGAACTGTTTTCTTCAAATTAGGCGGATAGAAATTTATTTGAAGATCATCGAAAACAGCCCTGAAAGGATCTAGGTTAAGTTCTTAAATAATTTTGTTTTTGGAACCAAGAGATTTTATAAGATAAAATTATTTTTTATTGAATAAATTTAATATAAAATTTTAAAAAATACATTAACATTAATTTTAAAAATTAATTTATATTATACATTCAATATATCTTTATATAAATAAATAAAAAGTATATATAATAATATATTATTTTATTACTAAATATATCCTTTATAATCAAAATTAATTTCCTAATTTATAATTAAAAATTTATTAAAATAATTTATTTTAAAATATATAAATTATTTTGATGAAATTTTATAATACTTTACAAATTTGTCGACATAGATTTAAAATACTTGTTTATAAAAATTGGACCATACATATATGTGATTAAAATATTTGATTTAAATAAATAGAGATTCGTTCCAAAAAAGTGGTTATAGAGTGGTAGAGGTAACTGCACTAACGCCATGAACGAGTATTAATGGAGGTAATTCTGCGGTCATTTCAGTTAAATATCCCATGTATTGTTTTGCAACAGCTGTTGTCCCATCATTTGGAGGTGAAGGTAAATAGATGAAACTAGCAGCAGCTTGATCCGAATTTTGCATTATCATTTGATTAATACTGTAAAAATGTTTTTAATAATAAGTATTATTTTCAATAAAGTTTATTATATTTCAAATGAAAGCAATAATTTATTTAAAAAGAAACAATCAAACAAAATATAATGAGATAATAAAAAATAAATTGATAAATTTAATATAATTAAATCTCTTCAGAGCAAAAATATAATAAGAATATAATTTAGTATAAAAATATTTACCTTAAGAGATATGCTCTAGCTTTGTTTTCAGAAAGTACCTCTAAATGAGTTGAAGGAAAAAGTGAATATCCTTTAAGACTTTGATATTGTTGAGGCCAGCTCGAAATCTTTAAAAAATTTCCAATAGAATATATTAGATTAACTAAAATTTTCAATATATTGGGATTTTAAATTAGGTCTATTTTGTTGTGTATATTAAAGAACAAAAAGAATGAAGAGATTAATCAAAGTATTTTTCAGACAATTTTCAAATTTATTTTGAAAAAAATGCCTCGTGTTTTGAGTCGTTCCAAGTTAGGAGCGAATATTCGATTTCCCACTTGAGCATTTCCAAATAAAGGGTCTTTCAAATTCGACGGTTTTTTTAATCCTTAAATAAAATACATAATTTGCATTGATTTCAAAAAAATTTTTATCGGTCATTAAAGTATAGTGAATGACATTTAAACACAACAATTAATATCCGCCATATGTCCACCTCATGCAGCTCCAAATGCGCAATCTTTTGTCAAAATTTTTAGTGACATTTTGGCATAATTGCAGTTCCAATTCACCAATAATGTGAATAATTTTGTCCTTCAGCTCAGGAATCGATTGTGGATCATTCTTATAGACCTGGCTTTTCACATAACCCCAGAAAAGTAGTCCAATGGCCAATTGATATCATCATTTCTGGAGATTACACGTCCAGGAAATTTTTCTTGTAACAACTCGATAGTTTTATGAGGAGTGTGACAGATTGAACCATCTTGCTGAAACCACATGCCTTCCAGGTTATTATTGTTCAATTTAGGCCACAAAAAGTTAGTTATCATTTCACGATATCGGAGGCAATTCACGATAACAGCTTCACTAACATCATTTTCGAAAAAGTATGGAAAAATGACACCTCCTGACCACAACTCACACCAAACAGTAACCCGTTTAGGATGTAATGGTTTGTGATGAATCAGTCGTGGATTTTCCTCACCCCATATAGGGCAATTTTGTTTATTAACATAGCCACCAATTTCAAAATGTTCTTCATCCGAAAAAATGAATTTTTGAGAAAAGCCATCGGTTTAAATGTCATACACTATACTTTAATGACCAATAAATTTTTTTTTGAAATCAATGCAAATTGTGTATTTTATTTAAGGATTAAAAAACCGTCCAATTTGAAAGACCCTTTACAATGATTTTTTAGAAGAATACTAAGAAGAATACTTTGTCATGACTGCTAAAATTCTGATGAATAAAATGAATCTTCATGACAAATGTCAAACCTCTTTGTAACCATTGAAACCAGGTCACTATGAAAGATTCATAATAGCCACAGACATATTTGGAAAACAAACATATAAAATTTGTTCTCTTAATATCAATTTTACCTGATATATTTTAGCTGAAATTCTTAATTGTTGTAAAAGTTGTTTCATTTTATCTTCATTATTTTTAAATGGAGTATTAATTGTAGGAATTTCATTTTCACATAAAAATACTCTAAGTTTCAAATGTTTCCAACTTGGTACCTAAAAAAAATTATTATTACAATTAATTTCTAAAATATTATGTATTATTATTATATATATATTAATATTTCAACATTTTTCTTTAATTATTTAAAAATTGCGAAACATTTTTAAATTAAAAATTAGCTGGAGTGTCTCCACTCGACTATCTCGCAATTTGTATTGGATTAAATAACATAATATATTATATTTAAATTAAATTTAATTAATTATAAATTATCAATAATAAATATTAAACCAGAGCATGTTTGGCTTTTTGTTGATGGCACCACGTCACGTGTTGGCGCGTGAGATTTGCAGTGTTAAAAAATTAATTCTAGTAATTTCAGGGAATCAATCAAGCTGAAATTCTATATATAGCAGTTTTATACAATTATTAATCATGTGAAAAATTATCAAACATATATCTTTATTTTTACGGTCACTTTAGAGGAAAAAAAATCAAAACGTTCTAAGTAATGACCCTCTTCCGGTTGAGCTACATTTCTCAAAAGTTGATAGAAAACTACGAATTTTGAATAATGCTCATGTACCAAATTTCATCAATCTAGCTCAAACCGTTTTTGCGTAATCTTGGTTACATACACACACACATACACACACACAGACATTTTTCTCAACCTTAGTGAAAATGATTCAGAAACCTTCAAAACGTATAAAAACATCAAAATCTCAACATCGAAAATTTTCGTGATCGCAATACTATCTCTTACGCGAGATAGTAACAATCTATAAAAACAATTAAAACAATTTTAATAATGAATTTTAATATATTTTAATTGATTTTAAAAATATAATTATGCAATTATGCATTTATTGACCCTTATGTATGTCAATTTCAGAATCTTGAAAATCTTATATATGTAGAAAAACGTACCATATTAATAATACAAGCAAGTTGAAGCATAAATAGACTTGTTGTATCAAATAGATCATATTCTTCAGGTTGGAAGAAATTTGTTGGCCATACATCTATATATTTATAAGTATTTGATCTAAATAATAATATTAAAATTAATACCATAACTTCTTCTCAACTTATATTATTAAAATTAACTTACTTAGAGATAACTGTTTTGTCTAAATTTTGAAAATGACGACAAATACAAACATTCTTTTTCATTCTTAAAATATCTGAAATAATTCCAACATATTCACTGGAAGATAATAGTTTTTCTTCGTCAGGACTTCTTAAATTAAATAGTGGAGTTCCATCCGCATTGATTAAGCCATCAAATTGAGGGGTTTGGAAGTTACTGCTTCTATGATAATTAAAACAAATTAACATAATATATATTAAAAAAATTATTAAATATGATGAGTAATAACACCACACTGCATTTTATTTATGTTCAAATAAATTTATATATACTTTTAGTTCAATATTTAAGTAAATGTTTAATTCATTTAAATTATGATTAATAAAAAGAAATGTTATAAATATTTACGAATGGAAGAAGTCGATTGGTTCCGAATCGTCATAAAATCCAAGAACGATAGTATTTGGTTTCATTGCTCCTAAACCAGACATGCGAATCATATGTTGAATACCATTTCTGACCGTGTCAGCAACAGTTATTTCAACAAATGCCTTAACCTAAAATAAATTTGTTTTAATTAAATGATGATCATATGTAATATATATAAATATTGTATCTAATCAACACAGCAATTACCTTTAAATGGTCAATTAGTGATAGCCAATGAGGATATTCATCGAGGGTAGGATCTATTTTTAAACGATGGAAGTCTCCTACTTTGACATGACCCAAAACATAAAGTCCACTCTTTTTTAAGTCATTAACAAATTGAATTAGTGGACAAACACTCTTTGGGCTTCTAACCATTAAAAGCATTTGGGGGCGCCAAAATTTTACATGATCTTTTCGAGAATCTAACATTAATAGATATTTTCGAACCTTTAAATAATAATTGAATTAAATAATTTCAAATATCTTTAAATAAAGAAAATAATCCAATAAGCAAAATAAATTATTTAGATACCTGATGAAATATAAGCGCTTGGGATATTGAACCCCAATCAGCGTGTTTAGACGGTGAAAAGAGATGTAGTACAATAACCAATAAAAGACATAAAACAATACTTGAAGAAGCATAAATAGCATTAATGACAAACATCATTAACAAAGTGCCAATTAACCCAATAAGAGCAGTATACCAAGTAAAATATTTAAATGAAGGTCTGAAAAAAAACAATTTAATTATTAAAATATTATAGTTGTAAATTATATTTAGAAAAAAACTAAAAATAATAGTTATATTATTTAAAATTAAATGAATAAATACCATAAATTAAATATATTGTAAACCAAATTTAATACATGTTATTAAAAGATGGTGAAAAAGAATTAATATTTTTCTAAATTCTAGTTCTTATTTACCTGACTTTTTGCATATGATATTGACATCAAAAATTTAATATATAAAATATATAAATATTATTATTTAAAGAAAATTTATTTAATAAAAAAAGATAAAATACTAAAATAATATATACCTAAAATTTGGTGCAGATGTTAATTCAAGTCCAAGACAAGCTAAATTTGTAGCTAAATATGAAAGTAAGAACAAGACAGAATTAATCTGAGCTATTGTATTTAAAGATCCAATAAATAATATAATTTGAACTAATAACCACGAAAAAAGCACGGCTGCAATCGGATTTCCTTTCCAGACTCCTTTAGAAACAAAATGAAGTAAAGAACCTAAAAAAAACTTGTTGGTAAAAATTCAGTTTATTAAAAATTGAAATGAAGAAAAAAAAATTGTTAAATAAATATACCAAAAACATTGTCTTTTGCAAGAGCTTCAAGGACCCTACTTGATCCAATCATGTTGCTTAAGCTAGCTGAAAATGTAGCAGTTAGAATACCAATTGTAACAAAAGGTGGCCATATATTAATTGGAAGCAAAAATATATAATTATTCTGAAGTAAATATCTATCACAAGTTGCTGCGGTTAAGAGTGATACAGCTGTATAACAAAGGAAAGTGAAACCTACTGCAGAAAGAGTACCCTTGGGAATATTACGGGCTGGATCACGTAATTCGCCTGGAAAATTAAAAGTGAAAAAAAATATTAGAAAAACACAGTGTATATTAAAATAAATAATTTTTATTGAAGATTTATTCATGTAATAAAGTACTGATATTTAATGTTCAATAATAAAAATTTGATATAAAATTTTATAATAAATTACCAGACATATTAGCGCCAGCCATAATACCCGTAACACCAGAAAATAATACTCCAAAAACGATAGCAAAATTTACACTTGGATCTCCTGCTGAAGTATAATCCTGACTATAGTTAGACCATAAATTGTTTCGAAGAGTTTGGCTTGAGAGTCCAGTATAGTTTCCAGTAGAATGAATAATTGTTTGATTAATTAAATTATTTCCCAATGGAATCTCAACCTATAAATAAAAAAAATATATATTTTGAATACATATATTTTTTAAAAAAATGATAATATATATTATAATTATTTTTTTAGAATATTAAAAAATATGATGATATTTAATAAAAAAAAATGTTATAAAAATAAAATGAAAGGATTACCTGCATAGGTCCCATTGCTAAAAAGCTTATGAAAGTAGAAAAGAGACAAATACAGACAATTGCAAGAATAACTACACTTGTTTTAGCGAACATTCCAGCTCCAATGAGACACACAATGAGATTAAGCAAATTAAGTACAGAACAATAAAGAAATCTCCACCAACGTCCGTCTGGAAGTAAACCACCTTCTATTGAACCAGCTAAGTATCCTAAAAAAAAAAAGTGGAAATATTATATAATGATAAATTACAAATATTATATAAAATTAATAGATTTTTTTTAGATTTCCTTACCAGATGGTCCAAAATTTTCAACAAACCCTTCAGCGCAACCTACAATATATAATGCACTACTAACAACATTGGCTAGGAAGAAAAGGGTACCTATAGATCCACCAAATTCAGGGCCAAGGGTACGACTTATCATAACTAATTAAGTTAAAGAATTTATATATAAATAAAATATTTTCTATTAAAAATGAATCTGGTTATTATTATTTTTTTAAGGATACAATATGCTCCTCCACCTTCAACAGCACCATTAGTCGATACTGCACAAACTGATGCAACAGTAAAAATTAGTATTCCATAAGCAATTACAAATTGAAAAAGTGTTACAAGTATTCCAGCATTTCCAACAATAAATCCTAAAATAAAAAAAAATGGTTAAAAATATAAACAATAAAATTTATATTTCGAAAGAACATTTTCAATAAATTATATTTTTAATGTTTTGAATATTGAAAATAAAAAATTCAAAGATTGCCATTGAATTTAGTACCAGAAATTCAATTCAGAATATTCCAGAATAGAAACATGATACTGATATTATTTGATAAAGATTATTAGGAGTTTAGGGGAACACTCCTTTATATAAAGTTTCTCCATTTTACATGTATTTTTATATTTTTATATATATATATATTTAATTAAAAAAATTTGGTGATCAATATAATGTATAATAGAAATATATTTTCAAATATATTAAAACTTAACGTTAAAAAATATTTAATTTTTAAATTTACAAATATTTCATTTTTGATTGTGAATATATTGAAAAAAATTTTAATTTGGCTTAAATATCTTACTAAACTATAAACAAGCTAGAAGTTAATAAAAATTAAATAAGGAATTAAGTTTAACGATAACTATTTTAAATAAAAAAGTTTAAATAAGAAAAAGATTTTTACATACCTACTCTAAGGAAAAGCAAGGCACTAAACATTGATAATGCAACTGGACTAAATACCCCGGCAAATGTTCCCAGAGTTCGTCCATGTCTTTGAAATCCTTCAAACTGGACATACCCTTGACTTTGTGACATTGTTGATGTTCCGGCTTCCAAACCTTGATGCATGTGAAATTGAAAAGTAAAAAATTATTTAATTAATTTAGGGGAAAAAATAAAATAATTTTGTGAAGTTGTCAACAAAAGGAAGAATTATTTCTTTCTATATATTAAATTAATCCCATTATAATAATAGAAGAGATTATATCTTTATATGTTTTTTAAAATAATGAATGGTTTGATGGTATATTATAAATTATTTGATAAATTGACCAATAAATTATTACTTGTAAATACATTTTAAGGTTTTTGGGTATTAAAATTCATAATATTACCTAAAGCCCCTCGTAAATTTCTAAAAAATTTTCTTTGAATTAAAGGTGCTTTTTCCGTACGAATTGGTCTAGATGTTGGTGATATAAGATTATTATCATTATTAGTTGAACCACTTATGTTTGCCATCATTTTGAAAAATATAATATATATATATATAATGTTTCTACAATAGTTTTAAAAAATAATTTATAAGAATATCATCACATAATTTACTATTTTAAAATTATAATAGTAAAACAAGCTATGTAATTAAAAAATAGTATTAGAAAAATTATAATTTATCAATTGAATTTATGTGATTCATTCATTGATAAGAGTTTTGATTCTAAAAAAACATAATGAATAACAAAATCAAATGACAGTTGTAACGTCAAATGTGAATCAATGCATGAAAGTTGTTCATAACATCATACAAAGACAAAAATAAATATTTTAAAGAAAAATTAAATATTATTTAAAATTACAATATTCTAAATATTTTAATTTTTATAAATTATATATTTTAATAGAATTAAATTAATTTTAAATTTATATATATGAATTGTTGATAAAATTCTTTGCAACCAGTTAACAGTCTATAAAATTAACTTCCGTAAATATTTTTCTGATTTTGTTTTGACATCTCTTTTAGGATTTTTTTTTATAATGATTTAAAAATTTTTTAATATTTATCTATTTATAGTTTATTAAATATACATGATTTTATAGTATATATTTTTTTTTCTTACTTGTGATAATGTTTTTTGGTAAAAAGAAAAATGAAACTGATTATAAAGCTAAATTGGAGCATAAATTATATTTGGTAAATAATTTTGATTAAATTCCTAACAAAATTTTTGTTATAAAATTAAATTAAATTATAAATAATTCGAGAAAAAATTATAAATTACTAACTCTATGTTTATTTAACAAAATAAGAATAAAAATCTATTCAATTGAACGATTATTTTGTTAATTATGTTATCTAAAGTTTAATTTGGCAATTTTTCAGGCAAGAGAAAATCCAGAACCAATATATGATTTAACAGATTGTGGTATAAAATCAGTACCCCAAGGAACCTATTCCCTTTGTAAAGTATTTCGGAAAACATCACTATATTTACAAGTAAATTTTTATATATTTTTTCTATGTGATTCATAAAATAAATTACTCTTTGTATTTTTTCAGACGAATAATTTATCTTCTTTGAATGGAGGAGGAAATCTGAAAGACTTATCTTTATTACAAATATTGGATATCAATTCAAATGACTTAAAAAATTTACCTTCGGATATAAAATATTTAACCAATTTAAAGGTTGATTCAATTTTTGAAATTTTTCTAAATTGAAAGCAACTTTCGCTACACCTCGAAATTCACTAAATATATAATTTTATATTTAACTTATTCAATTTATTAAGTTTTTTTTTCATAAATTTGTCTTAAAATAAAATAATACAAATGTCATGATTTTTTTCGAAATACATTTTTTCAACTATATATATTTAAATCTATTTTTTAAATAAATTTTCACTAATAGTATTTTAAATTTTAGATATTAAATTTACATAAAAATAAATTGAAAGAATTACCATCAGAAATCGGTGAATTAAAACATTTAGAAATTTTAAATGTTTCAAATAATTGTTTAACATTATTACCAATTGAATTGGGATATTTAAAACATTTACACAATTTAGATATAAGAGACAATTTAAAACTAACAAAACTGCCATCATCCTTAAGTCAAATTATGCCTTTAAAGGAAATATTTATGAATCCAGAAAAATTTCAATATCCTCCATTGGAAATTTGCCAAGAAGGAACCGAGAGTATTTTAAATTTTTTAGCAAAAGGTAAAAAAGTATTCTCATTTGATTTTATAACTACATATAATTATATATTATTCTTAAATTTAAAGACCTTGGAATTGATCGGGAAATTTTTTCTGTGGAAGAAAATCAATCTCCTAATAGATCCAATAATTCGCCAAATGTTGATTTTTCAAATCCTTTTGAGGTATAATATTTTTACTTCACTTATAATTATTTTGTCTCAGTTTTTAATTTTCTGTTATTAATTTTTTATTTTATTTTAGCTTTTATTATAAATTATAATCATTTTTATATTAATTTTTTCTAGGAACAACTTTTGCATCTAGAGAAGCGAAAGGCATGTAGAATTTTATTTTAAGTAATGTTTTTTATTTTGTCAATTTTATTATTTTTATTTATTTCAATTGCATTAATTTTTTCGCAATTTCAAATTTTTTTTGTTTTAAATTATTTTGCGTTATTTCTTGTTTACACATGCACAATCAAAATATTTTATTTACAAATCTTATAAAGTGTGATCAATATTTCTCTTAAAAAAAATTTTTCAGGACTTGCTAAGTTTTTTTTTTTTTTTAACCCTAATATTTATATTTCTTAGGCTGAAAAAATTGCAGAAAGATTAGCTTTAGAGAAAGAATTTGAAGAACATCAAAAAAGAGAATTTGAACTTCAAAATTCTAAAAAGGCTGATAAAGATAAACTCGTAGAAGACCTTCTTCAACAAGAAAATCGTTTACAAAAAGATCTAAATAGGATACAACATGATAGAGATATAGAAAGACAAAGTTTAATTTTTCAACTTCAAGAAGGTGATATTTTGATAATCAAATTTATTAAATATTCGTATAGAAAGTATAAATAAAATTAGAATAACAAATTATTAACAAATTATTATTTTACGAGTAATAAATTATTTGAACATCTAACACTTTTAATGAAATTAATTTTAAAAATATAGTAATTAATAAATAAAATAATTTTAAAAACCGATTTGAAATATATAATTTATCTCTTTATTAATAGTAGTATTTATTTATATGAATTCATATAAAACAAATTTAAATTAAGCTTTACAATTAGTTTATCTATATAAGAAAATTATTATATATTTTTTTAACACAAAAATATTGATTTCTAGCTGAAGTAAATGCAGGTACAATGATTGAAAAGTTATTAGAAGTAAGCAAAATCGACCCAAATAAATTACATCAGCTTATTGAACAAGAGCGATTGCAAGAAGAACAATTATTGCAAATTAGGTATGAAGAATATCAAACTTTGCAAAAAAAAGAAATTTTAGGTAAATATTTATTTTCATTTTTAGTCATAACATTTTTTCCTAGTAAAAATTATTTTTTAATTCTCTTTATTTTAGATGCAATGAATGCTATTTTAGAACAAGAATATAAACGAGATGAACATATACGCCAGTATGAAAAGGATCGAATAGACTACAGCCAAACTTTGCTTGGAGAGTAAGATTTTTTTTTAAATTTTATGATATTATTAAATTATTTTATAATCAGCAATATTTTTTTATTAAAATTAATTTTTAAAATAATGTTTATTTTTATATTTTTATAATTTATATTGTAAATGAAAATACTTATATTAAATAATACATTTTATATTTAATAGAGAAATGAAAACCAATGATCAACTATATGCAATATTTATAAATCAAGAAGAAGAACATAGTCAATTATTATCGGAATTGCATCGAGACCAAGAGTTACAACGAGTAGCTGTTGGAGCACTGTTAGAAAGAAGTGATGCTCGAAGTTGGGGCATTCTACAGCAGGTTTCCCTTGTGGAACAGCAATTAGCAGGATTAACTGCTTTAGAATTAAAACGAAAAAGACTTCAAACTGCTGAACAAATTGTAATAATCTATTATTTATTGACATATTTTTAAACAAAATCGTCTAGATTGAAAAATTCAGAACTTAATTTTCCTAAAAAATAATATAATAATATAAAGGCACTCATCTATTCATTTAATATTAATTCAAAATTTAATTTTAATTACTTATAAATAACTTCTTTAATATATTTTAAAACTAATTATAATTTAATGATGTTTTATAATTCTATTAATATAAAAATGGCACTTAATTAATAATATAATTATTTAAAATTCTGAAAATTTAAAAATATTAATATAATATTATTTCAGAATGATTTTTCTGACCAAAGAATTGCATTATCCAACATTTTACTTGACCTACTTCACCAAAAATCATCAAGACAAAAGCAATTGATGGATACATTAAATAAAATGGCACAACAAAATGAAAGGGCACAATCTGATTTTTGGTTAATTCAATATCAAAAATTATTGGATTCACGACCTTCTCTCTTGGTTGAGATGAATAGAAATTTAGATTCTAAATTGGCTCTTTTGTTACTTCAAAATGAAGTACTTCATTATTTGCCTTTTCTTGCTAATTATATGAATAAATTGGATGATATTGATGAAGAAATTCTAATACAGGTAGAAATATTTTGTTGAATTTTTATTAATTATATTCTCAATAATTTTATTAAATTATTAAGACAACAATGCTTAAATCCCCTTACCTTATATTAAATTTCAGGCTGGAATTAAACTTGACGAAGATCGTCAAAATATTCTGCAAGCTCTTCAATCATATACTGAAAAGAGTGAATTAGATAAAGAGGAATCTGAAAAACTTCAGCCTTCTGCTCCCCCTCAGAAAGAAATCAACTCTCTTGATAAATATGAATGTGTAATATGCATGGAAGAAGAGGTGAGAAAAATTAAAAATGTTTGTTTTAAATTACTTTTTTTTTATCCATTCCAATTACTTTATTTTTAGTGCACCATAATATTTTTACCATGTGGTCATCTCTGTAGTTGTATAAACTGCTCAAAACAATTGAGTAATTGTCCATTGTGTAGAACCGTGATTGAAACAAAAATAAGAGCGATATTACCATAAAAAGATTGTTTGAATTTTTTAAATTATTCTCTACATTCTGTTTCAATTTTAACTTTAAAAAAAGGTGATTTATTATATAGAATTTTCACGTTTTCATACCAATTTATATAACAAAAGTTATCACATATTTATAAAAATATATCTATTTATTTATAGTATTTTATAACACAAATTTTAATATACAATTTTTAATCTAATTAAACATTATATATTAATTTGTTATTTTTTTTAAAAAAATATAGGTATATAAAAAATATGTATATATATAAATCCTTTACCATTAAATTATTTCAACATATTTAAATTAATGAATTAATTAATTAGTAATCAAATTATTATGGATTAAAATATATTTAATGGTAATTTTCTCTTTGATATAAATTGGAATATTTATATTATTAAATATTAACTGTGTTAATATTTTAAATAAAATTCTGATTATATCAATTCAATTTATATTTGTACCTAAATTATTTGCACTATTCTGTTGAATATTAAATATTTAATCTCTAGTCTGAAAATGTTAATTTTATTTAAATATATATATATATATATATATTTATATTTTGAAGTTTTAATGAATATTTGAGAACAATATTTTCATTATTTACCAAAGATACATAATCTTTAATTTATTTTTTTATTTCTATTGAAATAAAGATAAACGAATACTTATATATTTTATAAAATTGCCAAATCTTTTCTAATAAACATTCTCCTTATCATTCAAAATTTACAGAAATCTTTATTTTTTCTTTATTTTTTTCACCTTCAATTTATCTAAATTTTTATTTCTTAATTCTGGAATCAAAATTTCAAGGTAAATGCGGTATTGAGGAACTTATTTTATATTTTTATTTTTTAAAAGTTTTTTGGATTTATCATATATACATTTCATATTTTCTATCGCATTTTTCTTAAGAATCAATTTCGAAAGTTTCGAAAAAGAAAAAATATTAACATAATATTTAAAATTTTGATAAATAGATCAAAATGTATTTTCTATAGTTGAAGGTTATTCGATCATTAATTTAATTCAAATAATTTACAAGTAGAATTCATATTACCTAATTTAATTATTTATTATATTTATATAAAGCAATATCTAAAGACTATTTCGGACATTTTAATTATTTATAAATTTTGAGTTTAATTTGTTAACATCCATGCTATTTTTGATCTAGGCAACTAAAAAAAATATAAACTTTAGAGAAATCCTTTTACTATTTTCAATCGATTCTTTTCTTATCAATTGAATTAATTAAAATTTGTCGAAAGATATATATAGATATAATTAGTCATGGCAATTTCTATATGTTACAATTCTTTATAAATTATTAATTCTAATACTCAAAATTTCCAATAATATATTTATATCTAACATTCCATTTATTATTATCTTTTTAAAAAACTCAAAAAGTATTAATAAATTCTCTCAATTTTATATTTATAATTAGATTTAAAGAATGATTTGTGCTTAGGTTACAAGTTGATCCATATTAGAGCTGCAATACTACACATTAAACATTTTTTATAAATTTATACACTATTCAAATTTTGAGGTTGTAAATGTTCACACGGGTTTTATGAAAACTTTTCTAAATCAAATTTTCATAATATTAAGAAGCACATTGGTGATACTTTTATTTATTGATATTATATTATACATCATTGTGCCTATTGATAATAATTATTCTTTGTTATATATTATAATTAAATAAATATTTATATTTCTTATTTCTTATTTTTTTAAATTACCTATTTCCTTTATTTATCTATATTATGTTTGGTCAAGTTACTATACCTTTTTGAATATAACAAAATATAAATGATAATGAGGTATTTGAAAACAAAAATGATTTTTTGATTAAAATAAAATAAATATTTTTAAATATTTATTTGGACATTTATTAATTCATATTTCATAAAGAGCTATTTGATTGTAAATAAACACATTCATTAATAATATAAATATTCATTAAAAACACGTTTGTTAATTTGTTCATAATTCATAAAGAAATTTTATTGTAGATAATGCCTTAAGTCTTAAGTAATTTGTATTTAAAAAATTAATTAAAAATTTATCAATTCATACATTTGGAAATTAATTTGTATTATAATATAGATAACTTAAAAGTAAATATTTAAAACAAGTTATTCTATTTATTAATTCATTTTGATGAAAATCAATCGGTATGCATATTTTTGTCTTAAACTTTTTATTTGGTAAGAAAATTTTTGAAATTTTAAATACCCAGGATAAAATCACCCTGTATAATAAAATAACGTTAGTGTATTCAACGTAACTACTTTTCATTTCGAGTGAAATTCGTTCAGATTTTGGCGGGATTGTTCTACTTTTTGAAGGACTTTACCGCTTCGCGCAGGCTTTTAAAATTTTTGGAAAATATCTATATCAGAGTTTTAATGTGAAATAAAAACAATATATTATAGTGCAGTGATAGCGAACCTTTTTGAGAAGTGGGCCGTATTTTGATCTTTTTTTTTAGGTCTAGCTCGTGGGTCACTAAGTATTTTCTCAACCTTTCAGAGCAACGCCAAATCCTCTGACCTTTTTTTGAGTATTTATTCTCTTTTTTGAAATAAAAAAAAATTATAAAAATCAAAGTGTGGGTCAGTTAAAAAGCTTGGATGGGTCAGTGTCTGACTCACGGGCTATAGGTTCGCCATCACTGTTATAGTGTATAAAAATAAAAAGAACATATCTATATAAGAAAATCACATTGAATATATTAGTTATGTGTCGTGGTTACATCTTGTCTTAATGTAGATAAAGATAGACTGATTATTATTTCCATAATTATTGTAATATTTTTAAATTATAGAACACGCGCTTTCCCTACCTTGAACAAATGCGGTTTTTCAACAATTAATAAGAAAAAATTAATAAATAAATATAAATACCCGAAAAATCAGATGATCAACAAAACCTAAAAGTATAATTTAAGAAATTCTTATATGAAATTTCACATATAATCAAAATCATTATTTTTTTGTCTATTGTTCATTTAACCATTGTTTTTAGATTTATTTTTAGTTACATTAAAATATTTTATTTATTTATAAATACTTGTAGGTTTACAATAAAAAAATATTTTTTAAAATATTTTAATTCAAATTATAAGCCCCTCATACTCATTTATTTTTTTTAATCTGAATTTAAAAATATATTATAAAACAAAAGAAAAACTATATTTATATTTTAACTATGCAAGATGATCACAATTTATACTTCATTATTTTTGTGTCTCAATTAAAAAAGATATTATTTTCATATAAAAATTTAAAAATGAAATATTTTTATGAAAATAATGAAACTATTTACTCATAGATGGTGTAATATGTTAACAAGTAATATTGTTAACTAATAATGATCTTAATAATTCTCTAAAGAACATTATAAGTTATAAAGATAATATTTTATATGATATATAAATATTTAGTGAAATTAAATAAATAATAAATAATTATTTTATATTTTATATTACAATTATTTAATAAAATATTTAAAAATAACAAGAATTTTAAGATAATTTTTTGGCGGTAAATTATACATTATATATATAACTACTCTAATCACAACAAAGTTATTTATCATATATATTAATATAATTAATATAAAAAATAAAATATTTTAACATTTTTTTATTGTTTTTTTTTTTAAATTTTTTTTAATCAATAGATTATTTTTTTTTTTAAATTATTATCTTCTATTTTGTTATTAAAAATAAATATTTATTTATAGAATAATAAATCATAGAAAGAAATGAATATTTCAATAAACTACAAGTTTTTTAATTATTTTTAATTTGGTTAAATTTAAAGTATCTAAGCAGATTTGACATTAGTTTTAAGTCTTATACTGCCCTCTGGAGATAAGTCAGTAACTAAATAATCGACATCAAGATGTCATTGTCAAACATGGCGGATTGTTAAAAGTAAATGAATTGTTGACACTCGGATCTTCTTGTGATTTGTATTAAAAAGTGTAATTGTTTCAATGAAAATAAGGTGAACGATGGTCTTGAGATGTGCTAGTGTCTTCCCACACCCAAAGACCATGTAGAGAAGGTAATTTGCGAGTCCGAATTGCTGTCAATTGCTAAGGGCTCGGCGTGACGTGCCAGAGGCCAAGTGCAAACTGGGGAATGGTCCCAAATCATGGGCGCCCAGCAAGGAAAGGAACGTGTAATATCTTCTGGAGCCCTTACTGTCAGGACCGCAACCAGAAATAAACCACGAATTCCTAAGGATGGCAGGACACAAGGATCCAATATCTTTACAGAGCATAGTGGTGAGTTACTTTAATTCTATTCTCTCCCAATATAAAAATATTTATTTTTTTCTGTTTATTTAAATACACTAATTTCAATTTTATTTATATATATATATAATTTCGATTGACTTTTACATACATTTTTTATAACAACCTGCGTTTAAATGAATGCAATTTATTTTAAATCACATCATTTTCATCCGGTATTTCTAATGATTCTTATTTTTAAATAAATTTATTAATTAAAATATAAGTTTGATTTATTTTCTTAAAAAAGTTTACATGTCTTAAAAAATAATCAACTTTACCTATACATTTATTAATTTGTTTAATAATATTAATTAAGATTAACTTTTTATAATTCAAAATTTTTAGAAATAATTATATACATATATATAGAAACTAAAAATAATAATTTTTAATTTAAAATTTATTAAATATATTGTTTATTGTTGTCATATGTGTAGAAAACTCAAAATTTGGTTATTTTTATTATTATTAATCAACATTTCGATTTCGGATTTTACCTAACTTCTTGTGAGGTATTATTACATTAAGAACAATAGGATTGCAAATAAGATTATATTTTATTTGGACCAGCAGTAAGAAATTTGAAAACATTAATAAAAATTCTTCATAATTTTAATTTATATATATAGTAATATTTTTCATAAAATATAGGATCTCTTATCCTATCAAAAAGAACTTTTGTTTACATATTTATTATTAAAAAAATATTCTAGATTTAATTTTATGATTATTTTGACATTTGTTGCTACTCTCATTGCGCTTGTTCTTCAATCGATTAGGTCATTGTGCTCCGTGCTCTCGCCAACTTCTTCCAGCTGATTTTCATTCATTTCTATACCTGACATCTACATCTCAAATATTTACATTATTCTATAACTGCTAATAATTGTTTAAATAATTATACTTCTAATCTCTTTTACACTATTTATTCTCTATCGTTATCTGATGATTTCCATGTACGGTTTTCTTTTAATTGATCCTGCTCGGAATGCGAACCTGTCCGAACAAGCCAGCTAAGCAATGCTCACAAGCAACTCGCCTTCCTTTTCTTTTATTCTGCATTTGCTTTATTCAGAATTATTATTATAGATTTTCTTAAAAATATCTTATTTCTTTCTAGATGGTTTCACATAATTATATTTCATTGAAAAATCGAAAACAATACTCTTATATAATTATTACAATTTCATATTCAAATAAAATATCTTAAAAAAAAAAACACTAAAATTATTCATGATATAAATATGGGTTAAAAAATATAAGTGCAAATTCACTTGTTTCAAATTAACTTTTAATTTTCATTAAAAACAAACTATATTTGAATTGTTAACTGGTGACTAAAAAAATAATCTATAATATTATTAAACACACACAGTCAATATATTCTAATTATTGAAATCTTTAACTTAACTTCAAAAAACAATACTTATTCCAAAAGTAATATGATAAATCCATAATCGTCCATCAAATAGTACAAACAGATGGGCTATAAAAGTGATAACCCAAAGGCACCTTTTTTTTTTGATTCAGTTAATAGGATACTGGAACTTTGAGTGTTTTAAATGACAAATAAAAATCCCAATAAAACTTTTAAAATATGATTTGAAGTAAAAACTATTTCTTAAATCTTATATTATCTTCACTAATGAGTTTTTTTTAATCTCTCCCACTATTATAAAATAATAAAAGAAAACTATTACCAATAAATATGTAAAATGTAAAATTATTTTTAGATTAATTATTTATTTCAAGAGAGATGATATATTTTGATGAAAAAAAAATCGAATTATCTGAGAATATTCTTTGAAAGAAGCTCTTAATCTTCAGTCTGTAATGATTTGTGTATTTTATTGTTAAAGAATTTCTTCAATTCAATCATCCAGAAAATTATTTTTTTTATTAATTTTTAATAAATAAATGATATTCTAATATTATTATTAGGTTAATAATTTTTTGTTATAAATGAAACATTATATTCCATTATATTTTATAATAAATATATAAAATTATATTTTTAACATTAAATTTAATTTTATCAATTATTAAACATTTTTAAAAATCGAATTTATCATAACTAAGCAAATTATTAAAAAATCTATCAAAACTATTAAAAACAATTAAGTTTCAAAAAAAATTTAAGACCAATTAATAAAAAAAAAGTATAATTTTTTTATTCTATTTCTATTATTTTCAAAAAACTCACACAAAAAAATGACTCACCTAAAGAAACCCTTATAGAGAGGGTGCGATGCCTTTATGTACAGCTAAACAATTATTTAATCTTTTTTTATCTTTTAATATTAATTGATTTAAAAAAATCAAACATTCTTTAAAATTGTTTGTTGTGAGTTCATATATTATCATTATCATTATCTCATTTTTCAATTAAACATGGAAAAGGTCATTTTGTTACATAGGATAAAAAGATTATTCATTACTAAGAGATTTGATTACAAACTGGGCAATTTTAAAAAGTTAAACAATCCTTATTGAGTTAATTACTCTGAATATAATCACAATGAATGTAAATACATTTTATTTATATTTAACACTAACATTACAAATCTATAAATAATTTATAATGGATACCCAACTTGTTGAAATACTAATATATAATTTACTATATTTAGGGAATAAAGCTCTTGGTAATTTTATATAACACCAAGGTCAAAATTAAAAAAAAAATATTTTTTTCTTTTATATATATATATATATGTTCAGTTACTTAAGTCATATCAATTGTATATTAGGTATAATTTCTAATAAATATTGAATTTTTTTTAAATTTATATTTTCCTATCTTCATTCAGAGATAAAACACTTACACGGATGATGGTTACAAATCAATCACATAAACTTTATATTAAATTATATATTTATTATTTGTATCCTAAATTTTATTACTTATTATCTTAAAATTTATTAGCAAATAATTAAGTTATTCTGAAAAAAATAAATTTATTTAAAATTTTGAAATGATTTAGTTATTTTTTTATTTGTTCGTTGCAAAGAAGAGGAAATGATGCTCTGAACTGTTTGATTAACGGCATTAACTGGCATCCGTGGCACACACAAGTAAATCATAACATTGAATTGCTCACGGACTTAACTTGCACTTATAATATTATATTAGTAGTGACGGGTAGTAGTTGTAACGAAACAAGTATATACTTTTTTACTATTATGTACTTTCATCAATCATGTGACAACATAAAATCAACTTTAATATTTAATATAAAAGGATAATTACCCCATGCAAAGAAAAGAATACACAAACATTTGGTCTTCTTCAATATATCATCTCATTTCAAATGTTTTTTTTTTTGTCCTTATATAATTTTATAAATGTTTATGCTACAAAAAAAATACATTAATATAATTTTCATTAAATAAATCATAAAAAAAAAATAAGAATTACAAATCTGTTTTTTAAATTGATTTGATTTTTTAATTTTAAAAAGTTTGGGATGAATACAAGAATGTTATTGTGCAATGTGCCAAAACCTTTCCAGTTCGTTAATTATCTTACTAATTCACAAACTTATGTAATATCTTTATTAGATTAATAAAGTATATATATTCGTAATCAAATATTTTGATTTCATAATTTTTTTTTATTGTTTAACAATATATTTTTGAATACAATTTTTTTTTATATTATATTTTTCATTTAACCAATACTATATAAAAATGTAGTTTTATTTATTTATTTTCTTCTATAGAATTATTTCTCTTGTTTCTGAACAAGTTTTTATATTTATTGAATTGGTCTTCATATCTCACTATTAGATAATATTATAAAATACACATTCATCAGATTGCATTAAATTTTATATAAGTATAAAAAATATTATAGTTATCAAAGGATTTGTTTATCCTAAATCTGATCTTCCAAAAACCTCTCCAAATCATTCCTGATTGAATAGCATTAAACCGTATGTTTGAACTGAATCCAAGAAACCAAGGCGGAAATCTCTCAAGAGGTCTAACTAATTTCCTGGAGCTCTTTAGTCTATTCATAACTTCAAAAGCATCATTGGTTCTGACAATTGCTTGCTGGTTGAACGATGAGTATTCTAACGACAAGAGTTTGTTTGATGATACAAGCTCTATATAAATGCATCTCTCCCGACTATTCACTCTCCTTCATTATGACATACCTAATGCTATTAATTAAAAAAATATTCTTTGTCAAAGAAATTTAAATAATAGAGAAAAATGGGATAGAGATTTCTATTAAAAAAAAACTTCGTCTAAATGAAGGTAAGCAAAAGCAGACATTCTAACACCTAGTTATATTTAGAATTCAATTTTTTTTCTCTCTCTCTCTATTGGAAATGTTCAATAAAAGAGACTTCCTTTTAGCTTTTACTAATATAAATTTAAATTTCCATTAATTTCCATATGACTTAGTAGGAATTTAAACTAATTTTTTTTTAAATTCTATCTCTATTTTTAAATAAAAATATTTAAAATTAATAAAATTATGTACTTTGTTGATTTAAGTATTATTTTTTTATGTTTGTCATATTATAATTCTATCAAAATTTGAATATAAATTGTTTATTTAACTAATGGAGTGGATTGATTAAAAGATCAGAGTAATGATAAACATCCTTTGATAAGTATACCTCTCTTAATGGTATAAAAATTAATAAAAGCTGAGAATTATAGGATATTGAAACACTTTAATAATGATATTTTATAAAAACTTTTTTAAGATGGATATTTAAAAAAAAAATATTTTCCATGATTATACCTTAAATAAATTTGTTATAAAACGAAAATATCCTGTAATAATATTATTATTATTATTCAATTTTATGTATTTATTATATAAATAGGTATAATTAAACTTTTAAAGATACCTTCTCTTAAATGATAAAAATGAATTAAAATAAGTTAGAGTTTTTAAAGATATAATAATATTAACAACTGGAAGTATTGCAATCAACATTAATAATCACGATTTCTAGCGGAAATACATTTCCTGTATCCAATAAAGCAATTTTTAAATGTCGATCTGTTGGGAAGATAATATTTAAGATAAATCATACAGAGTAATTGATATTTAAAAATCTGTCATAAAGTTACATTATGAAAGTAAAAAAAAAAAATTAATAAAAATAATATACGAAGCCTGTTTAAAAGAAAAGGTGAATTTTGAATTTTCGTGGGCTGTGTTCATTATCGACATTTTTTTTTGTTATGTTGGTACCTATTTCTCATTTGTGGACATTATCAGTCATTTTGGATTAGTAGTTTGTTTTTGGCAACTGAAAAGGTTAGTCACGTTTTGTGTGTTCTTTGATTTTTAACTTAATAAAAAAAAATAAGGAATACTACAAGGAAGTTATGCAAGGTTTGCGTGAAGCAATACGACTCAAACGATCGGAATTGTGGAAAAAAAAAACATGGATTCTACATCACGATAATGCACCAGCTTACACATCATTGCTTGCTTGTTCGTGATTTTTTGGCCAAAAACAACACTGTAATCATGACTCAACCACCGTATTCACCAGATTTGACTCTCTGCGACTTTTTCCTATTCCCAAAACTGAAGAAACCTATGAAAGGAAAGCGTTTTGCCACAATTGATGTGATAAACGAAAAACGAACTGATGGCCATTTCGAAAAGCTCATTTCAGAAGTGCTTCGGCGATTGGAAGAAGCGCTGACATAAGTGCATTAAATCTGTGAGGAATTACTTTGAAGGGGACAAAATGGATATTGATGAATAAATAAATACTTTTCGAAATAATTTAAAATTCACGATTTCTTTTGAACAAACCTCGTAATTTTATTTATTCATGATTATCTTTCGAATATTAATTTTAAATTAACCAATTCCTATTATGTATTTTTATTAATTAAAAAAATGTTTAATCATAGAAGGGATATTATAAATATTATTGACTTATAATTCAACATTCATTCATCAAGATTTATCCATCTTTTAATAAATTGAAAGAATGAATATGTTAAAAAATTATTTAAGAATTTATTCAAATATCATATTTGTTACATATAAAAAATAATTCTTCTCTATCTCTCTCTCTCTCCCTCCTGTCAAGCCTTCTTCCAATGTAGCCCAAATAAACCAAAAGATTAAGTCATTAAAAAAAAATAAATATTTTTTTTGGTTGTATACTTATAGTAAATATTTAATATCATATCAACAAATGTTTAATTAACTGATAATATTATATAAAATAAATAGTTTTAAATAAAAGATTAATGTGGAATAGAAATAACAGATAATATATTTTTGACATCAAATGCAAAATTATAGGCAAAATTAATAATTTGTAAAAAAAATTACTTACGATTATTTTCTTTGGTAAATATTTGTGCTCTATTTATCATGCATAATACTATCTTCGTATTGCATAAATATATTATTATCTTTTGGATTCATTAATTTTTTAATATAAAATAAATTATAATACACACACACACCTATACTAATTTATTGTATAATATTTATATTTATAATATTGATAATTAAATGAAATTATACTTTTACTATCAAACTCATAATAAAAGTTTTAAAGAATGTTTCACGCTTTTTTTTAATTATAAAAGTATAAACATTGAAAGAAGAAACTAGTTGTGCTTTTTAATTGTAGAACTTGACAATGAATGCACCGTATCTCTCAGTTTACCAAGGTTGAGTAACAATTTTCAAACTTTGTCATTGAAAAGGTAATCACTGTTTGATAACTACTTTACAACCCTTATATATAGTTTTCTTAACTATGTCATCTGGATAAATGATTACTAAAGCTTACTCGGATTATACTGTTGATACATATCAGGGTCATAACCCTGTGATGTTTCTATCAGGGAGAGAGAAGCCTCGTAAGGATTAAGAATTTACACCCTTCTATGAAGATGTCCAATTTATTTAGCTTTCCACAATCAGTATGACCTAATCTTCATGGTAAGTTTTATTTTATATCTCTATATTGTGTCTACATATATAAATGTTTTTTATGACGAAAAAAAGATTCTGAAAAATTACAGTCATAACAATTTTATATCTTCATTTTTTTTACCGACCGACGATAGTAAGGGAGGTATTGTTTTCACACCAAATTTCACATGTGGAGATTTTTACATATCTCCACGAATCAAGCATTTTCTTAACAGAAAAAAGTATTTTTAGCATGATGTCTGTCTGTCCGTCCATATAGATGTGTACAGCTTGAACGGCTCAACGGATTTTGATGAAATTTGGTATATTTACTTAATGCATCAGTATGATGAATTGATCAACTTTTGGTGCAAATCCGTATACCGGAAGTGGTAGTATTAGCGATCGACGATAGGAAGGGAAGGGTTATTTTTACACCAAATTTCACATGAGCAGATTTTTTACATATCACCACGAATCATGCACTGTATATTGGTTTTATCCTCGAGAAAAATCATCTTCCTTAGTTTTTTTCTTAATTTAAAATTATATGACGTCACAGCCAGATATTACTTATATATTGTAATTAAATAAAATAAAATTAAAAATATTTATGTTATATCCATATGTCTATTTTTTTGCTTTAATAGATACATTTAAATTATTTGAAATTGTTTCTGTAGCTGGAAATTAATTTATTTCAAACCGTCGGTCGGTTCTGTGCCTGACCACAGGTCAACTTATTTAATTTAGTTTATCTAAAAACAAATAATAAATTAATTATAAATTTTTTAGGATTTTAATAAGATTTATTCTATTTAGATTTGCTTTTTATTAGATTTATTGTATTGATAAACATAATTTAAATATATTAAATATTTAAGAATATAAACATTCAAAAATAATGGAAACTACAGTGCTAATGATCTAGTTTCTTAAAGAATCTATTGAGAATCTTAAACATTTATTTAAATTTGTATATTTATATACGTTTATTACTAATTTAATGTGTTTTAAACATGGACATGAAAATATTAAAAGGAAAGGATTTAAAAAAAAAATGAAAATAATTTCCCTCCTGTTGATTAGGCTGTTGAAATCTTATAATTAATTATTTAAACTAGATAAGTAGTCTTCCTATAGGATATGACGCTTTATAATTTATTTACCCGTATATAAACTTATCGGAAAACCATTTATTGTTCTGGCAAGCTTATAAAGGCTTATTAGTTTATGTGGTTTCTTTTGTAATTAGTTAATTGAGATAAATTAATTTTTAAACTTCAAAAAAAGTCTTCTCTTAAAAACGAATTAAATGTTCTCTCTATCTCTGTGGCTCTATTGCAGAGGTTCTTAAACTTATGTACTCCGCGGACCCCCACTTGGAGAAATTTTTTTTGACGGACCCCATCCCAACTTTAGGTACTTCACGTCATTTTATTAGATATAATTTCTGGCTTACGATCTCATAAGAACAAGGATATATGTTGAATATTTCTAACAGGGATTGGTGAATAACGATTTTTTTGCATATTGTAGAACACATTTTATTAGAAATTATAATATTGAAGAAAGAAAATTCAGCTAAATATGAAGATGGAAACGGTAGCAATAGTTTTCTTGCACATTTTGTTGAATTTGGGTATTTGATCTCTGTTTCCTCACAAAGCCATGCCATACCTCCTTTTATATTAAATAAAGTTTTAACTGACTCATTATTTTCTCGTGCACCTGTACGATGGCTTTGCGGATCCCCAGTAAAGTCTTCGCGGACCCCCAGGGGTCCGCGGACCACAGTTTAAGAACCTCTGCTCTATTGAACTCGAAAGTTCTTGGCTACAGCAACCACATTCCTCCAAGTATCCTGAGCTACACCCATCCAATTCCTTCCCATTTTCCAATTTTCTCCCTTCTCTCTCATGTCCATTCCTACATTATCCACCCACTGCGTCCTTGTTCTTCCAAGTGGACGTTTCCCAATCGGTCTCACCACAAATATATTTTCGCTAGTTAGAAGACTAATGTTGCGGTGGGCAGACAATATAAGAAGGGACGTAAGATGGGAGAAAAAATAAGATGGATGGTTATGGCTCAGGATAGGGACACTTGGAGAAATAAGGTTGTTGCAATTAAGAACTTTCAAGTTCCATAGAGCAACAGAGATGGATAGATTGGAAATCATTCTCAATATCATAAATAAATCACAAATTATATATATAATTAATCATTAATTATTTCTTTTCCAAATATCTATGTACTCGTTAAAATAATTTTAAACATTTTTATCTATTTTTATTTATATATAAATCAAAGTCTAATAATATTTACATATCCTTGTCATCTTATCTATCTATTTTAAAAAGATCTTACCCTCGATAATTTTAGTAAGTTTACCCATTAGGTCAAAAATCTAATATTTCCCTAAGACTATAATATATTATAGTATTATGGTATATATCAATAAAATATTATTAAATAATTTATAAATTATTTTTATTATATATTTAGGATCTTTTATTTTATTTATTTTTGTAGGGGAGGGGCTTTTAACTTAATAAATATCTATTTTAATTTTATCCATGAATTATGCTGTTTTACTATTTATTTTTTGATAAGTAATTAAATATGATTATCAATTTTTAATTAGGACTAAATAATTATCTATTTTTTTCAAAATTGCTTATTTGGTGTCTGTCTGTCGATGTGAAAGGGTCATCGATTAGATTCAAACAAAGAATAGTATTATTTTTTTGAAAAAATCTACTTTTGAATTTTCTGACAGTGTTTAAAATGTCTTTTTTAATTTTTTATAAAAAATTTTCTTATTTAAAATTACCTTTTTTTTAAAAATAGATTTTGTATCCATAGTATCAATCATTATTAGTAGTAAATTATATTCCAGATTTCGGGGTAATCACTTAAATTAATAATATTATAATGGAAAAAAATATTTAACTCAAAATCCTAAATATTATATTAATTAAGGTTATTTATTTCCAAAAGTTAAAATTGAACTTTTTTTTCCAAGTTTTCATTTAAATTTCAATTAAATTTCGACACCTTGTGATTCAACATAAATGTTCTATGACAAATGATACTTTTCTCATATTAATAATGTATTTAGTTAAAGTCTTCAGTTCTTTAAATAGGAAGGCATATACTTCATTTGTTTTCTACGATCTTCAAGTAAATCATTAAAAAAACATTTTTTTTTAATAAGTGATTAGAAAAAATAGATGTCATTAGATATTTAGAAAAAAATATTTTTAGTTAAATCATTATTTCTCCAACACTCCTAAATCCACTCTTTTAAGATCATAATAATACAATAAAAAAAAAACAAAAAGTGGAAAATTTTTCTTTTCTTTTATTCATTTGCAGCTCACCTAGAATTGAACCGGGAAATAGATTTCCAACTCATTGAATGCTGTATGATTGAACGAATTGTTCCTCTCCTCCTTAATCGCCCTCGGGTGAATGCAATGCATGCATGTTTCCCCACGTGCCCTGCTGGAACAAAAGAGACGAACCCTTGCAACTGCTGGTCCTCGTGGTGCACAGGGGCCGGCCGCGAATCGATACGACCCAGCGACGGCGCTTCGGCGCCTGGGTTGCCTTCTCACTCCTCCCTTTCAGAATTTCTTCCTTTTATAGACTTCCAATAATAAAAAAAAAAAAAAAAATTCAATTACACACCATTTTCCGAAATTATTTATAATATTGGTAAACAAATAATGAATTTTTTATTCCCGTTTCGACCCATAGATTTTATTTTATTTTATTTAGTTTTTAGATTATTTTATAATTCATGATAATATACGAGGTGTGACTAAAAAGTTCGGTGAATGGTATGATAAAAATATTAAAAAGAGAATGTTAATTGTAAATACCTTTATTAACCTTCAAAATACTCTCCACTAGCCACGACACACTTCTGACAACGTTCGTAAAACGCTTGAAAACTGTTGGAGAAGTTTTGATGTGGAATCGTTCTCAGAGTAGCTGTCACAACGTTCAGGCCGGCAATCCACAAGCAGGTCACCAGAAAACACTGAACGTTTACGAGAGAAGAATTGGGTATTAGCAAACACACAGTAAGTAGTTTTCTGATGTCCTGCTTGTGGATTGCTGGCCTGAAGGTTAGGAAGACTATTCTAAGAACAATTTCACATCAAGACTTCTCCAAAAGTTTTCAAGCGTGTCTTTGCTAATACCCAATTCTTCGGATATTAGTCGCAGAGTCAATCGCCGATCTTTACTTAGCATCTCTCGTAAACGTTCAGTGTTTTCTGGTGACCTGCTTGTGGATTGCCGGCCTGAACGTTGTGACGGCTACTCTGAGAACGATTCCACATCAAGACTTCTCCAACAGTTTTCAAGCGTTATACGAACGTTTTTTAATATATGTTTATTAATTTCTTTGATAGCAAATTATTTTAGATTATATAATTACTTATGTTTAATTTCATTTCATTAAATCATATTTAAAATACACGTAAATATAAATATTTTCTGAATATAGAGATAGATACATAGACATGTATAATCATCTTAAGGATAGAAAATTATAACTTTCTAAATCTACCGATAATTAAAAATTACAAACAATAAAAAATTAATGAAACTATAAATTTTATGAGTGTTTACTTTCGCCGTTGTACTAAATCATTATTTGTATGTTTAAGGGAAGAGGATAATTTAAAATTTTTATTTTTAAATTTTATAACATATATATATATATATATATGTAAATTTGTAATTGCCGCGTTTGCTAGAATTCGTTTGAAGCTTGCAACAACATAGCACACATCACAAGTGAGATTCAGAATTGTGACAGCCACTTATAAACTATTTACAAATTGTGTATATAAAATAATAGAATTAATATAGTTTAAATTAATCATATATATAAGGACATTAAAAATCGATTTCATTTTTTCAGGTAATTCTTATAAATCTTCTAAATGTATTTATTTATATTGTTATTGTTGTAAAATAAAATAAAATCATTTTTTCAGTGAACCTCGATTTGTCTCTTAATTAAAAACCAATTTACAAATCGATTTTTGTCAACATGCCAGTACAAGTGAAGATTCATTTCAAGAAAAAGACCGTTAATGATGAACTAGTGAATGCAGTCGAATCAATAAAGTTTATAAAAGATGAAACACTTTATATTTTTCCGGAAAATCTTCAACATGAATATAAACACAAAGAATTATTTGAAATGAGTATTGTCAAAAATGGCTGCAAGAGCATGCTAAATGAAGGTAACTTTCGCAATATTCAAATATCTTTACCAGATCCAGTAGCAGCACTTTATATAGACTCAGATGAAAACTTTGTTTTTAAAAATCATTATTTAGAAGAGAAATCAAACCAGATTATAGTCAAGAAAGATATGACAAATGAAGATTATGAAGAAAGAAATGAGTTAATAAAATTAGTTAATGAATTAAAAGAGAAATTATCAACTAATGAAATCACTCTTGCAGACATTGAAAGAAAATTTATCATTGAAAAATTTCATGGAAAACAACAAAATGCTCAAGAATGGTTAGAAAAATTTGAGAAGGAATGTGAAAGATATAAGGTGATAAATGAAGGTAAAAAAATACAAGCTATGAGACTATTCCTAGAAGGAAACACTATAGAGTGGTATAGCTCAAAAATGAGAACTTTACCTCTTGAAAACTGGTCAGAGTGGTCAAAATCATTTTTGTTAGTATATGCTACTAAAGGTTGGTCTGAAGTTAGATTTGCATATACCTTTAAATATATTAATGGTTCCTTAGTTGATTATAGTCTTAAAAAGGAAAAATTATTGTTGGACACTGAAAATACAATGTCAGAAATTTCGAAAATTAATCATATTGTTGTTGGATTGCCTATGAACATACAAGATAATATAGACAAAGAAGACATTAAAAGTACGGATCAACTAATGAATATTCTTAGAAAATATGACACAGAGTACTTCAAGAAGAATTCAAATAATATACAGACAAAAATGAATATCCAACAGAATAATGTAGAAAGAAAAATATATACAAATAAAAACGTTATTAAGAAACCATGTTACATGTGTGAAAAACTAAAAAAATTTAATCGCTATCATCCCGCTGACTTATGTTTTAATAAACAAAAATATTTAGAACAATTTCATATAAATTTAACAGAAAATATTGAAGAAATTCCGACAATTGAACTACAAAAAAACTAGCGGGCCCGGAAAAATTTACGCCATTAATTAAATTGAACGTTTTAATTAACAATCAAAAAAATATCAAAGCTATTTATGATAGTGGTTCCAATGTAACTTTAATAAATCACAATATTATAAAACAAATAAAAGCTAAGATAATGAAAAATAGAAGTATCTTCAAGACAATTAATGGCTTAGATTTTATTAACAGCCGGGCGCGTCTTCGCTTGACAATAAACAAAATTGAAGATAATCTAGATGTTTATATAATTAAAAATAATAACTTTTCCTATGATCTCATATTAGGATTAGATGCAATAAAAAAATTCAAGCTCATTCAAGATGAAAATTTAAAAATTTTTCAAAAAACCAGTAATAAAAATATAATTACTGATAAAAATGATAATGATAATAAAAATGAAATAAAGGCCCAAATCAATTTTAATGAATATATTAATGAGAATGAAGTTGAATTGGATCATTTAGAGAATACTAAAAGAAGAAAGATTGATGAAATAATAAAAAGACATAAGTCAGTTTTCGCTAAAAATAAATATGATGTTGGAAAAGTTAAGAATGAAGAAGCGCAAATAAAACTTAAAGAAGATAAATATGTTTCAAAGAAGCCATACAGATGTTCATTGCCAGACCAAAAAGAAATTGAATCTCAAGTCTCCAAATTACTAGAAGCTGGATTAATTGAAGAATCAAACTCACCATATGCTGCACCTGTTACAATGGCTTTTAAAAAGGATGACGGTCGAAAATCGCGTCTCTGCATAGATTTTAGGGAATTGAATAAATTAGTTGTGCCAGAGGCTCATCCATTTCCTAGAATCGAAGATATTATGGTAAAAGCTGGTGAATGCAACTGGTTTTCAGCTTTTGACATAAACTCTGCCTTTTGGTCAATCCCTATAAGACAAAAAGATAAAAAGAAAACGGCATTTGTCACACAGAATGGACACTGGCAATGGAATTGTTTACCATTTGGTTTAAAGGTATCATCCTCAATATTCCAGAGAACCATGGCAAACATTATACGACGCAATAAATTAAATGAATTTACCATAAATTATATTGATGATGTTTTAATATTCTCAAAGACCTTTGAAGAACATTTGAATCATATAGAACTTGTACTTAATGCAATTGAGAAAGAAGGCTTTAAACTGAAGCTATCCAAATGCAAATTTGCAAAAAATTCAGTGAAATATCTAGGACACATTATTGAAAAGAATAAAGTCAGTCCCTATAAAGACAATTTAATAGCAATTAGAAATTTTGAAACGCCAAGAAATAAAAAAAATGTGAGACAATTTTTAGGAAAAATCAATTTTTATCATAAATACATTGAAAATGCGGTTGAAAAACTTGAACCATTACATAATCTGCTAAGAAATAATGTAAAATTTGAATGGAACGAGGACTGTGAAAAATCCTTCAGATTTGTGAAACAATATTTATGTTCAGGGCCAATATTAGCAATATATAGCCAAGATAAACCGGTATATATATATAGTGATGCCAGTGGTATCGGATTAGGAGCCATATTAAAACAACCTCAAGAAGATGGTATACTTCATCCGGTAGCATATTTTTCAAAAAAGTTAAGCCCATCTCAAAAGAAAAAGAGAGCTATTCACTTGGAATGCCTTGCGATCAAAGAGGCCATATTATACTGGCAACATTGGTTAATAGGAAGAGAATTCATTATTGTTTCGGATCATAAACCGCTTGAAAGTTTGAAAGTAAAAGCAAGAACTGATGAACCTCTTGGCGATCTCATGTATTATCTATCTCAATATAATTTCAAGATTATATATGCTCCAGGTAAAGAAAATGTAGAAGCTGATTCCTTATCAAGAAACCCGGTTCTAGAGAGCTTTGAAAATGAAGAAGACGTTTTGAAAGTTACAAATTTAGTGATATTAGAAGAAATAATTGCTGATCAAAACTTAAATAAAGATGAAATCAGAGACTCAAAAAATATAATTAAGAAAGGTGAAGTCTGCTTCAAAAAGAATAGAATTTTTGTATCCGAATCGTTTGGACAAAAACTTATAGAAAAACTACATAACTTCTACGGTCATATAGGAGTTAGTCAACTAGTTCAGAAGATAAGACCTCATTACTATTTTAAGAATCTGGATAAACTGGTGGATCAATTCTGTAAAAGCTGCTCAGTATGCATTGAAAATAAATCTAGAAGATGTAGAGTGATAGGCTTAATGTCACAATTGGGACCAGCAACCAAGCCATATGAAATTATGTCTCTAGACACGATAGGTGGGTTTGCTGGAAATAAATCAACTAAGAGATACATGCATATCCTGGTAGATCATCTATCACGATATGTTTTTATGTCAACATCCAGGGGACAATCAGCAAGTGATTTTATAAAATTAATTGAACCTATAACAAAGAATAACTCTATAAAAACTATTTTGGCAGACCAATATGCAGGAATAAATTCAAGAGAATTTAGAGATTATTTGAAGAAAAAGAATATTCAATTGATTTTTACTTCTACCGATTGTCCGGAATCGAATGGTTTAAATGAACGTCTAAACCAGACATTGGTAAATAGAATGCGTTGTAAGTTCAACAGCACTGAGAAAAAGGCTTGGACAACTGTAGCAGAAGAATGTGTTCAAGATTACAATCAAACAACACATAGTGTTACAAAATTTTCACCAGCCTATTTACTATACGGAAAGAAGTCTGAAATTGTTCCTAAAGAATTTCAAGAAACATATAACTTAGAAGAGGATCGGAAAGAAGCAATACAAAATTCCAAAAATAATTTCACAAAGAACAAGAAAAGAATTGATAAAACGAGAAGCAATTATGAATTTAAAAACAATGATTTAGTTTATATAGAAAAAGGCAATAAATTAAATAGGAACAAGCTGGAAACATTAAGAAGTGGACCCTACCGGATAATAAGGAGATTATCAAATTCAATTTATGAAGTTGCCTTCGGAAGAAGAGGCCAAGATATAACTCTTTTTCATAGTAAAAAACTAATCCCTTATATCTCGAAACCTTTTCGAGACTTAAGGAGGGGAGGTGTAAATTTGTAATTGCCGCGTTTGCTAGAATTCGTTTGAAGCTTGCAACAACATAGCACACATCACAAGTGAGATTCAGAATTGTGACAGCCACTTATAAACTATTTACAAATTGTGTATATAAAATAATAGAATTAATATAGTTTAAATTAATCATATATATAAGGACATTAAAAATCGATTTCATTTTTTCAGGTAATTCTTATAAATCTTCTAAATGTATTTATTTATATTGTTATTGTTGTAAAATAAAATAAAATCATTTTTTCAGTGAACCTCGATTTGTCTCTTAATTAAAAACCAATTTACATATATATATATATATATATATCCACAAAAATATTACCTTTATTTTTGTAGTATTTTTTCATTAAAATTTGAAAATAAATTTCCTTTTAATAACAAAAGGAGGAGAGGAGGGTATTCATAAGGTGTATAATAATCTCTTCTGAACTTGTAAGATAAAAATTTAATTAATTAATTTCATTCAATTTTTATTTTTATTTTCTTCATATGATTGATGACGAATTCTTTTCCTTTGAAATTTATCAGGAAATGATTTGATTTTCAAGAAACAAATATCTTAATTAAAATTGGTTTGGTTCTTGTGAAGCAGTTCTAATAATGAATGAGTATATGACATGTTTTTTTCATTTGCCATCTTTTCTTTATTACAATTCGATATATAATCTCTTCTCGGCTGGTTTAAATATAATACCTACTATAAAAAAATATAGATTTTATACCTATATTTATTGTACTATTCCTCTATACTAATTAAATAATTCCAACCTTTGTATTCTTGTTACTTAATAAAATTTCTCATGATTTATCTTTTAATTACACACGGTATTATCTATGTTTTTGTATCGCTATTTATTTACAAATATGCATAGAATATAAGCAAACCTAAATTATTCAATATTTTTTTTAATAATTACTTTAGATTTTGAATATTTTTCGTTTGGATTTAAACTTTTATTGAAAAAATTTCAATTTCAAAAAACTTAATTAAAAAGAAAATATGATGTTTTTTGTTGCTGCATATTTTTAAAAATTAAAAAAAAAATATATCTAAATTTAATTTATTTCAATTTCGATTTTTGAGATGTTGAAACACGGATCAATCAATTTTTAAAAAAAAACAGAAAAATTCCCTTATATTAACAACGCAAAATTGATTTTAAAATACCAGAAATATTTTATCTTGTTACTTCCTGTTATTCAGTATGATATTTAATTTGAATACATACCTTCAAAATAAACTAATACAAAATACAGCTTGACGGAGGAGATATTAACAACGATATAACAGTTAACTGCAATTCGAATCGAAACATTCACTTGTCATCTTCCAGAACGGCCTAGAAAAAAGTAGATGAGCTGGAAATGGATCCTTTCCAATTAAACTGGAAATCTCTCATTATCAATTAACTGTTATATGATTTCTATATTTATTCAATAATTATTATGTTTATTATTATTCAATAATTTCCAAGATCGTTAATTCTTTAGATTACCAACGAAAAATTAATTTTTTGGGGAAACTCAACTGGATTAAAAAAATTTAATGTCTCTTTTGAAGCATACAGTTAAGTTTTTTTAAATAAAAATTCCTAGAAAATTGGATATTTGTACAAACCAGTGAAGGTAATTTAACATTGGATACAGGCATTCAACTGTTATAAGAATATTTTCAAGTTTTATACTTTGTTTATAAAATATTATATTATATAAATATTAAACAGAGATGAATCTTCATTTTTTTTTAAATTACATCAATTCTTCAAAATGCATACATTTAAAAGAAAATTAATGGAATTTCTCTCTCTCTATCTCTCTTTCTCTTGATATTTATAATATTTAAATAATTTTCCTATACGAATTTATATTTTGTTTTCAAAAAAAATTGAAAGTTTGCAATCTTTATTTGTTGTCTTTATAATTGTTTCATAGTTCATACTAGCAGTGGCGGATTAAGTTGATTGGGGGTCCCGGGAGGTAAAATGGGCCCTCTGTTATTTACAATTATAATTGAAAGACAAATTTTGTTTATATTATAATTTAGGCTGTTTATACTTACATATATAGTACTTATGTAAAAAAATACATAATTTTTACTGTGGTTTTCTTAAGTTAGTCGGGGTTCAAACACGACCGAATAAAGATCTGTTGTTCAATAAAGATAAGTATAAGTATTTATAAGTATAAAACATATAAAGTATATAAGTATGTAACAAGTTTTTAATCTTCATCATTTAAAATTATTTTTTATAACCAAAAATATTATTTTATATTTATTATAAATGTATGATGCAATCATATTAAAATTTTGAGTTTTCTGAAATATTCGCCCCGGGATGGTCCTGTTTTTAGGTGCTCTGTCCCGGCGTCCCCAAAAATATCTTTGGGACAGCCTATTGTCCCGTTGTTTAAATATTTAGGATATTTCGTACTTTTTTTTGCAAAATTTTTTCAATTTGGTTCTAAAAAAAAACAACTAAAAGGTAAGCCGTTTGTTCCGGTTTGGTGTTTTCGAAATATGGTCACCCTAGTGTTATATATATATATACTCTTATATATATAATAATAAAACTAAAAAATTATTTTCAATTTTATGTTAAAAAAAAATTTGAATGAAGATAAAGAGAAAATGTTAATATTAATAATTGATTTATAAAGAAAAAAAATTTATAATCCAAGTTGGTAAAAGTGTAAATAATAAATAAATAAAATATTTTGAATTTAATTTATTTTGATACATTTTTATTTTTTATAGAAATAATTTCTATAAATATATAGGAATGGGATAATATAAACCCAGTATTAATTTGTTTGCGGTCAATGCTTAATGAAAAAAAATAAATTATTTATGCCATTTGAAATAGAAATGAGTAGAGAATATGTCATTTGTGTATAATATAACATTTGTTAATGATCCTTTCAACTAATTTGACTATTTAATAAATAATAATCATAACAACATAACATTTTATCAAATTAATACAGAATATATCATTGTTTAAGATTATATTATAAAATAAAAAAATATTGTTTTAATTGCTTTAGAAATTAATTAATATATTATTACTGGAATATGAATTTGTGCGATATTATATAGGATATAATTTTTGTTTAAAATCACTTATCAAAATTACTTCACAGAAATATTTCTCTCTCTAATCAAGGTGAAGATATTCTTTGTCAAATAATACACAAACAACAATTATGAAAACAATAGAATTAGAGCCAAGTGTTGTCTTTTTTATTTTAATATATCTCAGCAGAGTCTCCGTTGGTTAACCTCGGAGAAAGGAGGACTGACATGCCGCCTTTAAACAGGCCCTTCATTTCCTCGACACACTCTAAAAATTCCAACAAACCTTTGTATGCTCATATATTAAGCAAATTACTAAATAATAAAATATTCATATCATATATACCTATCGATTTTTTAATTTCATTTATTAATTTTTATTTATTTGATAGATTATTATAAAAATCAAAGTCAATATTTTTACTATCTCGCCAGAGAGGGCATTATTCAAAATTCGTAGTTTTCTATTAACTTTTGAGAAATGAAGCTCAACCGAAAGAGGGTCATTATCTACAACGTTTTGAATTTTTTTCCTCTAAAATGGCCCTAAAAATAAAGATATATGTTTGATAATTTTTCACATGATTAAAAATTGTATAAAACTGCTATATATAGAATTTCAGTTTGATTGAATCGCTGAAAGTACCAGAATTAATTTTTTAACACTGCCAACACGCGCCAACACGTGACGTGGTGCCATCAAAAAAGAGCCAAACACGCGCTGGTTTAATAAATATTATTTATTAATTTTAATTTATAGTTTATAATTAATTAAATTTAATTTAAATATAATATATTATGTTATTTAATCCAAATCAAATTGCGAGATAGTCGAGTGGAGACACTCCAGCTAATTATTTTTAATAATTTCTTCATAAAACCTACAATTTAGTTTTTTTTTTAAATTTCCTAGGAAATTGGATATTTATTCAATCCAGCTATGGTAATTTAATATTAGATAGTCATTCAAAAGTTTGAGAATATCTTCAAGTTTATTGTGTTTATAAAATATATATTTATTATTATATAAATAACAGAGATGAATCTTTATTTTCCCCTTCCTTCTTAATAAAAAGCAGATTAGCAAACATTGGCCAAATTAAGCTCACCTGCCACACTCTTTAAAGAATTAATTGCAAACAAGCTGCTATCAAATTTTAGTGGTCATGATCTAATTTTAAAATTAAATATGTTAAAAATTAATTAATTGAGCATATTTAATAAATAATAATAATATTATTATATTCTAATGTGAAAAGGGATTTATAATACCAAATATATATATATATATATAACTTGCTCGACATAAATAAAATAGTTTACCATCTACAAAGGTATATATATAAGAGTTGCATAAAATAAATATTTTATCGGGAGCGTAATTTAATAGAAAAATAAAATATTTTTCTAATGATAAAACGTGTTGATAGATTGTAAATGGCATGTAGTTTTTATCGTAGATGGGTTGTGTTAAGGCTATGAGTCGGTGGCGACGTCGTCGCGACGGCGGTATCGATTGATCCTCCAGAGGCATTGCCCCAAGCTCCATTCCGAAGGGGAGTCCTAGCATATTCCCGAAAACCCTACATTTCTCATCCCACTGATCATAGTGAGATTACATTCTCACTTTCGCTACCATATATATTAACCTATTCTTTTCTACATTCTAACAAATCAAATTGAGCATATCCTTTGATTATTTAATAAATACATATGCATGAAATTAGCAACATAATATTATTTAGTTATATTAGTTTTTCTGTTTTTTTTTATATGTTATTTGAATAAACAACTTAAATATTTCTAAGGATGTGAAATATTAACTATCTTTCATAAAATAATTATAAATAAAAATTAAGTTTTAATATTTAAACAATTTATATTACTAAATTTAAAGAATTCGTCCACGATCCTGGGATTTGTATTTTTTTAAGTGGGCTTAAAAATGTCTATATTCTTATATTAAAATATTCAATTACAAAGGAAAAATGTAATATTTATTCTTGTGCATCGTAAATATATTATATATTTTGAGGATTCCATACATTCTTTATATATAATATTATTATTATTATATTAAATAAATTAAATATCAGGAAAATAAATAAATTTTTAAATTAAAAAATTACTTTTTTATATTAATTAATTTATTTATTATATATTTATATAATATATAAAAAAATTTAAAGATTCCTTACGGTACTACTTATTCTTTAAATACATTTTTTGATTTTTCTTTTCTTTTTAATACTAAAATTGTATTTTAGTAATATACATAAATTAGATTAATTTTTGCAAAGGATTAAGTTAAAGAACCAAGATAAAAAAGGAAAAACTTAAGGAAGGAAAAGAGAAATTAAAACAAAAGAAGACTATTAATAAAAAAGGTGAATGAATGAGAGCGCAACTACGTTTCTGAAAGGACTTAAAAGAAAAAGCGAAAGTTTATCATAAATTGTCCATAAATATAAAAAAATTAAAAAAAAAATAACTAAATAAATCAATATATATATATATATATATATATATATACATTGAAATACTTATACGACTATATATATTTATGATCTTACTAAATATTTTACATTTTTAATATTAGAAATACAAATATAAATGGATATTAGATATTTTAATAATTTTGTCTGGGAATTCTTAGATTTAACATTATTAATTTTATTTTCGTTGTCAAACATGTATGGACAGGTTCTCTGAACTGATGAAGTAAGCATCGAATATAAATTATTATCAAGGGTTTAATACTAAATAATAATTATAATAATTTCTAGATTCTTAAAAAGGAAAATTGATTGATGAAATATTCGTTTATGAAATTTTAATATTTATAAAATATAAAAAGTTAATGAAAGATATTCACATAATAATTTCAGCAAATTTAATAATATCCAAAGTCGGAACAATATCTAAAACTATATTATATATTCTTGTTCTTTAAGAACATTTTTTATTTTAAAGTCTTAATTTCCAGTCACTTAAAATTATTTTTAAAAAATTCATTAATTAAAATTGTTTTTAATTTTTTTTTTTTACTTTTAAATGATTGACATTGCTTTAAAAAAAATCTCATAAATTCAAACAGGATAATGAATGTTAAAACTTTTGAGAAAGTACTTCAAGTGAAAGTTTGATTGATTTGTCTTGTCAGATCAAAATTCTTTGAAAATTGTGACTTTATTGTAATAATTGTTTTTTTTTTCTCTAATTAATTGTTCTTCTATCAACTTAATCTTCATTGAAAATAAAAAAGAATATTTCATTTCGGGAATTTGTCTAAAATTACCTAAAAATGCAGATTTTAAAAATATACGAATCTATACACTAATTAATATGCACCACTTCCTCAAAAGTTTTCTGTTTTAACTAATTAAAATAAATATTAAAGTAATAAAAGAAGAAATCAACATAATTAGTCAAACATAAATATTAAATTAATTCTACTTTTTTATTAATCAATTTATAATTTATAATTATGAATTAATATTTGAAATCATTTTTTTAAGGATTTATAAATATAAAAAAACAGGCTAAAATAATTTAAAAAACACATTTAAATATCGAATTTTATAAATATGTCTTTTTTACTAATTAAAAAAAAATTTATATTAAACATGAACTACATTTGAAGGAATGTAATTATAAAGAAAAAAAAGAACATAAATGAATCATTTCTAATAATATTTTTTTTTGTTTATTTTCTTTTAGTGAAATATTTAGTGACTGTAGACAGCTTGACTCCTACTATACATCTTATCATCACTCACAATCAGTTTAATCATTTCAAAATTATGACTTCACAGTATTTAAATGAATGGTCAGCGATACAACTTTTTACTTTCATTTCCATTATGTCAATTCAATCAAAATTTCTTTAAAAATGATAAAAATCTCTTCTAAACAAGTTTATTTTTTGAATATTGAATATTCTTTATGCTAAAAAGTTTAAAAAGCGAAATTTTTAACTAATTTTATTAAGAATTTTTTAAAATAAAATAAATATAAATTTATATTGATAATTTATTCGTGTTTATATCTATCTATCTATATATAAAATTCAAAATCATACCCTACATCAATTTTAATGTCTATAGGATACTAAATAGTATACATCTATAATTAATTTAAAAAAAAAACTGGAACACTAGTACTTATTCATTCCCCTTTTGAAAGAATGATTCATCAAAGGATAATATCGTTCCCTCAATAGGGTATTGCATTTCTCCTTCTCCCCTTGAATAAAGGGACTTTATTGATTTTAGATATGAAAAAAGTAAGAATAGAAAGAATATTTTCTTTTTTTGAATTTTCAAGGATAATTTAAACATAATAATATATTACATACTTCCCCATATAGTACGTGTATAAATGTATATATACATAAATTATCATTATCATAGTAATTATTATATTTATATATATATATATATATATATATATATATATATATAAATATATGATGTTCACATCATACACTACTAATTTTAAGTAATAAGTTTATATAATTGAAAAATAAACCATAAAATTTTACATGTACATGTATAAACATTTTAAATTCCAATATTTTTAATTACACTTATGTTATCTTAACATAATATTATATATATATATTATCAGTTAATTGCAATTAATTATATTTCAAAGAAATTTAGAAAGTTAATATTTAATATTTTTATTAATTTGAACAATGATCGACTTGGATATAAACGTTGAATGTTATAACAAACAACAAACAAGAGATTATAAGATACAAAATATAAAGGAAGTAAGTAAATGTACTAATATTAACTACTTTCGAATTTATAAATATTAAAATAAAAAAATTACTCTTCTATTTTGCAAATTCTTTTGACATTATACCATTTTATTTTTCTCATATACTAATATGAATCATCTTTGTTGATGTTATTTATTTCATTTTTAAAGAAATTCATCATTTTTGATGATGGCTGATGTTTTTTTGATTGGATTTTAATTTTGATTTTGATTAGCCTCTCTTCTCAATTTATTCTTGTGATTTGTGAAATTATATTTTTCTTTTTAAAGATTAATTTTCAAATGTAAACACGTTTACTTTCTTTTTCAACTGCTTAAATGGAAAAAAATGGAAACATTAAAAAATTGTTTATACATTTAACCCTTTCACTTCAGGAATCATCTTTTTTTTTATTTTACTGTTCACATTGCATTAAATAAAAAAATAAGAAATATAGATAATAAATATAATATAATTATATTTATTATTAATGAAATTATTAAATAAAATATTATTAAACAAAATGTATCTTAATTTTAGATCATTTATTTATTTATAAATTAAAATTATAATTATTATTAAAAGAAATATTTCGTGAGTTAGTTTTTATTATCATTATCACTTCAAAATATCAATATATTTGCATAATTATATTGCATTATTATAGATATTATTATTAAATAGTTACTTCTGTTATTGATATAAATTCTGATCTTACTTTCTTCTTAATTAATTAATTTATAATTTCTCATCATTCATCTTTTTTCTATAATAAATGACTTCCTTCAACTTGAATATGTGTCCTTTCTTTGTTTAATAATTTGATCTGAACCAATTGAATGGGATGTTTTTAATAGAAAACCGCCCACATTGACTATTAACCTTATATTAGTCGGAAATCATTTCAAATGACTTGTTGCTAATTAATTTATTTATTTTCTTTGATCTAATTTATATGCATAAAGCACATCAACTACTTTTACTTATTATTATTGTTTTCAGTAGATTTCATATCCTGTGACTCATATTTTTAGAATAAGGCTATTAAAAATTTCATAATAAAACACATCATTAATATTAATTCGATTATAATAATATATATATTTATGATATATAATATATATATATATATATATATGTTTCTTTCTATCAAAAATTATTTATTTATATCTTTTAAATATGTGATCTATTAATATGTATGAATGTTTTTTTTTCAAAAGAATATTGTGTGGGTTTTTTTTTTTTTAATATACATATTGGAACGATGTTACATTCAAAATCAACATAAGATAATTAAAATATTCAATTGAATATTAATATTAATGCATAATTTAAAAAAGAAATAAATAGATGATTGAATAAGATTTTAATTAATATTATATAAACATTTTTTTTTAAATAAGACAAAAAAATAAAATAAAACACTCCAAATTAATTTTAATTTTGATGATATCATTATTATTAATATATTTTATATATATACTATAATTTTTTTTTTTTATAGTTTTTATCTTTTGGATTTATAGAATAATATTGACTGATTATGACAATTTATTATAATCCTTGAAACTCTTTCTCTCACCCTCTCTCTCTCTCTCTCTCTCTCTCTCTATATATATATATATATATATATATATTATAATTATTATCAGTATGTAAATAATTAATATAAAGATTAACTTAGTTAATTGTTAATTGTATACGAATTAATAATTTCATTAATAAAAATAAAATTATATTTCAATTTGTGAATTTACACTAATTAGAAAATTGAATATGATTGAGTATGATTCCTCGTTAAAAAAATAAATAAAGGGATAGAAATGATTTAATTAAAAACAAAAAACAGTTAAATTATTTAATAATAAAAATCAAATCGTTCATATATAAAAATAAATATATATAATAATAAGTAATGTAACCTAATATTACTAAAATAAATAATATAATTAAATATTTCATACTAATTTATTTATAACATTTGTTGAAAATTATGATGGTGATAGTAATTATATATACAATTATCCATATATATTAGAATGTTCATCGTTTAAAGAATTAACATTAAATTGTTAAATACATACGATATTTTCTAGTGATTTAGTTCTAAGCTAAAGATAAACGAATGATGAATGATTCAGAATGATTGTCTGCCTCTCACTTCCATCCAGGATGCAGGTGGAAACAAGTTACTTGTGAAGGTCTCCACTTGTATTGTTTTTCTTAGATAACCTGACGAGTTTAATTAAATCATTTACACCTAGAGAAATAAAACATTGATAATTATAAAGTTGTTGTCTTTTTTTATTAAATTAATTTAATAAAAAAATATTAATTTATAATAAAACTTGTGAACTTATCTTTTAAAAAAATAATAAATTCCTATACAAATACAATTAATAAAATTTCTCTTTTTTTCATTCATGAATGAATTATTCATTTTTTATTTAAACTAATATAATGAATAAAAATAAATCATAAATTTATTTGAAAAACATAAGTATAACTTTTATTAAAAGATATACTAAATTCATTAAACATTTAATAATTTAGGACATCTTTTTTATCTAATGTATATTATAATTAAGTTGATTAGCACAAATAATAATTAAAACTCATAAAAAATAATTTTTTTTTTATTATTTAATTTCTTAGTTTAGTTTTCCACGTTCTATTTTTTGAAAATTATTCATCCTTTTATTTAAGGATGAAATTACAAAAATTTCGTTTTACCTAGCTTTGTTTGAGTTTCTTTATCTGTTTAAATATTATGTTATTTTCAAATATTTTTTTAATTTTATTTTATTTCAAAATTTTGTATTAAATTCCTCAATTGAATTAACCTGTTTAAAAAAATAGTTAATTCATGGATTTATTATATGTGGATATGGATATAAATATTATAGAATGTGAAGAATCTATTGATCTTATCATTAGTGGATTTATCTCTTTTTTTAATAAAATAATATTTTTTAATTTTTATTTAATTTAACTATGAATTTATTATTTATGTAATTTTAATCCATTAAGTAAAATAATAATTAATACATTTACTTCACATTTCTTAATAATTTTAATCATAGTATCTTCCTTATAGCTTTTGAAATTGTTGAATTCTTGATTTCTTTTTCTTAAACTGCCTCTAAAGTAAATTTTTTCCATAATTAATAAATACATATAATCCTTAAAAAAGACTTAATTCAAAATGTTTGCTTAAAGATAAGACCGCTATAAGCTCTCTAGGTAAAAAAAAATATACGAATACCTAAAATAACTTTCACGGTAAACAAATTAAACTATAAATTTAAATTTTAATTTATTTTTTTATATCATAATAAATTACGATTCAGAATTTCTTGTCTTTTACTATAAATTTCTATATATTTCTTGATTCGCACCTAATTTTACTTTTTAAAATTTTGATTAGTAATAAAATGTAAAAAAAGAATCAATATTTAATAACATATGAAATGATTTAGCTTTTTTTTGATTAAACATACTTCTCTGTGCGTCTTAAAAGATGCGAATAGTAACTGTATTCAGCATTTTAACTTTCTAATGATTCAACATCACATTTTAGAACGAATATTTAATATATTTATATTTATATAATATCCAATAATTATATACATTAGCATTAAAATTGATTTGTTTAGTTCAATCTAAATTTAAAAAGATTAAATTTTACATTTACATTATCAAAATTATTTTCAATTTAAAAGGAAGTGGAAATATAGATAATGATGCACTGAATAATTTAGAATTTATAAGGTAATTTCTTAAGGTCTATCTACATGTAATAAAACTTTAACTTTTTCTCTTTTTAAAGATTTATAGAAGTAATAAGGGGGTTGTATTAAAATAAAATTTAGGTATATATTTTTATTTAGTCTTTTTATATGTTATATGTTATGTAGATAGATTTTTTTCTATATGGGGTGGAGATTTTCAATAAAGATGATGGCAAGTATATTTGAACTTTTTAAAAACTATTTCTTGATTTGATATTGTTTTAAATAAATATATTCTAATATTATCATTAAATTAATTAATTTAAATTATATTTATTCATTATAAATTAAAATAAGATTTTAAATCTAGATATAAATATATATGTATATATATTTATAATTTTGGGAATTTATAAAATCAATATTATTTTTCTATTCATTAATGAACGGATTTGGCTGGTTCTTTGAATCGATGTACACATTAAAAAGCCTTTAAAAAATCCTTAATATGGGTTTTATACCAAAAATTAATTTTTAGGTTTTTTCAATATATATTTATACTCTGTACAAAGTTAACTATTTAATATAATTTAATATAATAATAATGAGCCCGGAATTTTTTTCTGACCCAAAATTCTTGAAATATATTTGGACTCTCCACCTCAGGAAATTTAAAGATAGTAAAAAAATGAAATTATTAACAATGGGCAGGCAAAACCTTTATATATTTAATTAATATGCCAATACATGAAATATGTAAATAATCGCTCTGATTTTTGTTTTGTCGATTGCAACTGAACTTGTACTTGTGAAATTCTTTTATTTGTATATATATATATATATATATATAAATTTGTTTATCATTATCATGCATTATCATTGTTTATGATATAAATTTGATATAAACAATTATAATATTTTTTTTTTAAAGAATGCTTTCTTTGTCTTTTACTTTTTCTTTTTCTTTTGATGCATAATAGAAATTAATAAAAAGTGCATTTAAATGGATTCCCAAGCCAAATGTATATATTTTTTCTTTTTCCTAAGTTTCTCTAATCAAAATACAAACCAGTTGAGTGTGGTGCATCTCAGATCAGCTATGCAGACCATTCAATTCAAAGTGGCTGAGCAAAAGGTTTTAATTCGGATTTCCTGGGGGGTTTCCCTTTCGCGTCCTGGCTATCCCACGCAGCACGTGAGAGGTCGATCCGCGACGCTCTCTCCGACCCCCACCGTGTCTCACCAGGCATCTTTCACGGAGACCTTTTCGGCACCAGTGGTCTTCAGGACGTGCTAACGCTCACAACCACGTGGCCTCTTGTCAACTTGACAGTGTTCGCTCTCTATTGGTGTCGTTGGACTCATGGGACAGCATTCATGAATCATGATGAGCCTTGGTGCAGAGCCGATTGGACCTCTCAAAGTGGGCAATAAACGGTTAATGCATAGGGGATATGGTCTTGCATCTTCTCCAGCCTCTTGCCACAATGATGTTACTAAATCGCGTAAACCACCCCGATTTCCTATAGGCTGTTGCTTACATCGTTTACCTGAAGGTGATTAAAATCGTTTGATAACATTTTTGATAAATTAATTTTTCACCATTTCTCTAGGTCATTTTTAAACCAAATTAACTATTTATTTTAAATATTTAATTAATAATTTAATTGAATTTATTAATATTTAATAAATATTTATTTATTTATTATATTATTAAATATTAAATAACTTTTGAACATGTTATATTAAAAAATTGTTTTAAATTTATTTAAATTTAAATAATTCATTATTGTGATTGGAACCGTGAAGTTAATAACAATAATTTATTATTATTAAAATTTTAGGTAAATTATTTAAATAAATTTAAAATGATAGAAAATAAATAAAAAAAAAATGATTCAATTAAAATTATGATATATATAAATAGACAATTAATTTAAACAAATTATATTTAACTAATTTAATAATAAAAAACTTCAATTTATTAATTATAGAAATATTTATTAATCCTAATTAAGATGATGTCATGCTTTTTTAAAATTATAGATCAAGTTGATTATTATTCTCTTAAACAAGTGAACATGTTCTATTAATACTTAAAATATAAGATTTCCTTGATTAATTACAAAATTTGAAATCAATTATTATTATATTAAAATTAAAAATAATTATTTTTTATAAATAAAATTTCTATACCGAAAATGAATTAAACCATAGTTTCATCGAAATATTAAAATATTAGGTGTCTATAAATTGAAACTATTATCCTTTATAAAGATTTTCTACAAAAAAATGTATCTTTATTTCATTTGTTTTTATAAATAATATTTTCACATTAATCTGCTTATTTTAATAAAAAAAAAGAATTAATTAGTTTTTTGTTTAATTTAATTATTAATAATCTAAAATTTTATAATTAGTATCTTTTATAAATATTAATAATAAATAAAGGACATGCAGTAATTTATGGTTACTAATTAAAACCATAATGTTTAATTATCTCTATTTATGTTAAATCTCGAAACAAATAAGATATTTATAATCATTTTATGAGGATAACTCTATCCTCTTATCTTACCAAATAATTGCTTATTTCTTTTCAAACATTATAATTTGTAAATGAATTAATTTATTTTTTTTTTCTAGGATGAACAGAAATTATATTTAAAGATGACATAGGATTAACACATATAAGGAATTTTAACTTGGCTAATGGTTGTTACTATATATAATTATCATTGCGAGAATTCATGAGAAATTGCTAAACATTAATCTTCAAGTCCTTTAGGGATTTAAAACAAAAACCATCTTTATATTCTTTGAATGATGAAGATATATAAAAATATATATAAATTATTTATTTATACAATGTTATATATAATAGATAACTTTTTTGATCGAACTGCGTCAAATGCAATGACTGGGTAGGCGATAGGATTTAGGAGGGGCACCCCACGCATTTCATGTTAAGCAGAGAAACCCACATTCAGCAGCCGATAAGGAAGAGACCGGGTGTGTTCTTGATTAATGTACTTGTTAACTCAATTAGGGCCCTTTGATTCATCTATTTGTTTCATTAAAACAGCAAGTATCAACTATTTTGTTTATTTTTACTTTCTCATGAATGAACTAAAAGAAATATTTAAATAGTATACACATCGCTCATTAAACTTTTACAAGAGTTTTTAAGAATTCGGAAATCTTCAGTCTATTTATGGCATAGTGCAATATAATCATATAACCAGTTATTTAATATTTTTACAATATAAATAAATAATATGATCATGATGTTAGTTTAGCGGTTATAGTCCTGATCAGCGGAATTTGAGGTCGAGTGTATCGAACCTTAGAAACAAGTTCACTTTGCTTTAAGTTTAACTCTAATTCATTGCTAAAATATGCGAAGGTTGGTAAAATGGACCATCTTCACAAATATTCATGTGTTTAAATTAAAAGAAGTTTATTAAAAAAAAATTATTTGCTTTTATTATTTGAATGATTTTACTAATATAATATAATAGTTCACCGAGCCGCCGATCGGTCATTAAAAAAATTATTCCTTATTATCGGGTTTGGCTGGTAATATTAATTCCTGGTTCACCGAGCCGCCGTTCAAATAATTTAAAAGAACATATATTAAAAAAAATAGTCATAAAACATACAGCCCTTATTAATGCACTGAAAGACAGAAAAGTATGGCCTGTGGATATAACATAATATATATTTTGTAATTTGATTTGATTTATATTTATAATAATTTGTATTTAAGGAAGCGCTGTCTTACGTAGTTGCTGACGTCATTTAATTTTCTATGAAAATTCTATTAAATTAAGAAAAAACTAATAAACATTCTGAACCAATTTCCAATAATTTAAAAGTACGTATTAATATACTGAAAGAGAAATATGATTATAACATAAATATTTTTAATTTTATTTTATTTATAATATTTTGTATTTAAGGAAGCGCTGTCTGACGTAGTTGCTGACGTCATTTAAATTTCCTATTTCAAATTAAGAAAACCTAATAAGGCTGACAGATTAATTTTTCTTTATAAAAATTATCTAAGGTGTGAATTTCAAAAAAATCCTTTAAGCGGTTTAATATTTCAAAAATACAAATATATATATAATTTTTGATAGTATATAATAAGATAAGATATATTTTCTATGAAATTTATGGTTTATGATTAAGGGCTGTACCTTAGGTTCTATAAGGTTCTGGAGTTATCAATTATAAGGGGTTTTCTAAAATAATGAACTACACGAACACTAATTTTTGTAAATCGATATTTAATTTTTTCTTTAATTATGATTTTATTAAAATATTGTTTGTTGCTGTTAATCAAATTAATTTTTTTCTCTGTTCTATTCCAAACTCTAATAATTGATTATATTTATAGAAGATGTTAAATATTAAATAAATAATTATTAATGACAGAACACTTGTGATTCAATTAGGGTCACAACTGCCGGTCCGTAACGAATAACGGCCTTGTGTACCTCGATTCATTCATTCAAAAGACATTATGAGAATGATGACTTGGCAAGGCAACCTGTTCTCCAAGTATGCGTGAACTTTGAACGGTCTCTTCTGTGCTGTTGGGAATGCTGTTCCTCACTTCTACTATTCATTTAGCCAATGAATCTATTGTTATTCTATTACACTTTTTTAATTTGAGAAAATATATTTTTATTGTTTTATTGTAATAAAGTATTGCTTGTATTTATAAATTGAAAACGTGAAAATATTTACATAATTGGTGTTATTATATATACGATGGATAATAATATAAGATAGGAATGTAAATTAAATTGGAATCGTGTTTATAATTATATAGTTAATACACTCATTTTCTTTCAAATAATTAATATATCTATATATATATATATATATATATATATATATAATGAATATCATCCAATTGATTTTATTTGCAATAGACGTGGTCGATGACATTAGAGAACAAACATAGATTCAAATTTCAATATTTTTAAGAAAATAGTGACGTTTATATGATATATACTAACAAATTGTTAAGGGAAAGAATTGAAAGGGTTGATGTGTTTAATTTAGCTTGAGTAAACGGATAATTTGAAAGAAGTTATTGCATTGTAAATAAAACCACATATTGATATTTGTTATTGTAAATTTATTCAAAAAATACACTGTTCGAGCGTCCAGTGACGAGTCCATTGAAACGTTGTGTATATTTTTTGGATTTTTTGAATAAATTTACAATAACAAATATCAATATGTGGTTTTATTTACACAATTCCCTTATAAATAAAAACAACCACCAAGTTATTGCATTTTTATTCTTAAATCAAATGATTTAAATTATTTTTTTTAATTTTAAAACAAGTTAGATTACACAATAAATTAAATTAACAAATCAGTTTATATCTACAATATAAATATACATTTCAATTAATTATTGTATATTAAACTTTTTTCTTTTTTTTTTAATATAATTTTCATTTTTTAAGTAAATGAAAGTTTTTATTTATTTACAAATGCGAATTGAAAAAAAAATAAAAAAAACAATTGCTTTGAATTCATTAAATAAATTAAATATTTATTTAAAAAAAATATTTATTTGTTTATAGTTTCTAATTCCGTTTTACTTCCTGTTCTTTTTATTCTAATTAATTAATAAATACACACACATCCAGTACTAATTATTTTAGTTTATTTTTAATAATTAACGGCAAAATTTCTTTGCTTGTTTGGAACTTTCATTTTATATTTACATTTTATATTCCATTAATTAAGGAATTTTATATTAATAGAATATATACATAGCAATCTACCATACATAAGTAATTAAGTATCTCTTATGTTAAGAAACATTCATGAAATGTTCATCTATTTCTATAGATAGTTTAGTTATAAAGTTTCTTAATTCATTCCCAATTATATTATCATAGCATATATATATACTGGCTTGTGATTTAATATAATGATATATTATTTCCGTTGTAGTGAAATTTTTTATTAAGTCAGGTTTAAAATAATCTAAACCTCTTCTATAAATGTTTTGGAGCTCATAATCATATTCTTCATCATTTTCATATTGATGATCTTAAACATTAACAGTTGACCAGCTAAATATATTGATATGAAATGGCATATGCTCTTCAGGAATGCTGTCCTTAACTCGAATAGGTATCCTGAAATTATAACCCTTGTATAACTTGTGATTTTTATTCATTGGGATCAATGAATGTTTAATAAAACCATCAATAAATTCCTATGATTACCTTTTTTTAATCTGAATCATAATGAAAGCTTATATATAGCCAAATCGAGAAATTTTTTTTTTATCTTTTGGAAAATTTTTACCATACGTTTCCAATAAATTATTTGCTCCGTTGTTAGTAATGCATTCGTAATAGAATGCCGAATTGCCTGTTTTTAAATGTTTAATAACAATGAACCCACATTTGCCTTTAATAATAAATGTTTTGTGTTGTTATGTGTGGAAATTATAGTTTAACATAAAATCAAATGTTATTGCTCGTTCCTTGCTGAAATCTTAAAAAAAAAACTTCTGACTTTTGTATTCGTCCTACAAAAGTAGAGCACTATCAAGTCGGTTGCCACTTAAGTGGAATAAGATGACCTATGATCAGAAAAACGGGTTTTCTCAACCTTAATCTTGATTTTCTTAATCGCAGCCGCTACTTTTGTTCAAGAACCTTCACAATTTTGTATTTTCTGATTGGTAGCACTCTATTTATTATTATTAGAAAATAGAAGGGTGCATCCAGCGAAAGTTTGATCAGGCAAAAGGAAAATTTGAATTATTTTATAATAAAATAATATTAACATTTATTGAAATGTTAAAGGACCTTAATATTTAATTAAAGCGATATTTTCAGAAATTAATAATGAAAGAAATTAGTAAATTTATAATATATATCATGGGAAATTATAATTTATAAATTAATTATAAAATAAAAGTAAAAGTTAATTTATTTTATGTTATGGATAATCAATTTTATATTGTTCGCATTTTTTTGCAATTGTTTAAGGGATCGATCACCTAGGTTTTCATGAAATTTTATAGTATTCAGGGAAAAATGGGGATGGTGATCTCCTTCAGGCGGGTGTCTTCATATTTCTTAATTCAATAGAGCATCGTGTTCGAGGCTTGAGTTTCTATAGGCCGGCATCATCGATATGTGGGGTTATACTGCCCTATCGATCAGGGATGATGTCTCTCTGACCTCTCTATTCCGAAGAACGATCTTACCTCAGACCAGCTCTTCTACTGCTCTTATCCACCAAGTCATCCTCTCCACTTCTTAGTTATGTTTTGGAAATATCCATGTTATTAAATAAATTAAGTCAAATAATTTTCAAGTTGTTGATATTTTTAAAAACAAGACACAATTTTCCATGCTTTTAAAGTGATCCTGTTTATAATATATTGTCAGAATTTCTTCCTATTGACAAACATGATACCCCCAATATGTTTCTAAGTGTTTCTTTATGACATTCCCCTAGTGAAAGTCTTTCTTTATGCTTATATGCTACAATTTGGTTGACCAAATCTAAAGCAGAAGTTTTCTTTTAAAGTATTTTAAGTATTAAAATAAAAAACCTGCAAATAATATTATCTGTCAAATTTTAGTTTTGAATGATAGCATTTTAAACCACAAACCAAATTCAGACACTACCTCTTTGAAGTTCATGACAAAAAAAAACAGATATGGATATAACATAAATATTTTTAATTTTATTTTATTTTTAATATATAGCTGAAGTAGCCGTCGTTGCCCGAGATCATAATAAGGAGGCTGTGACGTCATGAAGGGCTGGGTGACGTCATATAATTTTAAATTAAGAAAAACATAATGAAGATGAATTTTCCCGAGGATAAAACCAATACATTCGTTGTGATGTGAAATTTGGTGTGAAAATAACCCTTCCCTTCCTATCGTCGATCGCTAATACTACCACTTCCGGATTTGCACCAAAAGTTGATCAATTCATCCCACTGATGCATTAAGTAAATATACCAAATTTCATCAAAATCCGTTGAGCCGTTCAGGCTGTACACATCTATACGGACGGACGGACAGACATGCTAAAAATACTTTTTTCTGTTAAGAAAATGCATGATTCGTGGAGATATGTAAAAATCTCCACATGTGAAATTTGGTGTGAAAACAATACCTCCCTTACTATCGTCGGTCGGTAAAAAAACACTTTAATTTGAATTGGATTAAATAACATATATTATATTTAAATTAAATTTAATTAATTATAAATTATAAATTAAAATTAATAAATAAGATTTATTAAACCAGCGCATGTTTGGATCTGTTAATGGCACGTGTTGGCGCGTCAAGTTAAAAATCCGTCCTTGCTTTTTACCCCTTTGTAATCTTCCATTCCCTTTTCAAATATAAATCATTAATAGTTAATTAATAGGAGAGATAATAATTTAATTATTATTATAGTACCAAGGTATTCATTGGTGGGCGTTAAGAGGGGCCCTTGTACAAGGTTTATTGACAAATTTTTAACATTTATTTTTGTAAAAATTTTAGATTTAATTATGCATTTTTTCTAAAACTAAATATAGGTTATTTAAAATCAATGTTAATTGATATATAATTTAATTGAATGTAAATTTTAATATACATATGTTTCCCATATGAAAAAATAAAAATTAAATTAATTTTATAAAATCTATTTTATAGAGGATTAAAAAAGTTTATTGTTTGCTAGGATATATCAAATATATTTTTTAATATTTAAAATTAATATTTTAATTATATATAAATTGTTTTTTTTTTTTTTTTGATAAAGTTAAAATATCCAATAAGGTTAGGGAAAGGAATATAAGGAGTTTTATAATGAAAAATTCAAAAATTAATTTACTTATATAGAAAAATATTTATTAAAATATAAAATTAAGAATACAATTATTTTAATATAATATTTATAATATTTACATAGGATTGGAGAATAGTAATATTATATAGATTTTACATTATTTAAACAAAATAAAAATTAGATATTAAGAATAATTAAATTCTTAAATTATAATAGAAATTTCTTTTTCTATGGACTCTATGACTTGTTAAGTCCAGATTCCTTCTCCTGGTCCGCCGACGATTAATCGGGTGATTGATCACCGTCTCGATGTCATCCTCGTTCGGCGGAATATTTTCTTTACTTGCCATTATATCTAAAAAATTGATGTCACCACCAACTAACTTTTCCGGGGTTTCAATTCTTATTGATTCATCGCGGAAAACGTCGAAATGTCGTTTATGATGATAGTAATTGAGTCCTTCTTCTATGATATTGTGAAGAACATTCCACTCCTGTTTTAAATCCATTCTTAAATCAAAAAAAAAAAACAAAAATAATTAATGATATATAATAAAATGAAGAGGACCGATGAGGAAAGCAATATTGAAGATTGTTTGGTTGTGTTGGTCAGAAAATTTCTTGAGAGCAACTGCTTGCTAAGAGAACTGAACACAGAATGAATCTCAACACAAATTTTCTGTATATATACTCCCTTTTTAACAAAGGAATCCAATTTGCATGGGTCATACAGGTACCTTTTGTATTGTTATTTTGTTTTGACCCTTTGAATAGCCAAAATTTTCAGGTAAATCTTTTCAATTCAAAATAAACAAAAATTTGAAAAAAAAAAATATTTTTTTCTTTCATATAATTTCATAAATATAATTGAAAATGTTTAGGCTATTTTTAAAATTTTGACATTTTGTAATATTTATGACTGTTCAATCTCTTATCTATTGTTATTATTTATTATTTTTCTATTACATATTGTATCTATCCATACAAATACAAATAATTCAAAAAACTAAAATTAAGTGTTAAATGAACAATCCAAAAGGAATTTCTTAATTAAAATAAAATTCTAAAAATTGACAATGATAAAAAATTAGCTGGAGTGTCTCCACTCGACTATCTCGTAATTTAAATTGGATTAAATAACATATATTATATTTAAATTAAATGTAATTAATTATAAATTATAAATCAAAATTAATAAATAATATTTATTAAACCATCGCACGTTTTGTTCTTTGTTGATGGAACCACGTCACGTGTTGGCGCGTGAGATTTGCAGTGTTAAAAAATTAATTCTAGTACTTTCAGCAAATAAATCAAGCTGAAATTCTAGATATAGCAGTTTTATACAATTATTAATTATGTGAAAAATTATCAAACATATATCTTTATTTTTACGGTCACTTTAGAAGAAAAAAAATCAAAACGTTGTAGATAATGACCCTCTTCCGGTTGAGCTACATTTCTCAAAAGTTGATAGAAAACTACGAATTTTGAATAATGCTCATGTACCAAATTTCATCAATCTAGCTCAAACCGTTTTTGCGTAATCTTGGTTACATACACACACACACATACACACACACAGACATTTTTCTCAACCTTAGTGAAAATGATTCAGAAACCTTCAAAACGTATAAAAACATCAAAATCTCAACATCGAAAATTTTCGTGATCGCAATACTATCTCTTACGAGATAGTAAAAAGACGAGTAAATACTTAAAAGTGTCATAATATATACATATCTATTTAGAAGTAATAATAAATAAATAAATATTATTGAAATAACTCATTCATATTATTTTTTATTTTTACTCCTTTCTTTTTATTTCTTTTTTTCAATAATTATTTATTGTATAGTTAATAAATTAACTATTTATTGACTACACAATACCTAATAATTATTTTATTCAAATTAAATTATTAATAAAAATTTTTCAGATGAGACGAAATGGAGTGATCAGGTCTCGTCAGGAAAAATAATTTAACAATTCATAAAATTGGCTAAAATGGGGATTATATCTCAATCGTTAATAAAACTAAAAAGATTAAATTATTGTTTGTTTTTTTTATACCATAACTTTAATTGAGCTCAACAGATCCTCCAAAGATGTACATTATTTTTTTATTAGATATTTTATTTATTTGATTCTCTTTTACTTTTAGAAATTCTTACCTATTAACTTGTTATTTTATTATTACTATTATTATTTTCAAAAATTATTAATAAAAAATAAAGCAATAAATCACTTCCAAGAGATTTTCTCCAGTCATTTCTTTTTCCATGACTATGGATATATGTATCGTTTGGAAATGAAACAAGCGTTTGCTGTGTCGGTAAAAGTGACTTTAGGACGTGAGGGACAGGTCCCCACATTTCTCTGTCCTATCGAATCTAGCTAAGTGAAAGTGTGATGGTGATCGTGTTGCAGAGGCACTTCTCCAGAGTCGGCCCTTGCCGCACATCCCGGACCTGCCCGACAGCGACCCGCCTTTGGGTATTCCAGGCGGCGGAAGCGCTACTGGGGCGTCCGGATCGGGCAGCGGTGGTGGCAGTTCCGGCGGACCGGTCCCTCTCGTATCGGCGACAACCTCCTCCCTGGAGACAGCCAACAGATGGACCTCGAAAGAAAACCTCCTTGCCCAGCAGGAGGAAGACGATCCACAACTTTTCGTCGCTCTCTACGATTTCCAGGCCGGTGGAGAGAATCAGCTGAGCCTTAAGAAAGGTCAATGCCTCTTACAATCTCTCACTGTTTCACTAGGATCTTCTTCCCGAAGTTTAAATCCCAAATTTTAACAATTTAAAAACAAATAATCACTTCATTTATTATGTTTATATTTAACTCACTAATTACAACTTCTTATTAAAATATTAATACATTATCTTATTATACACTTATTTTGTATTTAGTCAGGATGACTTGAACCAAAAGTTTCCAACTTGTTTTAAATATATAACCAAAGGAAATAAAAATATGATCCTTATCTCTTATCTGTGAACAAAAAATTTAAATCCATCTATTTACCAGATAAATGATAAAATTTATAAGGAAAAAATCTCAATCAAATTAAAAAGAATGTATATTTATTAATAGGAAAATATTATTGATTCCATGAAATTATATATATATATATAAATTTTAAAACAAAATACCTTTAAAACATTTGAGAATAATAAATAAAATATTAATATTAAACGAATTTATATAATCTAATCTTACACAAGTCTCTGGCCTAACTAATAAAATAATGTTTTAGACAAAATTCAATTTTATTCTTTACGGTTCTTACCTTCAAGAGTGTTTCATTTAATTCTTTAATATTTTTACCCCATTTCCGTTGAATGAATTATCTTTGTTTTCAAAAAGACTTCAAATTCAGTAATCAATTCTTCATTTGAGATCTATTTTCATGGAGATTTTATTAAAGTATGGTTTATATAGTGGATGGCAAACCAATTTTAATTGATAATCGCATTTATCGACTTTAGAGACGTTTTATACACTTAGAGGTTTTTTAAACCGACTATAACTTTTAAACTAAATGCTAGATTTTCAAAAAAATGTGATATGACGTTAGCAGGTTAGGAGGATTAGATTAAGTTTATAAAGTTTAGGGTATATTTATATATATACATTGAATGAAGTTTGTATATAATATTTATGATCTCGAAAAAAGACTAAGGATTTTTACACCATTTATGGGGTTATGTTATTATTATTGTATTATTATTATTTTTTATTAATATTATATTTAAACAGTTTCTCGTTTTACTAGATTCTATCTGTTAATGAAAGAATAATAATATTAATATTTTAGTGTTATTTAAGTGTTCAATAAAAAATAACGATTGTTTTAAACCCAGGAAAGGAGAAATCATAACAAACAAATAAATATTTGTCAAAATTTATTAGTTACACTGCGATGACAAAAGCATGCAGAAAATATTATGTAATCATCATCATTAGTCATTTGGAATTAAAGAACGTAAAAAATCAGAAAGCCGGAACATTATCGAATTATAATCTATAGATCATGATTTAACAAAATATTATCTTTTTGAAATTCAACTTCTATTTGTTTTATTTCTTAAGAATTAAATTTTTAAGAAAGTCAAGTCATTTTTGAATGTTTTTTTTTTAAATAAAGTTTTTTTCTGTTGATAAGTATAATAAAATTGAACTGTAACTAAAACTAAATTTTATTTTAAAAAATTACAAATTGTTTCAAAAAATTTTAATAAATTAGAAGATCATTTTTGTTTTAATTATTCTACAGATTTTTCATCTTAAATCTTCATTTAAGCCATAATAAAATTTTATCTCCTTAAACAAAATAATAAATTAAAAAAGTATGATCATATTATTAACCCATCAAGGTCTCTCATTGCTCATTATATCTTGAGAAAAATTTTTTAATGGGAACATTAACCTAGAAGAAAAAAGATATCGTACTTAAATTAATTAGAATGAAGAACATGAAACTTCCATGATTTCAATCTTAAAACGTTGCTCCCAGAAAAGTACACACTTTATTATGATCAACTTTTTAAACATGATTTCATTCAAATTATATAAATGAAAAATATTTAAAACTAAATATATTCATTATCATCTCAATTTTCATTTGAAATATTATTAATGAAAAAATTAAAAAATAACTAGAATAGAAGCCTGTAAAAATAATTCTCGTGCACTCAATAAAATTTTTCCAAAGAAATACAAATTTAAAATTTATAAATAAAAAAAAAACGAATTTAATATTTATTAAATCTTTTTGATAATCATCTTCTATTGGTTTTTATTAATAAAAAAAACTCTTTAATATAAATATATAATGTATTTGTTTATTGTTAATGTGTGAAATGAAATTAATGTAATGTTTTCGTACCATTTTGAAGCATCTTCTTTCTCTTTAAAAAATTATAATATAATTCAAGATAAATACAAACTAATTTGAAATTTTTATTTTTATTTTGATTATTTAAATTAATTAAGTATAATATATCATTTATTTTATAGTCTCATAATGTTTATATTATTATAGAAAAATTCTCCGTAGTATTTTACTGATCTGAACTTTTGAACTTTCTATGATGTTAATTTAAAACCAGAAAAAAATGCTATATTTGGTTTGGAAGTAAACTTCTTTAAAAGGCATGTTATCGATATGTCTACCTCTAAGAATCCATAGTTTGAAACCTGTAAATCCTGATTTGTCAACCATCACAGCAATCGATTCTATCAAGGCTATTGGTTTTAATCTGTGAATTCTCTGAAACAAATCAACGACAAATAGATCTAGATTTTTTAGATCTGACGTTTGAAAATCTTAAAAATTTTTATTCAAATTGTTTCCTTAAACTTATTAAAATATTCACAATATTATCATTAAAATAATTACTCGATTTTTTAATATAAATAAATTTTCTCTGACAATACTTTATATAATAATAACAATAATAAATAACAAAAATATAGAAATTAAAATAAATATTCATCATTGCTAAATCTTCCTACTCTCATCGACAATTAAATCCTCCTTATCATTTCAAATATAACAATAATTAATATTTGAATATTTCTAATTGTTGCGATTTAAATTAAAGATTTATTAAATGATTTATTAAAATTAATATTTATTATTATTATCTACCAAATAGTTTGTGTTATATATATATATATATATATCTTTTCTTATCACAAATTAAGAGTTGATATTATAAATAAATGAAATGTTTAAGCTATAAAAAGATCAAAAAAAAAAAAAAAAATTGAATACAATGCAGTAAACTTTAATCAATGTTTTTATTCATTTTCATAGTGCTGGTCTGATTACAAGTTACCAAAATTATAGTTTTTTTTATCTGGTCAACAAAAGACGCTCACTTTTATTTTATTTTGAAAATCAATATTCCTCGCACAAACTTATTTTTTTAATCGTTAAATCATTTTTATAAATTTTTTAATATTTATTTATTTATTTTTTTTTTTAGGTGAACAAGTGCGAATCCTGAGCTACAATAAAAGTGGCGAATGGTGTGAAGCGCATTCCGCAGCCGGGCAAGTAGGTTGGGTCCCCTCCAACTACGTAACACCGGTGAATTCCCTCGAAAAACACTCCTGGTATCATGGACCAATCTCTCGAAATGCCGCTGAATATCTCTTGTCGTCTGGGATCAATGGCAGTTTCCTTGTTCGGGAATCGGAATCTTCTCCCGGGCAACGAAGCATCTCTCTGCGTTATGAGGGTCGAGTCTATCATTATCGAATCAACGAAGACACCGCCGACGGCAAGGTAACCAAACCAGTAACATTGAAATCTCAATTAAATTATTAAAATTAAAATCTTCATCTTTTATCTCTATTTTTAATTATTTTATATATTCCATTTTTTATTTATTGATATTCAATTTAATCCACTTACAATGAACTTTAAATTTACTTTTAATAATTAAATTGCTTTCTCTTTTAAAAATTAGTAAGACGCTATTTAGAGAAATCAGACCATTGTTTTTTAAGGCAATGGTTGTTTTTTTTTATCCAATGACTTCTTATAATAAACTATCATTTTTTTTTTTAACTTTCTCTTTCAACTTTTTATCCGTTTAATAAATTTTAATTCGCTTTCAATTATTTTTTGTTCGAATTATTAGTATCTTATATTTGATTTTAAGAAAATATTAATATTAATAATCACTTTTTTTAATATATTGATTATCTTGTAAATAATATTGATAATTATTAATTTTCGAAGGATGCGAATATAGTATAAAACAGTTATTGTCAACCTTTTTTTTTACCGCGGCACACTTTTAACGGTTTAAAAATTTGGCGACACACAAAGAAAAAGATAAGTGTAAAATTTTACCATATTGAAAAAAAAGTGGTCCACAAAACGATTTTTTAGAACCAAATTGAAAAAATGTAGAAAAAAAGTTTAAGAGTCTCGTAATCTCGCGGCATACTAAAGTGCCGCGGCACAGTGGTTGAGAATCACTGGTATAAAAGAAAGTTTTATGATAAAACACCGACTTGCAATATCTTTAAGTTTTAAGTTTTCAACAATTTATCCCACTATAGCATCTATACCGTTTTTCAATTTTTATTTTGTAAATATGTAATAAATCCCCTGATATTGTTTTTTTTAGATCACTAGTGACAAATATTTTTCATTCAAAATTTTGTAAAAATAAAATTTTCCTTTTTTACAATCTATTATTATTACCATTATTATTGTGACTATTTTAAAAAATTTATTCGTTAATTCATCTTTAAAATTACAGGAAAATAATTTTAGTTTATTTTTTGAAAACTTTAATGTGGATTTTAAAAATTTCTTATATATATGATAAAAAATATAAATTGACCAGAATTGTAGCTTAGAGACAGAGAGACTCATCCTTATAATATACTCATCTTCTATATATATAAAGGAGACTGTTTGTATGTATGTATGTATGTAATTCGTTTACTTTTTTGCTGTCATAGTGTAATATGTTAAAATGTAAATAACTTACATTTTAACATAAAATAGAAAATATATTATTTAAGGATTAAAGAATAAAAATAGAAAGTAAATTAGTGAATATTTTAAAAATAAGACAATTTGTGGAAATTGAAATACCTAAGAAATGAGAGGTGGAGGGGATGAGGAGAGAGGTGGGAGTGTGTGTGAGCGGGAGAGAGAGAGATTTAAAGTTTATATGAAGACCTTAGAGCGAAACAGTGGTAAGCCACAAAATCAAAATGTTGAGATATTGCAGTTTAAAGTGTAGAAAAAAGATAGAAAACATTGGGTTTACTGCATATATTTCAAATTTGCTCAATATGTAATATCAGTAAAGGGAAAAAGTCAGCAACTATTATTTCTTAGATATATATAATTAAGAATAAAACAATTTTCTACAAAAGTGGCTTACCATTGTTTCGCTCTAAGGTCTTCATATATAGTTCTCCATGTTGTTCATTCAAGAGCCAGGCGTGGCCCACTGCCTGGCGGACTCATTTTACACAATGTATATAACTCTAGGGATTCCCAATCAAAGAATTATTATAATATTTAACTTTTTATTTTAAATTCTAATATTCAAATATCATTTCAATTAAATAATTTATTCTAAAAGTTCTCATTTTAATTAATATAATAAAATATTTAAATCATATTTAACTTAAATTATTTTGTATTTATTCTTTCCATATTTGAATAGGTACTTCTTTTATTTTAAGGGAGGGAATTAACTATGATCTAAAAAAATTAATAAATGAACTTAATAATAAAAAATCAAATAAATCCATTAATTTAAATTAATACTATTAATGAATGTATATATTGTTAATTTATCTTTAGTTTTATCAATACTTTTATACCGTTAATTTTTATAAATTGTCTCAAGTCTCTAACTTTGCATTTTCTCAAATTTTATTATAAATAGAAATATTCAATAAAAATCAAGCAATGAAATTAAAATATCGAAATGAAATGATCAAGAAATATTATACTCTATTATAACATATACAATACTTATAAACTATAGGCGGAGGAAATATTAGACGATATCATTGCGGGTTCATGCCAAATCGATCAACATTAATTAAGATATTTTCATTATGACAGATATTAAAAAAACCGCGAATTCAATATCTCTGTTCACTAATTATTTGTAGACTTTAGTAAAACCTACGCATGACTCAATAGATCCGGATAAACTTTTTCAAATTTTGATCTTAAAATTTATCTTGAAGGTAGTAAAGAAAGAGTAAGATGCGGAAATCAATTGTAAAATATTAGGTTACCCAGACGACTTAAATATAATAGGAGATTCGGCAATTGCAATTACAGATAGCGAGGAAAAATTAATCGAGGTAGGAAAAGAGATGAGGTTTGAAATTAATAATGATAAATAAATATATTTAGAAACAAACAGGAGCAGTATTAACATACAAAATGTAGAATTTGAATATGTAGAAAAATTGAATGTAATCACGAAGGATAATAATTTTTGAGAAGAATTTAAATCGAAGTTGCAATCGGGAAACGCCTGTTATCATGCAGTAAAGAGGCTTATCTCATCAAAATTATTATAAAAGGGAATGAAAATTAAAATATATAAAACAATTATTTTGTCTGTTGTATTATATGAGTGTGAGACATGGTCTATGATCTTAGGAGATGAGAGTGGATTCAGAGTATTTGAGATTCTCCCCAGCATTTATAGGACAAAGAAAGATGAGTACATCAGGGAATGACGTGCGAGAGATGGAACAGAGGCTCAGGATAAGGACACTTGGAGAAATGTGGTTGTAGCTGCCAAGAACTTTCGAGTACCGCTGAGCCACGCATGGTCTATGACCCTGGGAGATGAGAGTAGATTCAGATTATTCTTTCCAGCATTTATTGGCCAAAGAAAGATGAGGTCACCGGGGACAATTGGAGAAATGTGGTTGTAGCTGCCAAGAACTTTCGAGTAGATAGATATAACATATTCAATAATAATATATATAATTAATTTACTAAATAAATTAAAATATATTTTAAATAATCACACAATAAGAAATGAATGTTTTATGTTATACATTGTTTGAAACAAAATGGATGAAAACCTTTTACTACTTTCAACCAAATACTATGTACCACTCGGGGGTACAGGGGGCGGAGCCCCCGTCTAGATGTGAAGAGCGACGAAGGAGCTCTGAGCAGCTAGTATTAAAATATATTTAAATAAACTTAATAAATTGTAAAACTACTGGTCCGTTTAAATGAAGGAATCGAACCTCGTTCACTAATCTTTAAGATTAATTAATTAATTTCTGATAAATAGAAAGCCACTTAATGTTAAGTTAATATTAACCATAATAATTTGAAATTCATTCTTAATTTAAAAACCGAAATAATTCTGTAATCTAATTCTGTGGTTGCAGTCTTAAGTCATTATACATTTGATTATAAGGCTATAAGGCGGTTGTTATCTACAGCGACAAATGTATAAATATTATCAAAACCGAGATTAAGTCATAATTCTTTTGAAGATATTTATTTAAACCCAAACACATGCAATTATATTTGATTATATTTATTTATTTTCCATAATATGTGTATCTTAAATCAGAGAATCAGAGAATATCATATATATTGATAATTTCCTACTATTCCATCCCTTTAAATATACTTTATTTAGATTTTGAAAAATAAAATATTTTATAAATTATATATAATATATATATAAATGTTACTTCTTCTTGAGGAGAATATGAATATAAATTAGCATCAACCTGACATAAATCTGTGATAATGACTTCTAATACGAACAATATTTTCGAAACTAAATCTCATATACTTATTCCATTTCATTAGAAGATTTCAAATCTTATTTATTTAATATATTTTTTTGCTAATGAGAATTAGTCATTTATTATATATCATATATAAGTACTTATTATTGAGGTTAAGTAAATAATTAAAGATAATAATAATAATAATAATATAATAGAAATTCTAAACAAAATTATTTTTTAAAAATATCTTTTAAATATTTAAATATTGTTTAATTATTTAAGGTATATAATTAGCAGCAATACTTATTTCAGTTTTTTTTGACCCATCCACATCATTATTACTAATCCTTCGTTATTGAATTAAAATGATAATTAATATGCAGACATATATATATATATATATATATATATTAACCTATCCTTTTCTCTATTTATTAGATTAAAACATTTAAATTAATGAAATACTTAGTTTACAAAATTTTTAAAATTTGAGTCGATTTGATTTGAATATATGTATTAAATTAATTTATTTATATTTTCTAACTTTTTTGGATTTATGTATTATTATTTCTCAATGAATTTGAAACGTTTTCTTTCAGGTGTATGTGACTACTGAAAGCAAATTTAATACTCTAGCAGAGCTCGTGCATCATCATTCCATGCATTCAGATGGCTTGATCACCCAACTTCTTTATCCTGCACCCAAACATAACAAACCGACAGTGTTCGCCCTTAGTCCCGGTAAGTACAACGTCCTTCAGACAAGGACGTTAAACGAGCCCCGAAATCCTAGCGAAACGGAATGCTCTTGTCATTTAAATTAAAATATTAAGTTAATTTTTATTCTCTTAAAATTAAGATTAATTAAATGAAGAAATGTTGGTGTTTTTATTCACTAAATGAAAATATTCTCGTACATAAAATAACAATTTCCTTAATGTTATTAATTTTTCTTTATTACTTCCTCTTGAATCAATAGGTAATAAAATTGTATATCTATTTTAATTGTTTTTATGAACTAAGTTACCTACTTTTTTATCTTGATTTTTTTAAATTTTTTCTTTAACTATTATTAGTAAAATTTCTTTTAATTTTTTAAAATGATTTAAATATAAAAATAATATATATATATAAAGCAAATATTCAAGAGCTTTTATCAAATTTGCAAATAAAAATACCTATGTGAAACGGATATTTTTCTTTCAACTCTTGGTATTATTTAACATAATAAATTCTCCAAGGATAATCATTTTCTTTTGTTCTTTACAATTGACTTTTTTCCACGGTTCTTGAATCATTTCTCACGAGTCTAGTTGATATTCCCGTTCATATTTCCAACTTTATTTATTTAATTTTTTTTTAATTTATTCTATTAAAAAAATTAAATTGAAAATAAATAGAAAACATTTTCTATATATATATATATAAATTAGAATTTCAATTTTCTATTTCTTCTTAATTTATCGAAATTAATTGTGCTAAAGAAAAACAAAATATCAAACTCAATATCAATCTTCTTTTTTAAAATATTAATAAAATAATATGTAAAATGAAGAAAGAAAAATTTAATTATTAAATTAATATTAATTTTATAAATATCATTCAAAATTTCAATCTTATCTTAATCATTTTGTTTATTTATTTTACATTTCAAAAAATGACTAGAATTTGCATAAATGCATACATACTGTATATACATAATATATATAAAGTTTTTATAATTTTATAATAATAAATATTTTACTAATATTCCACTTAAGTAATTGATTTTAATTATTTATTTAATTTCTTAAATAAATTTATGTTTTATATTTTATTATTTCAAATTATACTGGATTAATTATGATTAAAAGTTAGCTTAATCCAATCATTTATCTTTTATTATTCTAGAACCAGATGAATGGGAAATTAACCGAACTGATATTGTTATGAGACATAAACTCGGAGGAGGCCAATATGGGGATGTCTATGAAGCAGTTTGGAAGAGATATAACATGACAGTGGCAGTTAAAACATTAAAGGTATTACCAACAATTCCAATATATTTATTTTTAGAATAATTTATATTTATATCAGGGTCATAGCAATTAAAAAAAAATTCTATTTGATCGTGTTGACCAAGCAGATAAATATATTCAAAAAGCCAAAAGGAAAAATCGAATTTTTAAATTATTTTTTATTTTGAAAAGTAATAAACTTTTAATTATTTTTATTTCTTTAGAATTAAAAATTAGTGAAAATTTTGATATTTTTACTGATACACTTTTATTTAAATTTGTATTAAAAATATCATACCTAAAAATATAAATTTACAGAATTCATCTTTGGTCTATGGTTAAAATTTTTTTATTATTTTTTTATTATTCTTTATTATGTCTACATTTTTCGAAATAAAATAAATATCATATTAATTCGAATATTTAAATTAATTATCTATTGTTTATTTCTATTGTACAATATTAATTTTTTCAATGAAGATTATTAGATTTCCAATAACACTGGCAGGAGAAGGCTTAAGATAAATTTGAATTATTATTTATTACGGAAAAAGTGTATACATAATTAATTATAATTACTCTAAATTAGCAAATAATTAGTTAATTTTATTTAAAGACAATTGTTATTAATTTATTTTAAGATATAATAATTGTTAACAACATCCTATATGATAAAAATTATTTTCTCTTCAAAACAAGAATTTGATATTATCTCAAGTTAGAATGTTAATAATAAATTAAAATAACTGTCAACCAAAATTATGATGAACCCTAGTGTCATGTAACTAAAAAAGTCATCACGAATGGTCAATTACATTTTTACCGTTGGATATTAAAAGTCAAATCCAAAATCCAACTTTAGACAATTATTAAAATAAAATATCTATATAATTTTTTTATATTTATAAACTTTTTTTTTATTCATACTACTGTACAATTCTTATTTGATATAATCTTTTTATAGGAAGACACCATGGCATTGAAAGATTTCCTTGAAGAAGCTGCAATTATGAAAGAAATGAAACATCCTAACCTAGTCCAACTTCTAGGTGAATATTCTTTTCAAATTTATATTTTCCTTTTTTCCTATTATATGTGAAAAATATAATTAACATTTATTTTCGTCTTAGGCGTTTGTACACGTGAACCTCCATTTTATATTATCACGGAATTTATGAGCAAAGGAAATCTACTTGATTATCTTCGTACAGGAAGCAAAGAGCATATCAATGCCGTTGTTTTAATGTATATGGCCACACAAATAGCAAGTGGAATGTCTTATCTGGAGAGTCGTTCGTTTATTCATCGTGATTTGGCAGCTCGCAATTGCTTAGTTGCTGATAATCATCTGGTCAAAGTGGCTGACTTTGGATTGGCAAGGCTAATGAGGGATGATACATATACAGCCCATGCTGGAGCTAAATTTCCCATCAAATGGACTGCTCCAGAAGGGTTGGCATATAATAAATTTTCGACTAAGGTATTATTTTAAAAATGAATTATAAAATTTTTTTAATTTTTTTGTTCTCACTACAAATATTGGAATTCATTTAATTGATTAATTCAATAAATCTATGGGTAAATTAATGTTTTTTACTATCTCGCAAAATTTTCGATGTTGAGATTTTGATGTTTTTATACGTTTTGAGGGTTCCTGAATCATTTTCACTAAGGTTGAGAAAAATGTCTGTATGTGTGTGTGTATGAGTGTATGTATGTAGACAAGATTACGCAAAAACGGTTTGAGCTAGAATCATGAAATTTGGTAAACGGGAATTATTCAAAATTCGTAGTTTTCTATCAACTTTTGAGACACTCCAGCTTATTCTCCGTAGAGGGGGAAAGTCAAAAAACTGGGATATTATATAGGCAGGCTTGTGATACAATGAGAAGTGATTGTTTATTTAACATAATTGAATAAATAAATTAAAAAAATAATCCTTTAGAGAAGTTAATGTCTAATTTCAAAATATTCTATTAATAAAATGTATTTTTTAATTTTATTAATTAACATTTACTATTTTAGATAAAAACAAAACATTTAATAACTTAGATACTTATTTCTATATTTCTATATAAATATAATATATACTTTTTGTTAAATAATAATAATCAAGTTCAATATTTGAGTTATGTTAAATTATACAATTTCTACTTAACATTGTTTAAAGTTGCATCTCATTTCACATCGAACTTTTTTCTTGTTTAAATTTTTCATTCTTTTTTTAATGAAAATTAAATTTTCTTTTTACAATTATTATACATCAAAAACAACTACTTATACATTATTTATTTAATAATTTTGATTACAAGGTTTCTAATTTCTTCCTTAATTCTCTCTTATTATTTATTGTTATTATAATTATTATTGTTATTCAATTACATATCTAATCAATTTTCTTTTTCAGTCTGATGTATGGGCTTTTGGCATTCTTCTCTGGGAGATTGCTACATATGGCATGTCGCCATACCCGGGAGTTGACCTTACTGATGTATACCACATGCTAGAGAAAGGCTACCGTATGGAGTGCCCACCGGGGTGCCCTCCAAAAATTTACGAACTCATGCGTCAATGCTGGCAGTGGAGTCCTGCCGAACGACCAACATTTCAAGAAATTCATCATGCACTCGAAAATATGTTTCAGGAGTCGAGTATAACTGAAGGTTGTAACTTTGTTTCAAGATCAAATCTTAACTAATCAAAAATTGTATTTTTAATTTATTTACACTTTTTAATTATAATTTGAATAAAGTATTTTTTAAATCAAACTGGGACTGGTTATTGTTAATTTAATTAAGGTCTTTAATATTGAAATTTTGTTTATATATCCAAAATACTTATTTCTTTTTATGAAATTATTTTTATTCTAACCATTCATCCTATTTTATTTATTTATATTAGAATGAATTTTGCACAAACGTATTTTTTATTTTTATTTATTTTTTTTTTTTATTTGGCAATTTTTTTTTTCAACATTTATTAAGTAAACCTTTTCTGTTGAATGTCCCTTTTAGAAGTTGAAAAGCAACTCCAAGGTTCCAGCAGTCACAGCCATTCCTCTGTAGCATCAGGACTTAAGCGTTCTCATCAATTAGCTGGCAGCACCGGCAACCTCCACGGACTTGTAATGCTCACCGATCAACAATTGATCTCTGCCGGTACTTAAGAAAACCACACAAAATACTAACATTAGCATAATATATTAACACAAACTTCTTAAGTTATACTTTTATGAACTAATTCTTTTAGTATTAAATATCACTAATTTTCTTTGTATGCTGTTTACTCAACACGTGTGACTTATGTAAAATTTTATTTAGATATTTCAAAAAAAAAAAAAGAATTTAAAAATTATTTTTATAAAAGAAATATCTAAATATATAAATTCTCATGTTGATTGGTATACTAATTGTATTTATTTATATTTTTTTATGTGAACATATCATCAAAATCAGCTATGGTATGGTATAAAATGAAAACCAACTTCATCATATAATTTACTTATTATTATTATTTTAATTTAATTTATTAATTATTGTAATGTTATATCAATTATCTAAGTATTGGTTTTTTTCATTCCTAGCTGGTGGAGACCTCATAGGATGTGGGAGCAACAAATTGATCACATTTTCGAGTAGTGGGACAGGATCGAATACCGGTCAACCACCTGCAATGGGAGGGAAAACCAGTCTTCAAGTACAAATGCGAAGGCCAACAAATCGTAAAGGGAAACAGGCACCCGCACCACCAAAACGTACCAGGTATCTTTCTATAATTAATAAAGATTTTAGACATTTATTAAGTCCTTCCTTCTAAAGGAAAAGATTAAATAGAAATATAATAAATAATTAAAATAAAGTATATAAATAATAATAAAATTAAAAAAATATTTTTTAGTTAGGAATTGTAATGGTAGAATCCGAGAATAAATTAAACATCTTTTTTAAAACAATTCTTTAGAATATTTTTGAAAATTATTACGAACGTATAACATTACAATGAATGATATGATTTTTATGCCAAGTATACTTTATAATTAGAGCGATTTATAAAAATTTATTTTTAAGAAATCATAAGGGTATTTAGTCAAAAAATCATTAGAAAAAAAATAATAGTTCCGAATGGAGGAAGATAGGGAGATTTTCCAAGAAATGTAGTACTGAAATTATTTTATCTATTATATACTATATATTATATTAAAAAAGAGAGAAATATTTATTTTAAATACGAAAAAGACCACATCTTTAAGTAAACTTTTTTCAAATCTAAGTTAGTATAGTAAATTTTAATCAAAATTTACTATTTTCTCAGTCTCCTTTCATCATGTAGTTCATTTCGTGATAGTACTTATGCAGACAACGAAGTTTCAACAGCTACTGGGGGTCAAGATGATGCGTCAAGTGTTGCAGAAATAAATGGTAAGTAATTGTAAATATTAAATATTTGTTCTGATTTATAATTTTAATAATTACATTTTTTATAATTTTAGAATTTATTCTACAATTTTGTTTTTCTTTTTTTTAGGCATTAATCGTGATTCAGCAACACTTGCCGTTGGAGGGGAAAGTGAAGACGGTGATCAACCCGATACCGATGATTCAGAGCCTTCCTTGTTAAGTAAACCTCGTCCTGCCCCTGTCATGGGTAAAGGGGGCTTAGAACAAAGAGGGAAAAAGTCTCGGACTTACCCACCCAAGGTTGTTCAGGTACTTGTGCTTTTATAATTCAATAGATTTTATTCTCTTTAATAAATATAAATATTTTTCTAATATTTTTTTATTTAAATAAAATCTAAATTGAAATTTTTTAATTTTTCTAATTTAATTATTAAATTGTTCCTCTTTTTTACTCTTTTTTTTATAAATTACATTTTGTTGATTTTTGATAAATAATATTTAGATTATTCGTAAAAAATAAAAAGAAAAACAATTTTCAAACTTGTAAATAATAAACAAACATAAAATACATTTATCAAGAAAGATTATATATTAAGTCTATAAAATTAATTTTAGAAATATGGATGTAAATGTAATTCTTAAAAAAATGAATATTCTTTTAAATTTTATTTATAACTAAAACTCTTTTTATTTCAGGTGGCCGCTTTGGAAGTTCAAAATGTTAAACGTGCTATTAATCGATATGGAACATTGCCGAAAGGCGCTAGAATTGGAGCATATTTAGAATCTCTCCGTCAAAGTGGCTTAGCTACTGGTGATAGTGGTGAGACAGAAGTAGAATCGCTACCTCAACATCCTCGCACAGCTATTCGAACTCAACCTCAAATGATTCGAAGCAACTCTTCTGGCGGTGTTGTGGTATCTGGTGGTGTTGGTAATGGAGGGACAGGCCGGCATCCTCCTCCATCCCAAACATCTCGTCAGACCGGAGGAAGTTTACGAACATTCAGAAGTGGAAGTGCTAATAGCAGTACGGGTGGTGGAGGAGGTAGTGGAGGAGGTAGCCCTTCCAGATTATTACGTCCTACATTGGCTGATCTAGAATTTCCACCTCCTCCTGTGGACCTTCCACCTCCTCCTGAAGAATTCGATTCACCTCCCCCTCCAGACCCACCGCCTCCTGAGCCTAGTCCCGAACGAAGACGATTACGAATGAGCAAACCCTCCCCTCGAAGTTTACGACGATTAAATCATAGTTCCAGTCTTGATCAGACAGGATCCCGATCTGCTTGGGCTGACATGGACATTCCTCCACCCCCACCTCCTCCACCTGGCACAACTGAATCTATATGTGTCGTTGAAAATGATGTTAGTAATACTGAGCCGTCGGTAGTTGAAGCCAGTTCTCGATTTGGCGTTAGTCTTCGAAGACATCGAGAGCCTTCCTCTGATTCGTGTAGTTCAGCCGCATCTGGAAAACCACGGGAAAGGCCCCCCAGCCCTCCGAGATCTCTCAGCTCTCCTGGCCAAAGCAGCCCTGATGAGAATACGAATTCTTCATCGAATAACAATAATACTGTTAATAATGCAAATAATAATAATAACAACAAAGTAAGTAAACATTTTTAAAATGAAAAACTAGAGTGACTTATATTGGTAATTTGGGATATTTTAAAAACCATTATAAAAGTATATTATTAATTTTTAAGAAATGTGTCCTTGGAGTGTTGAAGATATTTTTTCTTAACATAAATAATTAATTACATTATATTTTATTGAATAATAAAGTTAGTTACCTATTGATTTGTGCTATAAATTTTATACATTTTTAGGTAAATAAATGTTTGAAGGAGATGGAATTAAAATTGGTAACTGAAATTAAAGAAAGAGCTGACTCAAAAACTCGACGCGATTCACCTTCCATTGAAAATAAATCAACTACTGAAACTATGATTACTATGGATCCTGCCATGCAATTAGTTACTGAATTGTCTGAGGCTATGGAAAAAAAGGAACCAGATTCTTCCATCACTCGCACCACAAATACAAATAGTCCTATGATGTCGCCAGTAGATTTTAAAGCAACACTTCGAAAAGTTTCAAGAAATACCGACCCACCTAAATCAAATATAACAACTAATGAAAATAAAGGATTTAAAGTTCAGTTGAAAAAACATGAAAGACAAGATATTGAAATAACTGGATCGATTATTGATTTTAAAGCTATGTTACGAAAAGTCGATAAAAATGAACCTGAGAAGAAGAAAGAGGAAGAGGAAAATGAAGAGAAATCGGAGGAAATTTCTGATTTTAATGATGAAATAGAAGAAAATCCTAAAAAGGAAATTGGAATCGACACTACATTGGGAGATGGAGATGATAAACGTCGAAGTACCGGCAGTATTAGTAGTCTAAAAAAGCTTTGGGAATCCAAAGAAGAACAACATAATAGCGGAGGGATAGGAATTCCTTCTGGTTCGGAATCGATTTCTGGAACTGGCACCTCACCGGAATCTAATAGTAAACCCGCTGTACCCAATAAACCTCCATTAAAATCCCTGAAACCATCGAAAGTACTTTCCACAGCAGCCATTTATGCCACACCAAGTCCAGCTGCTTCAGCTACTGCCATCAGTGTGAGATCTTCCAGTGGAATTCAAAATTCAGCTGATAGAGAAAGTGTTTTGGAAATATCCCAAGCCCTGGAAACTTCACTTTCTTTATTAAGAACTTCGGTAATTAAATATTTATTTAGAAATACAAATTAAAACAAAAGAAATAACGTTTATTTAAATTAGAATTATTTCGATAAGCATTAAAATAATTTACTAATTTAAAATTTAAACATTTAAAAAAAGCCAGGTATTGAAATCTCAATTCATTAATTTCTAAAAAAAATATATCATTTTCCTGTTTGGATCATTTAGCATTATATTTTTTTATCAATAAAGTATTCAATTAAATTTAAAAAATATTTATTAAAAACATATAATGTGATTTAGAATAAATTAGGATAAAACATCATAATAATAAATAAAGAAAAAAAACTATTTTTAAATTATTTGATTTTTTTCTAATCACTTACAGTATTTGTAAACGTACTTTTTTAAATTCTATTCTATAATATAATCATATATATATATATATAAGAATATATGTTATAATTAATTTTCGACAATATTAATGGTATTTTAATTTTATTCTCATTTCAGAATTCATCAAGTGGCGTATCCGCTGGTTCGTGGCTAAATCTTTCAGACAAAGCCGGTCTTTTGCATTCAACCTGTTCAGGATATGCGGATAAAATAGCTCCAGCGCATGCTCGTTTCCAATTTCGTGAAGTTTTAGCTCGTCTTGAAAAACAAGCACAACAATTACGGTCTGCTGGATCCCGCAATTCTGCAGATGCCGCCCGAGGACAACTTCTCGATGATTTACATAATACTCTAAAAGACGTTGTAAATGCGGTGCAGAGGTAGACTTCCTTTTCTTTTACTCCGAACTCTACGACAAATGTTCCTTATTCATTTCCAGAATATTATATTATTTTTTTTATCACTCCAATTACGAATGAAAATGATAAATTATACCCGGATATTTTTAGTAAGAAATGCAGACCTTTGATTCCTTTGACTCCCTGTGATACCATCTACTTTTGACACAAATTTTTTATATATGGACGCTTCTCACTGCTGAAGCCATAATATGATGTGTGGGACCAGCAGAAAAAAAAATAAAGACACTCATTTAATGCTAAATATTATTAAAGTGATACAAATAATACGCATTTTCCAGATTCCGTTAAATAAAAAACATTACAATACTCAAGGCTAAAAAAAGAAGTTAGGAGATGTGTATCTACAGCTAAATTATGGTATATATATATTATATTAATAATATTACATATATTCCTAATGGATGAAGTTGGCCTGAATGAAACTTTTTTTAATATTGCCCTTGTATGCTAGTCTTGTAATGTATTATATAAATATTAAATAAAGAAAAATAGCGTAAAAATAGTATATATGAAGAATGAATGCTTTTAAATATTGACTGTTAAAACAAAAACATAAATTTATTTTGTAAAATAAAATCCAAAGATTTTAATTGATATTTTCCTTAAAATTCTCCTCCACTTATATATAAATAAATATATAAATATATCTATATATTTCTTATTAAAATTTATACTCTTTAAGCTTTACTTTTTATATACTTTATAGAATATATATATCTGACCTGGTCTAAATTTTTCTTTATAATATCCAATTTTTTAATCTATGACTGTATAGAGATATTGGTATAGATATATATATATAAAATATAAATCTTGGTTTGACTTTTTATTATTTTATATCTTCTTTTACTTTACTTTTATCATTTTTATGAAAAATATTAATTCAGTGATATTTCTTATGAACATTAATTCTTATATAATATTTCATCATTAATTAAAATTATCTAGGTTTTTCTTTTGTTCCTAAATCGAAATTCTTGTTATTTTCACTTATATTTATTATATATAAAAAATATTGGTTAAAGTAATGATATTTTTAAATGGCTCAATATTATTTTTAATTAATAATTATTTATTTTATTACAAAAAGCTCTTTTAAATCTAATTTCAAAAATTTCTTAAATAATTTTAAATTTTAAATGTTTGTAAATATATTATTATAAATTTAAAATAACGAAAAGGAATTTTTCAAATGATTTAGAAGAGCTTATAGATTTATGATATTCCGATCTGATGGATCAGTTGATTATCTTTAAGAAAGTCGGAAAAATATTTATCATTCATAAAAACATTCTCATCATATTTCTTAAATATATTATAATTTGGAAGATCAGCCTCAAATAGGAACAAAGCATTTTTTATAAATATATTTTACATTATAAATATAAATAATTTTTCCGATTTTCTTCGAACTTGTATATTACTGCATGGTTTTGTACATTACGAGGTAAGACTGTCCATCCTGTTTATTGTGTTGTCTCGTTACTGTGTCTGAATGTTTGTATAATGAAATTCGAAAATAAAAACTCGTAGAATAATTAAGAATGTATTAGTTTTAGAATTTCCCAGGTACTTTTTTTTAATCCAATAGTAAGCATCTTGAAAACATTTAAAAAAAACAAATATTTAAAATTATTCATTATATTTGAATAAATTCACAAATTTATTTATTTTAAAAAAATGTTATTCGATTATAATATCAAGAGATTTAGAATTCAATTTCAGCTATAATCAAATATTTTTATTAATATTTCTTCAATAGAAAGTTTTTAACAGGGTTGATAAATTCTTCAAGCTTAACATTATTTATTTTTTTTATTAATTTTGTTAATTTCATAATGACATAATAATTTTATTAATTTCATAATAACAAAATATTGGTATACAATTTTTCAAAAATAATTTAAATTGAAGTGTATAATCTTGAATTTAAGGTTTCAATAGTCTTATTGTAAATTTTCAATTAATTTCAATTACAACTTCTATTTCAAATCCTTTATCTTTAAATACACTTCCATTATGATAGAAGGAGAAACATGCTTGGGTGGATCTCCAACTAAAAGAATTTACAAATATGGTAAGTTTATTTATTTATTTTATATATTTATCTTTAAACAAATTATCACCAATAACCAAAATATTTTTTAAACTTTTTTTCTTAAACAAAATTACTCAGTATTTGTATCATGTTTTCTAATTAGAAAGTAAATATACCCACAAATTATTTTAAAATTATAAATTTAAATTATTCATAATTAGTATAAAGTACAATTTAATTCAAAAAAATGTTTAAAAGAAATCCTTAGTCTTGGATAGAGGATAATTGGAGGGAGATTGTCCCAAAAGCTATTAGATCAATTTAGTTTCATTTATTTGTTGTTTTAATTCTACTTATATAAAAATTGAATACATTTAAAATTAAGAGAGTCCTTTGAATGTTTGAAAAAGTAATAAATAAATTATATAAACATAGTAAGCTTTGATCGAAAAAAATAGTTTTATTTGCAGATTAAACTTATTCTAGTATTTCTTAACCCTTAAAAAACCAGATTTTTGACCGATTTATGGAAGAAGAGTGTTTTAAAAGAGGAGGGTTCCCCTTTTCATGCTCTCTGTTGTGAATTCAATAAACTAAAACCAACCCTTATAAAGCTTACCATCTGAAAATGAAAGAAAAATCAAATTAGTGTATTCAAAGAAATCAATACATTTGACGTTTATATTATTGTGCTATTTAAAATTTTTCTTAACATTAATTTAGTGATAAATATTATTAAGTTATTTTTTATGTTAATTTATACAAAAACGATGGATTTATCTAAAGTATTTGTAATTAAACATATAGTTCATGTTAACTATTTTCTATATAAATAAATTGTCATGTGAAAAATGAATTTGGAAACCATTTGACATTGTAATAAACAGACATTATAATTAAGTGTCAATCATTCGGCTATGCACTTACATTTTGAACGCAATACAAATGCTAAGTGTGATTGTTCAATTCTCTCCCTTACATGGATGGGAAAAGTGCCTGACGAACTGCCAGAGGTAAATTATTATTTTTGTAATATACAATCTTTCATTTTATTTCTATTATTTATGATTTATAATTTTAAATTTATATTTTAAATAGGATGAAGGATGGAAATTAAATCGCACAAATTATTACCAAGAAGGATGGCTGGCAACTGGAAATGTAAGAGGAATTGTTGGGGTGACTTTTACAACATCACATTGCAAAAAATCAGTGGACGTCCCTTTAAGAACAAACTATAATTTACGAGGGCACCGTTCTGAGGTAATTTTTCTTATTTATTTTACATTCTATTTGGTAGGAAAGACATCTCGCCTGCTAATTATGCAATCTGATATGTTTATAATCATCAAAAATATTACGGTTGTATAACTATCAGGCGAAATATATTTTATTGTTGAGTTAAAACATATTCAACATTTATTTTAATTTTTATTTTAAATTATATTTAAGTATTATTCTTATTTTATTTTAGGATTTTATTAGTATTAAATGAAGTTATTTATTTTTTGTTATTTTAATGAAATTCACTTTATTAAATTCTCTAATCCTATATTTTTTTTATTAATTATTAGTATTTGTTTCATGTTTTTTTTAATATAATTTTAAATAGTGTTAGGGATTTTATATCATATTTTGTCTTTTTATTTATTCATTATAATTTACGTCTAATTAAAATTAATGTTGAGTAGTTTAATTAGTATATATGTCAATTAATACAACCGGCTTAATTACAAGCATAATCAATATTAAATTATTTAAATGAAAAGTATTTATTATGTATTATTTTTTATTAATTAATTCTTTTTGAATTAAAATGAATTATATTTAATAATTTTCTTCTTTAGAATACTATACCAGTTATAATTTTGTATTAAAATGAAATTTAGAGAAAAAAATGAACAAAATTATAATTTTAAATTATTTATAAATGAAAAATACACAAATTTAATATTTTATTAAAATAAACATCTCTTAAGATTCATATAAAAGGTATTAAATTCAATATCATTTTTTTCAGGTTATTTTAGTTAAATGGAATGAGCCTTATCAAAAATTAGCATCTTGTGATAGTAGTGGAATTATTTTTGTTTGGATTAAATATGAAGGTCGATGGAGTATTGAACTCATTAATGACCGTAATACTCCTGTTACGCATTTCTCTTGGTCCCATGATGGTCGAATGGCACTTATTTGTTATCAGGTAAATGGTTTTACTACAATTTTAGACACAAGAAAACAAATGTTTTCATTTTTACATTTGATTGATGAATATTGAAGTTTCTATATTTTTTACAATTACTAATCTCATGTTGTGTGACATAACTTTAAAAAAAAGAAAATAGAAAATCAAATTACATTTAAAGAAAGGATTGCTTTTACTTTTTATAGGATGGTTTCGTCTTGGTTGGCTCCGTGGCTGGCCAACGTTATTGGTCATCCATGCTTACTCTTAAATCGACCATCACCTGTGGTATTTGGACACCCGATGACCAACAGGTCCTATAAACATTATTTTTAAAAATTCTCTTTTTATATTTTTATTATATTTTTTTATTTTCTTTTAATATTTATAGGTTTACTTCGGGACAAGTTCAGGACAAATTATCGTGATGGATGTCCATGGGGCAATGGTATCCCAAGTACAGTTATCCACCGATGCGGCCATAACAGGAATGGCATGGTCTGCTGAGAAGTTTAAGATGGAAGAAACAGATGAAAATGACCCGAATTCCTCCGCCCACACTGGTATATACGTACACATTATTATTATTTTATACATTATTAGGATTATTAATTCTTTTAATATTAATTTAATATTAAGGGGATCGCGCGCGTGATTAAATTTCTTGATTTTCTATATTATTTCTTTCAATTTCTAATTAGATTTAAAGATTGGATTGACAACTGTCGTTGAAACATTGTATTATTTGTAGATTTAAACTGAATTTTTTTTTCTTTTTTAACAACTTTCGATTTATAATTGTAACTGAAAATTAATAATAAAATTAAAATGGTTAAAGGTAAGTTATATATTATTAACAACATTCGGTTTTTTGTTTCAAAATAAATTTTTATTCAACTTTATGATCAATTTGACAGTAACTTCATTATCATAAGTTTGTAATATACACTATACAATACAAACTATAATACAAACTTCTGATGATGTTGATACTCTCGAAATGATCATAAAGTTTAATAAAAATTATTTTGAAACAAAAAAACCGAATGCTGTTAATAATAACTTACCTTTAACCTTTTTAATTTTATTATTAATTTTAATTTCTATTAAGTCCTTGCCCTCAAAATTATCGCATTAGGACTAAAGCCATTAAACCGAGAACCTGTATTTATTTATAAAGTATATATATCTATTATTAAATTAATAATTTAGTGTAGAATTATTTAAGTAAGCAGTTTCCTAAAAAAATCAAATACACAAATTTTAATTATTTTACGGAAAAGCTTTTTATTTATTTAAAAAATATTCTCATTCATAATTCTTGATGTTATTATTTCTTTCTAAGAAAATAATCAATTTTTTTAATTTGTTTCAGAAGATCGAGTATTTGTTCTTGCAGTTAGTTTACACAATGGATATATATTTTTAATGAAGTCATTTGATGACGTTTCCCCCATTCAAGTGCACACTGGACTTACTGGCCCACTCTTTCTCGAGTGGAGTAATAGTAGAGAATTATTGGCAGTGGCTGGGTCTGTTTCTAGTCCTGTACCAACAGAACATCGCAATGTTCTTAAATTTTATTCAGATTCCGGTGTCCTTCTTTATTGTACACTTCTTCCATTTAATCAGGTACTAATTATTATATTTGATATATTTATTTGCCTTTATCTATTTATTTTTTTCACTCTAACCAACGAATTCTTTCAGTCTCCGGTTACGGCTTTAACTTGGGGACATAATGATAAACGACTCTTCATTGCTACTGGGTGTCAAGTCCACGTTGCGTGGGTGTCCCGTCGCGTTGCCTCTTTGCAGCTGATGTGTCGGCTGCGCGTCCATGCACAACTCCGTTCAGAAAGCCAACTCAAAGAACTCCCTCTTCCGCCCAGGATTAAAGCATTAATTTCAAATTTATTTGCACAAACAATTAGGGTAAAAAAATTCTTCAATTTAATTTAAAATAGTCATATATTGAAAATTCAAAATCTCTTTTAGTGTTGTGTCCCCAACTGTCAAGCTTTAAGAGAATTTGTCTCACGCCCTCCCCAAGGCTCTGCCCGACTTCATTGTACTATGATTCGACATGGAGACCATGAAACAACTAATGGCAATGCTGGAGTGAACGGTAGTCTTGTAGGGACTGGAACATGTTATACTCTTTACCTCGAATATTTAGGAGGTCTTGTGCCTCTTCTTAAAGGAAAACGCACCAGTAAAATTCGTCCGGAATTCGTGATATTTGATCCCCAAGTTGATGGTAAATACTTGAAAATTCAATTCATGAACTTATGAGAAAGCGGTATCATATTTTTATTCTTTGTTTTTTTTTATTTAATTGAAGTAATCCCTCTTTTCGTGTATTAGTAATTTTTTTCCTTCTAAGAAGATCTACGAGTCCCGGGGTTTGTAGATCTCTCTGCGGGGATTTGAAAGAGAATTTATTTATTTTTTTTTTAATATTAAGACCTGTTTACACAATAAGAAAGTGATTGAAAATGAAGTTTTTCATGAATAGACTTAATCTTTATCATCTTTATAATCTAAGTTGAATGCCAGTATTATGGAAATAAAATTTCTACAAATAAATCAAATTTCCAAATATCCTATCTGTATACGTATCAGTAGGGGAAGTGTTTGCAATCTTCAATTCTAGGGTTTAGTGGTTTAAAAGTCTCACAATCAGGTATTAATTAATTTTCTACAGATACTGTTACTGTGGAAAGATCTTAATAAATAATAAATAATTTATTCTTTTTATTTTTATTATTTAATTGGAGAATATAAATAAAACGATGAGAAATTAAGATACATTCACGAAAAGTGGAATTATTTCTTCATATTTAATTAAAATAATTATTTTAGAAATTGTTTTAATTTAAATTTTCATTTGATAGATACAACCATTGAATCTGGAGATTCTAGTAAAAGTAGTGGTACATCTTCTAACTACCCTTCTGGCTCCAATGTAGAAGGAATGAGTGGCGTCGGAAGCTCGTCTGATACCGATATAGAGGATGGTTGTGCTTCACCTCGTGTGCAACGACGACGAAGACGCCGTAGACATCGAAGAGCAAAATCAAATGGTTCAACAACGAATGGTCAAATTACCACTAATAATTACAATTTTAGTGGAGAAACGAGCACTGCCAGTACATCAGCTTTTCCTCACCCACTAGCATCTATTTTCGGTGGACCCGAAGCCGAACCAGAAGATCTTACTTATTTGGATACTTTGCCTGAGGTTTTTTTGCATGACAATTTATTTAAATAAATGTTCTTACATGCATGAAATGAATGTTTCAATTTTTTGTTTAGATTTTTTTGAATATTTGTTGAATGTTATTAATAATTTTCTTTTATTTATTTTTAGCATGAACCTTTTTCCTTCGAGTTTCTACCAGATGGAATGTCCTTGATATGTGTTTTGTAGGTTTTTATTTTTTTTCACCTTTATTATTTTTCTTCCTTTTTATTTTATTAATTATTACACCATATCATCATTTATTTAAAATCAATTTTAAAAAAAATCACATTTTTCACAAATTTCTATTTTTTTTTTAATTTTTCTTGCAAAGTCATAAGTGTAAAGATTTTTATTATTGTTAAAAATATATATATTTTGTGTGTGAATCGTTTGTATATAAAATTTATATCGTAGATTTTTTTTATTTATCTTAAATTATTTTTATCTTATTGGAAATTACAGGATGTTCGACTTGTTGAAGTTACATCAAATATTTGGGGGACTAAATTCAAGATTCATGGCTTGGCACCAAGTGTGCCTGCTAATCTAGGACAAGTTACCTATAAAACCTCACTACTTCACCTTCAACCCAGACAGATGACTTTAGTGATGACAGAACTTCGGGATGATATTGCACCTGGCCCAGATCCTAATTTTAATCCTAATTTATTTTCTGAAGATGAAGAAGAGGTAAAGTAGAAAATCGATTAAAAAAAAAGAAAATAGAATTTATTTTTATATAAATGAGTAAAAATTATATTAATTAATTTATAGATCAATCAAACAGTTGAATCACAAGAACTCTCTATGCTTCCTGAAGAGCTTGGAATTCCTATTGCCCCCATGACACCTCGTCCACCTTCAGTGCCTCGATTCCAAAGACAAATTCCTTCTCCTCTTGCTGGAGTTGGTGCAACTTCATCAGAACGGTTACAAAGACCTCCATCTCTTGCTAAAGCTGAGTCATATGAAGAATCTTTTGATTTAGTCAACTTTTGCGAAACTTTAAGGGAAAGTCAGGTAACTTAAATATGTATAATTTCTTAAATAAGCATTTTCATTCATTTTAAATCATATTTTTTTTTTAATATTCATTGATTCACTAATAAATAAATATAATTTTAGAATTCAAATAATAATGGAGCTCGTAGTAAATTAGTTTGTGACGGAGCTGTTCCAACTTTGCAATCTCCTAAGAATAGCGTTGCACCGAGTGAAGTAATGATTGAAAGTTCCACGTCGCTTACAGTGAATTCAACTGAAAGAAGCAAGGTATTTCTTCAATGAAGTTCTCACAAAACATTATTCATTATCTTCATTCAAACTCATGATTTTCGTCACATGATTTCTCCATTAATAATTTTTTTGTTAAACTTTCTTCTATTATAGTATAACATAAATTTTTAGATGTCCATTCCTCATTATATATTCTCCATATCCGAATGTTTTCATTTACTATTTGTTCCAATATAATACTAAAAATTGTATTTTCAAAATTTCATGTATATACCTTTAATCATTCCCCAATCACAATTAACTTGATTGATTAATTTGTAAATAAATTTGCATAAATAAAATATTCTATTTCCTAAATATTTTTAGTTGAGTCTTACATTAAACCTCGAACAACATGAACTACGACCAGTGGTAGTTAAACGACAAGAGGATAGAAGAAAATTAAAAACTTCACCAGGAAGTCACAGTACTCAAGGAGGGAAATGGACAGTTAAAACAACCGATGATATGTTATATATCGATGAGGATAATTGTACAGCCACAACAGCCCAATATCTTCAAGATAGCAGCGTACGTCGCAGCTGCAGCGTAGGCTATTTAGATCTAGTAGATGTGCATTTAGTTCCCAACGAAATTGCTTTACTTATGCTTCGCAAAGAACAACCAAAGCGGCTTGTTCTAGTTAATTGCACTCGGCGAAATCGTAAAAATAAAAAGGTGAGAAATTTTATTTTCTAATTTATTATTTAAGTTTAAAAATTAAATGAATTTTAAAATTAAAATATTAATTGATTTTTTTAATTTTATTATAATTATTTTTGTTATTTTTTTTATAATTCAGAGTTCCTGTTTTTCATTTATTAATTAATAATTATAAAATAATTACAGATTAACTATGTTCTTAAAAGCAATTTAAATTAAAGCTATGCTGTATATCAAACTATACAAGTATAAATATTTGGTTAACTAGATTTTTCGAATTTTAAGTGAAATTAAAAAAAATTAGAATTAATTAATTAATTATAGTCTTTTAATTTATCTAAATGATAAATGATTAATAAATAAAATTATGTTTCTTGTCACTTTATTTATTTATATATTATTAGTTAATTTGAGAAATTTTTTTTACATATTTTCATGTTAAATTACCCCAAGTATAATGGCCAAATTGATTGCCCAACCAATTTGTTGATATAAATTCATTAGATTACTTATTCTTGGGGTGATATATATGTAAATCTTCATCACTGTTTATTAATTTTTCATATTAATAATTCATATAAATATTATATTTGTCATGCTTAATAAAAGTCTTCGCAAACTTCATTTTTTACAATTGAGATAAATAGTGTAAATTATAAATAATTAAATAAATTTTGACATCAGATGCTGAAATTGCTTTTTCTATTTATTGTTTTTAATTTTCTTTATAATTAAATTACCATATGATATGTTGTTCTAGGCTCCTTCGACCGGACCAAAATTAAAACATTGCGGCAAATCGCGAAGTCTTGATTCTAGTGATTTAATTGCCGATTCTATTGTCAGTAATGCAAATTGTAAAAACGAAATCTCAAGAGAATTGCCTCTTTCTAGTCTAGGTATTTCTAATATTTCTAATTTAATTTCTTTTATGTGAATTTCCTGTTACATCTGATTATCCTTATCTTTAAGAAGGTATGGTATGTGATTTAGCGAGTCAGCCTTGGTGCAATCAACGGTCGTCAGGCACGCGAAAAAGTCCCATACGTCCAGCGCCTCCATGCACGCCATCTCCAAGTACAGCAACCTGCTCTAAGTTTTTTTTCCGTAAACGAGATGAACCAATATCTGATCAAGTTGAAAAAAAGAGAGATTCTCGATGTTCAACCCCAAGGTTACCAAGATCTAGCCCAGCAAGTCCTGCACCTTCAAAAAAACCTGCCAAAAGGAATCAATCGTCCTCTCCAATAAGGTGAACAAATTTAACTTATAAATTTGAAATCAAAATTTGAAATAAAATTAATTTTTAATATCGTCCAATATTCTAGGAAACATATTTTAAATTCTCCATTATTGAATCGACGTCAACGTAAAGCAAAACAGAATGAAAGTTCCGATGATGAGGTGGTCTATTCGGGGGATGAAGTTTTTAATGGAAAAAATTATCGTGATTTAGAAAGCTTCCAAAAGGCTCAACTTCGCCAAAAGGTAAATAATTATTATTTATATTTAATATAAATGATAAAATCATTTTATTATTTCAATTTTAGTTGAAACGGAGCAAATTTCCTGATGCTTTGGGTATTGCTGGCCTATCAACCCCTCGTCGAAGGGAATTTGTTATGCACAATAAAGCCCCGATGTGGAATGAAAATAGCCAAGTATATCAATTAGATTTTGGAGGAAGAGTTACTCAAGAGTCTGCAAAAAATTTTCAAATTGAATTTCGAAATAAGCAGGTAATTATAGGATAAGTAAAGTAGAATGTAGGATATTCTTACTTCTAATTAATATCTCCTCAATTTAATTAAAAGAATATTCTCAATTCTTAAAGAATAAATTATAGTACCGAGCGGCGCCTCATTTAATTTTAATATTAATTATTAAATTCTAATAAATGCAAAGGTTGATTAAATTGGGAAAAATTTTACTCGTACATAATATATAGAATCTTTGGAAAAAAAATTAAGTTTCATTCAATATATACATACAAAACCTTTAAAATACAGAAGCCACCGTGAGACAATTATTCCTAATAATGTTAATATACAAATTAAATAATTTTATTCATTCTTTTAAAAGAAATTTATTTTATTTCGTTTTTAGGTGATGCAATTTGGAAGAATAGATGGCAATGCTTATACACTAGACTTTCAATATCCATTTTCGGCTCTGCAGGCTTTTGCCGTAGCTTTGGCAAATGTCACTCAAAGGCTCAAATAAGAAAGGAATGAATATCAGTTAATGAAGGAACATATCAATCGAGAATGAGCAACGAAGGCACATGCAGCAAGCTACTACAAATTCAAACTCCAATCTTCATTTTTAATATTTTTGTTATATAAGCTGGGACACTTTAATATTAAGTTTATACTCCTGATAATTGATTTATTCTATTGGTAGGTAAAGCTTTCGTTAGTTGTATGCATCTTGTAATAATAATTAATAAGCCACAAACATCTGATCTTAGTTAAACTAAATTGTCAATTGATTCCTTAGCTTTATTTATAAAAAAATATAACAATATAAAAAAAATTAAAATAAAATTTATAATTTTAAAGTTTTTATAAAATATTACAAATTTTCTTTCTAAATTTGATTTTCTTAATCCTTAAAGCGTAGTAGCTTTGAGAACACCATACGATTCGCAGCATGTTATGCATATTATATATAGCTAAAGATCTCTTCAATTTATTTTTCAAAAAAAGACACGTAAATTATATATATAATATATAATTATGTTATTTTAATTTTTTAAATATACGTAAAAATGCCTACTTTATAAACGATTATATACTTCGTCCACATATTTTTTAAAATCCATTGCAAACGAATGCCAATTCAATTTCACCTCGTTTAATATTTAGTTAAGGTGTCATTGAAGAATTCACAGGAAAATATTGTATAAAGTACTTATATAATCAGAATGGAAAATTCATCAGGGATAAACTCTAATAAGTAATACACAAATTAAAAAAAGATACATTTAAACCAATTAGTGTCTGAAGAATATAGTTCTTAGTGAATTTTTTAAAAATTTGCTAGCTTTTGCTGGCGCATTCTGCAAAAAAATATATTCAGTTTCAATAAATGAATATTCCTCTTCTCAAAAATAAATTTATATATTTAATTTTCACTTTTACAAACTTATACTAAAAGATTATTATTTTGAAACTATAATCTTTATACTTTTTATAAACATATTAATAAACGTTATAATTTCTTTACAATTAAAATTTTTTCCTTCATTTAATTATTTTCAACTTTTTTGATTTATTTAAAATCAATACATTATTTAAAAAAACATTTTTTTCAAAATTTACATAAAAATGATTAAAAAATTTTGAAATTTTTCATATACAATGCTTAGCCTGGAATTAAAAACAAAATAAAAATTAATAATTTCTCATAATATTATATAATCAGAAAAGCTTTAACTGCCAATAATCCTCTAACTCTAAAATAATATATAATATTTTTATTAATTAAATTAAAGCTAATTTTTTCTTATTAGTTTAGACATTATACAAAATTAATAGATAATTTTAATAAAGTATTAACCTATTAGAAAATTCAAAAAAACATTTTTCCGTATTCTTTGATTTTTTTTTTAGAAATATCCATATAATTTTAATTTAATTAATTAATTGAAATTATAGTACCTACTGTAAAAGTTATTCATTGTAAATTTTGACTAATTCTAAAAGAGAATAAATAAAAAAATTTCTAACTAGGGAAAAAAAAAATTAATTTAACTTTATTGATTATAGATTCTTAATAATTCTCTTTAAAAAAATATTCTCTGAATTTGGTGCCTTGAAATTTTCTGAATTTCAGATATTCTCCAAGGCTAATTAATAATAACATTATAAACAAAATTTTTCTAATAAAATTTTCTATATATTGACAACTTTTTTATACATCTTAATTATTTATTTAAATTCATTTTTATATATTCAAAATGTATTTTTTGTGGACGAATCCTTGTTATATAATTTATTTTGTATCAAACCAAATATTAGAAAATTATTTAAATTAATAGGAAGAAAAAATTATTAAAAATGCATGCAATTTGCACAAACATGTATTGAACATTTACTACCGTCCAATACAATTAACATAAACAATCAAGTAATTAACAAGATTACAGTCCACTCATTTAACTATTATAATTTATTTATTTAATTAAACATTACTAATTCGATATCATTTTAATTAATCATCTTTTTAATAATACGAATTGCTGAGAAAAGAATTAAAAAATTAATCAAAGGGGATTCTATATTATTTTGTTTTATATATTCTCAGAAAAACAATTTATATAAATTAATTTTATAAGAGATATTATTATATATATATAAAAATTATTTACTTATTTTTATTTTTAATAAAAACTAGATATCTCGATATTACCTGGACAATATTATATTATATCATTTGTAAAAGATTAAATGTATATCGATGATTAATTATAAATGTATTTTAATTCTAATAACTATAAGATCTAAATTTAAAATATATTCATAAAAAGAATTGGTTGAAAAAGACTTAACTTAAGAATTTCAAAATTGGGATCCTATTTAATTTTAATATAAAAAATTATATTAAACTTTCCAGCATTTGATAAAACAAAATAAAAAAATTAACATATTTATTCTTTATTTATAAGAATTTTTTTCTATAAAATACTATAAAAATTTCAATAAACAATCTTATTATCTTATTATGCATGTTGACTTTAAAATTCTTTACTAACTAATGAAAAAAGAAAAAAACTAAAGAAATTATATATATAATTAAATAAATATTTATCTTTTCATAACTTAATTAGTTTTATAGTAAATATACCGAAATTACTATCTAGAAAAAAGATTTAGACTCATTTTGAAAAAATCACCAAAAAATAAATTATTTATTAAATAAAAACTAAACAAAAATCAATGATAAAATTATCAAAAAATATGATAAATATATAGAATATTAAGAGCTTCCATTTTTAATATTTGTTATTAGTATACCACCTCTCATATAAATAATAACTTGTTAAGATTTAATTTCAAAATATATATTTTATACCAAATATTTTATTATTTATTAAAGAAATTTTAAATAGTTTAAATTAGTCACAAAACATATGGTTTACTATGATTTTTATTATTTAATTTTATAATTGATTAAATTTCTTGGTTTTATTCAAAGTTGTTATTTTGTCTGAAATTTTATCATCATAAAATAATAATTATTTTTGTTAGAAACGGATCCACCAATGATTGAGATCTTAAGAAAAGTACTATTTCCAATTTAATATAAAATATATTGGAATACAACCTAGAAATTTAGAATAATTATCAAATATAAAGATAAAGAAGTCAAATATATTATTTTTATCAATGCATGGTAAATGTGCATTTATTTTGTCGATGTCTGGGTATGTGCAGTGCGTCAGCTTGATTCGTTAAGTGTTTTTTAATAATCTTCGGATAACGTTCTTTGGCCTCTAAGAAATTTGAAATTTTATTATATATATATATATATATATATATATTTAAAAAACATTTCTAAAGTTCATTGAAAAATGTTATCCTATTTCTCTATTAATAATATTTAGTGGTGCTTTTAATTGTTTTATGTTTCAAGTGTTTATTCATATATGAATTTTATAAACGTTTTTTATTATTCATTCTATTTCTTTTATTTTATTAATTGTTAATTATACAATTTTATCGAATATATGTAATGTATTTCTTTTTATCATTCCATAATCCATGTATTATATTTTTGTCTAAATGGCACTAATTAATATATAAATATTTATAAATAAACAGGATTTTCGAATAAATATTCTTTCCTTAAAATAATCCTTTAGAATTTCATATAATATCTTACATATATATATGTTTCAAAGAAATTAATAACAAATTAAATTTATATTTTAATAAACAATTTTTATTTATTAAATAATTTGATTATTGTTTTTTTTAATTGAATTTCAGTTAATATAAATATTATCTTTCTTTACAATAATACTTAAGATTATAGAAAAAACAAATATATATATATATATATATATTAAAAGGAATTAATAAAAGACTTTTATTAAATAATTTATTTTCTTGAGTTTTAGGTTTTAACCAGGACTGTGTGTGGAGCCATGTCGAAATTTATCGGCTCTGGGTCCGGATAAATTAAATTAAGATATAATAGAAGCCGGGACGAAAGACAGCTGATCAATTTCGACGGTCCACAGTCCTGAGTTAAACTCGATTAAAAAAAATCATAATCTAGTAATATTCTAATAATATTAATTAAATTGGAACGCTACTAATATATTATATATAATTTATTTTTATAAAGATTTAGAATAAATTACATTTTTTAATTTTTTTCTTCTTAGATAGATTCACTATAAAAAGAAATGAAAATTAAGAGAGAAATTTTATATTTACATATGCAATTCAGATTAAATTCTATTATTAAAAAAATACATTTGTATTAATAAAATGTTTATTTTTTTCATTGTCACACTTTTTAATAATTTTATTGCAAAACATTTTCTTTCAAATACTAGAAGAATGATTGCAAGTTAATTTAAATAAATCTCATTAGGTTTCTTCACTTCACAAACAGTAAGTAATATTAATGTAGACAATGTAGACATAAGTAGTGTATAGAACCACTTATATTTTATAAAAACAAAGATAGTATTTCTTGAAAAATTCAATGATTAAATTCAGGGTCTATTTCCAATAAAACTTAGTTCTTATTATTAAATTAATTTAAAATTTGATTGATAATAAGTTCAAAAGAAATAAAATCTGAATTCAATCATTTGTATTTCAAGTGAAAATATTCCGTTTGTTTTGATAAATTTTCTTTCAGATAGAGATTTCTATTTGTATTCTATTTAAATTTACATATATAATCAAATTATATTAAAAAAGTTTTATATAATAATTGATTACAGAGTTACATTATTAATAAATAATGAAGAATTTTAATAATAAAAATGTTCTTGATTATAAATTTTTGTATGTACATTTTGGTCTTTGAGACCAGAGTTTTAAATTTACACAAATTAGTCTCTAAGTATCTAAATATACAATTATTTGAAATTTTAATAGCACTTTGTGATATTTGTTGAAAATTATCTGGATTCCGCTTTATGTTTTGGTGGTTTGAATCCTCCTTTGATTTTCGGTTTTTTCGAAGTACTTGCACCTTTTGAACTTCCTGCTTGAAATGCTTTCCAGCTATTTACCCTGCTTTGTCTTGATTCCTAAGAAACCAATAGAAAATATAAGTAAGTAAAAATTCCAAAAAAAAAAAAAAAAATCAAATTCGTATACTTCAAAATTTTTTTGCCATTCTTTTTCTAAATTGGCTTTCTCTTCTTCTTCAATTTCTTGTTCTCGTTTTCTTTTTCGTTCTTCCATATCCCTTTGTTCTAATTCTCTTCTTTTTCTTTCCATATCAGCAAAAAGTTTCATAGTCATTACATAAATAGAATGTTTAAAATTCTTTGGATCATCTTCTTCAACTTTGGGATCTTTGCCTTCTTTTTTCAATTTTTTTCTTTTTTCACTAATCTGAACAAGAAAATATAATATAATAATTAAAAATATATTATTGAAAATTATTTCAAAGAGCGTTAAGATTTACAGTGAGCATCTGAAAAAATTAACTCTTCGTAAAATATTTTTTATTGATCACAGAAAACAAATTTCCATTATATATATTAATTTCGCAAATTAAATTTTTTGTGATATGGAAAAATAAAGTCTTAATTAACTCACGTAGAGAGAAGAAATCAAAAAGATTGGGATACGAAATGTTGATATCTGTAGATTCTTGTTTTGAAGAACTGAGGGTTCTAAGATTAAACAAAGACAAACAGGGAGCGTATATCAGAGTAAAAGTCAAAGGAAAAGAGATGAACTGCTATATTTAATTTTGCACTATACGATTGGCTGATATTAAACATCGAAATAGAATTTTTAAATAAATTTTGGAATTTAGAAGGCAGATAGATTTAATCTCTTTAGGATAACAGCTTTGAAATGATAAATAAAATAGATAAATAATTGAATGTTTAAAATGTGTATTTTTTAAGAATATATTTATTAGAAATAATTATAAATTGATAACATAAAATAAAAAAAATTATTATGATAGTTCTCAATAAGTCCTATAATCGAAGGTAATATTTAAGAATATCCCATATTATATTGTATACAAAACCAATTCAGACTGTTGATATTTATTTTTAAAATAATATTTAAAGGTCAAAAGACAGAGAGAAATATATTATATCATTATAAACTAATAAATAAGGTTTTTTATGAGAATATTGTACATGGAATAAACTTGAATATAAAGATAATTTTTTAATTCCTTCCAGGAATATTTTAATAAAAATTTATAATAAATACCATATGCTCTGTTCTGGCTTTAGCTTCTTCTATTACATCAAGACATTTCGTTCTAGTTTCTTCGTTTTCTAATGTTTTCCAGGCTTTATTAATAACTAAAACGTAAAATAATTATTATTTAAGTGATTCAATTTATAAATATAAAGGTCTTATTAGAAAAATTTGTAAAAATAAATTACTTTCAAATGCTTGTTGTGCTCTGTCAGGATCATCAGGATTTTTATCTGGATGAACTAATATTGACATCTAAAATTATGTTAAAATTAATTTTCTATTAAAAATAAAATATATATAGTAGGAATTGAATTGAAAGGTTACTTACTCGACGATATTTTTTTTTCACTTCATCTAGAGATACTTCAGGGTCTACCTGTAAAACTTCAAATGGATTTAGATTAAAGTAAGTAGAACCGGGCCTCAAAAGTCGATCTATTTGTTGTTTAGATGTTAAAACTGCATCTCGTTTTTCAATTTCTTTTACCTGAAAATATGCAACATCAGAATATCATAAAGATTTAATTAAATATTTTAGGTTAACATATAATTTTGAAATAATAATATATAAAAAGTTTACCTCCGTATAAAATTCTTTAAATTCTTGCTCTTTGGAGACCGTATTTATATCGTCATGATTAAAAACGGTTTTTGACATTTTTTTCAGTATACTTTATTTCAAAAAATATTTTTATTATAATAATAATAATATAATATAGTTATTGTGAAGTTTGAATTTGGATAAAAGAAATGAGTTAAGTTAGCTTCAGACAAGCAAAATAAATTTTAATAGTGCAACAAGCGGTCATTTTAAAAATAAAATAATTTGATGTATGATCTGATTTTTTAGGTTAATTTATAATAAAAACACTTGATAATTTAATATTTAAAAATATTAATAAGAAGAGTGAATTCTCGTCCCTTGCTCGACCGTGTCATAAAAAGCATTTGGGAAAATTCAAATTAGTTTTTCAGATACTGACATTTATATAAATAGAATGGGGAGTAAAACTGTAAAACTATGTTAAACTTATCATTAAAGACTTAAACAAAATCGGGAAAATTTTATTAAAAAATATATAAATAACAAAACTGATATTTGAAGAACCACCTGATAAGCGCGCTCTCAAGGCAAAAGCGTTGAACTAGTAATAGATACGGATGGTCTGTGCTAGTATTGAACAAATTTGAATCTATATAGGTATATAGAAAAATGATTTTGGATGCTTCTTGCTTAGAATTTTAAAATTTTTTCATATCTTTACGTTTTATGACCTGGAAAATCTAAATATGACTTCTATACCATTTTTTCACTCCTTATATAATATTTATTTTTAAGCAATATCAGTAAAAATGAAACTTAACAGTAGGATTGATAAATATAAAATTCTGATGTTACATAGACCACAATTAGCACAGTAGCGGATTGCTTAAATCTTTAAAAAAAGGTATTTTATTAATATGTTTAAAACTTGAATTAAAATGAGTTGATGTTTATTATTAGTTTAATTAATCAATTATTAATTACTATTATATTTTAAGTGAAAAATTTCCGACAATGAATATAAAATTAATACTTTGTAAATACCACTTCCGGTTTCCGGATATACACCAAAAGTTGATGAATTCATGCTACTAATGCTTTAAGTAAATATACCAAATTTTATCAAAATCCGTTGGGCCGATCAAGCTAACACGTCTATACTGGTCTATACGCAGTGGCGCAAACAGGATTTGATCCTGGGGGGGTTTTGACTAGCCGCTCCACCTTCCTATGGTGCCCCCCCCCCCCCGGGCTCTCTCAAAGACAAATTTTCATTAAGATTTTTTTTTATATTAAATATTTAAAAAAGTTTTGTAAATGAAACACTGATTTTACAAAATCTGGCAAAAAAATTTAATTTTGTATTTTATTTACTCGTATTCACAGTTTTAGAAAGAAAATATTTTTTCCAGCTATAAATAAATCATTTTAGCTTTCCTCATGAAATGAGGATAGCTTATACGCGATGGTCGGAAAATTTTGAAAATTTTTGCTCCGAGATTTTTCGAGATTTCCACTTTTCAGATGGTTCTGAATCCAAAACTGCAAAAAAAAAATTTTGAACCGGCCGGCCGGCCGTTCGTTACCGAGCTTACGTCTATACAAAATGAGATACTGTCTTGAAATTTGATATTTAGAAGTTTTTTTTTTTTGGGGAATGATGGGCTGGGATTAGATTGTTTTTGGACAAGATCGGACCATAAGTAAGGGTAGTTTAAAGAAGTGCCAAAGCACATTTTATTGATTTTCTCAATAAATACCGATTTTTATGAGAATTATCATACTATCGTATTAAATTTATAGGGAATCGAATTTACTAAAAGTTTCATTATATTCATTTTTACCTAAACTTAATAATAAAGGAGTTATTTATAAAAAACTACTTTAAGATTTCGAAAGCTTTTCGTGCGCCCGTAGTGGCAGGATATTTTGAAAGAAATCCCTAAATCAAAAATCCCTGAAAAAAATCACTAAATGCAAAAATCCCTAAGTAAAATATCCCTAAAAGAATAAATCCATAAATAAAAAAAATTTCCCTAATTTTTATTTACTTATTTAATAATGAATAGCCGAAGAGACTTGAATGAGGTCGTTATATTTACATCATGCTTGGTGTCATCACATCAGTTCCATCTGGTTTTTTAGCGTCCCATTTTTCATGGTTTGCCTTCATTATGGTCAGAAGCCCATCATGCGAGTCGCGGAATCGTTTCCTTGGTGGATCAGGCTTCTTACCACGAACATCACGACAGATTTCCAAAGAGATAAGGTTATGCTCAATATGGATTTGCTTAATCAGGTCCCATACTGATGTCTTGTAACCTCCTAAGCGTGAACGAAGAGCATTGTTGTAACCTTCCAATGCATTGTTTGTTCGAGGCAAACCCATCAAAGTGGCATCGTAAATGTTCCAATGTTCAAATGTCGAATTCGGGGTTATAAAAGCCAGCCAAAAATTGTTCACCTAGCCAAGTGCGCTCGAAGTAATAAAAAAGATCACGAAGTTTTACCCTGTTGGTCGTCGAGCTAATGCTTGGTAGGCTACAATGACTTTTGATGGTGGTACCAAAACCAAAGCTGCAAGAGTTCGTAAATGAGTGGACTTGTCAGGATTATCTATATCATTATAGAGCTTCCAAACTTCTCTGGTATTGATTTGATATTTCTATAAATGCATTCAGCAAAATGAAAAATACAACCTCTGATGATAGTAAATTTCACAAATTGCGTTATATATTCCCTGGTGAAATATACGGTGCAAACGGTGTATTTTGTATTTGGAATCATTAAGCTATTAAAACGTATGCTAATAAACGGAATTTGAGTAAATTCCCTTTATTTTACATACGAATTTGACACCCCTATTTTTTTTGGAAAAATCACGTGTGTGGGCCACATGTATGTATTTTTTGATCTATTTTTCCCTACTTTCTGTCCAGGCCCGATTACCTCCTTGAGAGGTCGTGTCTCAGGCAACTGAGTGTCATGCTCACCTTGTGATTTAATTTTCTTAATCACAATTAAAATTAATACAAAAATGAAAAATTTTGTTTTTAGTGATTTTTTCTTTTAGGGATTTTTTCAGTTAGGGATATTTTTAATTAGGGATTTTCGCTTTTAGGGATTTTTCTTTTTAGGGTTATTTGGTTTTAGGGATTTTTGACTTTTATGAATTTTTTCCTTTAGGGATTTTTACCTGTTTCCATTTTGAAAATTAGTCTTCGCTTCATAATTTTTATCAAATTAACAATTTATGTATTAATAATAAAAAATATTTAGAATTTGAGTAATATTTTTATTTATTTTATATTTAAATAGTTAAATTGGAAAATTTCACAATCATCTAGTAATCTTATATTAAATCTTTTGTTTTTTATGATTTAGGAGAAATAATAAAATAATTTTTTTATTTCTTATCTTAAATTCTGTTTGAAAAAATAAGCAATTTTTATTTTTGTTAAAATTTTTTTAAATAAAATAACCTTACTTATTATACACTAAGTTATACTTTAAGAATATTTTTTTCAAATAAAAAGGATTATATTTTTTCTTTTCTATTTGTAATATAGTACATAATATACAGCAATTTTAATTTTTTTCTCTCCTGGGGGGGGGGGGTTAAAACCCCCAAACCCCCCCCCTGGTTGCGCCACTGCTATACGGAAAGTGATCATGCTAAAAATAAAATTCTGTTAACAAAATACATGATTCGTGGAGATATGTAAAAATCTTCATAATGTTAAATTTGTTGTGAAAACAATACCTTCCCTTTCTATCGTCGGTAGGTAGGATTTATGTGATTTAGTGATTAGGAAGCATTTATTTAAAATATTACAGACAAGGAAATTTTCTCTAAAAGAGATAGCACACTTGTGGGTCATTTGGGGGGAGGGAGGCATTTGCTAAATTTTATAATGAATAAAAAACAATACCTCCCTTACTATCGTCGATCGGTAATAAAAAACGTCCTTCTCAATTCTTCTGATTATTCTTCTGATTTTAAATTTTTTGATCTTTTACGTATTCTAATTAAAGTATTAAAGATGATGCTAAATAGATTATAGTTTGTAACTACAAAGATATTTTTTACAAATTAATTTTTAGGTAATTTTAAGAAAAAAAAGGTTTGCCCTCCTCCCACCCCTCCATGTAAAATTTGTAAAGACACCTTTGATAGATTAACGTTTTTCAACCTGGGGGCGTGAGACTGTTACAAGGATTAGAACCAATTCCAAGTGCCCGCAAAATTTTGAAAATTTTTTATTTTTTTCATTATGGTTCTAAAAAAAAAGGTCATTAATATTTGTATTAATTAAAATAATCAAAAATGTAATAATGATTACAAAATCACAACAATATAATATGGTATATATATTATTATATATAATATTATATCTCTTTCCATTATATGAATATTAAAATTATTTTTGGTAATTGTTTAGTCTAACCGATCTATCATGGATTTGGATAAAACTTTACCAATGGATTCCTTTTTTGATCCAAAACAAACTTTTCTTAAGCAGCATGTGTCGGTTGCTTCTAGTTGACGAGATAAAAATTATTAAAGTTTGAATATTCATTGATATTCTATTTAGCTAGAATTTTTTATGATTTGGCCGCCAAAGGGCTTCACTAATTTTCCGGGGTGGAAGGGGTTATAATTTTGGTTTGGATATAAGAAGATTAAAAAATTATTTAATTAAATTAAACCGAAAATTAGTGAATAAGTTGATAATTAGTGAATTAGTCAATAAAACATTATTAAATGGCTGCTCATTCATAACTAGTTTATATATGCAAACTTTAATAATTTTTATCTCGTAGACTAGAAGTGACTGCCACATATTTCTTAAGGAAAGTTTGTTTTGATTCAAAAAAAGGAATCTACTGATAAAGTTTTATCAAAATCCATGAAATCGGTTAGACTAGACAATTACCTTATATTTATATATGTATATAATTTGATGTTTCAAACACTATCTTTATTTTATTTTTATAATTATTAAAAAAACCATTAGTATTTTATGTCTACTATAGTGTGTTAGTTAAAAATATGCAAAAAAACTTCTACATTTTAAGCAACGTAAAGACAAAACCTTTATTGTATTTTCGAAGTGAAGTTTGACCCATTATATTACCTCACTTTATCCATGACGTAATTCTGGCTGGAAACGTACCCGCGTGTCATCGCCACTTATATGATTTTATATTTATTTTTTTCTTTAAACTCTCTCATATTTAATTTATTTATTAAATATTACTGAAATAGATTTAAAACCTTTCCGAATATCTGAAAATGAAATTTTATCAAATCGGCAAGTACTAAATTTGAAAAATCAATATATTGGCACAACGAATTTCGAACAAATAATTAAATGTAATTATTTATAATTATTTATATCCATATCCATTTAATGATATATAATATATATTGGTATTGGTATATAATAAATTATTTATCTTTTTAGAATTTAAAATAATAAATTAATAATTGTTTCTGAATTCATTAATTAAACATTAAATTAAAATAATTTTCTTTTATTCTTTTACATATTTTACAAAGACATTTGAAATATTATCAACATTTCTCTATTTCAAGCAAATAATGATTAAAAATAAATTATAATTTATTGAATTCCTTTCTAAAAGTGAAGACAAATTCTTATATCCGCGTGTAAACCAAAAAAAAAAAAACTTTTTCTTTTAGTATTTTCCAATTAATAATTATTTTCAATGAATATTTTATATTTTTTTCTCGAAATTTTTTTTCAGCTATTAAAATTTATTTTTAAATTAAAATAGATTATAGTTTTCGAATAATTTAAATAAATAAAAAATGAATTGTTCTAAAAATTATTTATTGTTGAATATATACAAAATTATTAAATGATTGTGAACGCAGGATTCAATTAAACTACATATTATGTGTTATTTATTCATTAAAACACATTTTAAGGTATTAAGAATGATAATCATTTTTAGATGGATGGTTTCAAGCTAATATTAAAGGAAACGCATATGTTATTTTGTTGATGTTTCGAAATTTTCAGGCCTTACTGTGTCTGAGAATATTCCGGGAGTTTTTTTTTTTGTTGGCGTAAAAACAATCATTTCAATTAAGACTGGTTCATGAAAAAGTTGACCATCTGTGCTTTAGAATTGAATCGGAGATTAGGTTAGAGAACATATAAGGAGTCCATTAACATATTTTATTATTTATCATGGTACTATTTATATTAATTATTATTGAAATCTTTATCTTTGTATGATTGCCCAACTCATTAGTTTTTGGAGAAGATGGAATCTGGATGATCTGATCTCATTGGGTAAATTTAAATTTTTTCTACTTCTTTACAACCTTTTACTAATCATTATATGATATAATTAACTTAATTTTTTCCCACCTTTCTAAATTAAAAGGATATTTATTGATTATTATTTTATGAGATTTGGAGGCTATATACTATAATGGTGAAATGTGGGGGAAGAGCTAACTCAAGAAATTCAGATGGGGGGGTCCGTCAAGGTTGTGTCCTGTCATCGGTACTTTTTAATATATACTCAGAGGGAATCTTCTCGGAGTACAAGTGTAGTACCGGAAGAATTAAAAAGAAAGAAAACACAGATGATTGGAACAATGATAGAAAATTAGCATTGGAAAGATCGATAAGGTCGCATAGGTACAATAAAAAACTGTATGACAAAAATAAAAAACATCATGAGTACAGAACATGAGACATGGTATTTGTAGAAAACGGAAGCAGAATGAATATCAAAAAACTAGACCATCCGATAATTGGACCATTCGAAATATTAGAAAAAATATCCAACTCAATATACAATATCAGAACTAACAAGAAGAAGGCAGAAACAAGTTTATTTCAAGTATCGAAACTAATACCAATAAAGGAAGACGAAAAAAACGAAGAAGAATATATACCTGGAAGTTTTCTTCTAAAAGAGGGGGGAGATGTAAAGAAAGTATTCTTTCTTCTATTTGACTTTGCCGCGACTTTTAAACTATTCACCGTTAGATGGGGTCATAAGCCATTTGATGGAATATCAAAAAACAGTATATTTTATTAAATATTATAATTAATTTATTTTATAAAAAGAAATTGTACATAGTGTAAAAAGAGAGACGGTAATAATAAACTTTAATTGTCGTTTCTTTGTTTACAGATAATTTATTAAATATTGTAATTAATTGTTTTTAAAATTAGAAAATAAAATCTATAAACTTTGTTTACATAGAAACAGATTCGGTTTATATCTTTCTCACCCTGTTCCAAAATAATAAGCCTTTTATGGGGGGACCAAAAGTCCGGTAACATTTAAATCGAGCGCTGCTTCGAATTGCGGTGATAGGGGGGAGCGGGGCGTTACTAAACGCGAGAGCGGCTAGTTGGAATTCAGTGCACAGACTATGGCGTCATTCAGCGGAGCACAACGCGCGTTTTACGTACGCAAGTACTATCGCAACAATGATTCTGCGACTGAAGCGCGACGAAAATTTTGTACACAGTACAACATACGAAATAAAAATCAAACTCCATCAACTCTTGCAATTAAAAATTGGGTACAGAAGTTCGAGGAGACGGGTTCAACATTAAATCAACCACGATCCGGCCGACCTAGAGAGAGCCCAAAAACATAGAGCGCGTACGAGCATCTGTTAGAGAACAACCTGGCCTCTCTACTCAAAGCGGTCTAGTGTTTTAAATGTGTCCAGGACATCTTTAAATCGTATTCTTCACAACGATTTACATTTACACCTGTATAAAATTCAAATTGTACAGCAATCAAGGCCAAAATAATGGGCAAAAAGTCATATCCAAAAGAGGTGACATTAACTGGTCACCCCGCAGCCCGGATTTGTCACTAACGGACTTTTCCCTTTGGGGATACCTCAAAAGTAAAGTTTTTAATAACAACCCTCAGTCTATTGAAGAATTAAAAGAAAATATACCCGAGGAAATTCAGAACATTTCTCCAAACACTTGTCGGGCGGTGATGGAAAATTTCCGCACTAGGTTACGGGGGTGTCAAACTAAACAAGGGGCACATTTGGACGACGTTATTTTTAAAAAATAAACCCTGATTTTTGTACTTTTATAATAAATAAACATATTTTCTCTCATATCTCTTTTTGTATTTTTTATAACCATTTGAAATGTTTACCGGACTTTTGGTCCACCCTGTATATATTGATAGATATTATTAAAAACGAAAATATTCTTCAAACAAGATTAAATTATCTCAAATGGGGTAACAATGAAATGGTTAATAATAACATATTTTTCAAATTTTCTATTTTACAAACTTTTATAGTGTTTTTAAGACGCCACGATGTCTGGGAAGCAACTCGCATAATTCTCAATCTCCTGGTCCTGAGTTCAAATCCCAGGCTTAACAAGAAAATCTTCAGTCTCGTTTGTGCCTCGTACGGTCAACACCTATTGTCAAATTGGCCACCCTTAGCCCAGACGAAACATCTTTTACGGACCAAAAGGCAGGACATATACCTGACCCTTTGGGACCTTTTAAAACTACCAGCCCGTTCCGAACATCACCGTTCAAAATAAAATTAAAAAGCCCCAACAATAGGCAGCGAATTAACAAATTAGTTAATTATAAGCGGCCACTCTCGGCTAACCAATTAAAAATTTTTTTAACCTCAATGGCACCAAAAAATATAGAAAACTCTTCTCAAGAAGAGCTTCTTAAAAAAGAAAATATGCTTTTAAAAAAAAAAATAACGGAATTGGAGGCCCTTATTAAAAACCTCCAGAATCAAACTACACCGGCGGATTCACAAGAAATAGAAGATATCCAATCTACAGAATGGACTACGGTCCGATCAAAAAGAAAATCCACTCAAGAAGAAGCAGATATAAAAAAAAAAATAAAAACGGCAGGTCCTAATCCAGTGAACAAAACTACAGCTCCAAAAGAATCACCTAAAAAATCGGCACCTTCCAGCACTTCAAGGGATTCATCAATAAAAACAGCATCGACCAGCATTATAACTCCAAGCCAATCAGAGAAATCTGAAAAAATTCCACCATTAAACCTAAGGTATAGTGACATTTTAAAAATTATCCACCTTCTTCCAAATAAATATAATATCAAAGATTTTTATGTTAAAAAATATACGATTGATAGACATTCGATATTTGCTAAAAATTTAAATACTTACCAAAAAATTAAAGAAGCGCTAGTAAAGGAAGGAATTCATTTCTTCACCTTTACACCTAAATCTTTAAAAAATATATCTTTTTTACTAAAAGGATTAGATCCAGCCAGCGATTTGGACGAAATTCGGAATGAGTTAAAATCTCATTCTCATATTTCCTTCGAAAAAATAGAGAGATTTTCAACAAAAATCTCCCAACGTAAAGGATATATACTTCCTCACATTTTGGTTCAGATATCGGCCAGTTCCAATCCTGCAGACCTAGTAAAGATCAAGCATTTAAACTATCAAAAAATTAATTGGGAGAAAGTGAAAAGAAACGAAAATGAGATAATTATTTGCCATAATTGTCAACAAATTGGCCATTTCGCCGTAAACTGTTTCTTACCACATAAATGTTGTAAATGTGAAAAAGCACATGGACCGGGGGAATGCGAAATCCCAAAAGGGGAGAAAATAGACAACGTTTATTGTATAAGATGCAAAAAATTCGGGCACCCAGCTACTTTTGAGGGATGCGAAATCCTAATAAAATACGCAGAAAAGGAAAAAGAAAGGAAAGATTTAGTTAAACAAATTAAAAAAGAAAAACTTGAAAAAATAAATAATTATATTAGGCCCAATACGCAATTTTCTGAATTATTTAAAAATAATGATAATAAAAATCAAAACAATAACAATAATAATAACGAGAATTTGAATAAATTTATGAGTGAAATTCAAACTATATTACAAAAAATGTGTAAGGACATTGAATCAAACTCATTAAGTATTATTAATCTCACAAAAATGTATTCGCTTTCGCCATGAAAACTAGAAAAAATAAATCTATAAAAGTCATTACCTTAAATGTGAACTCGATCATATCAAACCAAAGGAGATATAATTTGTTGAATCTATTAAAAAAATTAGACCCAGATATAGTACTATTATCCGAAACAAAACTTAACAAAAATCACAAATTAGAATTCAAAGATTACTATATTATTAGAACAGACAGGCCAAATTCTATTAGGGGTGGGGGTACTGGCATATTGATTAAAAAATCCATTAAATATAAAACAATAAATAGAATCCAATTACAAAACGTATTAGAAACATCAATTATAAAAATTAATCTTACAAAAGGTGAGGCTCTATTCATAATTTCAACATATGCACCTGCTGGGGATGATAAAAATTTAATAATAGAGTGGGATAATATTTTCAATACACTAGATTTAAATAACAATGCTCATTATTATATAATAGGGGGTGACCTAAACGCCAAACATAATAAGTGGGGTAATAACTCTATCAACACTAGAGGAAAAAAATTTTGTAAGTGGATAGATGAAAATGAAATACAATATAAATTAAATATATATTCTTCAAACCGCCCCTCCTTCCCAAGCGCGAATTCTTATTTAGATTTATTTGCAATAGACGCTAGAATAGAAATTATAAATAAAATCGAAAATAAAAAACTACCAATTATTCCATACGACAGTGATCATAACGCAATTTTAGCCGAAATTCAATTCAATTCTGCCCAAACATTTTTCGAAATAAATAATCACAAAATCTCTTATAATTATAAAAAAGCAAATTGGTCCAAATATGCTAATCACCTTAGTAGAAGCTGCGAATTGTATATTCCCCGTTACTCAAACTTGAATAACAAAGAAATCGACTCTCATATAGAAAACATTGATGAACACATCCTAAAAGCCATAAATATTTCAGTCCCAAAAATTAAACAAAAAAATTCAGTAGAAATTTATATAAACCCAAGAATTCAGCAACTTCAGAAGCACAAAAATTACCTATTCAAAGAGAGGAATAAATATCTCTCACAAGGTAAAAACAAAAATTCTATTGAATTTATGGTTATAAAAAAACTATTATCTGAAGTAAAAGAACAATTGGCAAAAGAATTCAAAAAATCGACTAACAATTACTGGTCTGAAAAAATTAAAAACATCCCACATAACGATTCACTTAAAACATTCCCCCAATTAAATAATATATTTCGAAAAAAACAAACAGCTTTCCCTTCTATTCTAGAAATTCCAGACAATAAAACAAATATCTTAACAAATGCAAAAATAGATACCCTTTCTATTCATAAAAATAAAAAGGGCGAATTTACAATTCACGACAGAGACAATATATTAAATGTATTAGGAAGTCATTTCTCATTGATCCACAAACAAAACGAACACTTAGGCAAACCAGGACTTTCCAACATCGTAAATAAACACGTTAATAATTTAAAAAACGAAATAGAAAAAGAAAACGGAAGTGGAATATATCAATTTTCAATTTATAATTCTTCACTTGACCCTTCAGATGACAATGAACAACTTCTTACAAATGAAAGCTTTGTAAGCACACTATTTAAAAAATTAAACAACAAAAGATCCTCAGGTAATAACCAAATTCCAAATGTAGCTCTAAAACATATACCAAAAAAAATTTCTCAATATTATACTATTATATTCAATAACTGTTTAAACAATAGATATTTTCCCCAAGCCTGGAAACAGGCAAAAGTCGTTCCAATTCCAAAAAAAAACAATTCTAAATCATTATTAAATTTTCGACCTATTAACTTATTACCTAATATTGGAAAAGTATTCGAAAGAGTAATAAATAATAAACTAATCTCTTTTTGCGAAGAAAACGAAATTTTACCAGAAGCTCAATTCGGATTCCGAGCCAAACATTCAACCGTTCACGCTATCACTAAATTAACCTCGGATATACATTGGGCCCTTAATAATAAAGAAAGTGTAGGTGCATGCCTAATTGATGTAGAAAAGGCTTTCGACACGGTTTGGCGAGATGGACTAATTTTCAAAATGCTCAAAAAAGGATTTAATAGAAATTTAATAAAAATGATCTCTGATTTGATCGAGGGAAGGTCTTTTAAAGTCACCAACTTTAAAGAAGAATCTTCAATTGCATTTGATGTAAGCGACGGTTTACAACAGGGGACAGTAATTTCTCCAATACTATTCAATATATACATAAGCGAAATCTTAGAATGCTTCGAACTAAATACTTCTCCAAATAAAAAAGCCATTGCCTTCGCTGACGATCTCATAGTGTATGTTTCAGGGAAAAAACCTTCAAAAATACAAACAGAACTACAATCACTTTTTGAAAAAATTCATTCATTTTATGACACATGGAAACTAAAAATTAATCTACACAAATGTGAAACAATCCTATTTAGAACAACCTTAGACAAAGGGAACTCTAATTTAAAAAAAAATTGGAACAAATTTCAAATCAAATTTGAAAATGAAACCATCCCTAACAAACGATTAGTTAAATACTTAGGCGTAAACTTAGATGATTTATTATACTTGAATAAACATTTACATATCCAATTAGCTAAGGCAAAGGCTTCATTTATGTCACTAAAGAATCTTTTCTTTAATCGGGACCTTGATCACAAAATAAAAATATTATCCTATCAGCTTCTAATCCGCCCTATCATCACATACAGCTGTAACGTTTGGTTTAATCAGAGAGCGTCTGACATGGAACTCATCCGACTATTTGAAAGGAAATGCCTGAGAGCTTGCCTTGGTAAATACAGATCAGCGCATTCTGGTTATACTCGGTATATCAGTAATGAAAAGATATATAATGAAGCAAACATAAATCGCATTGATTGCTTCATATTAAAATTAATAAGGAACCTTTATTGCCAAGTTGCACAGGTTCCAAATAGTCTCATTAGCTGGTCAATCTTCCAAAACGAGCCATATTTCAAAAACACTTTAAAAAGCGGTTTTATCCCACCAGAGGCGTTCAAATTCCTTGATAAACAAGGATATATACAGGATGATAATGGAATCCCAATTATCTATCATGTATTTAGGAGATGTGGAGATAAATCCATAACTTATGATCCGTTTCTGGATGGAAGAGATCCTTACAGAATATGGAGATATAATATGCAAATTTCGAACAAAGACAAATTAGATTGGAAAAAGGTGGATAAAAAAAGATGGTGGATCACATAATCTTTTGTATATATATATATATATATATTGTCGTATATAAGAGGTAAAGTGGGTGAGGTATTTTATAAGAAATAATGGGTTATAAAAAATTAGTTTAATTAATTGGTAGCACTCTGGATGAATTTTGGATAATTAAAAGGGTTATTGAATCCGCGTAGGTTGATATGGGAAATAATAAGATTGAATAGGTTCAATTATGAAAAATGCTTTATATAAAATTATAACAAATTATTTATTTAATAAAACTAGGAGACTTAAATTTACAAAATAGATAATAATGAAATTAATATGAAATTAAAATATATTGAAAGGTACCGTAAAAAAAGATATAAATATAAATTAAAAGAACTTTAATTTATATTTTAGCAATTGCAATTATAATTAATGATTAATTACCAATGGTCGACCACAGTTAGTATATTGTGTAGTTCAGGAATTGAGAATTCATTGGAGACTTGAGTCTTGAATGTCGTCCGGCGGATTTAACTGGGACATCGATTGTGCAGCAACATTTCTCAAAAAAGGGGTTGTGTATGAGATGCCCTTCCAGCCAGGAAAAATGTCTCACTTTTCTCAAACCTTGATCAAGACTAACTCTAATATCTCATTTTCACCAATAATGAAACCTTCCCCCCACTTTGAACACATGGATGGGTCCCTGTACATGTGCAGACAACATGTCCCATGACCAAACGTCCTTTTCTTTAATTTAGCACCATGTGTTCAAAAATGAAAGTTCTCGCTTTCGCACCCTTATATACATAAAAAATGTATTTTTTAGGATTATATATTACATCCTTTAGTTTATGGAAAAAAAAAAAATTTAAATGAAATGCATAATTTTTTTTTTTTTATATATAATTATTAAATACAATGTTTTTCACTTAATTATCTTGCTCAAAAATTATTATTTAATATCACTGCACTGAACACAAACACTTAAATTTTCACATAACAATAACAGTAATTTATTTATTTTTTATTTTATTTGTTTTTTATATTACATCCAATAGTTTAATTTGTCTTATTTAATTTTTCGAAATTCTATCTCTTTTAAATTCAAGCAAATTGTTTTTATTTTATTTTATTTATTTTTTTTTTTTTTATTAATATTACAACTCGAATTTATTTGGGTTATCTTTGTGGTCGGTGGATTATCGAAAATTAATTTAGAACAATTAATACAATTTTGCACTCTTTCTAATTACTAAGGTACCTCCTAAAACTAATAGAGAGAAAAAAAAAAATAAACTTATATAATAATATGCCGAAATAAAACAAATTTATACAATTTAAATTTAGTCCACGCCCGTTTTAAGTAATATTTCCATTTTTTTGATGTCTTTCTCCTTATTTTATTTATGTGTGGAGAAAGTGACGGGGCTATTTGCCATGATCTAATATAATTCAATATAATATGATATTTAATTTTGTATTTGTATTCTAATTTATTTATATAAAAAAATTTGGGAGGTGTGCATTGCTTCGAACGTCTCGAACTGTGCGAAGTCTTGTTTTTATTATTTATTTTTATTACTATGGAATTATAGTTATTATTTACCCTTATGAGAATGGGCCTAAGGGGGGTGTGGGTTTTAACTTTGTCAATTGCCTTACTTGCCCTTTTTATTTTTAGTTTCATTTCTATTCTATTGCTTACCGGAACAATAGGCATCTCTTTCCATGATCTTACCTGTGCTGGCTCAATGGAAATCATCTTTAATGGGTCAACTAGCATCTTTTTCTTTTTAAGTTCTTCTATCGGAACACTGGGAATTATTTTCATGCATGTGTCAATTTTTTCTTTCAATTTTCTCAACTCTGGTCCCTCCCCTATTGTTTCTATATTTTCTTTGTTATTCCTATTTGGATTTTTTGCAATTTGAATATTGCTAATAGACATTGCCTCCGGGGTCTGGTCAATGCTTTCTTTTAAATTCAATATTTCTGGTACCTGCTCTATTATTTCACTTTCTCTATTTTCCAATTCATTATTTATTTCTTTAATTTTGTCTGACTTGGGTATATTGGATATTAACGATACATTTACATTTTGACCCTCTATTTTTTCGATTTGAAGATGGTTATTTTCTTTTAAATTTTGCCTATTTGTGCTTGCCTCCCCCGTTCTGTTTAAATTAGTATACATTAGGTCCAGAATTTGTTGGAGCATTTCCTTTACACTAGGTTCCTTAGCCGTTTACATTTTATTATTATTATTATTATTACTTTTATTCATTAATAATCAGAAAGGCATGAAAAACTATATCAATTTTTTACCGCGACAAAAATTGAATATTATAAACAATAGGCAATTTGCTTTTAATTTTCCAGAAATAGAATCCCGCAAAATCAACTAATATAAGAAGTCAAAATCAAATAAATCCGACAAAAATTCAATAAAACAGAAAAAAAAATTTTTTTTTTTTTTTTTAAAATAAAAAAAAAATTAAATTGGATTTTTCACAAAAAGAAAAAAAAATATTTCAAACTATTAATATTAATATATAAACTGAACGTATCCAACTTTATTTTGCCAAATCAACCATTTCCAGTTTTAATTCAATTCGAGGTGGAAGACCTCCATGTCGTATATAAGAGGTAAAGTGGGTGAGGTATTTTATAAGAAATAATGGGTTATAAAAAATTAGTTTAATTAATTGGTAGCACTCTGGATGAATTTTGGATAATTAAAAGGGTTATTGAATCCGCGTAGGTTGATATGGGAAATAATAAGATTGAATAGGTTCAATTATGAAAAATGCTTTATATAAAATTATAACAAATTATTTATTTAATAAAACTAGGAGACTTAAATTTACAAAATAGATAATAATGAAATTAATATGAAATTAAAATATATTGAAAGGTACCGTAAAAAAAGATATAAATATAAATTAAAAGAACTTTAATTTATATTTTAGCAATTGCAATTATAATTAATGATTAATTACCAATGGTCGACCACAGTTAGTATATTGTGTAGTTCAGGAATTGAGAATTCATTGGAGACTTGAGTCTTGAATGTCGTCCGGCGGATTTAACTGGGACATCGATTGTGCAGCAACATTTCTCAAAAAAGGGGTTGTGTATGAGATGCCCTTCCAGCCAGGAAAAATGTCTCACTTTTCTCAAACCTTGATCAAGACTAACTCTAATATCTCATTTTCACCAATAATGAAACCTTCCCCCCACTTTGAACACATGGATGGGTCCCTGTACATGTGCAGACAACATGTCCCATGACCAAACGTCCTTTTCTTTAATTTAGCACCATGTGTTCAAAAATGAAAGTTCTCGCTTTCGCACCCTTATATACATAAAAAATGTATTTTTTAGGATTATATATTACAATATCTTTAAAAAAAAAAAAAAATGTAAATATTTATTTGTATCCTTATAATTATATAATATATTGTACAATGTAACTTATAAGAAAAATTGTAAATAAATAATATTATCACCCCTCATCCCTCCCCTCTTCCTTCACTTGCAATCTCCAGGTTTTACTAGCCTTTCCTGGTGAGTTGACAATCACAACCCTGATTATATGTATATTAAACTTAAAATATACTTAAGTAAAAAAAAGAAAACAAATGTAAATAAAACATAATATAATTAACTAAAATTGTAATAGCGTATCAATAAATGATCGCAAAAGAAACAATTTAATCTTGTAAATATTGTAACTTTCATCTTTTGTATGTTCTGATAATCAACTATTGTAAAAAAATTTTTTTGGCTAATAAACATACTCTTTAAACTGAACTGAACAAGAAAATCTTTATCTATCTCGAGGTTCACCCAGCCCAGTTGATCAAAATTGAAAAGTCAGCGGTTTAAAAAATTAGAATGCTACTTTATAAAGTAGCATTCTAATTTTTTAAACCGCATTATAATGCGCTTTTTTACTAACTTGGTAGCTTTAATTTAAGAAATTAATAAAAGTTAAAAAAAAATAAAAAATCATTAACAAATTGAAAAAGTAGTTGGTTAAACCCAGCACCATCCATGTTTTAATGAATTGTCGGACTTTGTGAAAAAAATAGTCAAAAAATTAATAATTCAAATGAAACAATTATATTTGTTAATATTTACCATTTTTATTTACTTACACAGTTTTTATGAAAATTCCAATTAATTCAATAAATAAAATAAATAATATACATTTAACTTGTTTTTCATAATGTAGAGTTAATAGAGATCTACTCAATGATATTTTGAGATTATAGCTAAAAAAAGCTCCTCGTCCAACTGTTTTTCATTTTTTCACAATTTTCATATTAAATATATATTAAGATAAGTTCATGTTATATTTAAAATATTTGATTATTATTAAATATTAAACTAAATATTAAATAATATTAATTTAATTTAAAATATTAAAAAAATTAAAATTAATACATGCTAAATCTTCCTCCACGCCTACTCTACTCTACATGATTAAGAATTTTCAATATTCTATTCTATTGTTTTGGTGTCTCTTGCTATGATAGATTTCATACGTTTGTATGTATCATATTTAACCCTTCGGGCAAATTAAGTTTCTAATGGAAGACCTATGTTTACCAGTATAATCGTTTATTTTCAAATAGTTTTGGTTTAAAACCTTGAAACGGAAGAAAAATGATTTCGAGATCTTTAAATTTAAAAACAAACTTAAAAGTTTTTCCCAATCACAAGAAAAGGGGAAGAAATGATTTAAAATAAATTCTTTTCTTTAAAATATCTATTATTAGCTTGGGAAAACACAAGTGAAGTAACACCTCCCCTCGTTTATGCTTAGAATTTAGTGAAAGTGATTTTAATATTAATAATAATACATGGATTCTCACATTTATGAAAAACTAAAAAAAATGGAACGATTTAATAAAATATTACCTATTTCCATAAATATTAAAAAAATTATTTTTATTAAAAATCATATTTAGTAGGATTTATTCATATATAAAAATTATATAATTTTTATGATTATACAAAAACGAAAATAAAGTAAAAATATAATCAAAATGAAATGGTGAAATAATTTGTTATAGCCTCTTTTAGATAAATTAGCTGGAGTGTCTCCACTCGACTATCTCGCAATTTGAATTGGATTAAATAACATAATATATTATATTTAAATTAAATTTAATTAATTATAAATTATAAATAATAAATATTAAACCAGCGCATGTTTGGCTTTTTGTTGATGGCACCACTTCACGTGTTGGCGCGTGAGATTTACAGTGTTAAAAAATTAATTCTGGTAATTTCAGCGAATCAATCAAGCTGAAGATTTATACAATTATTAATCATGTGAAAAATTATCAAACATATATCTTTATTTTTACGGTCACTTTAGAGGAACAAAAATCAAATCGTTGTAAGTAATGACCCTCTTCCGGTTGAGCTACATTTCTCAAAATTTGATAGAAAACTACGAATTTTGAATAATGCTCATGTACCAAATTTCATAATTTTAGCTCAAACCGTTTTTGTGTAATCTTGGTTAAATACATACGCACACACACATATATATATATATATACTGTCGTATATAAGAGGAAAAAGGGTGAGGTATTTTAGGAGAAAAAATTGGGTTATGAAATTAGTTTAATTATTTGGTAGCACTCTGGATTGAATTTTGAATCAAACAAGGGGTTATTGAATCCGCGTAGGTTGATATGGGAAATAATAAAATTGAATAGGTTCAATTAAAAATGCTTATATAAAATTACAACTAAAAATTATTTATTTAATAAGAATAGAAGAAATTATTTGATACAATTGGTAATAAGAAATTAATTAGAAATTAAATAATTTTAATGGTACCGTAAAAATTAATAGGAGTATAAATTGAATGGAATTGAGTTCATAGAAAATTGCAATTATTTATATATAATAGTCGACTACTTAGCTGGTATTCAAATTAATAATGAGTTCGGGGAACACTGGGACTTCAAGAAAGATGATTCTTGGATATTTTCCTCAAGGTATCATGTCGTCATATTAGGGCAGACACAGCTTTCTCGCAGGCTGGATGATTCTTGTATTTTGTTCTCACTTAGTCAGATGAAGTTGCTTCCCTTACACTCAATCCAAGAATAACCAAAAAATGTCTCTATATGTAATAAGTTGACCTGTGGCCAGGTCCGAACCGACCGACGGTTTGAAATAAATTCATTTCCAGCTACAGAAACAATTTCAAATAATTTTAATATATCTATTAATGTAATAAAAAACAGATATGGATATAACATAAATATTTTTAATTTTATTTTATTTATAATATATAGCTGAAGTAGCCGGCGTTGCCCGTGATCATAATAAGGAGGCTGTGACGTCATGAAGGGCTGGGTGACGTCATGTAATTTTAAATTAAGAAAAACATAATGAAAATGATTTTTCCCGAGGATAAAACCAATACATTCGTGGTGATATGTAAAAAAATCTCCTTATGTGAAATTTGGTGCGAAAATAACCCTTCCCTTCTTATCGTCGATCGCTAATACTACCACTTCCGGTTTCCGGAATTGCACCAAAAGTTGATCAATTCATCCCACTGATGCATTAAGTAAATATACCAAATTTCATCAAAATTCGTTAAGCCGGTCAGGCTGTACACATCTATACGGACGGACGGACGGACAGACGGACAGACGGACGGACAGACATCATGCTAAAAATACTTTTTTCTGTTAAGAAAATGCATGATTCGTGGAGATATGTAAAAATCTCCACATGTGAAATTTGGTGTGAAAACAATACCTCCCTTACTATCGTCGGTCGGTAAAAATGGTCATTCTCCCCTCCTATGCCACTTGGCAAAATTGTCCACCCTTTACTCCCTCTGGGGAACAAAAAGGATCTCTGGGTTTTTTCCTTGGGTGTTTTTTTTTAAAACAATAAATTTTAGAAAGCTATCTTTTATACACTTTGCCATGTGTTCACACAAATAACTTTCTAAAATTCTGTAACTTAATATATCCAATATATAAGCATAAAAAAAGGCATTTTTATATTTATATATTACAATACACATACACACACACACAGATATTTTTCTCAACCTTAGTGAAAATGATTCAGGAACCTTCAAAAGGTATAAAAACATCAAAATCTCAACATCGAAAATTTTCGTTATCGCAAAAATATCATGTAAAAAATCTATACCATATATTATATAAAATAATTATATGTATATTATATATAAACATTCATCGATATTATATATTGATAATTATTTAAATTTCATTTTATTTCAGGACAACAAAAATATTAATTTGATTTTTAGACCATCTATGTAACCAGATTTGTCCCTCCCCCTAAATCTTTCATATTCCTATCGTTTTCATCTAATGTATTTTATTTTTTAATCCCTTTGTCTTATAATCGATTATAGTCGATTAATTGAAAAAAGAAATGGAACATAACTTCGTACTCTGTTTTCATTTTGATTGAAGTGTAACAAGAATTTTATTTTTAATATATGATCACTGATAAATAATATAATTATTTTCTAGACTAGTTCAAAAGTTTAGGGGCTTGTTCCAAAAAATCAATTGGCTAGCAGGAAATGCTAATAATTTTATGGAGTCAAATTTTGCCATGCTTATTTTTAAAAAATTGAAATACCTATTTACCTGTTGTATATCTTTTCGCTATAATATCGAATTATATATAAATTTATTCTGTGATTAGTTATATATAATTATTCTATATATTAATCATTTTTATATATCTTTATATATTATTTTTCGTTTTATTGGCTTTTGTTAAAGTATTAATATGATTTTTTGTCAAATTTCTGAATAATTAAATATTTACGATATTTTATGGAAGTATACCATATATATCAAACATGTAGTATTAAATTGCATCAGACCATTGTAACTATGGAATATATATTCATGTTCAATCGTTCAATCTATCTTTATGTCTGAATCATGTTAAACTTTGTGTCAACAAAACCTAATTTGAGGAAAGCATGGCTTTTTGTTTTCATTTAAAGAAAAATGCAACTGATAGAAATCGATTGTTGTGTGAAGCTTATTAAGAATATGCTCCATCAATAAAAACACATAAGTACTTATTGCTTTTTAAAAGTGGCAATTTTGATATCAGCGACAAAGAAAGCGAAGGGACCCCAGTAAGGTTTCCAGAGGCTGAGTTATTGGAGAGTCAAGATCCATACCAAACTCTAGTGGAGTTCGCTGATACCTATTGAGTGACTGAATTTAAGGTATCGAATGCTGTTTCTTTACGTGAATGCAACTAGTATAAAGACAACATGGGATATTTTTTCTTCATCGAATTGCTATCAACAATATTTGATACAATTGAGTCAAACATTGAAGCTCAAATACTCTAAGTATATAGTAATAAAGTGATCTTTCGGGTCGACAACGTTCTGTCACATGATGCAAAAGACAGCAAGGAAACTTTGGAAGAGCTTAAATAAGATATCTTAACCCATTCGCCTTATACTCCGGATATTACTCCTTCCAACTACTACTTTTTTCGATCAAAATTGGACTTTTGCAAAAGACGAAGAATTTTTTAACACAGGATCTGAATGCTGCCTGCAAGATGGAAAAAAAAATTTTGTGTAAAATTTCTTCTTTATTAATATTTTATTTATTTTTCTCAATGAAACTTCAAAGTTACAAAAAAAACAAACTCAAAACTTATTTGAATTGAGTGGATGGTAACGCCATTCAAAACGTCTAAAACCTAAGACAAATTTATACTATTTTGAAAAGCATATAGACTTTTGTACATTTACTTCCTTGAGAAAAAACAAGGCTTCTGATGATGGTGTAACAACCGAAACATGCGTAAAACAAATTAGTCAGTCAACTTTAAGTTTAACTTTAGTCCATATAATACATATATTATTTAAACTTGATTTATGCTGTAATTATTTACTTTTTTATTATGTTTAGATTACAATTTTTGTAAACTATCAGAATTATAAAAAATGAGATGGGGTTGAATTAAAGAAGAAAAAAAAAGTTAATAATAAAATTCTTTTGATAGTAAAAGTTTCGAAACATTAAAAGGAGAAATCGTATAGTTTTGAAAAGAAAAAAAAAGGAAATTGTTGAAAAAGATATTCTCAAAAAGAAAAAGAAAAAAAAAACTATATCTATCTATACTGTCGAATTGCATAAGCGAGGGAGAAGCGAGACAGTTAACCTCGCTTATCTCTTATCAGTTGGGACGAATGGGTCCTATCCGTTTTGAGAAAAGTTGTACAATTGAAGAAACTCGGACGTCAATTAAGTTATCCTAACAATGTTGAAGGGGATGGGAAGATCCAGGGGGGAGATTATCCACCCGAGTGGGAAATAAAACTCACTTTGGACTTAAGTTAACTTTTGTAAACTTATTCAAGTGTGAATAATTATATATCCTTAAAACCATTTAAAATTGACTAATTGTAATTTAACATATTTATAAGCAAATTAATTATATAACAAAAATATTCCATTTTTTAATTCAGTGGGAATAAAATTATTTTATTATAAAAACAGACACATTTAGGATACCCCATTTTTCAAGATTTTATTTCTATATATTTTGTGATCTTTATTTTATTTTTAAATTTAAGACTACAGAGAAAATATTAAAAATAAAAAAAAACTTAAGTTTAAATACAAAACTTATCAAAGTTTATAATAGTAATAATTATTATAAATTGAATAAAATTCAAAAATAAAAATTTTAAAATAATATAAAATACGATGTCAGTTCAAAAGAAGTGAATTTTGAATTTTCGCGGGCTGTGTACATTTGATTATCGAATTTTTTTTGTTATGTTGGTACACATATGTTGATATTATCAGCCATTTTGGATTAGTAGTTTGTTTTTGAGAACGGAAAAAGTTAATCACGTTTTGTGTGTTCTTCGATCTTTTACTTAAAAAAAAATAAGGAATACTACAAGGAAGTTATGCAACGTTTGGGTGAAGCAATACGGCTCAAATGATCTTGTGGAAAAACAAATCATGGATTCTGCATCACGATCATGCACCAGCTCACACATCATTGCTTGCTTGTTCGTGATTTTTTAGCCAAAACAGCACCGTAATCACCGTATACACCAGATTTGGCTCTCTGTGACTTTTTATTCCCAAAACTGAAGAGACCAATGAAAGGAAAGCGTTTTGTCACAATTGATGAGATAAAGTCAGAATCGAAGAAAAGCGCATTTCAGAAGTGCTTCGACGATTGGAAGAAACGCTGGCATTAGTGGGGAATTAAATTGAAGGGGACAAAATGAATATGGATGAATAAATAAATAATTTTCGAAATAATTCAAAATTCACCTTTTCTTTTGAACAAACCTCGTATATACAAAAAATCTTTTTAATAGGGTTTACAAATAATAATTCTTTAACTAATAGTTAAAGATATAAATAGCTTTTGGATAAAGCAACTTGTCTATTTGAAAAATACTAAATTGAAAAAGATAAATGAATTAAAATATAAAATTGATAATAACAAATATTTTAAACAATCCGAAAAGAAATAGTTCTAAAGATTAATAAATTATTAATGTTTGCTTTACCTGTTCACAAGCATATGGTCTTTACTCTAACAAGATCAAAAAGAGAAAAATGGCTACGCTACACACGCTTGAGCCCGGTTGCACTTGTGGGTCCCAAAAGGTATTGCCAACAAAAAAGTTATATAAAAATTATTAATATATAATTATTGATAATCAAATATTTAGTAAATTGATTTAATCGATATCTCTTTATAGTTGTAGATGCTTTTGCAAAGTTCTCTGCTTTATCAAATCGAGAAGTTTTAAATAAACTAAAGATTCAACAACAAATGTTTGGAAACCTCAGATGAATTATTTCAGACAGAGGAACCGCATTTACAGGTCAAGATTTTAAACAATTCTGTGATAATGAAAATATTATTCACATTAAAATAACTACTGGAATGCCGCAAGGAAATGGACTAGTGAAAATAATCAATTAAGTTATTCTTTCGGTGTTAACAAAACTTTCATTAGAAGATCCAGATAAATGGTATAAACATGCAAGTGACGTTCAAAAAGGTAAACACGCTTTTCCCACAAAGACCATTTTGAGTGAGCTATTAATATGAAACCATTTGAAATCCTAACATTATTAAAATAAGAAATAATAAGTTGACCTGTGGCCAGGTCCGAACCGACCGGCGGTTTGAAGTAAATTAATTTCCAGCTACAGAAACAATTTCAAATAATATATCTATTAATGTAATAAAAGACAGATATGGATACATAAATAATAAATATAAACATTTTTAATTTTATTTTATTTATAATATATATGCAAGACCAGGCTGTGACGTCATGAATGGCTGGATGACGTCATATAATTTTAAATCAAGAAAAAACTAATAAATATCATTTTCCCGAGGATAAAACCAATACAAAGTGCATGATTCGTGGTGATATATAAAAAAATCTCCTCATGTGAAATTTGGTGTGAAAATAACCCTTCCCTTCCTATCGTCGATCGCTAATACTACCACTTCCGGTTTCCGGAATTGCACCAAAAGTTGATCAATTCATCCCACTGTGATGCATTAAGTAAATATACCAAATTTCATCAAAATCGGTTGAGCCGTTCAGGCTGTACACATCTATACGGACGGACAGACGGACGGACAGACATCATGCTAAAAATACTTTTTTCTGTTTAGAAAATGCATGATTCGTGGAGATATGTAAAAATCTCCACATGTGAAATTTGGTGTGAAAACAATACCTCCCTTACTATCTAAAAGATTTGTGAAAAATGATTTATTAGACATCTAATCGACGTATAGGTGATCTAGATACGTCTAGATCAAAATGTACGTCTAGAAATATGAATTTAGACGTCTATATAGACATCTAGAAATATCAATTTTCAGTTGTTATATTTCTAGACGTAATCTAGACCTAGACGTATCTAGATCTTATAGACGTCGACGTTCTGGCTGGATAAGAAGAACATATTGAAAGTATTAAAGAAAATGGAGGTGAATTAAGGAAACGAGCAAAGGAATCTATTTATAAAATTCAAAATGAAATTAAAAGAAATTATGATAAAAAAGTAAAATTAGCAAAATTGAATAATATTGGAGACGTAAGTTATGTGTTTACCTTACCCCACAGACTATCTATAAGATGCACTCACTCCGGGTTAAATTTTGAAGCAAAGTTTTAGCACGCGCCATCTGGTAGTTGCATCCCAATACTAATTTTATAAAAAACGTTACAAAAAAGATGGCTTGTGTGTGTGTGTCTGTGTTTTTTTTTTCTCTTTTTTAATGAAGGATATTTTTAATGTCGGGAATTAAATAAGTTGACCTGTGGCCAGGTCCGAACCGACCGACGGTTTGAAGTAAATTAATTTCCAGCTACAATTCCAAACAATCTATTAATGTAATAAAAAACAGATATGGATACATAAATAATAAATATAAACATTTTTAATTTTATTTTATTTATAATATATATGCAAGACCAGGCTGTTACGTCATGAATGGCTGGATGACGTCATATAATTTTAAATCAAGAAAAAACTAATAAATATGACTTTCCCGAGGATAAAACCAATACAAAATGTATGATTCGTGTTGATATATAAAAAAATCTCCTCATGTGAAATTTGGTGTGAAAATAACCCTTCCCTTCTTATCGTCGATCGCTATTACTACCACTTCCGGTTTCCGGATTTGCACCAAAAGTTTATCAATTCATCCCAGTGATGCATTAAGTAAATATACCAAATTTCATCAAAATCGGTTGAGCCGTTCAGGCTGTACACATCTATACGGACGGACAGACATCATGCTAAAAATACTTTTTTCTGTTAAGAAAATGCATGATTCGTGGAGATATGTAAAAATCTCCACATGTGAAATTTGGTGTGAAAACAATACCTCCCTTACTATCGTCGCTCGGTAAAAATGAAAGCGTGGGCGCCAAACATTCAGGGAAAACCCAAATTCTACTTCAAATTCACATAGTTATCAAATATAGTGGAAAAGTAAGAAAAATAAGTTGACCTGTGGCCAGGTCCGAACCGACCGACGGTTTGAAATAAATTAATTTCAAGCTACAGAAACAATTTCAAATAATTTTCATATATCTATTAATGTAATAAAAAACAATGGATACTTAAATAATAAATATAAACATTTTTAATTTTATTTTATTTATAATATATATGCAAGACCAGGCTGTGACGTCATGAATGGTTGGATGACGTCATATAATTTTAAATCAAGAAAAAACTAATAAATATGATTTTTCTCGAGGATAAAACCAATACAAAGTGCATGATTCGTGGTGATATATAAAAAAATCTCCTTTGGTGTGAAAATAACCCTTTCCTTCCTATCGTCGATCGCTAATACTACCACTTCCGGTTTCCGGAATTGCACCAAAAGTTGATCAATTCATCCCACTGATGCATTAAGTAAATATGCCAAATTTCATCAAAATCGGTTGAGCCGTTCAGGCTGTACACATCTATACGGACGGACAGACGGACAGACGGACAGACGGACGGACAGACGGACAGACATCATGCTAAAAATACTTTTTTCTGTTTAGAAAATGCATGATTCGTGGAGATATGTAAAAATCTCCACATGTGAAATTTGGTGTGAAAACAATACCTCCCTTACTATCGTCGGTCGGTAAAAATTGTAGAAAATTTTCTGTTAAATGAAAAATTATCTATTTGTAGATAAATATTAGTTTAATTTCCAAATAAATAATTTTTCATTAAACTGAAAATTTTCTACAATCATATCTAAAAGAAACGAATAATTTTTTATGTATATAAACAATATATATTTGAAAATTAATAAAAATTATAAAATTATATTTACAAATTATGTGGTGATCTCACTATTAAACATATCTTATTTACATATTGTTTTTATCATATATTGTATTTAATTTTTCTCTTGTGAGAAGTATAAATTTACACCTTTGAAAATAGTTTTATTATTAAATACACAAAACATACTATCTTGGGGTACTTTCTGAGGAATCACTCCACGGTTTAACTTTTTCTTCTCGCTTGTTGAAAAATCGCTGTTTTCATGATTAATCCATCAGAGAAATGATAAATAATTTTAAAATAGTTTAATATATGAAGACCTTAGAGCGAAACAATGGTAAGCCACTTTTGTAGAAAATTGTTTTATTCTTAATTATATATATCTAAGAAATAATAGTTGCTGACTTTTTCCCTTTACTGATATTACATATTGAGCAAATTTGAAATATATGCAGTAAACCCAATGTTTTCTATCTTTTCTTTTTATACTTTAAACTGCAATATCTCAACATTTTGATTTTGTGGCTTACCATTGTTTCGCTCTAAGGTCTTCATATATGTTTGGAATATCGAATTTTAAGTACATGGGTTGATCGACAGGTTATAAATATGGTCTGTTTAATAAAAACTTAGCCTATTGTCTTGGATCAGGTATACGAGGAAATAGAAGAATAGTTAAAATAGAAAGAAACTCATTTTCAATAGACTTTCTTTTTCAATAGACAATGAATATAATATAATTCGAAAATTGTCTTTTGGCCGAAAATCTAAAAAAATAAATTTTTCCATATTTATATATTTATATATGCATATATTTAAAAATTAATTTATTAAAATATATATTATATAATATATTATATATAGTATATAATTTAATATATATATATTTCTGAAATTAATTTTAAATTATATAAATATATTAGAAATTAATTTAATATAATTTAACATATAATAATATATTCAAATATTTTATTTTATATATACACTAGCTGCTAACTTAAATCTCATAAATCAAATGTGTGAGAGGCGGACGACAATTGCGGAAAAAAAACAGATTTCCCATATGAGAACAAAAGGTCCGATCTCACCAGATCAATTTCACACATCTAGGGTTTGGTCAAGGTTGAAACAAATTATCAATGCTCATATTTAGGATGAAATAAATATACTAAATGCTATTTCATTTCAAAAAGTGAATTCTAAGTTGGATAAATTAATTTGATTTATGAGATTTAAGTTTCAAATAGATTCTAAGAAATGTTTAGATAAAATTTCTAAAATCTATTGAAAAATGAGGAAATTATTTAATGTTTCCACGATCTGCTATTTCTATCATATTAATATTTTTACTTGAGAGAGAGAGAGAGAGAGAGATTTGATTATTTAAAATATCATGCAATTTTGAACTAGATATTCTCGATTTAAATTGTCTGAATAATCTTTTTTTCTTATCTTCTGAAGATTTAATTATTCATTTCGATTCAATGAATCGTTTAGCTGAACCGGTGAGTGATTCTTTTGCATAAATTTATTTATGTAATTTATCTCACTCCATTATATTACTTTTATCTTGGAAATTTTCGATCCATTTTTCAATTGAAAATAATAATCTGAACCACTAAATTTACGAATAGATTCTTCAACATCTATAAAATTTATAATATTAGGAAAGCTTGTATTATTTTTATTATTTTTCTTCCAATTTTACTTCATCTTCGCTATACTATCACTAAAATCACTATCAGTATCAGTATTAGAATAGAATCAACCAATTATTATTTAAAATAAATTGAGTGTATAGTTTTTTTTATCCCTTTTATGTCATTTTGTAAAATTAATTCTATAAGTATTACAAATAACTAGAAGTTTTCTCGCTATATTGCTTAAGGAAAAAGTTTCTTAGTATTAATCAAGGAATCAACTGGCGAAGTTCCACCAAAATCCGAGAGGTGACTTGTATCCTTAACTATTTAGCGGGTGATAATCTACTAGGATGTGAGAAAATAGGTTTTTGACCATTTAAAATTATTTTTGTCTTTATCTCTGTTTCTAGATTTTTATTTGGACAATAATTAAGGTAATGGCACCAATAGATGACATTTTAAGCTCTCTTGCCACTATTTTCTTTTATAAAACTGAAACTATATAAGGTAATGGCACCAATAGATGACATTTTAAGCGCTCTTGCCACTATTTTCTTTTATAAAACTGAAACTATACGTCTCACAAAAAAAATCTTTTGGTTATTATAAAGCTTATCTTACCTTTTATCACCAGGATAAATATTTTAAACTTTTATATGAGTTTAAGAGGAAATATAATTTTTTTTCAAAGTAATCAAATGGCACCTATAGATGACACCAAAAATTTTGGTGGAACCTAATGATGACAATTATGGAACCCAAAGATGACATCTACTTTTTTTCACTTCGCTTGCTCTCTTTATCTTCAACTTATTTATTTACAAAGTAAAACATCTTTCCAACACCTTGTTGCTGCTTTAACTTTAGTTATAATAAAAAATCAGGTTTCATATAATGATACATTAGATATATTTATTGGGATTGATTTTATTTTTAGCTGATTATTATAATAAAATAAAAAATTGATTTTAAACAAATCTTTTTTTAATTATGCATTTTTAATTATACATTGAGAAAAGAGTAATTTAAAAAAATTTTCAAAAAAATAGTGTTTGAAGTTCTGGAGCAGAAAAAAATTTTCTATCTATCTATTTCTCTATTTTTATTTACTAAGATAGTAGTCTTAGCTTTAACCATTTTTATTGGACATTCCCTTGATTTATTATCAATTCGCACTGGCTTAGAAATTCTTGTCCAATTAATACTGGACAATACTTACACCTATATACAATCAAATATATTCTTATTTTAAATAATTCATTTTCAATTGGAATATCAGTGTTAAAATACCCCTTTGACTTGATTGCCTAATCCGATATTTTGGGGTTAGAATTTCCTAAAAAATATTTGCAAAATTTTCAATAAATATGATAATATTTACATTACTTTCTGTATCAACTAAAAAGTTGATTGACAAATTTTATATTTGAATTTCAATATTATTTGAAATAATATTATCTGATTTGGAAGTGATTGATTCTTTATTTAGGATCTTGATAAAATGTCCTTTTCATTACACTTGAAGTATTTATAGTTTTATTTTTATATGCCATAAGTGATCCTCAAATTTTCACTGTATTGCATTTGAAAAATAGATTTTTCCATGTTCCATTTAATAAGAAAAGTTCAAAGTTCACTTCTTTTGTCCCACACATTGGACAATAACAATTTCTAAAAATATGAGTTCTGGCCAGGCACAGAACCGGCCGACGATTTGAAATAAATTAAGTTCCAAACAACATTATTATATATATATATATATATAAAGTATAAAAAAATATGAATTAAAATGACTAAATTATATTATCTTGGTTTTTATTTTTACTTTAATTTCTCAATTATTAATTACTACTATATTTTAAGTGAAATATTTTGAGATAATGAATATAAAATTAATACTTTATAAACTACCACTTCTGGCTTCCGGATATACACCAAAAGTTGATGAATTCGTGGTACTGATGCATTAACTATATATACCAAATTTTATCAAAATCTGTTGAACCGTTCAACCTGTACGCGAACGGACGGACAGACATACATCATTCTAAAAATATTTTTTTCTGTTAAGAAAATTTATGATTCTTGTTGATATGTAAAAATCTCCACATGTGAAATTTGGTGTGAAAACAATACCTCCCCCTTACTATCGTTGGTCGGTAAAAACACAATTTGGCCTAAGTAATAAGCTTTGATATCGGATTATATCACAATTGTTATAGTTTTTAATTATAAATCTTTATAAATAAAAATCTCATGTTGCGACTAAACTCTGAAAATACTGAACCCTTAACTTATTAGTGGGCGTCAATTACTTTTAATTGCGAATTTAAAATTTTAATATGAATTTAATCTTTTTATAGAGAAATGATTGAATTTCTCTTTTAAATTCGGTAAATGGTCAGTAGATGGCAGTAAGAGTTATGCATTATAATTTGAAATATTTTTAGTTACGTGTTTTACATAAATTGCATTTTAATTCGAAATATGCTTAATTCAATTTTTTTTTTAAATTCTATTATTTATTATTATTTTTAATTTTAATTACTTTGTGTATTATTTTAAATTGTTACATTAAGTTATTAATATTTAAATTAATATTTAAATACATTTAGTAGGTTTTAAAATATTTTACAGACGATATAAACAAAGTGTTCTGTTCTCTGTTACTCTTTTCTGTTAAAATATTTTAATTATTCTTTTGCTGTGTATTATTTTAAATTGATTAATACTAATTAATTATAATTCACAAATTTCTTAAAAAAAATTATAAAATTTTTGAATTGAATTCTATTAATTGAACATATTTCCATCGTTTTATATTCATTTGTGAATTTTATATTTGTCTGCTGATAATCAATCGCTAAATATCAACAACACAGTAAGTGATATTAACAATTTTTGGTTGGTATCATTTTCACCCTTGCTAAGCAAAATATTTATAGCTAATATTAACGTTGTCTTCTGAATTTAGGTGAAGATGATTAAATACATTTGTAAATTTGTGAATAAAGGCAGCTCTAAGGCTGTGTTTCAAATTGAATGACAACGAAGAAATTAGCCTCGCATATTTTTGGTTTCCCTTTTCAACAACGGGACTCACCAATAATAATTTTAGCCTTTCATAAAAAGCGCGTATTTTTTTTTCACAATCGAAACAGCAATTAATCGTATCATAAATCCACCAATCTTTAATCTATATATATAAAGGAGAGTGTTTGTATGTATGTATGTATATATATATGTATGTAATTTGTTTACTTTTTTGCTGTCATAGAAACAAACAAAAAAGAAATTTCCTACTTGACCGACACTTTACCGGTAATTTAGAATTATAAACATCAAAAAATAAAAAACGATTTCTATGAAATTACATCACAATATTCTTATATACCTCTATGGTAACATAGGCTATAGATTTTATTAATATCTAATCAATAACCGCAGAATTTAATTTTTTAAAGTTTATATATAGTTCTCCGTGTTGTTCATTCAAGAGGCAGGCGTGGCCGACTGACTGGCGGACTCATTTTACACAATTTATATAACTCTATATTCCCAATCAAAGAATTATTATAATATTTAACTTTTTATTTTAAATTCTAATATTCAAATATCATTTCAATTAAATAATTTATTCTAAAAGTTCTCATTTTAATTAATATAATAAAATATTTAAATCATATTTAACTTAAATTATTTTGTATTTATTCTTTCTATATTTGAATACTTCTTTTATTTTAAGGGAGGGAATTAACTATGATCTAAAAAAATTAATAAATGAACTTAATAATAAAAAATCAAATAAATCCATTAATTTAAATTAATACTATTAATGAATGTATATATTGTTAATTTATCTTTAGTTTTATCAATACTTTTATACCGTTAATTTTTATAAATTAATTTTTATAAATTGTCTCAAGTCTCTAACTTTGCATTTTCTCAAATTTTATTATAATTAAAAATAATCAATAAAAATCAAGCAATGAAATTAAAATATCGAAATGAAATGATCAAGAAATATTATACTCTATTATAACATATACAATACTTATAAACTATAGGCGGAGGAAATATTAGACGATATCATTGCGGGTTCAGGCCAAATCGATCAACATTAATTAAGATATTTTCATTATGACAGATATTAAAAAAACCGCGAATTCAATAATTCTGTTCACTAATTATTTATAGACTTTAGTAAAACCTACGCATGACTCAATAGATCCGGATAAACTTTTTCAAATTTTGATCTTAAAATTTATCTTGAAGGTACTAAAGAAAGAGTAAGATGCGGAAATCATTTGTAAAATATTAGGTTACCCAGACGACTTAAATATAATAGGAGATTCGGCAATTGCAATTACAGATAGCGAGGAAAAAATAATCGAGGTAGGAAAAGAGATGAGGTTTAAAATTAATAATGATAAATAAAAATATTTAGAAACAAACAGGAGCAGTATTAACATACAAAATGTAGAATTTGAATATGTAGAAAAATTGAATGTAATCACAAAGGATAATAATATTTGAGAAGAATTTAAATCGAAGTTGCAATCGGGAAACGCCTGTTATCATGCAGTAAAGAGGCTTATCTCATCAAAATTATTATAAAAGGGAATGAAAATTAAAATATATAAAACAATTATTTTGTCTGTTGTATTATATGAGTGTGAGACATGGTCTATGATCTTAGGAGATGAGAGTGGATTCAGAGTATTTGAGAATAGGATTCTCCCCAGCATTTATGGGCCAAAGAAAGATGAGTACATCAGGGAATGACGTACGAGAGATGGAACAGAGGATCAGGAAAAGGACACTTGGAGAAATGTGGTTGTAGCTGCCAAGAACTTTCGAGTAGATAGATATAACATATTCAATAATAATATATATAATTAATTTACTAAATAAATTAAAATATATTTTAAATAATCACACAATAAGAAATGAATGTTTTATGTTATACATTGTTTGAAACAAAATGGATGAAAACCTTTTACTACTTTCAACCAAATACTATGTACCACTCGGGGGTACAGGGGGCGGAGCCCCCGTCTAGATGTGAAGAGCGACGAAGGAGCTCTGAGCAGCTAGTATTATTATATTTTTCAAAAATTAATTATTAATAAAACACTAACAAAGATGATTTTTCAGGAGGCTGAAACTAATAAAGATTGATTTTTCTTTATAAATATGATCGATTGAATTTAAAAAATACTTAGTAGGATAAAACATTTAAAAATTATACATGAATATATTTATAAACATACAATTTTTACTAGTATAATAAGATTTGATATATATATATATAAAATATTTAACTATTGATTAATTTTATTTTTTTGATTATTTTATTTTAACTTTAATAATTATTATACTTGTCATAGTATTGAGTTTTAGAATTTCATTAATTAAACGTTAAACTATGAGTTTTTAATATGGTTTATTTTTTTTAAAAATTAAATGTTTGTATTTTTTTTTTTTTTGTTTGTTTTTGATAGCTAGTATATATTATATATTATTATATGTTTATTATATATATATATATATATATATATATATAATATATTCTTAAAAAATATCTTAAGATTCATAAGTATTAAATATATTCATTGATAACTTTAATTATAAAATTAAAATTATGTTATGAATATTTAAATATTCAATTAAATATTTCTTAATAATTTGTTGTATTCTTCAAATACAGTCTTTCTTAGTATGGGTATATTTTTTTCAATTTTAATTTATAATTAATGCCATTTAGCAAAGCAATTAGAATATTTTATTTATATTCTAATTAAAAAGTAAAATGACTTTTAAATATACATTTGAATTTGAAAAAAAGTTTATTTGAAACTTGATTTATTTTTATCTTTTTATTAAAATATTTAAAAAAAATGTTAAATACTTATTATTACTTTTCGTTTTGTTGATTTTATGGAGACATTGAATGTATAGGTATATGAAAGAATCAATGGTAGGGTGGTTGTATTCGATTTCCCTTTTCGTTTACATTTATTTGTGGTTTGCTTGCAGGACTGTGTGGATCCCACGATCCTTCACCGATTCAATTAAAGAGACCCTTACTGCAAGGTCTTTTCACTCTCAATTAACAGTAAATTCATTGAGTATTATGTCTTCAGAATACTCTAAATCACAAGTGGACGAAACCAATGGGTACTAGATAAATTTGGTTTGTTTGCCCTTTGCACAATTGGGATGTAATTTATCGGGGCGTTAAGATTATCACCTCGATTTAGTGTTTTGGAGTGCCTGGAAAAGTATCGATAGATTTGATCAAACGAAAGGTTTGTGAAAATAAGAAAAAATTATTTTAAATGATTCTTCAATAAATATTTTTTCTTATGAAATCCGGCCTTCCTCTCTCCTCCCAATCACACATATTAGTCATAGTATTAAATAAATACATATACTAGAATATTCATATTTATCAGAAGAAAAAAAAAACTTACACACCTAGTCATATATGTTTATAATATATCTATATGTTTTATATTTAAATTTCAATATCAATAATTTAAAAAAATAAAATTATTATATTTATCTCATTAAGTGCTTATGCCTATCCAAAAATGAAAAAAATATAATAAACTAATTATATTTTAATCACTAATTTTAATTTATAACTATATCTAGTATTTGGAAGTGTAGATTTTTACTATCTCGTTAGAGATAGTATTGCGATCACGAAAATTTTCGATGTTGAGATTTTGATGTTTTTATACGTTTTGAAGGTTCCTGAATCATTTTCACTAAGGTTGAGAAAAATGTCTGTGTGTGTGTGTATGTATGTAGACAAGATTACGCAAAAACGGTTTGAGCTAGAATGATGAAATTTGGTACATGGACATTATTCAAAATTCATAGTTTTCTATCAACTTTTGAGAAATGTAGCTCAACCGGAAGAGGGTCATTACCTCTACAACGTTTTGATTTTTTTTCCTTTAAAGTGACCGTAAAAATAAAAATATATGTTTGATAATTTTTCACATGATTAATAATTGTATAAAACTGCTATATATAGAATTTCAGCTTGATTGAATTGCTGAAAGTGCCAGAATTAATTTTTTAACACTGCAAATCTTACGCGCCAACACGTGCCATGGTGCCATCAATAAAAAGCCAAACATGCGCTGGTTTAATATTTATTATTTATAATTTATAACTAATTAAATTTAATTTAAATATAATATATTATGTTATTTAATCCAATTCAAATTGTGAGATAGTCGAGTGGAGACACTCCAGCTTATTTAATAATAATTGAATTATATTATTACCGACCGACGATAGTAAGGGAGGTATTGTTTTCACACCAAATTTCACATGTGGAGATTTTTACATATCTCCACGAATCATGCATTTTCTTAACAGAAAAAAGTATTTTTAGCATGATGTATGTCTGTCCGTCCGTTCGTATAGACGTGTACAGACAGGTTGAATGGCTCAAAAGATTTTGATAAAATTTGGTATATATAGTTAATGCATCAGTACCACGAATTCATCAACTTTTGGTGTATATCCGGAAACCGGAAGTGGTCGTTTCCTAACTATTAATTTTAAACCGGAAGTGGTAGTATTAGCGATCGACGATAGGAAGGGAAGGGTTATTTTCACACCAAATTTCACATGAGGAGATTTTTTACATATCACCACGAATCATGCACTTTGTATTGGCTTTACCCTCGAGAAAATCATTTTTATTATTTTTTTCTCAATTTTAAATTATATGTCGTCATTCAGCCATTCATGACATCACAGCCTGGTCTTACATATATATAATAAATAAAATAAAATTAAAAATATTTATTATTTATGTATCCATATCTGTTTTTTATTACATTAGTAGATATATTAAAATTATTTGAAATTGTTTCTGTGGATGGAAATTAATTTACTTTAAACCGTCGGCCACAGGTCAACTTATTTTATATTCATTCAAAATAATCTCAATTATTTAATTACTAAAGAGTTTTAGTTTAAGTCCCAGCAAAAATGTTTTGGTTCTTCCTAATGAGGTATCTTCGTTAAGAAAATCAATTCCATTAAAATAGTTGGTTCAAAATGATTTAAATAAAGTATTAGAGGTGCTCTTTAACCAATATCTTTAGAAGAGAAACCATTCTTAGTCCAGACCTGTCTAAGGAACCAATTCTCTCCCATTTAATATTATCCCAAAAAGATCTGAAAATTTTTGGAATTGTTACAACTCAAATTATAATTAATTAACATTTACTTAATTAACAATAGATATAGAGCCCTAAATTATTAATAAATTTTTACAGCATTTAATGAAAAGTACATAATTTTTAAAAAAATTTTACTATTAAAATTTTACTCTTTTTAAAAATACGTAAGTACATATATATATAAAAAACAATAAGTGTTGTTTTTTTTAGTTTGATATGTCTCATCAAAGAATTTTGGAATTAATATAATTTAGAACAAAAATTTAAAAAACTAAAATAAATGTTTAAAATCATTGTTTTCAAAATTTTTTACTACAGTCTTATGTATACATTTATTATTATTATTATATATGTTCATTCCTAAATAAAATATTTTATTTTTTTTAATTGAATATTTAATAATTTAGATTAATAAATTATTTATAAATCGATCAATATTATAAACAAATCAACAAATCAAATGAAATATGAAAATAATGTTAATTAAGCATTAAACTATACTTTCATTATTTTTCCTTTCCGATAATGTGATTATTTGCTAAGTGGAGTGAGTGTAACGAATGTTCATTTGTTTATAAGAACCCTTGAATTGATAGGCATCAAATCGGCACTAGTTGATCTTGGGTCACGGAAATCGGAAATTAGTTGCCTCGAGTTGTTAATATTTGTATACCTACATTAAATCTGTATGTACACAGGGAACACGTTTGCCTTCACAGTAACGTGCAATTAAATGGTTAACTCGGTGCTTAAAATTTGATAAATTACTCCCTCTAAATAAATAAATAGTATAATTAAAACTGATCTTTAATGAAGCTATTGTAGATTAAATATTGTAGGTTGACCCTAATAGAATATAGAATTGTTATCTCACTTGTTATCAAACAAAGAATAACTCAAACCAACGACCTTACTTGGAAAATAAATTCCTCTATTGATATATTTTTCATTATTTTTATTTATTTTTTTTTATTAAATTATAGAAATTGTTTTAGTTAAAATTAGTTCAATGATAATATTTGTTTTTGAAATCTAATCTCATTTCACCCACATACAATTTATTAATTTTTTCTGTTTGTCCCTGTGTGTGTGTGTGTATGTACACAAGATTACGCAAAAACGGTTTAAGCTAGAATAATGAAAATTCGTAATTTTCTATCAACTTTTAAAATAAAAAAATGGAAAAATGTACCTTATTTGGAATAGGACCATTACCTACCACGTTTTCATTTTTTTTTTCTTCTAAACTGACAGTAGAAATAAAGATATATGTTTAAATATATGATTAAAAATTGTATAAAACTGCTATATATAATTTCAGTTTGATTGAATTGCTGAAAGTACCGGAATTAATTTTTTTAATTTTTTAATACGTTGACTGGCAATCACGCGCCAGCACGTGACGTGGTGTCATCACAAAGAGTCAAACACGCGCTGGTTTAAGAAATAATATTTATTAATTTTAATTTATAATTCAATTAATTAAATTTAATATATATGTTAATTAATCCAATTCAAATTTGCGAGATTGTCGAGTGGAGACACTCCAGATTTTTTTTTTTTTATAAATTGATTATGAACTTATCAAAATTCAATTTCTCGTCCTCAAAAAATCGAAGAACAAAACTTTCTACTACTAAATTACGAGTATATTTTTAAAATTTATACAATTAATTCAAACTGAAACTTTGTTATTAAACAATAAAATTTATAATTTATTAATATAATGATAAGGAATATAATAAATTATTATTGTACTTTATAAAATGTAAATGAAATGAATGTCTATTTAGTTTTAAAAATTGTGTGAATAAAGAATTATTCCTGCAAAATTTCTTTTAATAAACCAACACCTGAGAAATATATATAGATATATTAGTTATTTTATTTTATTTTTAAAGTTTATTTTGATAAAAACTCTATCAAATGGTTAATTACTGGTACAGTGGTCAACTACTGGTACGTTAACCCTAGTTTGAAATTAATATTAGCTGACTTTTTATTAATCTGTCATTTTGGAAGTGTTGTTTTTGACAATAATATTAAAAACTAAAAATTTTAAGAGATTAAAGCAAAAATTATCTAAAAGTTTATAAATAAAATCTTTAGGTTTTTTTTTTAAAAATTTAAATACATGATTTTAAATCAATCAATCAATCAATAATCAATTGACTAGAGAGAGGAACTTCTTCAAAATTTTAAATTAAAAAAAAGTTTAACAGGTATATTCTTAGAAGAAATATACAAAAACAGCCTTTAATTAGTTTATTTTAACAGAAAATGTCTCTTTAATTTGTTTGTTTCAGATATAAATAAATAAATAAATATATAAACAATTAATTAAATTAAAAAAAATAATAATAATAATTTGAAATCTAATTTCTATGTATATCAATGCCATGATCTCTCTCTGATTTTATTAATAATTAATCTAGAAAAATTAATTAAAAATTTAAAGAAAAAAAATAAAAGAAATTTTTCATAAAAACAAAAATATTTTAAATAGTAATTCAAAAATGAAAAATAAAAATGATTAATTTATTTTAATATTTTATAAATGTTGATATTTATTTTATTTTATTTTGATATTGTTCATTTTATGGATTCTTTATTCTCTGAAATGAAATCATTTTCATCTCCTTTACTTTTTCACTTCTTAAGAGATTTTAAGCTAAAACTGGCCTTAAACACTGCCCCGAGCCGTTTTTAAATATGATGAATGACCATCCAACGGTGTGGAAACAGGACATGTATCTTCTTTGTATAAACGATGAATTAATTCTTGTTCCTTTGCTCTCCCGGTTGCCTATTCACAGGCTCGAGCTTAAAATTAGGAATTCACCCCACGACCCTATATCATAAAAAATTGGATCCTTTATGTTTTATTTAAAATCGCTTTTATTCTTTATAAAATTAATTTTACATATATTATAATATAATTAATTGCTATAAAAATATTTAATATTTTTTTATGAATCAAAAAATGTTTATTTTTATATTAAGTACTTACCTGTTACCTCAAGAAGTCGGAATTTTAAAAAAACATATTCTTTTTATGAACTGAAAATTTAAAATTAATATATATTAAATATTTTAAAAATTCTATATATAAATATTTAAATAATAATAATAATATTTTGATAGAAATATTTATTGGCACCTGTTATCATTTACTTTAATCAAATAATCAAATTAAAAATTGATTTTCTTTTAAATGACTTCTAAATGTTCTTCTTAAATATATTTGTAAATATAAACACTTTTGATAATATAATAAGACTAAATACACTTTTGTATTGAATTTTGCGAATTTATGATACTATAAGAACGTGTTCCAGCGCCTGCGGAAGCTCCTTAAATGTGTTGGCTCATCCTCCTTACTCTACAGACCTAGTCTATGTGGACTTATTTTATTTCCAAAGTTGAAAACTTTAATTACTAGATAAAAGAAAATTGATAAACGACGATCCAACAAGATGTGCATCAAGACTCTTTCAGAAATGGAAAAGATGCTTCGTTGTATCAATTGACGAAGGAAAGTATTTCAAAAACTATGCACAATAAATAAAAAGTGAAAAAATATTTAATTAATTATTAAAAATTAAAATGGATAAGATATCTGATTTCATAATCTTATTGTAATATAATTATTGTTAAAAAACGAATAGGTTATTATATTAATTTTCTTAAACTTGAAAAGATATTTCTTAGTAGAAATTTATTTTATATATTTCATTTTACTTTTATTTTTTTTTTTTTTGGTTTCCATAGAAAGTTTGTGAATTAACCCATCTTTTCTTCTCTAACATTTTTTTGATGAAACATTGTCCATTATATTTAATAAGCTCGCCATAAAAAGTGGCTACTAAAAAGTTAAGACCTTTTATATGAGTTTTTTTATTGAAATAACTATTCGCTTATTATATGGAGGCAATTGTTACAATTTTTGTTCAAGTACTACTTTCTATTGTAAAAAAGACATTTGTATTTCAATATGTGATTAAAGTTTTCAATATTTTAATTTCTTTTTTCCTGACATATACATTTTGAAACACATCCCTTTTTGAGGTAAATAAGTTGGTTGATTTTATAAAATAATAATTTTTATCAATAAAAATAAAAATTCTTGATATATATTAAAAAACAGAAATTGAGGTAATATTTTTTCATTATGGTAAAGCAACTTTGAATGTATCGCTGATTTTCAAACTTTGAAGGGGGGAGGTGTTTTAGAAGAATATCTTTCTCCTTATTCCCCCTTCTTCCAAGTACGAAAGTCGACTAAGCATTCAATCTTAAAGAAGTTGCAATTCTATAATAAATAACAGAAGTAATTTTTAATATAAAGCCTTAAATCAGTGATCCTCAACCTATGGGGGTAAGATGATTTTGTGGGCAAACTTTGGAACATTTTCGATTATTTTTAAATTTTTTCTAATATGGTTCTAAAAAAAAGGTAAGATGATTTTGCGATGCTCCATTTATAAGATTTATATACAATAAAATTCAATGATTTTCATTTGATGCTCACCTCCTTTTAGTGATCCTGTCCTCCATAGACATTCAATAATAAATACAAAATAAATACTAATTCTTGCAATTCTCTGAATTAATAAGATTAAAATTTAATTTTAATTTCTCTAATAACCAAATATAATTTAAATAAATGAATTTATTTTAAAAGTTGCTATTTAATTAGTTTGATGAAATTGATAGATCATATTCATTTAATATTTTAGTAGAAATAAGTTTTAATGTTTATTTAATGATTATTTTAAATAAATATCAATTAAAGAAATTAAGAGATTGTTTTAAAAAGATTATGTATATATGTAAAATTTCCAAAGCCATCTAGATTCATTGTAATATCTTGATTTGGATATTTGAGCCACTCCACATATATAAACAAACTGAGAAAATGAAGCCCAAAGTTAACAGTTTGTAGGAAATTCAGGGTTATTGATTACAGAAGAATGTATATTGTATTGCAATATTAAGATTATCAAATTCATTATTCACTTCATATGTTCCAGATTACATTACAATACAATACTAGCAAAATTTTAAAAATTTGAGTTAATCGGTTTGGCTTCTGAGTGGCACATTTATTAAAAAAAAAATCAACTAAAATGATAGTGGACATAAATGATAAATATATATTTAAAAATCGATTTTTTACCTTAATAACGTGCTAATACAATAATTTGATAAATTTGTTGGTCGAGTTCAAAATCGGAAGGATATACTTTTATTTATATACTTATATATTAAATTAGATAAATTTATAATTTAAATTTACAAATTATTTATTTTAAATGCATCCTTTCATTTATTGGACGACCATATATGATTTTTTTTTTTATTTTTAATTTAATTAGTATATTTTTTTCATTAACAAAAAAAAACAATTCTAAAATTTAATTAATTAATTTATAATCTTTTGGATAGTGGGATTGGCCTTTCTGGGAAATTCATGTATCCTCCCCTAAATGAGGGGGGATGTCTTTTAAGCCCGGCCCTTTTCCCTCTTGTCTATGGTGATTGCTCTTGGGGATGGGGTGGGGGGATTGTTCTCCGAGCACGAGGTGTCTGCTTGGACTCGTTGCTCCCAGGCGGCGCCACTTTCGGCATGAGCAGCGCGTGCGTGTGACGTCACAGGCTGACCTCGTGGCTCGTGGCGCGGCAAGAAACGGAGCGCAGACCGTCGCTGGCAATCGCCTGGGCAACGTCCAATCTTACATCTCCAAGCTTTGACTTTGCTCCCTCACCTGAGCGAACCCGTCAAGGACAAGGACACGATAAGTTCTATGTTCTTTTCTCAGTGACACGCCGTGTGTATTTATTCTTGTGCGAAGACAAGTGGTGTTTTGTGATTCAAGACTAAAAAAAATTTTGGTGTTGACATCAGCGACGGCTACGATGATGGAGCCGCCGCTGTCTGAGCTCGAGGGACAATTCGAGCCCCAACAACGACAACGTAGTAACACGTGGCCGCTGCCAAGGCCTGACAATTTTGCCGACGGGAAAGAGGACCCGTCGAGCACGAAAGGTCCAGGAGCGGTGCCCAATCCTGCGCCGACCTCCTGTCTTGGTCCTCCCGGCACTGACATGCTCTTACCATTGCCTGGACCGGGCACTGGAGCTGCCAAGAAGAACTCCTCAAGACGCAACGCATGGGGCAACCTGTCATACGCAGACCTGATCACACAAGCTATCTCCTCCGCCCCCGACAAGAGACTCACCCTCTCTCAGATATACGAATGGATGGTGCAAAATGTACCTTACTTCAAAGACAAAGGAGATTCCAATTCCAGCGCCGGATGGAAGGTAATGTACTCATTTTCATCTTCTTTCCTATTTTGCGTGCTTGTTGCTTATCAACACCTGATTAATTCCCCCCCCCCCCCACTTCTCTCATTCCTTATTAATATTCTTCTTTCTTTAGATAACAGCATCACTCAAATCATACGCATTTAGTTTCTTTATCAATATTATTTAAATTGCTCCAATTTTTTTTTTTTTTTTTTTTTAAATAAAAACAAATCTTATCAGTCGAACGGCACTATAAATATTATTAATTTTGAATACATATACTTCGGGATGACAATATGTCATTTTACATACTTCTTGAATGATAACATCATCCATATTTCATGTGATTCTAGTAAAACGCAATTTTTTCATAAAAATCTTTTTTTTTATCATCTACTTTTTTTTTTATTAATATAAAACAAATAAATTTCCCATTTATTCACAGAAAATTTTACACTTTATTTACTTAATTAATAAGGGACTTCAAAAATTGTCTAGTTAAATAATTAAATTATCATCGATAACTGATTCAAATAATTTCATTAATAATCAAATGTAAAATATTGAGATGGTTAAGTTTTAAGACATGTGTAATCTAAATATTTTTTTTATTTTCAATAACAAGAAATGAATCAAATAATTTAAAATAGAATATTATTTAAAAAAAACATGATAAATGATTAATTAATTAGAATAAAATTATATATTTATTAATGAAAAAGAAGTGGAAAAATAAAGAATTAATTATTATATTTAATATAATAATAATAATAATAATAAAATATTAATGAAGAAATTAAAATATATTTAAAATTATCTTTGAATCTTGTGAACGGGAATATCTTCATGTAAATTTAGTTTTTTTATTATTTTACTTTTATTCCTTAATTTAATTTAATTTTTTTTTTTTTTTGCAATTAGTTAAACGTATTTCTTAAATATAAATTAAAACAATTCCCTCCTCCCCCATCTCTCAGAGCGCTATAATCCGTTATTGCAGGTTTGGCATGTAAGTTCATCGGAGAACTTAACCAATCATAATAATTATTAACGTTGGATCCAGTACTATCGGCCGTCGTTTCGGGGATTTTTATTTATTTTTTTCCGTAAATAATCGGATTTTAATTCTTAATATGTCTTCTATTAATAACGAGATATATAATTTGTTAAAATTTAATCTAAAGATACTTGGATTTCTTTAATGAATTTGAAAATTTTTCCAATGACCTGAACTTTATTTATATTTAATCTCTTGACATTGACTTATCAATTCAACTCACATGATGAAAGATTTTATATATATATATATATATATACATATAATATGAAAATGTATTATACAAGAGAATTTGAATTAATTTGAATTTTAAATTAAAAAAATATTATATTATTTAATTTTCGCTATTTATAAATTATTCTAATATAATGTAATGTAATTTGAATTTTTAATTATATTTAAAGGTATTTAGTAAAATTTGAAAATATTTCTAATTATAAAATAACATATGTTTTTATCGTTTAACTTACAAAATACTTGATTCCATGAGTTGATAATTACAGTTTGATTAATAATTTATTAACTTTCAACTTAATAGGTAATTTTTTTTGTTAATATAAAAGAAATTAATTAAAATAATGGAAGGTTAATAATTCATTCTCATTGAAACAAGTTCGAAAGTCTATCAAACGACTTCAGATCATTTAACATTGAATTATATAACTGATTCATTTACATACTTCGTTTATATCCATACAAGATATTTTTTTTTTCTATTAATACAATCTTGAGAAGGCGATTAGAATTATCAGAGACAATGAAAAAGATAACTAAAAAATTTTTTTTTTTATTTTTTTTTTTTTTTTTTTTTTGGGAAAATATCAATAATTGTGAAAACTAATTCAACTGCCAATCTTCTCGTCAAGAAAAAATTTTTCTTTTGCTTGGATGATTTTCTATGATTAGAAGTTGGAACAAAATGTGACAATAGATGTTAAAAGCTTTTCAAATGCCCTACGATTCTTTTCAAATGTCTTTTCTTTAACATGTCTTAAACAACAGTGTATAATTATAGGTCTTTTTACCTGCAAATTCACCCTTTGCCTTAGTTCAAGAAAACCTTTCTCTCAAAAAAAAAAAAAAATTCAAAAATTCAAAAATGTGTTACGGTATTCGTTTAAAATTAAAATTAATCATTTTCTATTACTCATTTTCTAATGTGTTTTTTATATACCTATATATTTATATTTATTTGTCTTAAATGTAAATACATATATATATATATATTGTTGATATTAAATTGTTGAAGCTTTGGAGGTATATTTCTTTGTGTTTTTGAATAAATTTACAATAAAATATTAATATGTGATTTTATTTACAAAATTCCCCTATGAATATATATATATATATATATTTATTTATTTATTTACTTATCATATTTATTCATTTATAATATATATAATATTAGAAGATATAATTCTTGTAGTATATTACTTATTTTTAGTATTTTACAATAAAAAATTAATTCTATTCTACTTTAAGTAAAAATCATAAATGTCTTCAATTAATTAATTTTTTTTTTGTTATCCTTTTGCGGATTAAATGATTTTTTTTTTTGCATATAATAACTTTATTTTTTTTAATTTAAATTTATTATTTATATACTCAGTTAAAAATACTTTTTTCACTATAATTTTTGGGCCCTTTTATATGTAGCAAACTTATATATATATATATATATATCCCTGATAAATCTGATAATAATAATAACAATAACATTCCCGGAAACCTAAACCAACATATATATATGTATATATAATTATCTTTAATATAACTTTATTAATGATTTTATTCTTACTAAAATCTACAAGTTTTCAATAAACAATTAAATAGATTTTAATATTTTTTGAGCAGTGAAATAATAAGCAATTATTTTTAATTATTCTTATTTTAAATTTTATTTTTTATTTTTTTTAGTTAAAATTTTTTTAATAATTTGATATTATTTCTTGAATATAGATAAACTTTACATTTGCAATATTATTAAACCATTTCCGGTCACCCTACCTCTTATATTGTACATATTTTGGGTTTCAACCTTTTCTATTTTAGTCCGTTTTACCTTAAATTTGTCACGCTCATTCATTCATTTTGTCCTTCATCTTGTTCTTTATTTCTAAATCAATTCTTAATATATATTATTTAAATGCAAATTTATTTTGATTTCTTATTAAATATGAATCATAAATCATAATTTGTTAATTATAAATCCTATTTAATCATTTTTTAAACAATTCTCTATCAATATATTTTAATTTAAAAAATAAAAAATTAAAATATTTTTTTTATTATTTTATTCAAAATTTATTTTTTTAATTTTTTATTCACTTTCGAAATTCTTTACTATTAACTTACATTTTATCTGATTACATCTATCCAATCCGTTTCGACCTTTTGTCGCATGCTCTTATCTCTGGTTTTAAAATATCTTTCTCCTTTTATCTATTCTAATATAGAATTTTTGAAATATAATTGCGTCTACCATTGTTTGACATTTGAATCTTTTTTTTTGCCAGAAAATATTTATCCTCCAGGACAATGTATAGATTCAATTTTGACATGTTCAAAAAATACACAATACCCACCGGTCATTTCGGCAAGGATTAAGTCCTTTCGGGTTATTTCGGTTTCTTTTAACTTAAAAGAAAAATACCATCTGGTTAAAAAGATGCTTTCTGAACTAAAACGTTGCCGCTTTTACTTTTAACCATATTCTATTATTATTATTAATAAAATAATTGTGATTAAAATGAAATTAAACCAGGAATGTCATTGGCTATTTGATGATCTCAATGCTTTTGGTGGTTTTGTGAAATCTGGTGATCGTTTCCCGTTCTCAGGTGGAAAAACGTCGGTCAGTCAGGCGACTTCCTGCTTACTTGTCGAGAAATTTTTGCTGATTTTGCTCTGTTATGAGTTCCAGTAATCGGGCAGTTATGCTGTTTAAAAAATAGAGAAACAGGAGAAAATACAATTATAAAATTATAATTACAACCATTTGTAAATTTTTTTTTTTGTTTTTTTTTTTATAAAATGAATGACTTTATTTCATTTATTTACCCTTTTTCTCTCGAATTATTATTCCTCCAAGGGGTTAAATTATTAATCCAAATTCAAAACCTCAAAACGCTCTCAACATGTATATATACTCCATCAAAGTACAAATAGATCGTTTGCTTTATCAGATTTAATATTTATAATTTAAGGGGGTGGTTATGCCGGGCGTTCCCTTCTTATATCTAAACTATTCATTTCCGTTGGGGACAAAATCTTTATGACTTTCTGACGCGGAAAAATTGGAGGGTGTTAATTCAATCGTATTCAAATATACACGTTTTAAGAAATTTTTTTACTTATTTCGTTATATTTATTCAGGAATGGGATCAATTTATTACATAAATAAGAAATCATAATATTTTTTAAAATTAAATTTATTTTTTTATTATTTAATTAATTTTTATATAAGAAATTTTTATTATAAATATTTATAAATTAATTTAATTATGAATTTTAGTTATACTTATAATTTATATTTTTTTTTAGTAATTAAAAAATGGATAATTATTCAATCGAGTCATTATGACATGGATTTGGATAAAACTTTACCACAGTGGGTTCTTTTTTTAATTCCTAATAAACTTTTCTTATGCAATTTTTGCGGGTCGCTTCTAGTTTAAGAGATAAAAAGGATTAACGTTTGCCAGATTAGCTTAGTATGAACCTCGTAATATGATGTCATTTAGTAATGGTTTATTGACTAATTCTCTAATTATGCACTTATTCCTAATTTTCGGTTTTTTCCGGTTCGGTTTGGATATAGAAACATTATTTAATTAATAAATTTTTTTAATCTTCTTATATCCAAACCGAACTTGTAAAAACCGAAAATTAGTGGAGCCCTCCGGTAGTCAAATAATAAATCGTGATAGCTAAAAAGAATATCAATGGGTTTATATGCAAACTTTATTTCTTTTTATCTCTTAAACTAGAAGCCAAAAATTCCATAAGGTAAGTTTATTTAGAATTAAAAAAGAAACCCACTGGTAAAGTTTTATGCAAATCATAATAACTCGATTGAATAATTACCAAAAATTGATTTAATTATTCATTGATAATTCATACATTACACGCCTTTATAAATTGTATCCTAATTCAAAAGACCTCGGTGACACCCTAATTGTCTTAAAAAATTATATCCAATTGTGTGATTTATGGTATATTTTTTTATCAATTTGTTTTTTATAATATTTATTTGTTCAATGGACTACAATTCTTCGAAGCTTAAAACCACAAGATTTCTGTGAATGATTTTTCTATGAAACCCCTTATTTTGCACATTTCTCAGCCTAACTATAATCTAAAAAAAAATATTCAGAATAAGTTCAAAAGAGAAACGATTAAATTTGATTAAAATTAAATTTCCTTAAATAAAAAATAATAATAATTTTAATTTTATTAAGATATAAAAAGTCAAATTTTTTATTCTAGTTTCTAATTCAATTCATTTAATATTTATTGCATGCAATGGTTAATAGATCAAAACAAATTTAAAAAAAAAATATTTAAAACGCAGGTTTATTAAAAAACATCATGAAAGAGCAGTGATTAATAAATAATAAATTATATAAAGGAAGTGAATTGGATTCATTCTTGGGAATTTATTTTCTTTGTGGAATAGAGAGAGGGAGAGATTTATTATATATATATATATATATATATATATACTTATTAGGAATTTACTCTAGAAATAGGGAATTTATCAGAATTACATTACCTGAAAGATCAATCGTTATAATTGATCATATCAAGGACGTAGTTGACAATTATTCATTTTTATCATTAATCATCAATGTAAAATTTCTTTTCAATTGAAAAATTTAAAATTAAAGGAAATTCGTTTTATTTAAATTATATATTATTTAAATACATTTTTTTTTATTAATAATATCATTAAACATTAATATTAAATTGAAAATAAATTATATGTATTTTCTGCACTTGTATATCGTTGTGCTTTCTATTTAATAAAACAAATAGTATTTTTTATTTATTTACTTATTTTGAAATAAATAAATTAATTAATTAATTTTGATTAATATATAAATATTTAATTTTATTTATTTTCTTGTCTGGATTTATTTGAAATGCAATCGTTTTAATAATTTATCTAAAATAATTAGAAGATTGATAATTTCTTAATAATCTATATATATATATATATATTTAATATATAGTTTCCTAATTCTTTATTTATTTATGATTATGATATCTCTCTAGTACTATATCCCGCTCAATTTCATTATACTAGCTTGTCTGGCGTAATTATTTTTTTTTTTAAATTGTCCTCTGTTTCAATGCATTCATGTCATGCTTTTTATTTTGTTAACTGTCTGGAGCTCCCAATAGGTTTACCGTCTGAGACTAAAACGCGTTAAACGAGCCGAAACGGGATAATGGAAAAATCCAGCGGCCCCTACTTAAAGCTCGGCTCGTAATCACGCACATGAGTGCGAATTGCGTGACTCTCTGGTCCCACTACCGAAAATTGCGAATAAAATTATCTTTCAATTTTATTAATGATAAATTATAGATTTTAATAACAGCTCTGGTCAAGACAAGAATTTCAACCATTTCTGGATAGGGAACGTTTTATGTTAGATACGTTTTTCCCGCTTAAGATAAAAGTTATTCAATTAAGGTCTTATCCATTAAATTCCACAAATATTTAGATTTCATTCATTCATTTATCTTCTTCTTCTTCTTCTTCATCTTATTATTATTATTATTATTATTATTATTATTATTATTATTATTATTATGCTAAAGACATGAACCAATTATTCAGAAAGATTTCAAATTTTATTTTCTATTTATGATTAATAAAATATTCCTTTAAAATTACTTTCTTACTTACTAAAAAGTAGTTTATTCTACAATTTATATTTTTTATATATAAAAAAAAAAATAACATTATTAAATGGAGAATTTGTTCTTGTTCGACAATAACTTTTTTCATCCCTAGAAGAAGGAACGGCTTTAGTAAAGTAATTAGATAATGAGGATGAGGGTAATTAGTACTATTAATAATAATTAATTAGCGAAGAGTTAAAATTGATGTGACTTTCATAATTAAAATTCTTGGCTTCTTTAGAAAAATCATTTTTTTTTTGTACAACTAAAAAAAAAAATAAAAACAAATAATAATATTAAGAAGAAATCAATTAAAATTCAAGAATATAATAATATCATTAATAGAACTATTCTAAAAATTAAAATGACATTTATTTATTTATTTTAATTTTATTCAAAGCTTTCAAAGCAACTTACAAGTCGAACATTTTTTTTATTTATGTAATATAAAAATTCACTAATCGAAGAATAAATGGTTGACATTCTTGTATAATAGATTGATTAGTATGCCTGAATACAAGCTATGAAGTTCCGGTTACAAATCTCAGAGCCTCTAAAGAATATTTTCCAGCAAATAATTCTAACATATTCATTGCTATCTAATTCCACTTAAAAAAAATTAATTAGTGGACTTGGCGCCTTGAATGCAGGCAACACGTCTTTATGATTAGACCTAGTTAGAAAATTTTATTATTTCTCAGTAAAGTTGAGGTCGCAAGTCACTTGAATATTTAGTTTAACATTTAATTTGTGCATTTTTCTCAAAAATAATACTAGGATTATAATCTTATTTGATTCAGGGTCAATTGCAACATAGATATTTTGTCTGGAAATTTTTGGAGGTATTCCAACATTTCACCTTTATCATATATTTTATATACATAACTACTGAAAAAATGTAGATAACCTAAATTTAATTTTAAAATTAAAACATTAATTACTTATATAATATAATTAATTATATATTATATATTATTTAATTGATTTGAATAATTTATTCAAATATCTATTCTTATTGGATGGAATATAAAATTTGAGTGGGCGAGAATAAAAATGACTATTCAAAAATAAATACTTCTTAATTTATTTTTTTTTTACCTCTAAGATATGAATAAATAATTTATTAAAACAAATTCATTGATTGTGTGTGTTATATAATAAACATTTAATTATTCAATTATTTCGGTTTGGGTTTTTTCAAATTTTATATAGTATATAGTATATATATATATATATATATATATATATATATATATATATATATATATATATAATAGTATTTAATTGAATAATTAAGTAGAATTAGATAAAAAAGATAATAGATTCATCGATAATTATTAATTTATCAAAAATAAACATAAAAATTCATAGAGAAAAACATATATAGTATATTTATATATATTTCTTACTATTATGTAATTATATATTTTACTCTCAACTCAAATTATAATTTTATTAATCAATACTCTTGAATTTTTATCAAAACATTTATTTTTTTTATTCAATCTCTAATTAATAATATATTTACATATTTTTATTTGTCTCTACATCGAATGGGCTGGTTAAAGAATGAATTCTACGATGATTTATTTTTCATGCTCTCAAGTGATAAAAACATGTTGCTTCTGTTTTTTTATGCTTAATGATTCATATAAATGCTTCTTAAAAAACATCTATAATTCCCGCCTGACTAGCATTTCTGTTATTATTTATTTACATTCGACTTGGTATAAACGTTTCCAATAACCTCGAAATCGTTACCCTTTTTCATATTTTTTCCCCTAATAAATAGCTTTTCATTTAAAGTTTAAATTCTCCTCCACTTCATTTGTCTCAATGTTTGTAAACAATCATAGGTCATTAACCTTATAGTGATGCATTTTTGCTCAGGCAGCTGTCGCCAAAACTCACAACAGACGTAAATAGAGAGGTCATATTGAAGTTAGGAAAATAACCAAAACAATTTTTAAAAAACATCACATCAGAGGGCAAAATAAATATATATATATATATATATATATATCAAAATTAATAAAGCTAAAGAATTCACCTACACTCAACATTTCTCTATTATCATTTTAAATATGTTATACTATTTTTTTTGTTTATTTTTAAAAAAAGAATCATCTTATCTATAATATTTATTATTACTGTGCAAATTACACAATATTTTGATAATAAAACAATAGTACCTGGTTCACCGAGCCGCCGCTCGGTACTTGAAAATAATTATTCCTTATGAACTATGAATATTTAAGATTAAGATTATTATTTAAATTAAATAAACGACAAAATATTTGAAACAATTTCAAATAATTTAAAAGAACATAAATTATAAAACATACAGCCCTTCAACGTACGTATGAATGCAATCAAAGACAGAAAAGTATGGCCTGTGGATATAACATAATATATATTTCGTAATTTGATTATAAAATATTTATTAAAATAAATAGTTTTAATTTAATTTTATTTTATTAATATTTTGTTCGGTGCCATTTTTTTATTATTAAAATTCCTATTTTAAATTAAAAAAAAAAAAAAACTAACAAAGATGATTTTTCCCGAGGCTGAAACCAATACAGATCGATCTTATATATAAAAAATTATCTATGGTATGAATTTCAAAATAATTCTTAGAGTGGTTTAATATTTCAAAAATACAAATATATATATAATTTTTGATAGTATAATAAGATAAGATAACCTATTAAATATTTTGTAAATAAATACATATATTACCAATATATAACTACAATATATCAGAATTAACAACTTTTTTTTAAAATTATTCTTCATTCTCTCTCCTCTTCAATATTATGAACAAATTTATAAACATTTTTTTTTTTTAAATTGATATTTAATTGCTCGGGTATAAATTAATATTAATTATATTTAATAAATAGTTATTTGAAATTGTATCAAAGGTATAAGAGAGATGTTTTATGCATAAACGGGAATAAATAATATTTTTATATCTTATTCAATTTTAAAAATATAATTTGATTATTTAATTTTATTTATTATTATCAATAAATTATATATATATATATATAACAAACAAATAATAGACATAAACAAACATTTAATAAAAATTTCAGTAGTATATATATATATACTTATATTTTGATATTGTAGTAGTAGGTATATACTTCCTCTTTTAATATAAATCTTACGGGATTCCCTTTACTCATCAAGCCAAGGCCATACGGCTAATAATATATTATTAGGTATTATATATGTGATGGAATCTAAAAAAGAGGCTGCCACTATTTTAAATCAAAATTACTTAGAAAGATTATAATATTAATAAGAATATGCATTTTAATTATTATAATGGTTATTTAATATCATCGTTTTATGATGTAATTTAGATATCTATTTATTTATACTATACATTTTTTTTTTAAATAAAATTGGTTAATAAAAATAATTGAAAATTAAAAACAAAATAAGTTGACCTGTGGCCAGGTCCGAACCGACCGACGGTTTGAAATAAATTAATTTCCAGCTACAGAAACAATTTCAAATAATTTTCATATATCTATTAATGTAATAAAAAACAGATATGGATACATAAATAATAAATATAAACATTTTTAATTTTATTTTATTTATAATATATATGCAAGACCAGGCTTTGACGTCATGAATGGCTGGATGACGTCATATAATTTTAAATCAAGAAAAAACTAATAAATATATTTTTCTCGAGGATAAAACCAATACAAAGTGCATGATTCGTGGTGATATATAAAAAAATCTCCTTTGGTGTGAAAATAACCCTTTCCTTCCTATCGTCGATCGCTAATACTACCACTTCCGGTTTCCGGATTTGCACCAAAAGTTGATCAATTCATCCCACTGATGCATTAAGTAAATATACCAAATTTCATCAAAATCGGTTGAGCCGTTCAGGCTGTACACATCTATACGGACGGACAGACGGACAGACGGACGGACAGACGGACGGACAGACATCATGCTAAAAATACTTTTTTCTGTTTAGAAAATGCATGATTCGTGGAGATATCTAAAAATCTCCACATGTGAAATTTGGTGTGAAAACAATACCTCCCTTACTATCGTCGGTCGGTAAAAAAGTCAATTAATGTATTCTATACTTCTATTTCTTGCTAGAATGTATTTTTATTTATTTTTTTTTTTTTTTGAAAACAATTTTTTTGCACTTTTTCATTAGAGTCAAATGTATATGAAATGAGTAAACAAAATAAGGATAATTTTGTTGACGCTGAATATCTAATTGGCAAATGATTAATATATATTAATATTAATGTATATATATATATATATATATATATATATATATATATATACTATATATAAATAGATATTCTTTTAAGCAGATTATTCACTACTCTATAAGAAATATAAAAAAAAAATGAACCAATTTTTATATTTGTGACCCCTTTTACTTACCTTAGATTAATTTATTATTATTTTTTTTTTTTTTTTAAAAAAAGTTGTCTTGATGACGCAATCTTTTCTGCGGAAAAAAACTTTTACAATATTTCCACGTGTAGTATATATCGCTACGTAAATTCGTTACGTAAGATTTATAGACAGAATGTATTTATGTTTATAGAGTCGGTTTAAGGCCGTTCATTCTCGAGGTTTGCCCTCCAGATAATGACATTGGTGTCTTTTCTGTTCCACGTGTCAAACTTATGCGAACTTCATCCAGGCGATGCATTGAAATGCATTCGCAATGCAATTAGATCCAAAATGACGATCCGTTTTTTTTTCCAACGTTTTCACTCCTAAGTTATTTGTTTTATTTTTCAAATTATATAATAAATAAAATATTTTTCTATGATAATCATTTATTTCCCTCATTTTATCAATGTTAAATGCAATTTAATTGTTTTTTTTTTTTTTTTTTTTTTTTTATTTGAAATTTTTTATTTTTATTTTATCTAAAACCACTTTACTCAGTATATTTGCCGACCGACGATAGTAAGGGAGGTATTGTTTTCACACCAAATTTCACATGTGGAGAATTTTTACATATCTCCACGAATCATGCATTTTCTAAACAGAAAAAAGTATTTTTAGCATGATGTCTGTCCGTCTGTCCGTCCGTCCGTCTGTCCGTCCGTATAGATGTGTACAGCCTGAACGGCTCAACCGATTTTGATGAAATTTGGTATATTTACTTAATGCATCAGAGGGATGAATTGATCAACTTTTGGTGCAATTCCGGAAACCGGAAGTGGTAGTATTAGCGATCGACGATAGGAAGGAAAGGGTTATTTTCACACCAAAGGAGATTTTTTTATATATCACCACGAATCATGCATTTTGTATTGGTTTTATCCTCGAAAAAAATCATATTTATTAGTTTTTTCTTGATTTAAAATTATATGACGTCATCCAGCCATGCATGACGTCACAGCCTGGTCTTGCATATATATTATAAATAAAATAAAATTAAAAATGTTTATATTTATTATTTATGTATCCATATCTGTTTTTTATTACATTAATAGATATATGAAAATTATTTGAAATTGTTTCTGTAGCTGGAAATTAATTTATTTCAAACCGTCGGTCGGTTCGGACCTGGCCACAGGTCAACTTATTTATTTTATTTTTAATTATATATATGATTTAAACTTAGTTTAGTAAGGTTTGATCTTTTGTCTTTTGAGTTCAACGGGCCAGGACAATTGTTTAAAAAAATAATGATTTAATAATAGTGTATAATTTAAACCTTTAAAATATTAATCCGTTTTCCTTTAACTGTCACTAATAAATTATGGTTTTGAAAATTTATCACTTGAATTTATACTTTCTATCTAAAAGATTTTTTCATTAAATTAAATTTATATTCAATTAATACTAAAATAATTATAAGATTTAAAAAAAAAAATTATAAGTAAGTAATATCCCCTTCCAAAAATATTAACATTTATTGTATTTGTATTTTTATAAACACTTTCCTTAAATTTCGCTATATTGATAATATGAATTACAAACTTTGATTATTTAATAGTAAATATTTATATTTTAATTGGGTTCAACTTGCTTTTATTCTCCTAGGTCAGAGTAAAAAGAATTTAATAAATGATTTTTTAAATCTTCATATTTTTTTAAAAAATTTAAAAAATATTATTTTACAATATAAAAAAAAAATTAAAAATTTGATTAATAACAGAAAAAAAATTGAAAAATATTAAAGTAATCAATTTATAAGTATATTATTTTTTGCTTTTAATATCAATAAAAAATATTCTTCATCAAACGCACCACTTATCATCGGTGATATGTTTTTTAATTAATTTTTTATCAATAAATTAATAAACTTCAAAATTTTTTTTTGTTACGAAAGAATAACTCAACTCCCTTAATTTAAATAAATTTTTATTTCAATTTTTTCGATGTACATTGTACAACCCACTTTTGTTTAATTTTTTTTTTTAAATAAACTACATATTTTATTTTACAAAATATACAACAGATATATGAGTTTAAATTAAATCTGGGAACTTTCTCTTTTTAATCAAGAGGTTAAATTCTTAATTTTATGTAAAAAGATTTGTATGTGTTTTTTAAATTAAAATTCAAGTGTAGACAGAAAATAATTTTAAATGAATTATCAAATTTATAGAAATGATATATATATATATATATATATATATAAGATTCTAATTATTCAATTGTATTAAAATGTATTAAAATGTACTTGAATTTAAAATAATTCAGGTTAACTAAAATTAATGTTCATTTCCTGTTATTGAATTGAAAAAAAAAATAAGCTGGAGTGTCTCCACTCGACTATCTCGCAATTTGAATTGGATTAAATAACATAATATATTATATTTAAATTAAATTTAATTAATTATAAATTATAAATAATAAATATTAAACCAGCGCATGTTTGGCTTTTTATTGATGGCACCATGGCACGTGTTGGCGCGTGAGATTTGCATTTAAAAAATTAATTCTGGTACTTTCAGCAATTCAATCAAGCTGAAATTCTATATATAGCAGTTTTATACAATTATTAATCATGTGAAAAATTATCAAACATATATTTTTATTTTTACGGTCACTTTAGAGGAAAAAAAATCAAAACGTTGTAGGTAATGACCCTCTTCCGGTTGAGCTACATTTCTCAAAAGTTGATAGAAAACTATGAATTTTGAATAATGTCCATGTACCAAATTTCATCATTCTAGCTCAAACCGTTTTTGCGTAATCTTGTCTACACACACACAGACATTTTTCTCAACCTTAGTGAAAATGATTCAGGAACCTTCAAAACGTATAAAAACATCAAAATCTCAACATCGAAAATTTTCGTGATCGCAATACTATCTCTGGCGAGATAGTAATAAGAATTTCCACTACTTTATGTGATTAATTGCTTTAAAAAGCATTTAATTAAAATACAAAATTTAAAAGCTTTATTAGAGAAGAGTTTACAGGGAGTTTCAATTATTAAATTTATTGCATTTGATATCTCATTTTTTAAAATATAATTGAATTCAATTCGGATTAATAAATACTACTAATAATGATAATAATTATAAAAATAAGAAAAAAATAATCCATTTAATAAAATTTTAATTCTGGAATTTTTAAATAATATTCTTAAATTTATCGATGATAAGTAGAAAAAAATTTACATTTTAATATTTTGAATAAAAATAAAACAAAATATTTAATCATTTTTAAGATATACATAAATATTGAGTAGATAGTAAGATTATATAAATAATATAATAAATTACGTTTGATAGAAAAAAATATTTATATTTAAGATAAATGTTAAAAAAAAAATTATAAATATTTATACACTTTAACAAAATTATTTTAGTTTAAATTATAATATTTCTTATATTTTTTTAAAAATATTTAATTGTAAAATATGAATGGAAAATTTCTAATATTGATAAGTACATTTTACTAACATATATATAAGTAAATTATATATACTTGTTTTTATCATAAAAATATTTAAAATTAACACGTGCGTATATTTTTTATTATTATCAATTGTCCAATGTTAATTGGCCAGTGCTTATCACTTAAAAAAAAAACTAGCGAAAAAATATCTGCCTCTTTTAAACAAAAATTAGTATTATTTTGTTTTAATTTAATATTAATTTCCATAATAAATATAACATTATATAGATCTTGTGTTAGTTAAATTAACTGTTTCTTTGAACTATAAATTAATGATATTTTTAATTATTTATATATATCTACGACAAATTTAGAATATATATATATATATATAATTCACAAAAATTTCTGTGTATAGATGTCATTTAACATACTTGTCAATGGAATTTTTATTTTAAAAATTTATATGTAGTCGTAGGAGTAAATAGTAAGCAAAATTCATTTTTAATAATAAAAAAAAAAAATTAATTAAATTCAAATATTATTAGTTGAATTTATTATTTAACACAGAGGTGGCCAACCCAAATGATCTTGCAGGCCACTTTGAATGCATCATAACTTCGCGGGCCGCATATAAAATTATACATACCCATATTAGATTTAGACCCATTGTAGATATTGTTTGGTGTGACAAATTGAAAAAATAATGAATTTTTATTATGTTTACTATTATTTTTATATATAAACATATATAATATAATAATAATGATAAAAGTGTGATGAATCTCGCGGGCCGCAAAAATGTTTACGGAGGGCCGCATGCGGCCCGCGGGCCGCGGGTTGGCCACCCCTGATTTAACATGTACTTTTTTTTTTTAAAAAAAAAGGTTTAAATCTTTCTATTGGTCAAGAGAAGACAAAATCAAATACTATATATATATATAAATTTATTTTTTTTTAATAAGTTGTCAATTCCATGTTTTATAATTAATATTTATTTCATTAAATCATTAATTGAAAGGTAAAAAGAGAATAATTGGTATACTAGAAATATTTTTTTTATTTTTCTCTATCTTATATTAAATCTATTTAATAGATCCGTGATCATTTTATCATATTCTTAATATTAATCTTTTAATTATAAAAAAAAAAAAAAAAATTAAAAATATTTTTGTATTTCAAAAACTAAAATATAAAAAAATAATCATATCTATTTTAAATTAATTAATGAATACTAAAACTAATTTACTAAATAATTGAATTTAAAAAAAGGTAGTATAATAATAAATTTATTTTCTTTTTTTTTCCTATAAAATAATATTAAAATTATATTCGAATCGAATTACTTTACATATAAAAATATATTCGATTTCTATCAATTTCATGTACATTCATTATGTTTATTTCTTTTCTTAATCACCTAATCTATTTCCAAAACATTTCTATCATCTCTATTTCACGCAAAGATTACATTAGAAATCAAGCCGGAATCCAAAACAAAAATGACCTTATATAATAAATGTTTTTATATAATATAAACAATGACAAATAAAAAAAATTGTATTTTTCAAAATAAATAAATAAATTCTTATCAATAGATAGAAATTATTTTACATTAATAATTATATTTTGTAAAACACAGGTGTCATTTAAGCTAACTTTTTAAATTATTCTATGTTTATCCGTGAATTCAAGTAATTCTTTTGAATATTTATTATATATATATATATATTAGTTTCTATCTATTAGGTATTTTTTAAAAGTAAATTGATATGAAAACAATTTACTTTATGCAGTTAAGTAAATGTACATATAATTAAAAATATTTTTATATATTCTAAGCTACCAATAAATTACATTCATTTATATATACTATAATAATAACATTTTTTTACTATCTCGCTAGAGATAATATTGCGATCACGAAAATTTTCGATGTCGAGATTTTGATGTTTTTATACGTTTTGAAGGTCCCTCAGTCATTTTCAATAAGGTTGAGAAAAATGTCTGTATGTGTGTGTGTATGAGTGTATGTATGTATATATAAGTGTTGTGTGTGTGAGAGAGAGAGAGAGACTGAGAGTGTGTGTGTGTAGACAAGATTACGCAAAAACTGTTTGAGCTAGAATCATGAAAATTCGTAATTTTCTATCAACTTTTAGAATAAAAAAATGGAAAAATGTAGCTCATCCGAAAGAGGGTCATTACCTACCACGTTTTCATTTTTTTCCACTTAACTGACCGTAAAAATAAAGATATATGTTTGATAGTTTTTCACATGATTTAAAATTGTATAAAACTGCTATATATAGAATATCAACTTTCTCGAATCGCTGAAAGTACCTGAATTAATTTTTTAACACTGCAAATCACGCGCCAGAACGTGTCGTGGTGCCATCAACAAAGAGCCAAACACGAGCTGTTTTAATAAATATTTTTTATTAATTTTATTAAATTAATTAAATTGAATTTTATTAAATTAATTAAATTGAATTTTATTAAATTAATTAAATTGAATTTAAATATAATATATGTTATTTAATAGAATTCAAATTTTCGAGATTGTCGAGTGGAGACACTCCAGATTTTTTTAAATAAATTTTCGTTAAAAATAGAAATATTTTTATCTGGATAGCTTTTTGTACATATTTCAATTTTTTTTTTTTGTTAATTTCCTTTTAAAATAATCTTTTAAGAAAAATTTATTTTGGTATTGATAATCATCTCTCTATTCATTGTTGTATTCTTCTTTCATAAACCCCAAAATTCTTTGAACTTTCCGAAACCCTTTTTCCTTTTAATTTATCTATTATTTAACTTGCTTATGCAATAATGAGTATGCCAATTCTCTCTTAGATCTTCCGATTTTACATTGTTTCTTGAATTGTTAATTTTTAGTCCAAAGGTTTTCAAAATGTCTTTATCTCTGAGGTGTCTGAACTTCAAAGTTCTTAACAATAGTAACTACATTCCTCTATCTGTCCTTATTCTGAAATATTTTTTTCAAAAATAATATATATATATATATAAAGATGTTTAAACATTAAAATAAAAACAGATAATCTCTTCTTTACTTGATTTTTCTTTTCTAAAACATTGATGACAAATGGATTATATCTAAACAGGGAATAGGAAATCCGTCTATAGAAATTTAAAAAAAAAAAAACATCTAAATGGAAAGTCAGACATTTATTTTAAATAAAATTGTGTCTTTTCGTGATGCTTTTGATCAGGACAACTTTGATATCTCTCACTCCTCCTCATTTTTATTTTTTTTTTTTGGTCTCATTTAATGTTTCCTTTGACAATTCTAAAGCATTTCACTGGACACTTACTTAATGGAGATATAAAATAAAAACTATCTCTCTTATGCCAAGTTAAAAGGTCTGTTTGTTTGCTTCTGCAAATAATTTACGCTTTCATTCAAAAAAAAAAAATAAATAAAAATATACTGATTTTTTCTTTATTTATAAGATAGTATACATAAAGAAGGGTAAGAGGTAAAGATGTTTAAAGGATAACTCGGTGGTGGAAATCGCTCCTCTGAAAGGATTCATTAATGAGGATCGCCTCCTTAGAGACGGGAAAGGATTGACTTGTGGCGTTCGACCTTGGCCAGTCACGTGGACCATTTGTAGTAATTACATTTCCTCTCGTAATCACGAACATCTCTCAAACTGAGATTAAATCGAAACCCGATTTTATACTTTATTTCTTATTTATAATTCAAAGAAAAGAAGAACCATTCGTAAATTTAAATAGACATTAATTTTATCTTGTTTAGTTAATTCAAATGCTATTTTTTTATATTCTATTACTATTGGTTTGTTTTGATTTTATACAAGGCCTGGGTCATTCCACTTTATAGATTCAATGAAAATATAATTTTAGTAAATAAATAATATATAAAACACAATTTTTTTTTTATCAAATCAATGATGTCATTAATTTATCTTCTCAATTATAAATCAAGATACGCATCAAAAATATGATAATATTCAAAATTTCTAAAACCAAAACTTATGCTAAATTTTAATCGTATACCAAATACTGTGTTAGGTATTAATGAACTTTGTCAGAGGCTACTACAATTGGTCTCAACCAATCTTAACCCTCTCCAAATTCCTTTATTTTGGTATTATATACTATCTCCTATAAAATATTCAGATTTCCTAAAAATATATTAACAAATTTACGTATTTTCCATTGTTATTAGTAATAATTTATATTTATATTATTTTTATATTTGATTTTATATTTATAAATATTTTAAAAATAAATTAAAATAATATTTAGTAAAAAGGTCAATGTAATGTAAATATTTTTGGGAAATTGAATATTTATTTTTCATTTTATTTTATTTTATTCTAAAATGATATATTATTATAATAGGTAAATTGTTTGTGTTTTTTTTTATTCGGTTTTGTAAAACCCATTAGATTTTTAATAGACGAGGAGACATTCCATGTCTGATAGATTTAAATGTTACAAAATACTGCTAGCTCAGCATAGTTTGCTTGCAGTCAGAAAACGGTTGCTTCATTCTTCATTTCTTGCCCGGGTTTTTCCATCACTTTACATCAAAATACTTCGTTTTTTTAGCAATAAAAATTCATTGCACTTCATATTTATAAAATAAAAAAAAAAACTAAATTATAAAGAAAAGCATTTAAATTCAACATTGGAAAAGAACTTATTTTTATTTTAAAGTTGAATAATATATTGTTTTTATAATTTATAAATTTAAAATGAAGACATGAAAAAATGAATATATATATATATACTTATAACTTATATAAATTCCAAAAAAATAAATACAAATTCAATGCTAATTTGATTTTAGTATTCTTTCTAAAAATTAATATCAGCGCTCGCTCTGGCATTTACGGCTCTCCGGGCAATATAATAAATTGCCGCCACTAGATTCGTAAAAATTTTTTACTTCATAATCAAAATGCCGCCCTTCAAATTTGCCGCCCCGGTCAAATGTCCGGTTTGCTGCCCTTTAGAGCGGGTCGTGTTAATATGTAAATATCCTTCATTTTATTTTATAATTTATTATTTCTTTTTAACATATATATATATATATATATATATATAGATGAATTTCAAATTAATAGAACTTTTTGTGTTGAGATAAACACACCACACACATGCATGTTATATAGATATACTACCATTCTTACGGATAAAACTATTTATCTGTTATTTTCTATTTTTTAAAAACTATATTTATAATTTATTTTTAAATATTTTTGAAAAAATTAAAAAAATATATAATATATTGAAAACAAAGCTATTTACATTATATAATTATTATTAATCCATTCGAATCCAATTTTCAATTTTTATTTTATTTATTAAAAATAAAAAAAAATATATTAAATCAATTATGATGTTATTTATATATATATATATATATATATATACTTTATTTACTATATATATTTGCATGTATTTTAATTTCTTATAAATCTGTCTCTTTCATTAAGAATTCACATCAATTAATTTTTATTATTAACTAAATTAAATTTATTTATATATATCCTTTGATGAAACGCGTCCATTCGGTTGCGTTGAAATACCAATTGGATGCTTTTTAGTATCAACGTATAATATCTTTCAGGTTTTTATGTGCGGTCAAATTCAGATCAGCTTGAATTTATTAGTTTACTCCATTTTCATTAACATATTTTATTTTATTTCCATTTTTTTCTTCTATTCTTTTAGCTAAAAATACAAAAGAAATAAAACACTGAATGTTACTCCCTACATCATCACATCATCCCCTCTATCTATCTTTTTTAACTATAGTTCTAATTATAAACCCCGATGCTGGAAACTTTATATAAACAAAAAAAATGATGATTTTTTTTTTATTCTGAATATAAAATAAGAATTAATTTAGAGAATATATTTATTAGATAATATTTAATGTTTTGATTGAATACTGAAAAACTACTCTAATATATATTATTAAAATTTGAATAATTATAAAAATAATTGTTTATATATGAGCTATTTCAAATTTAAATATAATTTGTCTTTCTTTTTTAGTTTCTTTTTTTATACTATTATATATTTTAACACAAAATCATTTTAATTTTATAATTCATACTTAATATATAAATATAATCGTGGATAAAATAAACTTGAAATTCTAATTTTCCTTAAAAAACTATTATCAACCTTTCTTTCAGTTTATCTATTTATCTTTCCCAACCAATAATCAGTTGTAAATATAAATCTAGTAATATCTAAATTATTCATTTAATTTAATTATAATTACAATTTATTTTACTAATTTATATAGTTTATTTCTTTAGTTCTATATATATATTTAATTATATAAATTGAAAATTAATAATTTTTGATTAAAGATTACTTTCAAAATAATTTTAGTGATTTTTAGAATTGGGTAGATTTAGTCTTAAAATAATATAATAGTTTTCAACCTTTACAATATTCTTTTCAATTTCAATTAACAAACTCTTTACTTATTTTATTCAATATTTATATTTAATTTTTCTGTGAAAATAAATAAATTTTTAAAAATTAATATATATATATTATTAAACTTTTAGATTAAATTAATTATACATAATTATATTAAACTTAACAATTATCATAGTACAACAATATTTAAAAAAATAAATATTATAATATTAATGTAATATTGATAAATTAAAGTCTTTTTTTTTAATTCTAATAATATCCAATTATTTTTCTAATTATTATTAATAATTTTTAAAAATTTTAAAGATATTTTTTAAATATTTTCCTATCTCTCGTACTTTTTACACGCTTTTATTTAGTTTCAACCCGTGTCCGTGTCGTCATTTGACCCACTTCCCAATGTTCGAATGAGCTGAAATTTCGCATACATATGTAACTCCGATGACAATATTCTATTTCAACTTAAGTCATAGGTGGCCTAGGAGGTATTATATTTATCAATTAGTAATTACATATTGTATAATAATGAAAAATAATAATTATCTATATCTATATATAATAATATATTAATAAGAGCTAATGTAATTTTTTATCAAAAAACCTGGGTTTCATTCAAAAAGTCATGAACTTGTTGATCTGCCCTCGTAACTCATTTGAATTACATAATCTATACAAAATTAATTAATTAAATTAATTTAAATCATGTTTAAATATTTTGTAAAAATAAGATACATTATTTTTTTTTATTTAAATATATATCAAATAAAGTAATGGTGTTATTGTCTTTGAAAAGATATATGTATATACCTATAAACCAATAATCTAATAATAATAATAATAATAATAATCAGTCCCCTATACCACCGATTTGATATGTTGTATTTTGAGGTGAAAAATCGACTTGAATTAGATTCTTTCTTTCAACATTCACACTATAACCTAAAATCAAAAACCGGGCGAAATTTCTATCAAGACTAAAAATTAGGAAATAAAAAAAATATAAAAAAAACTTTTTAAAAACACACTTAATACACACACTAAAAAGGAGAAATTAATTTCTCCACACACACACACACAACCTAGCACCACACAGCAACTTAAAATCTCTTTGAGTTCTGTTCAAGGACACTCTTCATCCTATTTTGCTTAATTAAAGTATAAGTTTTACTATTTTTATAAACATATATAAAGATATTTCATATAATTAATTAGTCTTTGGTTACTTCTTTTTATTTAGTTTTTCCTTCATAATTTTATTCATAATTGTTTGCATACATTGACTTCAAATTATAAATAAGTACAATTGATACAATTTCATAGAATTATTATTTGGATTAAAAAATTAATTGAATGAATTTTTATCAATTATAGGTGTATAAGAAATATTACAAATATTAATTGATTTTTAACTTATTTTGAAAATTAATTTTCATCTTTGTTTGGAATTATATATATATATATCTATAAAAAACTGAATATTTATATATATTTGTACATATATTTTTTTATAGAATAATATTCTAATGAACTTTTTTCTTCTGACTTTCTATTAAATGTTCAAAGTGCTATACGATTGATGACCTTCAAAATATTTAAATTTAATTACATGTCACAAGCAGACAAGAGTTTCTCGCCGATTAATGTGACATTATGAATTAATTACCTTCCTGATCGAGATAACAACACCTTCTGCTAATCATATGTTCCTAAGAGAACTCCGCCTGAGTTTTTTCCTTTCGAGTTCACTGTCATTATGTCATTGAAATCTCCTTTAATCGCCACCAATTCTAATAAAAGAGATAAAGAGTAGCGCGGCAGCTTATCACTTAATCCCATGGTAGAGTATAATAAACCTTGACTTGGTTTATCAGAAGCTCTATCATTTGCCCATTACACCCTCCCCCTCCCTCTCCCCCTTTTCCGAATCATGGTCCCCTCAAATACAAACATTTATCTTAACTTAAGCCACTCCAGATAGGCAAAGTGTATGTGTACTTGCCCATTGTTCTGTTTATTTTTTCAATGATTTAACGTTTTTCTCTCCTATTTTATTCGAACTACGTATTTAGAAAAACCAATGAAACATCATATATTTAATTATTATAATTTTATTCATGATAATTTTTATTATTTTCTTTTGAAATGAATATTTTTCTAATTTTTAATTTATTTAATTTATTTAAAATAAAAAAAAGATAATTTTTAATGAGTCAAATAAAATAATAATAATAATAATATTAATAAGGAGTAATATTAAATAAACCAAATGATGATTAGTAAAATTGAATTTAATATTTATTAATAAAAATCAAGAAAATATTTTTTTTTTGATTTTCAGAAGTTTTTAAAATTATAGAATAGATGATTATTATTAATAATAATAATTAGGAGAAGATCGATGGGTAAACTAACAAAAATAGGAAATATTGCAATTGAATGATTTGCGTAAGAGAGATGATTTTTAGTATCCTATAATTTAATTCAAGTTCATTTCAACCAAATGTAGTTTTTAATATTATTTATATAGAAGTCAAATCAGATGTACTTCTTTTTTTTAAAAAAATAATAATTTAATTTTCAATGAATTAATAATAAAAAAATATAATAATTTTAATTATTTTAACATTAGTTTACTTAGCTAGTTTAACTATGAAAAAATATAGAAATTTTATTTAAATAAACAAAAAATATTAAAGTTTAGGCAAATTAATGCAATTTTCAACCCCCCCCCCTCATACATTTCCTTTAATGCTTAAATTAAAATAAATTTTAAATTATTAAAAAATATTAAGGAAACTTTTTGATTAATTCTCTATCTATTTAAATTATTTTTAAGGATTAGAATATCTTAAATATCAACATTATATATAAACTTTTACTTTTAGTCCAAATGAGGAATTTATTAAGTTGTTAATATTTATATATAGGTAGTTCGTTTGGAAAGCTGATGTCCAATGATAGCATAAATAAAAAACACAAAAATAATAATATAATAAAAAATCCATACTCAATTCATGGTTCGTAAATCTTTCTAATCTTGATTTATATAAATTCTTCAAAATTCAATATTATCTCCAGCAATGGTATAATTATATCATTTACATTTTCTTTATTATATTTATATATATATATATATATATATTCATCTTTTTAATTCATTCACCTGTCATCAAAAATAATATTTAAATTTAAATTTAGGTTTTTATTTAATATATTTAAAATTTATTTTCAATGTACTTTTTAATATTTTTTTTAATTATTGAATTTAATTTTTGTTTTTAAATTTAATACCACAGGTGTTTCTACTATATATATATATTTTTTTTCTACAATTTTCACTCGATCATTTTCCTTGAAAATTTACATTATTTAATAAAATATGAAATTTGTGATAAGAAAGAATGCGGAACTATTAGAGTCCAATGAAACAAAGGAAGAATCCATGAATTTAGACAAGGATAAGAAAAAAAAAATCTATCTAGAACACCTACACTCAAACCCCATCCTATATTTAGTTGAACTATTCAAATCTGGCTAAGATGTGTTGGGCTACTTGGCCGCGTTTGCGTTGGCCTGAAACTCCCTAAAGTGTGGTTTCTAGATATCAAATATATATAATATATATATTTTTATATATATATATATATATATATAAAAGAAATTTCACGTGTGTGTATATTCCTGTCCCTGTATATAAAGCAAAGGCACATTGCCAAAAAAAAATCAAATAAATATACCCAGCATCCTGACTGGCTTCTTGGTGTATGTAGGAGTGTAAGTGTGGAAATTCCACGTTTTGAAACGTTAACTCGACGTGGACTGGCGCCTCCAAAGTGACGAAGAATGGAGCTAATCATAGCGAGGGATGTAAAGATAAATTGCCTTCTATATTTCTAGAAATTACTGAGGAAACTTAAATCTACCAATTGCAATTTTGTCTTGTCACAATAATTCATGAAATCATATTAATCTTAATATAGAAAATTGTACAAAATTATATTTGAAATAAACAAATATATAATATAGGTATCTATATATATAAAAGGTAATGTCTGTGTGTCTGTCAAATACTCAAAAACTACCCGTCCGATTACGGTGAAACTTTCAGGGATTGTTGTGGGCATCCCAGGGAAGGTTTTAATCTATATATATAAAAGGCAATGTCTGTGTGTCTGTCTGTGTTATTGTTTTGTGTTTTGTACATATATATATGTAAAATAAAGAACAAACACAAATAAGAAAATAAATTTTAATTAATATAATTTATAAAAAAAAATAATGTTCATAAACTTAGAATATTAATTATTTAATTAATTAAAATCTAGTTAAATAAATGCAAAGAGCCACAAATATATTAGTAAATATATAAATAATAATATGAAATAGTCAATAAATCTTACTTATTAATCTAGGAAAATTTGTTGTTGATTAAATTAAAATATATTTTCCAAGAAAACAAATATATGTCTTATCTACTTATACTGATTGAAACAAAATGGATGAAAACCTTTTACATACAGACTTTCAACCAAATACCATGTATCACTCGGGGGTACAGGGGGCGGAGCCCCCGTCTAGGTGTGAAGAGCGCCTGGAAGGCGCTCGGAGCAGCTAGTATATATTAATAATTGCCAATTATATTCAAATAATAACTTTTTTTTAAGCTTTAGAAAATGACACAGAAATGAATTCAGAATTTTATCTCATGTGTCCACACAATATTTAACTTTTTTCAAAAAGTAAAAATTTACAAACATTAAAGTTCAATTCAACACGAAATCTTTAATATTTTTTTTATTATATAATTTTATCATTTTTATTTAATAAAAGAAATATATATATTATATATAATATAAACCTTTACTACCTTTATAAAAATTTGTTATCAATTGCAATAAATGAACCTCTAAATTATTTTATGTTTCTATTTGGTATATATCAAACCTAATAGTAATATTTTAAAATTTAGTAGAATTTTATTGATGGCAATTTTAGTTGATATATATATATATATATATATATATATATATATATATTATTTCAATTAAAACGATCATTCAATCAACATGTGTGAGGAGGGGGGAAATTAAAAATTGATTGATAAAATAATATTTTAACTATTATTTGCTTAATTATATTTATTTTTTAGTTTAATTCCCCCATCACTTATTTTCTTTATAAATTTTATATCTTATTGAATGATTGCTTTTTGGAAATTCAAATTAATTTAGATTTTTGTTTTTTCAAAGTGTACTGACTTAGCTGATATAGGTATATCCTTGATCTCTTCCGACATATTATTTAATTAGTGAAAGGATTTGAATAAATAATAAAGTTAAAATATATAATCTTGTATCTTCTATTGAATTTTTTCAATTTACATTAGTAGTTTTTTCTTCTATTTTCTAAAAATTATTTTTATATTATTTCAAAGGAAATATATATTGATATTAAATTTCTTAAAGATTAAGTTGTAAAATTATTCAATATATGAGAGCAGGTCAATAAGTCCGTGACTTTTTTGAATTAAATGAAATGGCAACACTACTCCTGTCAGTAGGCGACTATAAGCTGACTCTTGTCAATATTTCAACCAGCTGGGTCTTTTAGTTTTTGTTTGACATTCATTAATTGTAGACTTCCTCGTAATTTGATAAGAAAATTGAAAACATTGAATTTCGTGTGCTCATTAAGCTTTTTTCTTTCGAAAAAAACATCACTGAAACCGAGTTTTTGCATCATTTCGTAACCGTGGATGAAACGTGGATCCACCACAACACTGCATTCAAAACAGTGGGTGTCTCGGGGGGAACTCCGAGGTTTTGAATCCATAAGATGGTGGTTTCTGTTAGATACAATATTTTCAAATTTATCTAAATCTAATTTGTTTATGTGGATTATCTACTTCAAATATAAGATGATTCTATAATTTTTTTCTCTTTTTTTTAAACATCACGTTTATAATAATAATTGTAAAATGTTATGTGGCTGGAATAATTTACATGCTAGGTGCGAAGTAGGGTCACTCTCCAAGGTTTCCTCTTTCACAATTAATTCTTTTTAAACCATCTTCACTACAGCTTATGCCATTTTGAATGACCAATATGTGATTTATATTTAACTTTTACGATTTGTTTTTATTTACTTATTTTTGTATTCCTTTTATCACTATTCACTTAAATTATTATTATGTATAAATCCCAACACGATCAAATCTTATCGAAAGTCTTTTCTACTACAACATCCATTTTCAATTCATGCATTTTTATATGTTGAATTCATATACAAATAAAACCACCTGAAAGAATCCCATATATTTACTGATGAAAACCTACAATACAATATTTGTATAAATGAGTACTAAAACAAGTCAGTGATGCGAGATTATCAAAATGAATCGCCAAATTATTACAAATGTAAAGATGCTCTTAAACATTTCCGACTTTCTAAATTTTCTCAATATGGTTCTAAAAATAAAAGCTAAACCGTTTTTGGGACCACTTTTTTTCAATATGGTAAACTTTTACACTTATCTTTTTCTTTGTGTACCTCCAAATTTTTAAACCGTTAAAAGTGTGCTGCGGTAAAAAAAAATGTTGAGAATCACTGATATAAGTATTTATTTATTAATTTAGGTTAGGTTGAAAGTATAGTGTTGAACTAGCAAATTTAAGGAGAATAATCCAAATCACTCAAAATACAAAAATTTAATAAAAGATTTATATAATTAAAAATTATAAAAATATAAGTAATTAATAAAACGATCCAAATGACTAACATAAGATGGACTTAGATCCCAGATAACCTTGGAAAAAAAATATATATATATTTACAATAATATTACAACTCTTTATACTGACACATAGTAAAAATAACTAATTACAAGATGTAATAAAAGGTATTAAAAAAAACCGTCACATGAACAAAAAATAGTTTTTTTTATTCATAAACTATTATAGAACAAATCAATAATAAAAAAAAAACAATGTGGAACAAAAGTTTGACAGAAAAATTGACAAAGAAATATACATTTCTAAATTGAATTATATAAAAAAGTTTTTTTCGATTCGCAGTTTCTTAATGTATCTAAAGGAAAAAAATTTAACTTGTTAAGAAAATAGTTTTGAAAAGAGTTTTGCAATGCTTTTTTTATGTCAGCTAGTTGGAAAGATAATAAATTATAAATAAACTATAATCATAGATCATTATTTTTTTTTATATGGAAAGAAATGAAAGATGAATAAAGGAATATTTATTTTTTTTTTCCTATCCAAGATTAGCTAGTTCTATACAAAGTTGCTATTATGACACTTTTCGTTTTACATCCCCCTATTATTTTCCCATAAACTTAATAAGCGTTCTAAAAGGTACACCATCGATAATTTATTGAATTTTTTTTTAATGCCTTAACTCTGCGTTTTTTCTTATATATATATATATATTTTTTTTTTAATGATTGTAATATTATTACTACTTTTCTCTTAAAGTTATCCTCACCTTTTTTTAAATAATAAGTAAAAGAAAAAAATTAATGGTTTAATATCTTATTTTATTTTTTGATTTATTTGAATAATATTTCATTTGTAAATACTATATAAATATTATATTAAATGTAAATATGTGGCCATATACTAGAATATTTGTTAAATTATTAGTGTTGTTTTTAAATAAGTTATTTTTTTTTATTTAACCATATTTGATTTATTGAATATTAGACTGACAAATTGAATAAAAAATTTATTTAGAAATAATATTATAATATGACACAGTGCATATATTATATAGACCTCATAATAATAAAAGTTGTCTTAAATCATCATTGAATTTTAAAAGCTCATAATGACTAAAATGAATTTTATTTTTATTTAAATCACTCATTCCATTCTCTGCATTAATATCCATATTTCTTGAAAACTAAGCTTTAAATGAAAATATATTTAACTCTCTTTTAAGTTGTTATTCTATTATATAACATATGCTTACTTATATCCTAATAATAATTTTTAATATAATATTTATTATGAAAATATTCACACTCATCTATATTTTTTTATATTCTTTATTAATTAACTTCAGCTCATTAGCCATAAATTCAATTTTATATGAATTTTATTAATCAATTCTTTTCCTTTTACAATTTCAATTACATTTTACATTTGATAGGGTGACCAAACGTCCCGATTTTCCTGGATTGTCCCGTTTTTAGGTGCTCTGTCCCGGCGTCCTGAAAAATGTCTTTGGGACAGCCTTTTGCCCCGGTTTTAAACGTTTTTTAAACATTTAGGACATTTCTGACTTTTTTTTTTCTAAAAAAAAGGTAAACTGTTTGTCCTGGTTTGGTGTTTTCGAAATATGGCCACCCTAACATTGACTAATCCTCTGAACTTAGGTTCTAAATATCATTCCTTATCAAGTTTTTTAATTTCATATTAAAAAATTAAAATTAGTTTAATTAAATGAAAAAAAAAACTTATAAATGAACTTACAATTAGATCCTGAATACCTAATAAACTAAAATAGGAATTATCCTATAAAACAATACTCCATTTTTAATTTAATTAATTATAAATATTATACAAATGTTATATTTATCGAATTATTATTTTTTTTATTAACATAATTTTCTTTTTTTTTAGGTAAGAAAATTTTTTCAATCCTTTTTTAATTTACTTCAAAGGTAAATATATATTTATATTTATATGTTTATATTAATAAATAATGTATTTAATTAGTTTTTTGAATAAGAGTTTAATTTTTAAAGTACCGGGACCCCGAGCCTCGGCTCGGTACTTAAGTTAAAAAAAATGATTCATTATTATTGGATTTGGCTGGTAATATTAATACCTGGGACACCGAGCTCTCGCTCTACCCTTTAAAAAATATTGATACACAATTCTTTAATTATTTATTACAATTATTAAATGTTACACATTTGCATCAATCTGATTAAAATTAATGAACTTGTGCTCCTCAATAATACATAAATATATAATATATAGGTACATATATTTTTTTTCTATAGTGTTTTTTTGAAAAACTGTTTAGCGCCCCAAGTGGTTATAAAACAAACTAAAGACAAAAAAACGTGCTTTGCAGCTTTTCGGAATTAAAAAAGCAAAATTGGCAGTCGTGGGACTGGCCGACAGAAGTGAAAACTTCTGCGTAAGAAATTTTAAAACAGACGAAATTCGCGCTATTTCACGAGAAAGATGAATTTCATATGCATGTATATATATATAACTTATATATTATTTTAAACATATATTTTAAACAAATTTGTAACTTATATTTATATATATATAAATACACAACTTTGTTTAAAATATTGCAATACGAACTGTTTTATAATTCTTATCTCTAACATAAAATATATATTTATTATGTGAAGTTCATTTCGTATAATTTTGATTATATATGTATATATGAAATGAACTTTACATAATAAATATATATTTATATGTTAGAGATAATTTATAAAACAGTTCTAATGACAATTCAAATTTCGCGCTCTGTTATAAGAAATTTGAAAGCAGATGGTTTCATGGTGTTGGTCACGATCACGCGAGTTCTATACTTTTTCCCCATCCCGCAAAAGTGCTCAACGCCGCTAAAGAAGTTTTCACTTCAAAAATTATTTAATATTTGGAAATATATCTGACTTATAGAAAAAATGAATATTAATTAAAGAAAGAAATAGTTTTTAAAATATCCTGAATAATATGTAACAATTTTCAAGATAGAAATTTATTACAATATTACAATTATTAACTGTTGCATCATTGCATCAATCTGATTAAAATGAATGGAACTTCGGGTACTCAATAATAATAAATAAAATAATATTAATAAATATATTGAATAATATTTTATTGAAAAAATATTAAAACTTATAAAACTATCTAAAACTTTATTAATAAAAGAACAATGAATAAATAAATATAGAATAGTAATTTATTAAAAAGTAAACAATAGATAAAAAGAAAAAAAAATAACAAAATCATTATTTTCATTTTTAAATAACGATTCACCCGGCGAGTTTCGAACCGACGAAATCCACTCGTTAAAACATCAGTCCAACCGCTGGACTATATGTATTTAGATAAAAAATTGTCATTTTTTTACTGTCTTAGCAGGCAGTATTAAAAATTTTGACGTTTTCCATATATAATTTTCAATTAAGAAATTAATAATGAAGCTGTATGTTTCAAGAGATATCATCAATAAAACTTAATTTTTCTTTATAAATACTATATCTAGTGTGAATTTGAAAAAAATCGTTAGAGCGGTTTTTGAGAACCAATATATATAGATAAATACATATATACAATTTTAGCTAGCATAATAAGATAAGATATACATATATAATGCATCATGTACTCGTACTTATTAAATAAATTTAATTGTATTAATATTTTAATTTTAATTCTAAATTAGATTATTTGTAAAATTTGATATAGTTGAAAAATTCAAAATCTAAGTGATATTTTATGAATTTTATAAAAATGAATTTAACTTATTTTTTCCTCATCATTTTGTAATTTTTTAAAAACAAAAAGCAAAAATTTAATTTTACTATATGATATTATTGATATATGATTTAATTATAAGAATGAATATTATATATATATATATATATATATATGTTTATTTATTTATTTATTTATTTAACAATTCCCAGCAAATAAAGGACAATGCAATTTTCACAGAGAATATAAAAAAATTGATAATAAAAAAATTTATTCGAGAGTGAAAACTTTGACGCTTTCGATGGGAGTAGCACATTTGGTTTCAACCCTTGAATTCACTCTGAATTGGATCTGTGTGTGTCAGTGTATCGATACACGGACATATATAACATATACATATAGATGTATATTTTTTATTATTAAAATACAAACTGTCAATATTTATTTAATACGCAATCGAGATAGAAAGCAAATACTCGGGGTGATGTTGAAGAGTATTATAAAAACTGTTCCAATGGGTTAACTTGGATCCCAAAAAAGTAGAAGTATTTTCATCCACTACTTGGAAAAGAAAATTTAAGAGCTATAAATATCTTAAGTTATACTTTATCATTAATTCATTAGTTAATCTGAGTCCTTTAGGATGGTTAAATATATAATCTATAGAAAAATTGTGATCTAAAAAATTTTAATTTTAAATTGGAACATGTTTTATTGTCCTTTAGGTTAAAATCTTCTGGTCTATGATCAAAAACAAACTCTATTAATACTAAAATTCTATCAATATATATAATTTCTGTTGTATGTATGTATGTCTGTAACATTATGAAGTTAGTTACAAATGATTTTGACAATTTGTAACTAACTTCAAATTGTCAAAATCATTTGTAACTAACTTCAAATTGTCAAAATCATTTGTAACTAACTTCAGTGTTTTTAAATTTTGTTTTGTTATTATTAAATATTGAAAAAAAAAAAAACGATTTGAATAAAGTTAATAATTTTAATTTCTAAGAATAGTTTTTTATAATATAATTTTATAATTCAAATAATAAACGAAGTGTCAAAAATATTTTAGAGATTTTTTCAAATAGATTATAGTCATTTTATGTGTAAATACAGTTATATTCAATATAAATATTATTTTATATATAAAGAAACCATTCTAAAATTCTCTGTAGGCTTTAGGTTGAATATAAAGATTTATTTTAAAAATTACTTTTCCTTTTAAATTTATACATCTATAAAATATAAATATTTTTACAATCAGATTATAAAATAGCAATTAATTTAATAAATTATTTATTAAGTAATTCCTTAATTGATGAAATAAATAATCGAGTATTTTCATTTTTTTTTAAAAGAAATAAATTAATTATTTTGAATGAAATTCCTCTCTCTATAGTAATTTAGTTTTAGTTTTACTTTTACTTTTTTTTCAATTAATACAATAATTTAAATAAAAATAAATCTTTCTTTATATAAGTGTTCATGTATTTGTTTTAATTTGATGATTAAAAAAAAATTAAATGTTTTATAACTAAGATATGGTATTATCTATTCGTGCTACTTTATCATGTATCAATTAATAATATAATAAAGAATGGATATGAATCAAATTATATTGAAACTTTATAGATTATAGTAATAAATTATATAACCTGATTGTGTCATAGGAATTGAACATCTTTTGCATTTTTTATTTATTTTTTTAGGAATAAAAATGTCAATATATATTCTTCACTATCAGATTAATTGATGATGGTATTTCAAAAAAAAAAAAAAAAAAGAATGAAAAAAAAAATTTCGAGCTTTACAGCATTAAAAATTCATTAAAGAGTTTTTATTAAAAAAAAAAATCAATTGATTTTTTTTTAAAACTATATATAAGCGAGAGAGGAGAGATGCGGGGGTGGGTGGAGAGTCCAGAGGAGTTCGCCTTGAACATATTAGACGAAGTTTATCTCGCTCTGCTGGTGTTGCTTATTAACATATGAACGTGAGCCCCAAGTGACATTTGGCTGGCAACCTGGGCTTTATGGAGTCATCGAACGGGGAGGGTGCAGTCACAACAAAAACAGGCACCGAGTAAACATGACTTATTGGATGCATAATGAAATGCAACCGCTATGAAATGACATGGCCGTCAATCTCGCCAAGATTGCTTTAATAAGAAACACCGCAAGCACCCAAACACCAACACATGCCTATATTGATAAATTCAACAAATATGGAGAGTTAGAACAGCAGCAATCAGATTCATATTCCTCCTGTTATTACAACAAAAATCATTTAATAATATTTTAGACCATCTGGCCTGGGTTCAATAAAACCTACCTTTATATATCAATCACTTTTTTACTAGATTTAATTAACAAAAACAATAAATAAATAATTTTCATCTTTTTATATAAGAATTTTTCATTAATGTCTTAATAATTATTATTTTTATGCAAAGATAGCAAAAGTATAAACAATTTTTTTAAAACTTGAATTAAAATACTAAATTATATTATCTTGGTTTTTATTTTTAGTTTAATTATACAATTTTTAATTATTACTATATTTTAAATGAAAAATTTCCGACAATGAATATAAAATTAATATTTTGTAAACTACCACTTGCGGTTTTCGGATATACACCAAAAGTTGATGAATTCATGCTACTGATCCATTAAGTAAATATACCAAATTTTATCAAAATCCGTGAGCCGTTCAACCAGTACACACAACGGACAGACGGACAGACATCATGCTAAAAATACTTTTTTCTGTTAACAAAATGCATGATTCGTGGAGATATGTAGAAATATCTGCATTTGAAATTTGGTGTGAAAACAATACCTTCCCCTCCTATCGTCGGTCGGTAAAAAAATAATTTTAATTATCTAATTTTTTTTAATTTATAAATCTTTTAGTTATATAATTAAATAATATATTTTAAATAAATTCATATTTATTAAATAAAAAAGTATCTTGTTTGGAAAATATATTCGTATATATTGAAATATATTTGTATTTTCATTTTAATATCTAGTATTTTGAGTGTTATTATTTAGGCATTAGCTACCTAAATATGTCAATTAATATAAATTATTTAAAACTACATTAGATAAAAAATATTCAAATATTTAATTAATTTAATGATAGTTAAAACATAAATCTAACAATTTAAAAAAACTGATAAAAAAAAAAATTTCCTTAATTTTGATAAGAAAATATAAAATAATTAAATTTAATTTTTCAATTATTTTTCACACAAAATAGAGAATCATTAAAATCATTCCATGTGCTTTAAATAATAATAATAATAATAATATATAAAAATATATTAACATTGACCAAGTGACCATACCTGATCTATAGCTATGTTATAGTATTCCAATCGCATAAACTCAAAAAAAGTTTAAAGACCGTTTCTCAAAACAGAATATAACTCAAGATATTGATACAGATAATTATAATTAAATATATATATATATATATAGAAAGGGTGAATTTTCAATTATTTCGAAAAGTATTTATTTATTCATCAATATCCATTTTGTTCTCTTCAAAGTAATTCTACTCAGATATAATGCAATTATCGTCGAAGTACTTCTGAAATGGGCTTTTCTTCGATTGCGACTTTATGTCATCAATTGTGGCAAAACGCCTTTTCTTTATTGGTCTCTTCAGTTTTGAGAATAGGAAAAAGTCGCAGGGAGCCAAATCTGGTGAATACGGTGGTTGAGTAATGATTACGGTTTGGCCAAAAAATCTCAAACAAGAATTGATGTGTGAGCTGGTGCATTTATCCATGATTTGTTTTTCCCCAATTCCGATCGTTGTAGCAGTATTACTTCACGCAAACATAACGTCCTTATTTTACCCAGCCCACAAAAATTCTAAATTCACCTTTTCTTTTGAAAATACCTCGTAGGTCCCGTAAATTTATAAAATAAAATTTAGTTTGATTATTTTTATATTAATATGACATGACATTAAAAAACAGATAAAATCAATTAATAATAATAATTATATAAGATATTTTTTTTTTCATTTCCATATAGAATAAAATTGTTCACATGTACTACCATTATTTTTACTATTTAATAATGAAAAGAGGACAATTCACTCATATGAATTCATAAATTCTCATATAAATTTTATTTAAAAATGAATCGTTAAAATTTAAATTTTTCACCTTGGAAAATCTTTTTCTCTTATATATATATATATATATATTTCTCTATCATGTTTCATCATGTCCAAATGACGGAAAACGTTAACTTGATAATTTTTATAAAAATCCTTATTTTAAAAGGAAGGCTAAATTTATAATGAGATAGACACGAAACACGATAATCTACAAGGAAATGTAGACATTTTTCCATTTGGTTTCCTTTCTTGGCCGTTTTTGCATTCAATTTGTTTTTTTTTTCTATCTAAGTGTCTGTGTGTTTATTTTTGGATAAGGGGGAGAGGGAGTTGATGTTTTTCTATTCTTTTCTTGTTCGATTGGCTTCTCTCGTTCTGTTTTCAATTCGTCACGATGGATTTGCAACATTGGTCCAGAAGTTAAGCCTTCCTGCCTCCTTGTTTCCAAGTGGGCCAAGCATCTTCTACCAAGAAAGCCACGAGTTGACCCAGTTAAGACACACAACACACACTTACACATCGGAAAACTTGTGCGGAGAACAGCCTTCGCGAGGTCGAGCACCCAATTCGTAGTGCTTGATCACACTCCCAGGCGCCATGCTGGAATTTTTTCGCCATTTTTTTTTCTTTATTTCATAGTCATTAACCATATATCAATTTTCAAATTTTTTTAAAAAATTTTTTTCACACTCATCAAAAAAAAAAAAAAAATAAACAATATATAATAAATACCTATCTACAATAGAAATAAATAAATAGAATAAATACCTATCTACAATAGAAATAAATAAATTATTGAAATTTTACATATATGTATAAAATGTAGAAAATTTTCCTTGATTTTTATCCTATTAATCTTAACTATACAAACACTTATCTTGATAATTATTACACATTTTCCTTATCAGTTATTTTAACTATCTTGATTTCATATAATATAATCTTAAAATATATATATAACCTGATTAATAAAATAAAATAAAAAAAAAACTATCAAATTATTATTATTTAAATATTATATCATTGATCTATGAACAATGTTTCGATAAAATTAACATTCCTTTGTTTGTTTTGTTTTTTAATTAACTATATTTAAAAATCAATGAATAATTAATATATAAATAAACTAATGAATTATTATTAATTGATATGTGTATAAAATTCTGACTTATCTCAAGAGATATTTTTAAGATAAATTTTTATTTTTTTTTAATGATTATAAATCTTTATTAAATGTATATTATTTAGATTCTCAACCACTGTGGCGCGAGATTATCATCAAAATGTGTCGCCAAATTATTACAAATGTAAAAAGGCACTTAAACATTACCGACTTTTTTTCTAAATTTTTTCAATTTGGTTCTAAAAAAAGGTAAACCGTTTTTGGGACCACTTTTACACTTATGTTTTTCTTTCTTAATATAATATTTTTAAACCGTTAAAAGTGTGCCGCGGTAAAAAACAAGATTGAAAATTACTGATTTAGATCCTTAAAAAATTCCCAAAATGTTAATGAAAATTAAATTATAACTATTTTTTTTTATTATGCAATTAAGAAATATACCATATGGTATTGATTTACATATCTGTATAAGTTTTTAATGAAATCTTTTAATTTAAATTAAGAATTTTTATTTGAAATAACAATTTATATTTTACTATTACTCTATAAATATATATATTATAATATTTAATAAAATTTATAATACTATAAAATGTTTCTAATTAATAAAAAAAAAATCAATTTTCATTTTCAAGGATTATTTTTTTAAATGAATAATCAAAACAATTTCAAATAAAATATAATACCATATTTAATATATATATATATATATATATATATATATATATATATATATATATATATATATTGGCTTTTTATTAAATATATATATATAGGTATATGGATAGTTACTATGTGAAGTTATATATTCATTTTTCTAATTTTTTTTTTTTTGTGTGTGAAAATTGAGTATTTATAAAATTAATTTAATATTTTTTATTACTACATATATATTCATCATTCAAATGGATTAATTAAACTTTCTACATTTATATATATATATATAAAAATTTTTTTTTTTTTTCGTTTTTTTTAAAGATAAATTATTTATTTATTTATTTATTTTTTTGAAAACTATTTTTCCATTTTCTTTTTGTGATTGCTCTCGTTTGAAAATTGAATTTCATGGTGACCCGATTGTTGTGGTAAGCTGCGGTGTGTCCCCCCCCCACCCCTTCCTCTTCGGGTCGCTAGAATTGCAGTAACGCGAGAGGACCCACCCCTTTGAAAGCGCGTTCTTCTTCTTTCTTGACCTAGCATTTAAATTTTAAAATTTTTTTTTTTCATTCTCCTGGAAGAGTGTGTCGTGGTTTTTTTCCTCTGTCGCTTGCCGAGGCGAGGCTCTCTTTTTGCTTGGCCACTCAACCGGTTCTTAGCTGGAGCCGGAGAAACGCAACGCAATCGACCTTGTGACGTCACTGATCAAACTTGGCCAAGAATTCTGCTACATACCTGCAAGTCTCCCTTCTAAGCGAATCTTAGGCTATCCATCATTGACGCAGTGATTACAATAGATTACTCCTCCTTCATCCCTTTTTGTAATAATTACATTAAAATAACAATTACAAAAATAATAAATATCAATTATTTCATTGATTAATTATTTATTTATTATTTATTTTTCTTTTAGATATATATATATATCTTTAATCTCTCAATAATTTTCTTTTTATACCACATATTCGAGTATATAAACAATAGATGAAATTTAAATTTACATTTTTCCATAAAAATTTGAATATTTTTTAAACAAATTATTCCACTACATTAAAAACTGAATTTAAAAATTCTTTTGTTAATTTAGTTTTGGGATATATATTTTACCAAGTTCTAATAATATGTTAATTATCCATACTTCAATATAATATAGTAAAATATAATAATATTTTCGGTTATTATTTTATTTAAAAACTTTCCAATCATTTTTAAATATATGATTAAAATTTTATATAAAATGTGACGATGATTATTATGTCAACTTATTAAGATTTTTAATTAATATTAATGTTTTTCTTTTTAATAACTGACACCATCTGTTTGTTTTTTTTATTTAATATATCCGATATCTAACGATCAAACTATGAATCATAATAATCTAAGATTTATATTAGAATTCTAGGTAGGTCATATTTAAAATACCTAACTATTAAGACATATTAAAATCCTAAACTTTTTGAATATTTCCAATGAGAGAGAATTATGAAATAATATTATTTCATACTTATAGATATTTTTTATTCATTTGATTTTTTTGAAATATTAACTTTCATTATTTACCACAAAATAAATTTCAAGAAAATGCATACCATATTATTTATTATATTTATTTTCAATAAAAAATTTATTTATAATATTTATTTAAATTATATTAAAAATAGGGATTCATTAAAAAATTTTCAAAAGTCTATCTCAATTTAAAGATGATGAAAAATCGATTTCAATCGGTTAAAAGAGCGTATAGACAGACAGACAGGCGCCAAGTGAAGTTGAGAAAAACGTTATAATTATTAAAATAAAGTCAATCAATTTTTATATTTATTTTTATAATATAATTATAATAAAAAAAAAATTCTTAATCCACTAGATATACTATAGTTTTTCTATTCATTGTTATTTAGTTGTTATAATTTTACTATTACTTTTTATTACATATATACATATATTTTTTTCATGTCGATATATATTTATATACTATATATGTGTATTTGTTTTTAAATAAATATTATTCAATAATTAATATAACAAATACTATAAATAATCTAAATTTAAAATAGTAATTTTTTTTTTAATTAGGAGAAATTAAATTTTAAAAATAATAAATACATTAAAAATATAATATTTATATAAAATTTTTTTTAATATTCCATAATGTATAAAATTGAATAGTCAAAAAAGTCGACTATTTGTTACTATTCATTTTTTTATACATAGTTAATTTATATATTATATGTAGTTTATACTTATATATTTAAATTATTACTTATATTTATATAGGTATGTAATAATATATATGGGAAGCTTAATATGGATTATTAATAAATAATAAAAAAAAAACAAACAAACTTATTTATTATTTGTTATTCGAGATAGTTTCACTTCCCTCTTATGTTTTGTGATTGACCTGAAACAGGTCGGCAATGAAGATGTAACGAGCATTTGGCATAAAGCAGCCGAGAGAGCGGATGCCTTGCCTTAATAGAGACGGAAGGCTATAGTCGACTGTGGATTCCTAATTAGGAACAGATCCAATGCCGACATGGTGTTCGAATTCAGGAGAAACCTTAGAAACGTTCCAATTTTCCAAAATTAGTATTGTTCCATTCAAATATATATATATATATATATATATATATTAATTAAAGTTAAGTGATTTAGTTCTAACAGTGGCTTTGATTTTTTTTTTATCTAAAACAATTTTCATAATCAGGTAATAAATAATATGGATATAATCTTTTAGTGAAATCTTTGTCCTTCAATTGTAAATTTTAATATTCATCGAGCGCTGAACACAAAAGTAGAATATTATCTCTTAAGCCTCTTTGATATAATTCTAAAACAGTATGCTTGGGAATCAAATGAGTTTTTCAAAATATAAGGTAACAAGCACATCGATCATTTTCATTTTTTTTTAATGCGAATAATTTTTAGTTAATTTCCATCTGAATAAAAAAAAAACAAAAAAAAACAAAAATGAAACCTTGATCTATTCTTCTCAATTATTAGACCATTTTCTAAATAGACATTGCCTAAAAGAATTATCGATAGTATGTTTAATTTTGTCATAAATCAAACCCACATTATACATTGAAATAACTTAATAGTAAGTTATGAGTTAAGGAAATTTCAATAGGGTATATTATTAGAATCGAATTGTGCACAATGCTTGAATATTAAAAAGCGACAAGATTTATTATTATTTATTTTTTTTTTAAACATTAGAAGAGAGGTTTAATTAAAGTAATATCATTTAAAAAAATTGCCATAAATTTTTCAAAATAATCTACATAGGATTTATTACACCTTGGAATTAATTTGATATTATATTAAAATAAAAAACATTCTTTCCCTTGAACTTTGATAATTCACTTCAATCTTCCATAAGATAAGATTATTCATATTATTTCATGAATACTATAAAAAAAAAAATTAGTGTATTAATAGTGAATGAAAACTAAATAAATATCTTTTTCCTATGGATAATAATAGAGTATTTATTTAAAAAGGATGTGGCTATTTATACATACAGTATGTATAAGAAATTAGCTATTTATGCATACATATTTTAAACTACAGTTTATTTTTACAATTTAAATAAGGACCAATGACAATTTGTTTTTAATAAGAATATAAATAATATTGATATAATTAATAAAAATAATAGTAACCATTGATTTAATAGAAATCTATATATTTAATACGATAGTGTCCGTCTGTACGCAAAAAACTCCAGAGCCTAATCTACAAGGAGTAAGGTAACCAAATTTTTCTGAGGTGAAGGGTACCTCAAATGATGAAAAATAAAAAAGAAATTAGAATCTTAGGTAACTCCTGAGCTGAGCTGCGGGTGTTCCATTTTCCAGAAATATATATAAAGGAGAGTATTTGTATGTATGTAATTTGTTTACTTTTTTGTTGTCATAGTAACAGATATATATATATATAATTAGAACCCTCCCTCTATTTAAAATTTTAAAAAATTTCTTAAGCCAGGTAAATGAATTGGACTGGAAGAGGAGACATGTGATTAGAGAAATTGGGGAAAAATCAACCGGAATGTAATTAAACAAAAAAATTCAAGAATTATGATACGGATACGACTTACATACAATTAACATACAAAATGTAGAATTTGAAAAAGTATAAATATTTAAATACTTAAGATCTCTAATCACGAAGGATAATAATATTCGAGAAGAATTTAAATCGTTGTAATTGAGTAACGCCTGTTATTATGCAGTAAAGGGGATTATCTCATCAAAGAGGATCAAAATTAAAATATATAAAACAATTATTTTTCATGTTGATCGATGACTAGGGTGACCATATTTCGAAAACACCAAACCGGGACAAACGGTATACCTTTTTTTTAGAACTAAATTGAAAAAATTTTGAAAAAAAAAATTACGAAATGTCGTAAATATTGAAAAAACAGTAGGGTGTCCCGAAGACTTTTTTGGGACAGAGCACCTAAAGACGGGACGTTTGGTCACCCTATCGATGACTCTGGGAGACGATTTGGAGTATTTGTGAGATTAATATTGTTCGCAGCATTTATAGGCCAAAAGAAGATGAGGTCACAGGGGGATGGCGGAGATGGCATAACGAGATATAATGTCCAGATATAGTTAAGGTTATAAAATCAAGAAGGCTGGGATGGGAAGGGGACGTGGTTGGAATTGGAGAAACTAGAAATTGGGAGAAACCGATTGGGAAACATCCGGTGGAAGACCAAGGACCAAGGTGGGAAGGAAGGGACATGGGATGATAATTAACAAACAAGTGCATCTAAACTTGGCATTGGGATGGATTTGAACCCTTTTTTAGGCAAACAAATAACCGATAGGAACTTGGCCTCCTTTTTAACAGGTATGTTTTGGATTAGATATATTTTACAAGAAAACAAATACATGTCTTATCTACTTATACTGATTGAAACAAAATGGATGAAAATCTTTTACATACAGACTTTCAACCAAATACTATGCATCACTCGGGGGTACAGGGGGCGGAGCCCCCGTCTAGGTGTGAAGAGCGCCGAAGGCGCTCGGAGCAGCTAGTTAAAATTAATATAAAATGTATCACTATTCAACATTTCGATTCATTCATTTCTCATTGCTTCCTTATACAAGTGAATATACAAATATGGGTTTATTAATCAAAATCGCTTTGAGAACTCTTCTATGAATAATATTTATTAGTATAATAGAATAGTTGATATAAATAATTGTAAACATTGCCTTAATAGATTTCAAATTAAAATAAAATGTAATATATTCTTATAAACTTTTTGGTTAGTTAGTACGTTAAACGTAACTACAAATAGCTAATTACTGTATGTATAAATATCCAAATCCATTTAAAAATCACAAAATGTTAATTAATTTTCTAATTTTACATTTCAAATAAATATTAAATATATTTTTTTTTATTTATTTATTCAATATAGTATAATGCACAATCAAGTAGTATACAAATTAGATTATTTGCTTTTTTATTGGTAGTTGATTATAAAATTTTAGAATAATATTATAATATATTTATTTATGTATAATAATTCAGTTAATAGAACCAATCGAATTGAGAAGAAGTGATTATGTTAATGAGGCGGATTGATTTCGTGTCTATTTGTAGGTAGAGTGGTATTAGAATCCCAAAGAGGAGTGTCCCTAATTGATGATTATGCTGCCGAGGTGTCAGTGACAAGCCAAACCACCCACGCATACGAAGCACATGGGCGAGAAGGGCGCCTGGTTGGCGTTAGCCCCTACAAGTGGGACAGAGACAGACCAGCCCAGTGAGAGGGAGTGAGAGAGAGAACGCGTGAAGGGGAGAGAGGCATGGCCATGTGATGTGATGTAACAGGTGTCTCTCCCCTCTGTCGCTACTAGCGCCGTCGTCTTCCTTGAACAAAACAAAACAAATCGAAACCCCCTCCGTGGATCATCCCCACCCAAGGCTAACACCTCTCCCCTTAGCGGCCCTTTTAGACGTCCTTGCCAGTTGCCAACACAAGAAGTGTTTTCGCCAGGCAATTCAATTTCTGCATTTCCGATTCCATTCCATTCTCTCTCCTTTCCAATAGAAAATTTACCAAATTCTTGGAAACCGAGGAAAGATCGCTGTCTCATTATCAGTTCAATCCACGTTACTAGTCAGAACGTCAAACAGACGCCTAATTTAGTGTGAACCCTCTCAGAAAATAATTTACTATCATTTAGAAATAAAAAAATCTTTAGAAAAATATAGTAAAGTATAAAATTATTTTTAAAAAAGGGTTAGTATTTTTGTTAATACTATTAGAGTTAAATTATACCTACTATACAAACTTTGTTAAATTTAAAACTAATTGTAAGTTTAAACAAAATTTAAAATTTAAATCTAAAACTATGTTAGAATCATTTTATTTTTAAAGAAATTTTCTTTAAAACTACAAGATCCTACATATTATGCTATGAGGTAAAAAATTACAAAATATACCATTTTTTACCGACCGACAATACGAAGGGATGGTATTGTTTTCACACCAAATTTCACACGTGGAGATTTTTACATATTTTTATGAATCATGCATTTTCTTAACAGAAAAAAGTATTTTTAGCATGATGTCTGTCCATCTGTCCATTCGTCCGTCCGTCTGTCCATTGAGTCTCCGTATAGACGTGTACAGCTTGAACGGCTTAACGGAATTTGATAAAATTTGGTATATTTACTTAATGAATCAGTAGCATGAATTCATCAACTTTTGGTGAATATCCAAGAAATCGGAAGTGGTAGTTTCCAAAGTATTAATTTTATATTCATTGTCGGAAATTTTTCATTTAAAATATAGTAGTAATTAATAATTAAGTGAGTAATTAAACTAAAAATAAAAACCAAGAAAATGTAATTTAGTCATTTTAATTCAATTTTTAAAATTTTTTTTTTATACTTTATATATATATATATATCATGTTGTTTGGAAATTAATTTATTTCAATTCGTTGGTCAGTTCATTTTTTTTTATTATCAATTGGAATTAATAGATCCCGTTTTCATTGGAAATAATACAAATCAGAAAAATGATTATCTTTAATATAACAAGTTATTAAAATATTTGATAAAGATAAACAAAAATGTTATCTTTGCCTATACAATGTCGATCAAATGAATACCTGATTCACAAAATTAAGTCAAAAGCATCTTAGAATTTAGTTAAATCTGAAATTATTTGTTAATATGATTAAAACATTATTTCTTTTAAATGTGTGGAAGCATTATTTAATTATTTAATAATTTATTCAATTTCATATACAACTATACTTATTTATACTAAATTTAGATTTAAGTTACATTGAACAAAATACATGACGGAAAGTGTTTTTTGGCTCTATTAAAAAGTCCAATGAGTTTGAATTTTTATCACTCCTATTGACCTAATATTATCAGGTTCACTTTTCAACTAACAAAATATTAAATTCATCTTCATACATTCGTTTGAAAATTATACGAGTAGATTTTGCTATTTGACATTTGATATCATAAATTTGATGAGTAATCATACATTATTTTTAAAATCATACATTATTTTTAAAAATTGCAAAAATAAAAAAAAAACAATTTTATTTATTTGCCTTGATCTTGAGGCTTCTTAAAAATAAGTTATTTAATGATTAAATAATTTGTTTAAAATATTAGTAATATACTAGTCAAATAAATTGATTTATTTTTTTTTAAAAAAAAAAATAATTCATATAAAATTCTCTATTAAATTTATATTGTATTTATTAAATTTTAATATTTTCTCTTCCTTTTTCCGAGTAAAAATATTACATAATTGAATATTTATTTTACTAATCGGTTGATGTTTAAAGATAAACTATTCCATTCATTCATTTTTAGATTCTATCTAATACCTTTTCTAAACTTAATAAAGAATAATTAATGGTGGTTAGAAAATTGTTATTCAATCAATATTCTTTATGCTTTGTTAGTGATTGAATTGTGAATTTAAGTACATAAGTAAGATAAACCTCAGATATAGCTAATATAAATTTTAAATGCACGATTCGTGTTATGCCTTCTGTGGATTGAATAATATATTTTCAGCCCAACTCACAATGAATTGCTTCCTATTCAGCTGAATGATTTTGTAACCATGGGAATCAAAAAAATATAAAAAAAAAAATATTTTTTTAAAACTACTATATTATTTTATTATACAATGTGCCAAAAATTAAAATTCCTTGAAACATTTTTTTTTAGAGAAATCATCATTGATTTAATTGATTTTTCAAAGAAATAGGTTTACTTAGGTTTAATAATAGAGACCTATTTGTAGGTATTACTTGGTATTAATTCAATCATCATCACAACTTTCTTCAACATGTTTTTTTTCTGTTACTTATTCCAATCAGCTACCCAGTTTAAGATTAAATGAATTAAGTACAGATACTTTTCTATCGATTTTCAATTCTTTTACAGTGAAATTGGATATCAGGTATAATAACAAAAAAAAAATTGTATTATTTTTAATTTTAGTCTTGTTTTTTTTAATTTATTTTATATATTTTTAATTTTAGTCTTGTTTTTTTTTTTGTAATTTGTTTTAGTAGGCATAAACAATATTTATAATTTTGATATTTTTTAAAAAAATAATCGCAATTTTATTTAAACCTTTTGAAATCGTTAATCAGTCAATATTTCATAATTATTCAATATTTCTTTAGTTTGACTAGGGTAGAAAACTTTCACTTTCTCATTTTGAAAAGTTTTAGTCTGACCTGAACGTTTCTTATTGTCAATAACATCTTTTTTTTTTTATAAATATTCATTTAATGAAACTTAATCACCGCCCCCCCCCCACAACTTCAATGATTCTTCTTTAAAATAAAATCAATAAAAACTCGTAAATAATATTTAACAACTCTTAATATATTAATTATTTTTTAAATCATAGGCTCCCAAACTTTTTGGTGTCGTAGACCCCTTGCATTGTATTTCGGTTTTGGTTAGACCCCCCACTTAACCAGAAATTGAGAGTCAAATCGGAAAAAAAATTATCTTTTTTTTAGAGCCATATTGAATTGAATTATAAGATAGTATAATATAAGGAAATAGGTTTGAGATCGAATTATTAATTATTATATTGTCGATATCGAATTATTAATTATTATATTGTCTTGTTTTAGCATAATTAAGTATTTAGTTATGGATATAATCACACAAACTATATAAATAAAATATTAAATTTATTAAAAAGTAAAAAAAAAACAAATTTATTTTTGCCTATTTTAATTATTATTATTTATTTATTTATTTTTATGAAATAGATTAAATCACAAATGTACGATATGATTTAAACAAAATAGTATTCCTTTATAATAACAAAACAAACTCTCTTTTCATTAACACTGACAAGGAAACTGGCTAAGAGAGATATATTATTATTGATTGGAAAAATTATTTTCATTTTTGCGATAATATTTATAATCATGCGTTTGATAAAAAAAAAATTAAAAAAAACTTATCAAACATATGAAATTTATCTACGTTATTAAAAAAAGAAGTATCTTGGATTTCTGCGTAGAATTTTTTTTTTCAAATAAGAAATTTATTAATAACGAAAAATAATATTTTTTTGGACATATTCTCTAAAAATTTCTCTATATTTTTTTTTTTTTAATTTTTTGAAATTAGAGAATTAGATTATTAAATTATTTATATTTATCTAATTATAAATATTTTTACAAACCTTTAAAGAAAGAAAATAAATTAATTATTATAGAAGAAAGTGTTCTATATTAGGTGTAGTTGTGATTCATATAAATAAATTTAATTAACATGCTATCATTATAATTTCTTCATATCTCATTTTCATTCCATCAAAAAATTTCGATTTTTATCTTAATTAATGCAATTTCATTTGATTAAAATAAAAGAACATTCCGTTTCCTGTTAATGAATTAAAAAAAAATATATATTTCTGCTTTTGTTTTAGATTTACAAAATCAAATAAAATATTTCAATGAGTGATAAGGGTTAAATCAATTGTTTTAAATTACAATTAAAATTTATTATTACTAAAATTGATTTATTATTATTTTAAATGATTGATCTAGTTTTTACCTCTACTTTATTATTATAAAAGACAAAGAAGTATCTAGTTTATCTAAGTATTCTATTTTTTTTTTAAATTTATAATTCGAAATCATTTTTTTTTAAATTGTAGATAATAACAATTCAGATAAAATAATTGTGTGTTAATTGTGAGATAAAAATTATTAACTTTTAGGTTAATGATCTTTTATAACATTTCCAATTTAAATCATATTATATAATAATTTATCCCTAACTTATCAAACGTCTAGAAAATATTCATATATTGATCTAATGATTATAACAAATTTGATTCTTAAAGAATAATTAGATTAATTTTCTTAATACTATTTTAAATATTTTTGGTAATTGTATAGACTAACCGATGTAGTGTGGATTTTGATAAAAATTTTCCAGGAGATTCCTTTTTTGATTCAAAATAAACTTTCCTTAAGAAGTATGTAGCGGTCGCTTGTAGATTACGAGATAAAAATTGTTAAAGTTTGAAAATATAAACTACTTTATTGACTAATTCATTAATTATTCACTTATTCACTAATTTTCGGTTTTATAAGTTAGGTTTGGATTTAGGAAAATTATTTAATTAATTAATTTTTATCGATAGACTATAAGGAAGGTGTTGTTTAATCTTAATATATCCAAACAGAAAATTGGTGGAGCCCTCTGGTGGTCAAATAATAAAACATGGTAGCTGAATAGAATATCAATGGATTTATATGCAAACTTTAATATTTTTTATCTTGTAAACTAGAAGCGACCGCCACATACTGCTTAAGGAAAGTTTGTTTTGAATCAATCAGGAAATATCATTTAATAATAAAATCAAACGATTTTTTTCATTTTTTATAAATCATTTTTGAAAATACATATATTGTTTTAATATGAAGCTTAATAATAATGATAATATTGATATTAATAATAATCGGTAAAAAATGATTATCTAACACTTACTTTTCTTATCAACCTCATTCATCATCATTAATCGCTTAAACATCTTGAAGGGTTATTGATGGTTAACTTATCTCTCAAAAAAATTGAAACTAATTCTTGTTTAAATTAACTTGCATTAAAATGAGTCATAGTCATATATGAAAGATGATTTGGTGTATATATATATATATATATATATATAAAGGAAAAGATACGGGCTTTGAATAGCCTTTAACCTTTGATGGATGGATCTCGGAGGCTGTAGAGATGCGCTGCATGGTGGCTGACTATTAGCACCCATTCAACTTTGTACTTGTCTATCTAAATAATTTAATGAACACCCGTTGTTAAGCTCCCAATCCAAAATGACACGAGGCCCAATTAAATCTCATTAAATTATCTGATTTATTTAATAAATTAATGAGATCGACCATTCGTTTTTCTTTTTGATATAAAATACTCATACCGCTATCTCATCTCTACCTAAATTTAACGAACTTATTCACTCACAAAAAGATGAAATCTTTAACTTGAATTAAATTTTAGTTTTAAATAATTATATTTTGTAGCCTTTATTTGATTCTCTTTAATTATGAATTAATTATAGAAATAAAAAGAAAAAAAAAAATATGAAAAATTGTACTTTAATTCAAATGATGAAGTGGTGCAGTAACTTAAGATTTATTATATTTATTTATTTATTGAAATGTCAATTATTGATTAATACTCAATATTTCGATAAGAAATAAATTATATATTAATTAAGTGAAAATATTAATTTCAATCGTTTTGAGTTATTTATTTAGCTATAAAGTATTAATTTTTTTCATATTTTTTTTTTTATAATAAATATTAGTGAAAGTGTATACTGTTTGATAGTTGATAGTTAAAATTATTAATTTCCCCCAGCGAGATTGGAATCAGGTGAAATTTTGACGATAACATGATAAGAGGGGGGATGGGGGAAAGGGAAAGATTATATAATGTGAAAATGTGCATAGCCTCACTGAATCATGTTAATGAACGTCGGCGTCTCTTGGCGCGTTGTATTTAAAGAAAACCATTTGTAATAATATTTGTGTGTGGTGTTGGTTATTGCTTGAGGGTATACGATTTAGAAAAACAACCAGAATGGGAAGTACGCGACCTTGCGCCATACTCATTTCTCATCCCTCATTCAACTTTCTTCTTCAAATATCAGTAAAGTTTTTCATAAAATTGAAAAAAAAATACTTTCTTTTTTTTTCTAACTTTAAGATTGAATCAAAACATGTTTAAATTAACTAAAATTAATTAAATTTATATATATATATATATGATAAATTATAATTAAAATTGAATAATTAGCCACCGTGACATATCTATCGATCTTCATCACTTCACGGTTTGTCGATTTTCTCTATCACGGACCTTTTTACACACTCATTCATATACATATATTCCTCCTCCTCTAGCTATATCTACTTTTGGAAATACTAAAACATCTAACTTATGGAGAATAATGAGTATACTTGTCCAATAATTTCTAGTAAGTAGTCTAAAGTACTTACAAAAGCATTTAATTGAATCCTCTAATACAGAGGTGGCCAACTCAAATAATCTTGCGGGCCACTTTGGAAATGCATCATAACTTCGCGGGCCGCATATAAAATTATACATACCCATATTAGATTTAGACCTATTATAGATATTGTTTGGTGTGACAAAATGAAAAATAATGAATTTTTATTATGTTTACTGTTATTTTTACATATAAACATATATAATATAATAATAATGATACTGAAAAATATATAATACTAAAAATAAAAAAAGAAACAACGAAATAAAAAAAATGAAATCATATTTATTTCACTAGTGCGATATTTGTTTCATGAGGGCGCAGAATATAAAAAAAAGTGTGATGAATCTCGCGGGCCGCAAAAATGTTTACGGCGGGCCCCATGCGGCCCGCGGGCCGCGGGTTGTCCACCCCTGTTCTAATAAGTCATAAGAATTATTATTAGAATTATAATTAGAGCTGTTTTGAAGATTGAATAGACACCGTTTAAACAATAGAATATCCCATCATTCTATAATATTCCAACACTATAAAATTTATATTCAAAAATTTCTATAGTATTTCCATTACACTTATTTTGAACTTCATTTTATAATATCGATTTGAACACTAATCTATTTTTAATATATATATATATATATATATATATATATTGTAAATTTAACATTATACAAAATTATAAAATCTTGGTTGAATGTTCATCCGATAAAATTGTATTTCTATTCGGACATGCACCGTTTTTTTTCAAAAAAAAAAAAAAAGATGAAAAATATTATCTACTCTGCATGTTTCTATAGCTGATTGTAGCTTTTGATAAAAATAATTTTCAATGCATGCACAATTTCTTCTCATTCTTTGAATTCATTTTTAAAGTGTTTTTATATACATATATACACTATAAGTTTAATTTAAATAATATTATAATTTTATATTTTAAATATATATAATATTTTAATCATAATTATCTTATTTATGCAAATTGTGTATTATGATATTTATCTTTTATAATTTTATATTTTAAAATTATTAAACTCATAGTTCACTAATCGGATTATTTTAGAAGAACAATATAATACTATTGTAGATGAATTTTGATGAAGACTAGATTATGCATTTTTCTGAAATGAATATCAAACTGAAATATTATTCTATTCTGAAGAAAACAAAATGAATGAATTAATTAAAATAATAACAAATTAAAAATCCTCAAAATAATTGTTAATAGAATAGAAAACTTCTACTAATTCCTATGTCGTTATCTAATATAATTAAGGTCATTTTAATTACAAATTAGAAAACCTGTTGATTGGAAACTGAAAGAACAATCTCTTGTCGAGATTTTTATAATTCCGAAGACCTAATCACAAATTAAAATGCTAATTTTTTTGAAACCACTCATTCTCCAAATCCAAATCATTATGAAATCTCTTTACCTCTCCACTTTATTGTCGAATAAACAAATTTCTTTTTATATATATTTTAATAATTTAAAATTACACTATTATATTTAAAATATACAATTTGTTATATTATATATTTTAATTTATTCTGATGTCATACTTTTTTTTATTGTTTAAATGCGATTTTTTAGGTGGAAGGTTAAATTTTGCAATTTTTAAGGTTGCCTATATATATATATTTTTATTTTATATTTAATTAACTTAAAAGAACTTTGGTTAGATATGTTATTTGTATTAATATTAATATGATACGTACATACTAGTACATGAATCAGTTATTTCTAGAATGGCAAGATTTATTGTTAATTAGATCAACTCTCGAATGGAATCGAGAAAGAAAATTTAAATTTTCTACACGTGGATGTTGGCAGCTGAAATGCGTCATGAGTTCATGAATAATAAGCTATTCACTATGCATTCTCGCGATTAATCTTATACAAATATTATTATTCAATCTTTCTGGATAAGAACGTGACATTTTCCGACATCTGAAAAAGATCTGACGAAATCGGGGTTTATATTTTTCGGTTAACTTATTAGAAAAAAAACAAATATTTTTTAATATCAATATAACATTTATTTTATATAAACAGGTAATTAATCTAAAAAAAAAAAAAATACAAAAAAAAACATTTAAAATCATAATTTATATTTTTACATAAACATAAATAAAAAATTATTATTATTAATATTATTATAATTTATTTCATTCTTTTATTATATTTAGTATAAATAAAAACAAATTTAAATTACAATAAAACAAAAAATTTTATCTATTAGATATTTTTTTAAAAAAATTTATTTTAGATTTTCCAAATAAAATTTAGAAAATTATTAATATAAAAATCTACACATCAAATATTTATCTTTACTCTGATTTGTTTATTTTTATACAACTACTTTTTAATAATCATGACCTTCATTAACTAGATTGATTTCAAATTAACTATCACCTCATTAAATTTTCTTAATCAGTTCGATTTCTTCATTGTTTTTCTTGATATTTCATATAAATTTGAAATTTACACTGCCTGAAGGTTTTTTTTTCAAAACGGTGATGTGTTTGTTTATTCTCTTTTCAATATTCATGGTCACCTTTCCCAATCACTCTATTCAGTATGACACTTAATTAAATTTTGTGTAAATTTTTCCATAAAGTAGGTTTATTTTTAGATTAAAAATAATATTAATAGAGAAAATTTAGAAATTTAAAATAAAATAGAAAAAAAAAAAAACCGAAAAAAATAAAATGCCTAATGGACATTCAACTCGGATTTCAAGGGTGATGTCAGAAAAGCCTGGGAAAGCTGCTTGTACAGAAGAAAGGAGTCCAATTGGAGCACCATGGTTGTCAAATTATGTCATCCATCAGAAGTGTCGAGAGTCCAGATCAGCATGGAAGTCACTGCTGCCAAAGCACTTCTCAATAAGCAAAGAACTTCAAAGAACATGTATTTCGATCCTGAAATAAATATATTCAATTATATGACCATCATCACTACCCAAATTTGATATTGATATAATTTTAAAAAGAACTAGAAGAAAAATTAGAAATAAGCTGGAGTGTCTCCACTCGACTATCTTGCAATTTGAATTGGATTGATTGGATGACGTATATTATATATAAATTTAATTTAATTAATTATAAATTAAAATTAATAAATAATATACATTAAACCAGCGCATGTTTGGCTCTGATGGCACCACGACACGTGCTAGCGCGTGATTTGCAGTGTTAAAAAATTAATTCCGGTACTTTCAGCGATTCAATCAAGCTGAAATTCTATATATAGCAATTTTATATAATTTTTAATCATGTGAAAAATTATAAAACATATATCTTTATTTTTACGGTCACTTTAGAGGAAAAAAAAATCAAAACCTGGTAGATATTGACCCTCTTCCGTTTGAGCTACATTTCTCAAAAGTTGATAGAAAACTACGAATTTTGAATAATGCCCGTATACCAAATTTCATGATTATAGTTTTTGCGTAATAGGAGAGTGAGACATTTTTCTCAACTTTAGTGAAAATGACTCAGGGACCTTTAAAACGTATAAAAACATCAAAATCTCGACATCGAAAATTTTCGTGATCGCAATACTATCTCTGGCGAGATAATAAAAGAAATTCCCTAAATTCTTTCCGCTTATTTTCCACCTGTTAATTATAAAAATAGTATTAATCATTCTACAATTTAATTTTTTAACTTATTTTTTATTGACAATTCTCTTTTCATTTCTATTTTTTATAGTTGTAATCAAAATATTTTCCATGATATTAAAATTATCCCTCACTAAAAAGACATGAGTGAGGGAAGGGTGGAAATATAAGAAAAGTTTTAATCTTTAAGATATGACGATAAAAGGAAACATTGAAGTTTTTATTTCAATGGTCTCCGATTAAGTCGCAATAAAATCGAAGTGGAATCGTTCTTGAGATAAAAGTGACATCATTTTAACCATTGCTGAAACTGATTAGCCAGCTTTCTGAAGAGAAAGCCATGACATCAGCCCTATATCCGTGACGAAGGTCAAGTGCAAACCACCCTCAAGTCTTGGAAACACAATAACGTTACTTTACTTCTTGTTAGAGTATCGTGTTTCTTTTTTATTGAATCACCATAGACCTTAACATGACTTCTTTTTGAAACAAGAGGGCCACGGTCATAAATTCTTAATTGTCCATCAAATCACAAAACGACTTCCCTAAAATCCAAAAGAAATGAATTCTTTAAAAAAATGCTCACTTTTATTTATAACACAATGAAAACTGTAGCAATCAATCTTTTATTTGTATACTTAAATTGGTTCCACCTATGAAGATATTAAAATAGACAAAATGCATTATGTTATAGAAAAAAGATCTTTTCCAGAAACAATCCTTTATATTCTTGACATAAATAAATTTTAAAATTAATGTTTATTTTGATACTAAATTACAACCATATCAAAAACTAAATGTTCATTTATTTTTTGTTTGGAAATTCCCTTATTCCCTTATTGTTTAGTTAGGCCACATATGAATAGAATGAAATTTTAGTTTGGTAGCAAGGATGAAAGCAAAATTTTTTAATATCCAAATATTAATTGAACTATTCATCTCTATTAAATACCATATTAAAATTGTTCGAACAAATTTCATTTCTCTAATTTTTATTAGAAAATTAGAGAATATTTCAATTATTGGAAATTTTTAAGAAAAGAATAACAAATAAATTGAAATTCTACCCTTTAATTTAAATTTATTTTTACTATTAAATTATTATTGATGATTATTTATATAAAACAATAAATTTAAACAAGCATTTTTTTTTTTTACTTTTCAGTTGTAATTTCCGCCAAAGTGCAAATAAGTTAGATGTTGCATAATAAGAAGTCTGTTCAAAAGTAAAGAAGAATTTTGAATTTTCTCGGGCTGTGTACATTCGATTATCGAAATTTTTTTTTTGTTATGTTGGTACACATATGTTTCTCATATGTTGACATTATCAGTCATTTTGGACTAGTAGTTTGTTTTTGACAACTAAATTGTTAGTCACGTTTTGTGTGTTCTTCGATTTTTTACTTAAAAAATAAGGAATACTTCAAGGAAGTTATGCAAGGTTTGCGTGAAGCAATACGGCTCAAACGATCGTAATTTTGGAAAAACAAATCATGGATTCTGCATAATGGATAATGCACCAGCTCACACATCATTGCTTGTTCGTGATTTTTTGACCAAAAACAACACCGTAATCATGCTTCAATCACCGTATTCACCAGATTTGGTTCCCTGTGACTTTTCCTATTCCCAAAACTAACGAGACTTATGAAGCCTTTTGCTATTGATGAGTTAAAGTCTCAATCGAAGAAAAGCGCATTTCAGAAGTGCTTCGACGATAGGAAGATGGTATAAGTGCATTATATCTGAGGGGAATTACTTTGAAGGTGACAAAATGAATATTGATGAATAAATAAATACTTTTCGAAATAATTCATAATTCACCTTTTCTTTTGAACATATATATATTGTTATAAGCTTATAATACCATACGCATTATAATATGATAAAAGGAGTTAAAATAGATTAATTATATATTAATTTCAAAAACTAAATTAACTTTAATTCCTTTCATATATTAATAATTAGAAATATTTTATACTAGTTGGAGTAATGGAGGAAAAAACTAAAAAAATATTTTTGAATTTTTTTTTATCTTCCCAAAGAATTAGTGAAGACTAATAATAATATTTATTTATTAACTATTGTTCTTTTATATATTAAATCATTAATTCAATTTTACATTATACATTTATTTTATGATTAAACAAATGATTAAATTCAAGATACAGTAAATAAATAAATAATTATGTGAGAACGTAATTGAGTGTCGAAACGCGGCAGTAGTAGATTAGTGTGAGGAGAAGGGGAGGTGGGGAGCAACATGGCAACGACGCACCCACGTGACCGCGAAGTGTTGATAACCCGCAGCCCAGAGGCTGATAAGCGGAGGCGAAGCTGGGAGAGCAGATTCTCAGGGAGAGGAACATCTTGGGTTTTGGACACAGGGAAGGATATTAAGTAATATCAGCAATCATTTGCTTTCTTTCGAAACTCAGAAAAAAAAAAAATAAAAAAATAAAAACACATCTACTTTTTGTCACTAACAATCATATAAATAGGCCATCACTGAAATCTCAGTAAAAACAAAACAAAACAAATGATAACGAGAAAGGATTCTGATCCAGGGGGGGTGACACCATTCAATGAAAACCGGATAATTCAAGTATCAATTGAATTCTTTCAAAATCAATCGGAGAAAAATAATAACTCTCTCTCTAACCAGTTTGTATTGTAATATTCATATTTCAATTAAATGGATTTATTCTGTAAAACAAATACAATATTAAAAAGATAATTAAAAAACAAACAAACAAAGACCAGTTGAAGAGATTAAAACCTAAAGAAAATATAAATTCAAAAATTTTTAGACCTAACCTATTATAATTTATTATATTAAATTATTAATACCTGGTTCACTGAGCCGCCGCTCGGTCAATAAAAAAAATTATTCCTTATTATCGGGTTTGGCTGATAATATTAGTACCTAGTTCACCGAGCCGCCGTTTAAATAATTTAAAAAAACATAAATTAAAAAAAATGGTCATAAAACATACACCCCTTAAACGAACGTATTAATGCACTGAAAGACAGAAAAGTTTGACCTGTGGATATAACATAATATATATTTCGTAATTTGATTTTATTTATATTTATAATATTTTGTATTTAAGGAAGCACTGACGTAAATTTCCTATTTTAAATTAAGAACAAACTAATAAAGGTGATTTTTCCGATGCTGAAACCAAAACAGATTGATTTTTCTTTATATGGTGTTATCTATGATGTGAATTTCAAAAAAAAAAATTCAAAAAATACAAATACTATATATATATAATTTTTGCTAGTATAATAATATAAGATATACGTATTTCACTTATTTTTTTTTCTTTTATATTAAAAAAATAATAATTTTATAATTAGCATAGCATTTCTGAGTACATTCTAAATCTTACAAATTATTATTTCCTAAAGAATTTATTAAAAAAAAAATAAACAACTAATTTATAATTTACCCCAAAAGACTAAAACATCCTGATATATATAATAGAGATCAATTTTTGGAACTTTAAAACGTAACAAAACAAAAATCTAAAAAAAAAATCAACCATCTCATACCTATAATTTCCACACATCATTTTTCAATCTATTTATTAATCTTCTCATATTATTAATTAATATTAATCGAGATATTACGTTGATATGTAAACTTCAGGTTAGAATGATGATGACGCCTTTGAATTTATGAATTTCATATTTCAGCATAAAATACTCGCTGCTATTTATAATTAATAAATACTTCGATTACTATCAACAACATTATGTTTATTATTTTAATAATAGTGCACCTGTGCTGAGTAATATACTCTTTTATTACTTCCAGATCCGCTGGATTGTGGATCACAATTGTTTTAGTATTATTATTCTTGATCATCAAAGATAACATAACATTTAATAATTGACTATTATAAAAATTATTGTTATTCTAATTAATTGATAAATTTGATTAAAGTACTTAATTCTTTGGATCTTAATTTAAATATCTTTTTGAATTTCTTATTTTTTTTTTTTGTCAATATATCTTATCCTAAATTGAAAGTTATTTTAACATTGGGGGAAAAGAATATCTGATTTATTTTTTTGATTCTTGAAAAATAACTTTAATTTTAAGATTAACTTGATATATCGATAGATTATGAATAAGTTGACCTGTGGCCAGGTACGAACAGACCGACGGTTTGAAATAAATTAATTTCCAGCTACAGAAACAATTTCAAATAATTTTCATATATCTATTAATGTAATAAAAAACAGATATGGATACATAAATAATAAATATAAACATTTTTAATTTTATTTTATTTATAATATATATGCAAGACCAGGCTGTGACGTCATGCATGGCTGGATGACGTCATATAATTTTAAATCAAGAAAAAACTAATAAATATGATTTTTTTCGAGGATAAAACCAATACAAAATGCATGATTCGTGGTGATATATAAAAAAATCTCCTTTGGTGTGAAAATAACCCTTTCCTTCCTATCGTCGATCGCTAATACTACCACTTCCGGTTCACGGAATTGCACCAAAAGTTGATCAATTCATCCCACTGATGCATTAAGTAAATATACCAAATTTCATCAAAATCGGTTGAGCCGTTCAGGCTGTACACATTTATACGGACGGACAGACGGACGGACAGACATCATGCTAAAAATACTTTTTTCTGTTTAGAAAATGCATGATTCGTGGAGATATGTAAAAATCTCCACATGTGAAATTTGGTGTGAAAACAATACCTCCCTTACTATCGTCGGTCGGTAAAAATTATGAAAATATTAATTAAAATTTAATTTATAATTATTTATTTAGAAATTATTTATTACCTTTTTTTAAATTATCCATTCTTTTATTTGAATACAAGCATATTTCATGATTCTATTATATTTTCTAATAAAAAATTATTTAAATTTTAAAAACTAAACTAATATTAATACTAATAAGAATATTAGTTTAATTAACTGGATTCTGATTTCCATTTTCGATTGCAACATCTTCGTTAGTGAAATAAAAAAAAATACATATCATCTCTGAATAATAAGATTATATTATAAATCAGTTGAAAACTTGATAGTTGGAAAGACGCTATTAAAAGGACAACTCACTCAATAGAAAGAGCCATTTCCTTTAAGATTCGTCTATAAATTATCGAACTATCTCAAACCCGAATCGTCTTTTCTATAACCGCCATAAAGGAAACGACAAACTAAGTATTTCTTGAAACCAAAGGGTTATTCATTCTATTTAACCCAATTATGCTAATAATTCCGATGGACGAGATCCGTACAAACATCTGATATGACTTTTTATCATCGTAGTGGCGGTCTGGCGCCGCTATCTAATATTACCAAAGTTTATCAAGAAAACGATAGAAGTGCGAGTTGGAAGCCACGATGGCGATGACGTCCCAGTGCAGAGATCAAACAAATCAGTTCGATTTTATAGTGGGCCTGTGGAAAAATACCAAAAGCCAATTTTGGATTGAAAACTACCATTACTATCCAACCATCTCTTTTCACGTAGCTTTATCCAGTTACCGATTTAACTCTTTCAATGTGGAATCTTTTAAAAGTTTCGAAATCGTTTTCTATCATCAGTTAAATATATATGTATATCCTTAATAGATTTTATCAGAATAATTAGATTTTGAAACTGTCATTTCATTTTATTTTTTAAAACCTCAAGATGTTATATTTTACAAGTATGAAATGGAGAAATTATTATTTTAAAGAGAACTTAAAAAATACTTATAAAAATATTTATAATATTTAATTTCTTATCCCTTCTATTGAAAAATCATATAATTGAATTTTTGTTATTATTAATGGCGAATCTCATTTATTACAATTCGACCCATTAACTAATAAACAGAATATCTTTTAGATAATAACTTATATATATAAAACATAAAAGTTATATTATGTTGAAGTATTAAATATATTAATATAATTTTATAAATAATTATCAAATTAATAATGTAGAACTAATTTATTTAAATATATATATATATATATATATATATAAAATAAATATAAATTGAAACCTGTGTATAAATTTTAATTTAAAACTTTTAATATATTTTCCTAATAAATGAATTTATTGACCTCTTCATTAGAAAAATATTATGAAAATATAAATTTTGAAATAATACTTACTGTTTACAAATATTATTTTCGTTGATAAGTAATATTTGATAAAAAAAATTTAACAAAAATTTTTACATATTTCTGCGTCAACCTATATCCTTTTTTTTATTTAATTTAATTTTTTTATTTTGATAAGATAAGTTTGCGGGCAAATATTCTTGGAAAAATGAAATTCTAATGAAAGAGTGAATAGTTACAATACAAATGTTTTAGTCTCTTATAGTAAGTGACAAGGAATGCCTTTTAGTCACCTACACGATATGTTTCACGGTAATTTAGAAACTATTTAATTAATTATCTTTTTGTATATTAATTAATTAAATAAAATAATTTTTTTTTTCAAAGTATATAATAAATAATTAAATTTATAATATTTATTTATTATATATATATATATATATATATATATAAAAATAAAAAAAATCTTAAATGCGTAATTACATTTATGATTTTTAAATTTTTAATTATAAATATATCTTTATTATAAATAACTAATATAAACTTATATTTATATAACTATATAATACTATAAACAAATACTATTATCAAAAATACATTGACGCTTCTTATAACGAAAATCCTCTAACATTTACAAAATTCATTTTTAATGATATTAAAAAAAAAATTATTTAAATATTTTTAATAGAAAATATAAAAATTATCTATATTCTTTGCCCATTGTTCAAGCTAAATCTTTTTCAAAAATACTTTTCAAATTTATTAAATGAGAGTTACAAATAATAATATTTTAATAAAAAAAAATTAAAAAACAAAAATGAATTTAAATGCGAATATTTAACATTTGGATGTTATTATTTTGTTATCTAATATGGGATAATTCTAATAACCTCCTTTCTAAAAAGTAATATTATATTTTTAATTAACTATGTATTTAGATAACTATTTTAGTTTACATATGTAAATTTTAACTTGCTATCACTGAAACCTGTCATTTCTTTAAGTTAAAGTTGTATATCTTAGATTATATGTATATCAAGAAATATATATATATATATATATTTTATTTAAAATTAGAAAAAAATTTAAAATAAATTAATTTTGACGAGTATACTAATTCTCAAAATATGTATTATCGGTATATTTTTTTTTGTATTTAATTTTGTATATCACAGAAACCTAACCTAACCATTGTTATAACCAATTATTTTTTTAAAATATCTTTCAACCTATTTTATTTCTATTTCTTTTTCCTTTTTAATCTTATAAATAAGAATAAAATAATAATATATTCTTATAACCTCAATATAAACAATTTATGTGGTCCCACGTATATTGTAATCCAATTTATATTTTATTTAAATCTATAAATATTTAACATTTGGACTCTTTTTACTATTTATATTCATTTAACCTTATTCATATTTAAAATTACATATTTGGCGCCAAATTTGGTTAAGAACCTTATCTTGACATTTTTACATATGTTAAATATCTCACATAACTTTTATATATATTGTATATATATTTATATCCCATTTGAGAAGTATTATTCTCTTCTTTTTTCTATTATTTAATATTTCTATCAATTATCTATTTTCTTTCCAAATATATATCTAGATATATTTCAAGGTAGGGGGGAGGCGGGCCGGATAGGAATAATTTGTTATTTATTTGGCAATTTTCTATGAAATACTGAGCTATTCCTCCTTTATGAGCTTCCGCAATGCGTCAAGAACAAGATCGTTGCCAAATAGGAAACCTGGAAGCTCTCGCTCTCCTCCTTCCCTTTCTTCTTTCTTCTCTCATTGAGAGTAGCCAAATAGAAAGAAACCACCGGGAATTTGGAGACATTCACAATCTCCACTCGCTCTTTTGTTTGACTCTATATTTATATTATTTATATTATTTTACTCCCTTTGAAAATTAATTTGATTCAATTCAGTACTTAGCCAATTTCAATTCATGACTGCTTCATAAATTATATTTTACCATATAATTTTTTTTTAAATTGAAAATTTAAAAGTACAGTTTCAATTGAACAATTGCATTTTACATTTATCATCTGCGTTCTTGCTTTTGCATAAGTTAAGCGTGATTCTAATTTGATTTGGTGACAAGTGCAACACAAATGAAGAGCATAATTAGAAATTATCATATGAAAATCTTTATTTCTCCTTAATCGAATAGACCTTGACTTCTGAACCCCAAGGAAATTTCCCATATTTTCATGTTTGGATAAAGATTTTTATTCATATTAATAATTATATTATCACATATTTGATAAACGATAAATTTTAATCTGAGATCCCGGCGTTATGTTGACCTCCTTCAAAGTTGATATATATATATTTAAAAAAAATACTCTTTAAAATTAAGAAATAAATACACTTTCTCTGAACTTTCAAAAATTCTATATTTTCCAACTTTAAACAAAACTTATATTTATTTATAAATGTATAATTATATCAAATCTTAATATACAATATATACAGTATACATATATATATTATATCTAATTTTATTATTTATTCATATTTGCTTTGTGTTGTATATCTTTCTTTAGGAATATTTAAATAATAATATTACATATATTTTTTTATAGTAGTATATCATATACACCATTTATGTGATTATGACAATTTTTTTTTTACTTTATTAAAATATTTTTCATTAATAATATTCAATCTCAAATGTAAATATAATTTTCTTCTTTTGTTGAATATACTTACCGTTTACAGCTTAAAAAAATAATAAATAAATATAATATAATATTAAAACAAAACATTAAGTATTTAAGTATTTATTTATATACATAAAATAATATATATATATATTTTTGAATGAAGGCAGTAAAAATATTAATATTTCTTAAGTACATTATTTTTCAGTTTATTCTTAATTAATGATTCTAAAATTAATCCCTATAAAAAATATAATTACGTAGATAAGAAGTGAATTAATATTAAATTCATTCCAACTTTTTATTAATTCCATAACAATTTAAAAATTTTATATATTCTCAAATACCTCGATTTCTTTCTCTTTCTCTCTCTATTAATAAAATAATAATCTTAAAAACAGTTTATGTTATTTATGGTGTGTTATATATGGTAAATAATCGACACGCATTGAAATCTCCAATAAAAAAAAATGCTTTTTTTTTATCTTCCTAACATGTTTATCAATTAAATTATAAAATATTACATTTATATTATTAATATATTATTCTATAAATCAAAGCATTACCATAACTTATATTATCCTTTCTTCTTATCCATTATCTGTAAAATAATAGGTAACATATAAAATATGTATTATATAATATAAGAGAAATTTCCTATTATTTATATGTATTTTTAAATGCAATATATCACTTCTAATTCATTAATGAACATGAATGATTACGCATGACAACCTTGGCAATTATAATATGAAATAAAAAAAAATGACTTCTGTATAATTATATACTCTTTATTATTCGCTTTTTATTATAAGTTTATTCTTTAAAAAAGACATTAAATTAATTTTTAAATAAATGATTATGTGAACAAGATATCGAAAAATTACATTAAAAAGAGATTACATTAAAAGAGATAATTCATTTAAAAATTTTAGGATTAAGAAACCACAGTTCTTTACCAGAGGTCTATTTAAATTCTTATCTTTAATTATATGTGTGGGGTACCTAATAATATTATATATATATATAGTAATAGGCACAAATGAATTTATTATATTGAAATTATATATTACAATATAAAAACTATAATATTTTATTTCATAAATACGTATAAACTAGAATAACTCTTAAAATATGGTATATATTAATTTAAGGAATTTTAAAATTCAACTCAAATCCCATTTTTTTTCATAGTGTCATGATTATATATAATACCATTTTTTACCTTAGGTATATATATAATTTATTTCAATAAATAATTTTGATTGGATTTTTATTATAAATAATTTCTTTTTATCATCAAAATTATTAATGTTATTATTATATTATTATTATATTTTTAATTAAATCAAAATTCTTTATTCTATAATTCAGTGATTCTCAACCACTGTGCTGCGGCACTTTTGTGTGCCGCGAGATTTTCAAAATGTGCCGCCAAATTTTACAAATGTAAAGTTCAAATTAAGAAAAAGTACTTATTTATTTTATATGTATGTAAAAAAAGGTGAAATGTTTTTGCGATCAGGCTCTTAAACATTTTCGACTTTTTTCAATTTTTTCAATATTGTAAATAAGTATAATAAATTTACACTTATCTTTTTCTTTATGTACCGACAAATTTTTAAACTGTTAAAAGTGTGCCGCGGTAAAAAATAAAAGGTTGAGAATCACTGCTATAATTAATTAATAAAAAAAAAAGAATTGGAATTAATAAGCATTGTGTATTTTCTTTTAAGAAAAATGAAAGGGCTGAGAGAGAGAAAATAGATATCAAGTAATTCTGTTCTTTTAAATTTGCCCCCTCCTACTCAATCACCCACCACTCCAGCCCCCCTCCTTGAAAAAAATGATAGATTTTAAATTCGGATCGTTTTCTCATTCGTATGAAAATCATCCCTCGACCTTAATTGATCTAATTGGATTAATTAAGAAATGCACATGTAGCTAAGATCTTCCGATCTAGTGGATGTCTGTTGTAGATTAATTTAAACGGTCACAGCCTAATTAGTGAGCAATTCTGATTCTGATAAACAAGCCAGGAGCGAAAAAAGGAAATTGAACGAATGTTTGCATCAACGAACAGAGCATCAACAAGGGTACGAATATACATTGAACACAAATTGCTAACATCTACTTCAGCGAGGTTCATTGTATTTACTTAAGGCACTACCACCCCTACTTACTCACCCACAGCCAACCAGCCCAACTTTTAAAGTCAATTTCTTATCGTCTATTAATTATACATATACACCCACATAGGATTCACTAATGAGAATCAAGAATATTACTTTACCTATTCGAAAAGAAGTACAACTTTTATTCCGAATCATTTTAATTACTTAAGCAATTAAAATTTTTTATATTATATATATATATATATTATATATATTATTAAAAATATAGATTATTTATAAAAAATTTTTTCTGTTTAATTGATTGGAATTAAAAATTTTAATTTGCACATAACAATATAAAATATTTTTTATTTTATAAATATTATTTATACAATTTTTCAGAATTTTTCAGAATATATATAAAATTCCACACACACAATATAAAGAAAAAATATATTTCTCTTCAATTAATATTTAATATAAATTAATTGGTGTGTAAGTCATTTCTTCTTCTTCAGGACTCCCCCAAAAATGTATCTCTGCCATTGCCTGAAAATTTAACATAAATAATTATCTAAAAAGATAATTTAATTAAAATCATTTAAAAATATATATAATATATATATATATATATATATATATATTAAAATATAATATATTTTACAGTCTAAATATTTATTATTTTCTCTTCTCTTTTCTCTCACTCGAATTTTTAAGTCTAAATAAAACTTTCTTTATTTTATATTTTATATATTCTTAAATTATAATATTTAATTTTTTAAATTTTTTTTTCTTATAATTTAAGATAATTTTACTACCATAAAAAATTTTTTTAATATAAATTATTATTTTTTATATAAAAAAAAATATAAATAATAATAAATCAATAAAAAAACAAAATTTTTAATTTATTTTTCAATTTTAAAATATTTTAATATAAATAAAATAAATTTGACTGCTTGTTTTATGTGTGAATCTGGGAGGTTGTCATGTGAGCCCGTGTTAAAAGATATAAAAATTTGTGGCCCGTAACGCTCGATGTTTTAAAGATAATATCTAAAATAATTAAGCTATTTTATAGACAGATTATATTTTTGTAGGCAACATATACAAGTATGTGTTAGATAAATTAACAGCTCCAATGATTTATTCTTTTTACGAATAAAAAATGATTACATTACATTATTTTTCACATATTTAGATATTTACTCAATTATCGGTTAAATTATCTCTAAATAACTTAATATTATATTTTAGAATTCGATATTTTTAAATGTCACAAAAAAAAAATAATTATATAGGTAATTTAGATAAGTTAATAAGTATTTACATTTTTATTTTCAATTTCTATAAATTTGAATTGAATTCAATTTTCTTTTTTTTTTAATAGAAATTAGGATTTAATATAAAAAGAAATACAATTTAAAACAAAATATAAATTAAAACTAATTAACTAGACGCAAATTTTTGTGATAAATTTATAAAAATGTGGGTTATCGGTAAAAAAAAAAAATTATATTTATACTTTTTATTTTTCAAGGTAGGCTTACTGATAACAAGTAAAACATTTAGATATTTCTTTCGAATTTGATCAATTATTATAATGTCTAGACTTCAAACTAATATTTAGAAAGTTATTTATCTAATATACTATATATTTTTATTATATATATATATACATATATATATAATTATATAAATTATATATAATATTACTTATTTGATAATTTTTTTATACATAATATATAAAAATAAAAATAATATGTATAATCGAACATAAAATTTTAAATCGAGAGTATTATATTTTTTCAAATTATTTTTTATAAGTTTTAGGAAATTAGAAAGAAAAATAAATACATTAATATATATATATATATATATACATATATATGAAATTTTTTCTTGAAATTGATTAATTTCATTTACATACATAAATGAATATATTGTATAATTTGTTAAAAAATGTTCAGTGATTCTAATGATGAGAAAAAAATAATGGTCAAAATGTGGCTTAATGGTAAATTAAAAGAAAACAAATAATTAACATAGTTATTTAATTTATTATTTATTGGTGGTGCCTCTTTTTTTATTTACACAATACAATATCGTACATATTGAAATCATTTAATTCATTGGATTTTATTGGATTTTTATTTAGTGAAATTATAAAAAAATAATTCATATTAATATACTTTTTTTTATTTTACATAATCAAATTTTAATTTAAGTGAAATTATTGTTGAAAAATCGTTTAATTAAAGAAAAAGAAAAGAAAAAAAGCACTATAAATAATGATAAAATAATCAATCTTTTGAATTTGTTATAGGTTTTTTATAAGTATGTAATTGAAATAAAATATATTTTTCTTTCCTAATATAAAATTTTTAATTAAATAAAAACTAAAAGTTATTTAATACTTTTACTAAATGAAAATAGCTTAAAACTAAAAAATTTGAATGACCAATACTAAAAACCAATACTAACATTTTTTAAATTCAATAATTTTAATATATATATATATAAGTATTTATTATATTTAAAAAAATATTAAAAAATTAAGGAAGAAAACCAACCATTCAATATTTTTGAAATGTTATGTCTCTTGTTTTAAGATATTTTAAATATATAATTCTATTCATTTCAAAATTCTCTACGCAATACTTAAAGAAAAATAATAGAGAGAGAGAGATTGTTTTATATTTATTTATTTCAAACAAAATATTATAAATACCTAATTAGTAAAATTTATCTTATTTCCAAAATAAATATGCCATTGGTCATTTTATCATATGATCATTTTAAATATCAAATATTTAATTTTTCAACTAAATATTAGATTTGTTAATCTTTCCAATTTCTTTTGCTTATCACTTCACAGATTCATTTTCTCGCTTTAGTATGGCGTTAAATGCGCCCATTCATAAACATCCATCTGAAAAGAATTTTTTTTTTTAAATGAGTTCTCTTTCTATTAATACTTCAGACTCATTTCGGTTATACGATATTACAATTATTCTTTATCGCATATACACTAACGTCATATATATTACCTTGATAAAATATGAAGTCATAATTCTTTGTTAAAAAAATATAATCCTCTCATAAAATAACACGTTATTCAAATTGGCAATCAATTTTATCAATCTATACTATGCTTATGTAAGAAAATTATTGATATACGGATATATCGTATAAATAAGTCCTATGTAAAAGGTCAAATTTCACTATTTTTCTTCATAACATTATTCTTTTATTATTTATTATAACTAAAAAAGGCACAAAAAATATAATTCATTTACAATTTTTCTTTTTCTTATTTTAATACTATTATTATATAATATTAACTACATTTTGCAATTAATATAATAATATACATTTTAATAATATGTATAATAAATTCTTTAAATTCTATATAATAATAATAATAATAATAATAATAATTTGTATTCTAAATTAATTAGATACTGCTGCTAAACAAACTATAAATTTGAAATTTTCTTCACTCTTTCGATTTTTGAATAAACTTCAATTGATTTAACTTTGCCAAATATGATTTTAACAAATATATATATATATATATACTTATGTAGGTAAAAGATAAATATAAAAATAAGAAAGTTAAAGCGCTTCGTTTTATATGATAATTTTTGAATAATGTATTAATTATCTTATGGTTTATGGGATATATTTAACAGATAACGTCCATAATAGACTCTTGTTTTCATTGAGTTCATAAACAATATCGTTTATTTATTATTATTTTTTTTTTTTTTTGGAAGACAAATTGGAGATTAAGCTCATGTTATTATATCCTGTTATAGTTATAACATAAATTAAAATCTTTAATTTAATTTAAAAGCCTTCTAAACTAAGGTATTGGTATATTTATAAAATGAAGAAACTTCTTTAAGAATATGTTTGTTTCTTTTAGTAACTTTTTAATAAAAATATATTATATTTTGTTTTATTCGTGTATTTATAAAGTTTTTTATATTATATAAAATATTATATTTTATAAAATTTTATATGTTGCTTAGTTTGTATTTGTAGTTAATTTAACTTTACATTATTTTTATTTTTCTCTCTTTGCCATCCTATATTTTAATAAAATTTTCAATAATTATAATAAATAAAAAATTATTTATTTAGGAAGGAAAGGTTCAAGCGGGAAAAAATCATCGGTTTAGAATTGTTTTGACAATGATGATTTTATTAAGTTTTTAATATAATTGATTTTTATAGTTTATTTTGTTTATGTGCAAAATCAAAAATGTTGCTGAGCCTCCAAGAAATTAATTATTATTTAATAATATCCTAATGAAAGTATTAATCAAATGGAGAAGATTGTTTAATTATATTTTTTTTAAATTGGTAAAATAATTTGAAACGTTGTTGTCAATCAGAAATGAACATATCCACTATCTATTGTTCTTCTCTTAAGTTTTTTTTTTTTTACCCTCTCAGCAAATATTTCACTGTGATTTATTTGGATTGGTTTAGAAAACGAATGTTCATATTTTAGGGGATCTTATTTAAAATTAAAAGCGCCCAACTAACGGAACGTGCTCTCTTGGGAGCTGTGCAAAGTGCCGAGAGTTGGGCTGGCCAGGGTTTGATGTAATTGGGGGTGAAATTGGAAGTGAAAGGGTTGTGGGGTGAGGGGCGCGGCGTCGCGGCGCCAGGCGTCGGAGTTGGCACGCGGCCAGCCCGCCCCTGCGACGCCGGCCACGTGGCGCCGCTCAGTCAGCGGCGCGCCCTCCGAGGGTTGAAGGGGTGGGGGGGTGCAAGCAACTATCGGAATCCTAGCTAGTTGGTGATTTAGTGTCCCCCCCTTCCCAAAAGCACCACTACCACCACCATCCATGTGCCTACGTAGCCCCCGCCAAATCTTGTTATTAAATTTTATACGCGCTCCTCCCAATAAACCTTAACCACAAAGCAATCTTCTCTTTTCTTTCACTAACTCTGTTCAGTAATTTGTCTAGCTTATCTCCAGGTCCTTTATCATCTCTTCTAGAGTAAGTTCTTCGACATTTAGAAATACAAAATCCAATCTAAGAAAGAAACGTTTTTATTCGTATAAAAAGTATGTATCTTTAAGAAACTTTATATTTTAATTTCATACACAAATAGAAAACAGTTTTTCTCTAAGACTAAATTTTGTAATCCTCTAAATCTATTAAATCAATACTGAATACTGAATACTAAAACTATTAAATACTAAAATAAAAAAAAGCCTGAATACTAAATTTAATAAAAATAAACTAGTACTCTTATTTATATTCTATGATCCTAAAAAAACATTTTATTAAATAAAAAGTTTAAATTCATTATAATAATTAAAATCATTTATAATAATTTACCTATTTTCAAAAAAAAAAAAAATACTTATATAAATTTTAAAGTTAAATTTCTATAAGATTTTACAATAATCTTTATAAAATAATATATTAACAATTGTATTAATCAATTTTTACTATCACCAGAGATAGTATTGCGATCACGAAAATTTTCGATGGCGAGATTTTGATGTTTTTATATGTTTTGAAGGTCCCCGAGTCATTTTCACTAAGGTTGAGAAAAATGTCTATGTGTGTTTGTGTATGTAGACAAGATTACGAAAAAAGAGCTAGAATAATGAAATTTGGTACACTGACATTATTCAAATTTTGTAGATTTCTATCCACTTTTGAGAAATGTAGCTCTTTCGGAAGTAGACCATTACCTACCACATTTTCATTTTTTTTCCTCTAAACTGACCGTAAAAATAAATATATATGTTTGATATTTTTTCACATGATTAAAAATTGTATAAAACTACTATATATAGAATTTCAGTTTGATTGAATTGCTGAAAGTACCGGAATACATTTTTTAACACGTTTACTGGCAATTCCGCGCCAGCATGTGACATGATGCCATCAACAAAGTGCCAACCAAACACGCACTGGATTAATAAATATTATTTTAATTTATAATTTATAATTAATTAAATTTAATTTAAATATAATATATGTTAATTAATCCAATTCAAATTTGCGAGATAGTCGAGTGGAGACACTCCAGATTTTTCTTTCTTGTGATAAGAATTATTTTCTATTCTTTATTAGATTATAAAGTGGACATTACTTTGGGTTGTTACCAGTCACATACAATGACAAATATAACTGAGAACCAATTTACTTTATATTTAGTAAATAATATTTAAACTCACTAAACATTTTTGACGCCCTTTGTGTATTGCTAAACAGGCCTTAATATATTTAATAATATAAAAACAAAAATATTGACATTAATTCATAAAAAAAGGTTAAGGGATTTTTATAATAAGCTTGAAATTACCTTTCAAGAGATGTTCCAAGAGAAGAATCGGACAACTGTTTAACTATTATAAAAATCAAGTATTTCTATATTTCAATAGATTCATTTTTATTTTCAAATGCATTTTTATAATTTCTTATTAATATGAAATTAAAGTATTTATCCAATAGATATTTATTTTTTCAATAAAATAAATTATTTATTATCTTTTTTGGAATTGATATTGATTTTGTTTAATCTATTTAAATTAGTGATTAATATTCATTAAATGTAAGAATGTCTGGTATCTAATCCTTATAGTTCATCACCCATTTAGGTCTTCATTATTCATGTTTTCCATTTATTTGTTAGGCAATTTTCAACTTCAAATATACACATAAAATTTCTTATCAATTATACAATAACTGAAACATTTATTTGAAACATATTCTTGCATTTAAATTTCCACTATATCGAAAGATGCTCAATTATCTCTTGAAAAATTCGAACTTTTTTTTTTTTTAATTTTTATATTTAAATATTAGGTTCCCTAAAACAATGCAAAAGGGGTGGTTGGCAATGATATTGAGTTCACCAGAAACAAAAATCTGACTCTTTTTCCAGTTATATTTTTTAAACTTGTTTTTTTTTCAATTTTCACTTTGTATAAATTATAATAATTAAAAAACACATATATTCATTATATGAAAAAATATTTTTTTATGGCTCAAAATAGGGACACTTGGAGAAGTGGAGTTGCTGCGGCCAAGAACTTTCGAGTTCCGTAGAGCCACAGAGATAGATTGATATTTTTTATACCATTTGATGTGTTTTCTGATTCATTCGTTAGTTTTATATTATTCTTGTCAATAAGTCGCATATTTATATATATTTTAAATAGGCCCTTATGGATTGTAGTTATTATATGTATTGCTCTCTTATCGGCCCATTTTATGGTTAATATTGATCCAAAATAGGAGGCAGCTAGCCGAGAGTGTAGCATAACAATTTTCTACACAGAAGTCGGCGTTCGATTCCAACTAAGAACAAATTTTTCTAATAAAATTCAATTTAACATCAACTGTCTCCGGCTCCATGAACTGATTCAGTATTAAATTCATTTTTTAAAGTGGGTTAATAAATTTAAATAAATTTATATTTTAAAAAATATTTTTTATTATAATAAAAATTATAAGATAAGGGAGTCATTTTATCCTTATACATTTCATGGTATGTTTCTGTCATTATTAAGTTATCAAAATTAACCATTTTTATTGATATGAAACTCTCTCTCTTTGTTTTAGTTAAATATGTTATCAAATTCAATTACTATTGTAAATTTAATACTGGTATTTATTTTTATCATTAATAAATTCTACCCAGAATGATATATTCCTTACTGTGATTTCAGAAGGGGACGTAGTAAAAGAATAACTACACTACTCTTTTAGAAGGTTATTCATTATTTTTCTCCGTCTTTAAAAATACACCACAATAATTTCTTCACTGTAAGCTCAAATAACCAATATTTTAACATTTTTTTTTTTTTTTTTTTTGAATATTCAACGGCAATTTATTAGTGAATATTCGCCAGCATTATATATTATTCATGTTAACTTTCCAGTCAGACAAAGAAGGCTTTGTGCTTGGATTGAACCACATTGGAACATCCGAGATGGCACATAAAAGGTTTACCTTCTCGACTACTTAAAGAACTCATTCACCTCTTTCTATTTTTATAATTTTAATATTTAATGAAAACATTGAGACTTTAACCCTCATTAATTGAATTTATTTTTAAATTGATGGAATTAATTTAAAAAAAAAAAAAATTATTTTTATATTTTTTGAATAATAAGTACTACTCCCTGAATTATCAATTTATAATTTTTGAAAATTTTGCTAATTCTTTGTTAATGTAATGGAAACAGTTCAGGATGGTTGGGTTTGGCCTCTCTTCAAATCAATCATCCTTCGCCTTCTATCATATTTTATGTGATCACCTCTCGTTAACCAAAAATATATTTTGTTTGCTAATTTTTACCGAGCTACGATAGGAAGGGATTGTTTTCACACCAAATTTCCCATGTGGAGATTTTTATATATTTTCACGAATCTTGCATTTTGTTAACCGAAAAAAGTATTTTTAGCATTATATCTGTCCGTCTGTCCGTCCGTCCGCCTGTCCGTTATGCGTCCGTATAGACGTGTACAGCTTGAACGGCTCAACAGATTTTGATAAAATTTGGTATATATATTTAATGGATCAGTAGCATGAATTCATCAACTTTTCGTGTATATATCCGGAAACCGGAAGTGGTAGTTCACAAATTATTAATTTTATATTCATTGTCGGAAATTTTTGATTACTAACTGTTGAAATAAAAAATACATATAATGTTGTTTTTAATTAATTTTTAAATCGTCGGTCGGTTCTGTGCTTGGCCACAGTTCTTTTTACTGTATATATTTACAGATCAATACCTTTCATGAAATTCTTCGCCATTCTTCTAATCTAATTTCGAATTCATATTCTTACAACATCCAACACAGGGTTGGGAAATTTTTGATTATTATTGAAAGACTGATGAAACCCCATAATCAAGTTTTAACAAAAAAGTCATTTAACCTTTGATTTTCGCTGTCTGCATTATTATTATTATTATTATTTTTTATATTTGTCCCTTCGCCTTAGAGTATCAGCTTAATCTCTTGTACGGGGTGGATCGGAGTGCAATGACATTAATATTGGTTCATCTTGGACTGGTAACACGAGCATGAGGTATCCGCCTGCGCCCGCCAAGAGAAAGTAAGGACGATGCGTGGGCGTCGCAACCCTGAGGCGTCACCTCGTTGCCATGACGACGCCGGCGCTCCTCGATGCGTGTTTTTCCACTTGTTGTACGCTTTAGGCGTTAGACGTTAGGCTTTAGACGTTGAATACATTAATTAGAGCAGAGCTCTTTTGAAGACGAGACGATTGCTACTTAACCTTGTTTCTATTATTTATTATCGCCACCCCCACCAAGAAAACCTCCAATTTCAACCATTAAAAACAACAACATTCCATTGATTAGCATCTTTTTCATAAATTCCTTCTAAATTATTATTTATATATATATATATATAATATTATACACTCCCTCTTTAATTAATTTAATAATTTTAGAGACGAAAAATTAACTTTATTAACCTCTTTAAATTTCTTTGATAGAATCTTTCTTTGTAATAATAAATGTAAAGGAATCATTATTAATGAATTAATCTCAAAATAAATAAATCTCAAAATTTATGATTAATATTAATTAATTTTTATTTATTTTCAATTTCTTATTTTAAATTATTTCATTTATTTAATTTAATTCTAACTAAATTTTAAATTGTTAATATTTATATGGGATTTTATCAAATCTATAGTATATAATAACAAGAATGAATTTCTTTTAACCTTCATTTTTTCCGAGCTACGATAGCATGGGAGGTATTGTTATATTTTATCATCAGTTTTTTGAATAAACGATAATATAATGGTAATTCACTCAAAATTACTTCTGATATATATACCCCATTTTTTTTTTTTTTATTTTTATATTTGTTTTCCTCGGTTTTTGATTTAACTCATTTTATATAACGTTTATAATATTTTAAATGTTAATTAATTTGTATAATCAGTGCTAGATTAAGGAATTTTCGGGCCCTAGGCAAGGACAGAATTCCGGCCCCCCCCCCCCCACCCATAAAATAACAATAACAAACAAATCTATTATTTATTTTATTTTTTATTTTAAAAAAATTATTATTGAAAAGAACTTTTTTGAAATTATATAGCAGGGATGGGCACACTTGGTGATACTTGGAGCCAGAAAATCGTTTTTTTTTTAGAACTATATTGAAAAAATTTAAAAAAGTCGAAAATATTTAAAAGTCTGATCGCAAAAGTGAAAAAATTGACGATTTTTTGAACCGATCTGAAATTACGGGCCCTAGGCCTAAATCCACCCCTGTGTATAATAGTAGGTATATGTTATTTTATAACTCAAGATTTTAAATACTATTGTAATATACTTATACGTTTTGCATTCTGATCAGAAAGATCTTCTTTAACACATATATATATACATTTATAAACCAGATCAACCGTCTACAAAATATAAAGGAATAGCTCTTCTTTAATTTCCCAGAAAAAGGGGCGCTTTCGCCCTCTAATTCAATCCAAAAATTTAATTCTATCCCATTTTTGCTTTCATTAATGAAAATGCTTCATAATTATCCGTTTGCTCCTAACTTAGTTTGTTGTAAGCTTTATTTAAAGCCGGCTCAATTTTTTTTTTTTCATTTATTTAATAAATAATATGTCAACTTTTCTTTTTTTTCTTATTCCAGCGATATTTTCATTTTTTTTATATATATATTATAATAAAGAGTAAATTAAAAAAATTCCATTAAAAAATTTATTGAATAACTTTTTTATTTCTTTCTATTTATTCTATAACAAAAAAAAAATCTGAAAAATTAAAAAATACTATTTATATCAAATTATTAGAATATTATGACACATATTTTTATTATTAATATTTAAACACAAATACAATACATTTATAATAACGGGTCACAAATCTTTTTACTAATCTATAAATCATCGATATAAGAATTTTAAATTTATTCTTTTGTGTTTACTTTATATTATTTATATTAAATTGCATATTAGATATATTTTATAAGAAAAATGTTATTATATATATTTAATGTATATTTTAATAAAATTTTTCTATATTTAAAACTGAATTTCATTATAAAAATATTTTTCTTTGGAATTGAAATTTGAGAATTTCACAAATTTCTCAATCTCTAATTAGGCTTGAGCAATTCCAAGTGGTAACATGCTAAGGCCTTTATATATATATTCCTATATATCTCTAAATGAGAGGCTGTTCTTTTCTTGTAACAATATACTATTGTATCTGTTCCATTATAATTAGGCACCCCCGGGGTTTTTAGTGCCTTGCCTTCCTCTTTCCACGCTCTTCTCTCTCTTTAAAAATCCCCTTCTGATTCTATTCCTTCACCCTCTGAATAAACAACTTCGCTATCTTTACTACCTGAATAATCCATATATTAATTAATTAATAATTATTTTTATTCATCATTGGAAAAATTAAACAAAACTGATTTACAGTATAATAGACATTATTTTTCAATAACTAGGAAAGTCTTTTATTATTTAAAACATCCCTTAATATCTAAATTAATATAAATAGAAAACTTTCTTTTGTAACTTACTAAAAAAAAATCTCTTTGTTTTTTTTTTTTTATAATTATTCAATTTATATTTGACCAAAATTTCCCTTATAAAAGTTATTATTACATTATTAAATGAAATATCCACAAATATTCTGTAATTAGTGAAATTAAAAAAGGAAAAAAATAATATTATTTTGAAAAAAAAAATTGATTGTTTATCTGTCTAACTTTATTATATTTAAGACAATGTCTAAATCAGTGATTCTCAACCAATGTGCCGCGAGATTATCAAAATGTGCCGCCAAATTCTAATTTTTTTCAATATGGTCCTAAATAAAAGGTAAACCGTTTTTGAGACCACTTCTTTTTCAATATGATAAACTTTAACACTTATCTTTTTCTTTGTATGCCGCAAAAATTTTTAAACCGTTAAAAGTGTGCCGCGGTAAAAAAAAAAAGTTTGAGAATCACTGGTCTAAATCAATATTTAGATAATATTTATTTAATTAGATATTTTTATTTAAAGAAAAGTTAAATGTTTAAATTCTAATAATGTTTGTTTATTTGTTTCAGGTGAGTTGACGTTTTCTTCATTATTTGAATTACCTACCTACCGAAGAAACCAAAGTAAGATTAAAAAAAATTATATAATTTAATGATATTTTTTCAATAAATAGAAAACAATTCAACTATTATTTTTCTATTAGCTTACTCAAATCATTCCATTAATTTATTACATCTCTTCGAAATTCATTGAAGACATTTGTTTATTTGATCGTATCACAAATAAAAAGAATCGCTATTTGACTAGCTTTATTTTATTTATTTATTCATGGACATCGCGTTCTTCTCGGACAGCAATTTTAATCGAATCCAATAGAGCACCAAGTGTCGTCTAATGAGTGTTATTTATCATCTAACCTAATCCAATCAATACCAGTCACTTGATTTTTGCTCGAATAATAAGAACAATATTGAAAGTGACAAATGAAATGGGTAAAAAACATAAATAAATAAATAAATAATATAAATAAATAACACAAAAATGAATAAAGAAAAAAAAAAGAAGGAAAGGAAGGGGGAGAAATCTATTTACTGATTAATATGATTTATATTTATGAACGACTAACGATATTCAATTTTCTAACCGAATTCATTAGGCGTCGATTGAATTATTATAGAAAAAATTAATTATATAGGTATTTGATTTAATCAAATCCCTATAGTTAAGGAATTCTTTGAAAAAAATAAAAAAAACGTAGACGGCTTTCGCGTTGGGATAATCAACTCTGCATTTTTATGAATGGACCGAATATAAAAAAAAGGCCGTCTCCATGAAGGTTAATTGCCTTGTATTCAGTGTAGCCATCGACAGACAAGCCCCGGGCTCTCTGCAATCTGGATTGTTTGACTGCTTGGCTGCGTACTTTTTGAGAAAAAGGTGTTTGTCATCCCAGAAATGAGCCAGATCATTCATCCATCCCGTAGACGATCTGCATCGACACACACCATCGAAGACTAATTTAACCAGTTTTTTTTTAACCACAAGTCAACTCACTAAAAAAAAAAAAATTAAAAATAAAACAAAACATTATTTATTAGAATAGATCAATTTTAAAAAAAATGTAATTTTTTCTGAATTTTTTTTTTTTTAATTTTTATTTAATTTAATATTTTCTTTTAAATTTATTTATTTATTTATTTTTTAGTACTACTATTTACTATTTAAAATTAATAATTAAAAAAAAAAAACAATTGGAAAAAGACATATAATGTGGAGACTATATAAAGATAAATATATATGGAAATTTGGAAAAGATAGGAATTGAAAAATAAGAGCTGAGGATAGAGATGTTTAGAGGAATATGATTGCTGTACCGACGAAAAAAAACAATATTTATTAGAATAGATCAATTTAAAAAAATGTAATTTTTTTCTCATTTTTTTTTATTTAATTTAATATTTTCTCTTAAATTAACAAATTTAAAATTTATTTATTTTTTAGTACTATTTCCAAAAATGTACTATTTAAAATTAATAATTAAAAAAAAACACCAAACAATTGGGAAAAGACATGTATGGAGACTATATAAAGATAAAGATCTATGGAAATTTGGGAAAGATAGGAATTGAAAAATGATAACTGTGGATAGACATGTTTGGAGGAATATGGTTGCTGTGCCCACGCAAACAAAACAAAACAATATTTATTAGAATAGATCAATTTTAAAAAAATGTAATTTTTTCCTGATTTTTTCTATTTTAATTTTTATTTAATTAAATATTTTCTCTTAAATTAACAAATTTAAAATTTATTTATTTTTTAGTACTATTTCCAAAAATTTACTATTTAAAATTAATAATTAAAAAAACATAAACCAATTGGAAAAAGATGAGTGGAGACTATATATATAGATATAGATATATGGAAATTTGGAAAAGATAGGAATGGAACAATAATAGCTGTGGATAGAGATGTTTGGAGGAATATGGTTGCTGTACCCACGAAAAAATAAAACAAAATAATATTTATTAGATCAATTTAAAAAAAATGTAATTTTTCTCATTTTTTATTTAATTTAATATTTTCTTTAAAATTAATAAATTTAAAATTTAATTTATTTTTAGTACTATATGTACTATTTAAAATTAATAATTTAAAAAAAAACACAAACCAATTGCGAAAAGACATATGTGGAGACTATATTAAAGGCAGAGATATATAGAATTTTGGAAAAGATAGGAATGGATCAATAATAGGTGTAGATAGAGACGTTTGGAGGAATGTGATTGCTGTATCCAAGAAAAAATAACAAATTAATATTTATTAGAATATATCGATTAAAAATTAAGTTATATTGTTGATATTAGAGGTTAATAAATTTTTTAAAGACTTGTTTTAGTATTATATAAAAATAATTTTAATGTTAAAAACCAAAATATTAAAATATATTGGAAGATCCTAAGAAAATTGTAAATATAATCCTTAAAAAATTTAACATTTAAAATTTTCAATTATTTCGAATAAATATTTAACTATAGCTATTATCCTTCACCCTTTTGGAGTATGGAAGCTCCTAAATGGGAACTGATTGCCGCTTGAAACTGTCTGAATTTATAGTTAGGGCTACTAAATATCGCCAAGAAGCATGTCGGATTATACATATAGTCCGATCCAATCGTTGACAGGGATCTGGTTTGATAGAATAACAAACGGATTGTCTATGTTGCTTCTGCCTTATACCCTTGAGGCATGAATCTTGTATTATACACATACAATCTATTAATGAATGACAAACTGAACTTCCACACACGAACTTAATTCCTTTGTATTCCAATTCGAACAGAGATCCTGTATATAATTTTGGATAATACTTATTAGATAAAATTTAAATAATTTTAAACATTTTAATTTACTTTATATCCTATTAGTCTGTATGTTTGGATAGAATTTTATAGAAAAATTTTAACAAATTTTCAATCAATCGATTGATTTTAAATTCTTATTTCCATTCAAATAAATTCTTAATTTATTTTTTTGTTTAAACCACTAAAAAAAATTGATTAATTTGTTAGAATTCACTGATTACAAATTCAAATTAGATTCAATTTCTTTAACAGATTGATGATTTTGATAATACACAATAGATAGATCAGTGATTCTCAACCTTTTTTTTTTTACCGCGGCACACTTTTAACGGTTTAAAAATTTGGCGGCACACAAAGAAAAGATAAGTGTAATAGTTATTTACTTATTTACCATATTGAAAAATTGAAAAAAAGTCGAAAATGTTTAAGAGCCTGACCGCAAAAACATTATACCTTTTTTTAGAACCATATTGAAAAAATTGAAAAAAAGCGGCACATTTTGAAAATCTCGCGACACAAAAGTGCCACGGCACTTGAGAATCACTGAGAAGGATAAATGGATTATGTTTTTAAAAAAATTTTTTTTTTTTTTTAATTAATTTTATTTACATGATTGTGTTATAAAATTTAAAAATATTTAATATAAATTATTTTTTGTTTCATCTAAACAAATGATGGAAATATATTCTGTTAATTTTACAATTATAAAATAATTACTAATATTATGTATATGGAAATATACAAATAATTATGTTTTTAATTCTATTTTCAATTAACAAGTTAATTTTTTTTTAATTAATATATTATTCTATTATAATAATGATTCATATAAGAGGCTGTATTCTGGAATTCTCTTTAAAAAATTTAGTTTGAAAAATAGATTAAAGTAAAATCATCAGGGCGACTTAATGATGAGGATTTAATTATTCAAGTGTATTTGTCAATTAATAAAATATAAAAAGAATTAGTACAAAAATTGAAGATCATAAATAAAAACATCTAGGAATGCTAGGAAGCATTACTATCAACGAACTTTTATTCATATTTATCACAAAATTGCATAAATAATTCCAATTTATATGATCATAATATATTGTGAGAATTAGATAAATAATGTAGAGAACAAAAAAATATTTATTATTTAAATGAAATAAAATTATTTAATTTACAGAATGAAAATGTAATTTTAATCAAAATAAGATACAAAGTTTTAAAATGTTTTCAAGATTTATAATTACAATATATAAATATAAAAATTTTAATATTTATTAAATGTATAAATGATACGATCGAAGATGCGCTAAAAACATCGCTTATTTATAATTATGCGCTGAAAATATGGGAAATTTTCAACTTTGACCGCCGATTTGACCATGTTCCCAACCGAATTTTAAAAAACCAAGAGCACCTTACTATTACTCGAATCCAAAATCAAAATTTAAAAAATCGAGAATTTTTGGCGACAGACACACAGCCATATAGATTTTATAAACGAACTATAAGTTCGTTGAATATATTACAATGATTGGTAATAGTAATTTATATCTATTATTGGTTTATATATACTCCGTAATACTTTCACCTAATCATTCTGTGAAATATAATATTTAACTTGAAATTAAAATAAAAAAAAAATTTATTTTTATTATTATCCAAGTTTACGGACATTTTCTCAGCATTTCCTCTATTAGACTTAATTATTTAATATTTAATTGTCATTAGTACTTGAATGTTTTTATATATTTAAATACAAATGATAATTATAGAAATATTCAGAAAAGTATATACCTTTATATGGATAATTCCTTATTAGTTGTAAAGTATAGAAATAAACTCTTTAAATTGACATAAATATAATTTACTTTAATGGTTATTATTTATCTGTTATACATTTTCTAATATTTTATTTAATCGATTATGTTTATTTATTTAAATCTTTTATAAAATTATTATTATTTTTATTATTATGAATATAATCTTATATCCTAGGTAAATATTTCTTATATTATATTTTATATATTTTGCATTTTCTCCTATTTTTCTGGTCTGGTACATTTTTTTGCACGTCGGAGATTTTATTGACAAAGAGGTTGTTAACCCTCTACACCCAAGGGATAAATAATAAATAGAAATACAAGGACTCGTGAAATTAAATATTTTGATGTAAGATTTCAATTACAAATATTTTTAAAAAATAAATAGCATCAATTTTTCGTTTTGTATCTATTTTTGTTACTAATACTTTTATTTTATTTTTTTTTATTCTATTTATTTATTTTTTTGTTTTATTTTTATTTTATTTTTCATATAAATCCTTCCCTCCCTCCATGCGGTTTTTTGCAATTCTAATTATATATATATATAATAATATATATATTAAACACCATTTAAATTATACTCATTTCATATTTATATATCGAATATATCGAATCTATTGCTTTTCTCGTGTTTGATTTTATATTTTATTCAATTTTATTTCATTTAATTTTAAATAAAATACATTATAATATTGTTTTCTTGTGTAATAGGTATATAGGATATTACAAAAGTTTCAATTAAAAATAAAAATATTTAATTTATAAATATGATACAAATAATCTTAAAGTTCATCAGTCTAACATAATAGCAAAATTTTAGAATGTCTTTACTGATGATAATCAATAATAACACAAGTTTTTATATATAGTTTGATTTTTTGAAATATAAAATTTAGTATTGTTTTGATACTTTGATATAAAATAAGAATAGAGTCTCTCAAATATTGAGTTCATTTAAAAATATATTTATAGTGTTTAACTTATGTGTTTCCAAAAGGTTGGTATTGTTTAGATCAGTGTTTCCCTTTTTTTTGCCATGCCCCATCTAAGCGTTCCTAAAATTTTTCGCCCCCCTAACATATACATAATTTTTAATATTAAAAAATTTAATTGTTCAATTAAGAAACTTAAATAATAGGTTTTAGGAAGAAATCACTAGGAAATTGTTAACAAAACACAGTAAGTAAATTTTCAAAACATATAATGAAATACTGAAATTCAAATTTGAAATAATATAATAAAGATTTTATGTTAGTTACAATTTGGTTAGCTTCAGTCTCAAGTTTCCCTGTTCAGTTATATCCAGATGATTTCTTTTTTACTTTCCTGCATACTTCGTATAATTACTTTCCCGCATATTTCGTAAAAGGAAGTATTGGAATATCGTCAAAAATTTCGACTTCGAGATTTCGATAGATCTTGACGTTTTAGACCTCCCTGAGTCGGAAAATACCATTTTTCGAATTATGTCTGTGTGTGTATATGTATGGATGTATGGATGTATGGATGTATGTAATGTTTGTCTGTGAGCAAATTTACTCAGAAACTAATCAAGCTAGGACTTCGAAATTTGGTACACCGATATTATTCACAGATTGTAGATTTCTATCAAAATTTCGTCAAAATCGGTTAACCGGAAAAGAGTAAAAGGGTTAAACTCGTAGTTTCGAATTGCCCCTCTTTACAATCAAAATGCCCCCTTGAGGGGCGTGCGCCCCACGTTAGGAAACACTGGATTAGATCATAATATTCACTAAACTTTATCAAAACGATTTTTTTAACATCCTACTCTTAGAAAAAAACTTGACAAGAGTTTTTCAAGTTTTTGAAGTGAAAACTTCTTTAGCGGCGTTGAGCACTTTTGCGGGATGGGGAAAAAATATAGATTTCGCGTGAGATTCCAAAACGACACCGACCCGACCGACCGACCGATATACGCATGCGCAATACGCCAGAATGTTAGACACTAAACTTCTGATACATTCTTTACGAAATTTTACATATTTGCCATATTAAATATTATTATTTATATTTACATTAATAATCAGTATTACTAAATTATGTATATATAAAATAAAATATTTTAATATATTATTATGTGTTAAATTATATTAAATTAATTTCTAATATATTTATATAATTTAAAATTAATTTCAGAATATATATATATATATATATATTAAATTATATACTATATATAATATATTATATAATATATATTTTAATAAATTAATTTTTAAATATGTGTGTGTGTGTGTGTGTGTGACCGTAAAAATAAAGATATATGTTTGATAATTTTTCACATGATTAATAATTGTATAAAACTGCTATATATAGAATTTCAGCCTGATAGAATCGCTGAAAGTACCAGAATTAATTTTTTTACACTGGAAATCTCACGCGCCAACACGTGACGTGGTGCCATCAACAAAGAGCCAAACACTCCACTATCCACTCGACTATCTCGCAAATTTGAATTTGATTAAATAATATTTATTAATTTAAATTAAATTAAATTAATTAAATTATAATTTAATAAATATTATTTATAACATCAAAAACATCAAAATCTCAACATCGAAAATTGAATTGCTGAAAGTACCAGAATTAATTTTTTAACACTGGAAATCTCACGCGCCAACACGTGACGTGGTGCCATCAAAAGAGAGCCAAACTTTCGCTGGTTTAATAAATATTATTTATTAATTTTAATTTATAATTGAATTAATTTAATTTAATTTAAATTAATATATGTTATTTAATCCAATTCAAATTTGCGAGATATGCTGAATATGCTTTTAAATAAAAAAAATTTTCAAGAAAGTAATTGGAATTATTAATATTAAGAATCAATAAATAAATTTATTAAATATACATTTAAACATGTAAATTAATCTATATATAAATTTAATAAATATTCAAACAATAATTGAAACAATATAAATAACACGATTCAATATTTTACTTACATTGTGATTTATATTTTTATTTTTATTACAACTATTATTATGGGTATGTTATTTTTGGCAGTTTAAAAAAAATTAAAAATATTAATAAAATTTATCAAAATAATAATTTGAAAAGATTTCCAATTATTTTTATTTATTTATTGTAAATTTTTCAATGTAACCATGGTAACCATAAATAGACTTTTACCAAAATATTACTATTTAAATTAATTTTGGATAAATTAATTTTGGATTTAACTACACTAAAACCTTCCCTGGGACGCCCACAACAATCCCTGAAAGTTTCATCGCAATCGGACGGGTAGTTTTTGAGTATTTGACAGACACACACACACAGACAGACAGACAGACAGACATATATATATATATTCATACACATCGTATTTTTAATATTTTTGTAATAATAATCAGTTTGCTGAAAAAAATAATTATGAATTTTATATATATATATATATATACGTATATAAATTTCATTTTTCTCGTGAAGTGGTGCGCATTCCGTCTGCTTTCAAATTTCTTACGCACAAGTTTTCACTTCTGTCGACCAGTCCCACGACTGCCAATTCGACTTTTTTTTTCTACCTCAGTATATAAAAATGACAATGTTCTCATTAATCTAATTAATATTTAAATTATTATTTATTTATTTTAAAATAGTAAAAGGAATGAAATCAGAGTGATGTATTAGACTTATTAATTGATGATTTTTTTTTATTCTTGTTGTGAACACGTCAATGACCCTTACGAGAATAAATATAAAATTTAATCAAAGGAAAATTAAATGGAACAATTTAACACCTTTACTTTTATCACTTTATCTCTTATCTATTTATAGAAAATAATTTTACTTCGAACTCATTTGAATAGAATATATCAAATAAAATAAAATTCAAACATAAGTTATTTCGTTTCTTTATTTTGTTTTTGTTTTTGTTTTTTAAAAATTTCCTTTTCAAAGTATAATTGAATATATAAATGTTTAAGAAGGGAGAAAAAGAAGTATTAATTACATTAATAATATATTCATTGAGTTTTATTTCGGTGTTGGCTTTTTTTTGCGTAGGCGTTTTTGTCAACAAGAGTCATTTGCAGGGTATCTTTTTCTCAAGTGGCCTATTTCATGGTGACAAGTGGTGAGATGTATTGCACAAGTGTTATTCCCTTTGGAGGGTGAAGCTTGAGAATGAGGGAGGGGAGAGGGTGGTTTGCGGGTGAGGCTCAAGGTAGCTGCAGCAACAAGTGGGGCGAGGGTTGGTTTTACTACGTCTCTGTTGTGTTACCGTTCGCCGGTCTCCTTCCTCTGATCAATTAAATCCTCCACTCCGCCCACCCTTCCACCCCTTAATTATCTTATTTGGTTTTTCCTGCCTTTTTACCTTTTTCTCTACTTAAAAAGAATTACATTTTAATCTTCTCAATTCTCTGTTTTTTTTAACATGGATTTTTCAATCATTCTGCAAAATACTTAACAACACAATCATTTACTTGTTTTTTTTTTTAATATAATCTATTGAAGAAGGGGATTAAAAACCTTTTCTTTTTCAAGCGTAAAATTTAGATTTAAATCCTCATCCACACAAATGGCATCAATTAATTAGTATATAATTAGCTAAAAACGTTATTAGCAAATTGAATTTTCATTGAACATTAATTAAATTATACTTTTAAATACATATTTCTAATTTCATTTTAATTTACTTTATAAATATTTTCAAAAGACAAGAAAAAAATAATAATAAATTTTTGTTGGATGAACGCAGATTATTGCATAACTTGTAGGGGGAGAATGTGAATAAACTTAATCAATTTTTTGTTTTTGCGGCTTAAGACTGTGTGTGTCTAAAACAGAAAATCATGATCTCTATATTTATATACATCACCGCACGTAATTAATCTAATACTAGCGCCATTGCTCATAATATAGTAGTGATTTATGTAAACGGACAGACAGTAAGCTAAATAAATGACGCTAAAAAGTTATTAATTTGTACGAAGTATCATGACATTTCGTCCATTGGTTTACAAGCTACAATCATTTGAGTGACGCTACTTTCGCTTTCATAAGAAAAATGAAAAAAAAGAATATCGCGTCTTGATTAAACATTGTTCTCTAATTGGTTGCTCACCCATCATATTCTCCAGACTTGGCCCCCAGCGACTATTATCTGTTGGCGGCTCCAGGAAAAGAGATTCACATCGAATGAGAAAACCGAAGCGTATTTCGAAGGTATGGACATTTCGTACTACAGAAGGAGCACCGAAATGTTGGAAGATCGATATACCAAGTGTATCGCCCTCGAAGGCAATTTTACCCAAAAATGCTTATATTCATTAAAAATCCCGGGATTTTTCAGCCCATGTAGTATGTATTATGTTAAAATTAAAAATTGAAGAAATTTACATTATTAAACAAACAGTTAAATATCATTTTTTTACCTTTTATTTTGTTTGCAAACCGTTATCAACAACTCCCTCTTTTTTTGTTCGCTCCCCGATTTTTTTTTTTTTTTTTTGTATTATTTTATTGTCCAAATTTAAGATAAAAATATATATATACATATATATACTATTCTACTCTCTAATTTTCTGAATGAAGAGACATTCAAATTGCCGATAACACAAGACTACGTAGAACAAAAGGCCATAAAGGACTCACTCAAAAGAAATACACATGTTTAGTAAATATATCACTGCTACTCATGATATTCAGAACACAAAGTGAAATAAATATATATCTAAAAATATTATATATATATAAAAATCGTAGGAAAAAATATTTCAAAGTAAAAACATTTTTCGTTAACAAGATCCGTAACATTTTTACCATCTTATTTTTAGTAAATAAATTTTATTATTATTATTATTAGTATCTCGACTATTTCTACATTCAATCATCACATTTTTGCATTACTCCCTATTTTAAACGCTACTTCTATTTAATTTCAACTCACTTCTTAAACTTTCATTTTTTTGATTTTTTTACTTAGGTATATTATTTAAACGAACATCTGCAATACTATTTATTTATAACTTAATTGTAGAAAACTAAATGTCAAATTGATTCATTATCTAGAAAATTTATGAGGAACTAACTCACTGATATGGTCAATTTTCGATAATTTTTTTTATCAAATCTGTCTTTATTATCAAAAATCTACTCATTTAAAAAACTAGACTTATTAAAAATAAAATATATTTTAAAAGTTAAATTTTACATAATTTACATGAATTTATCATTGTTCAGAAATAATAATATTTTTTATTTTACTTTTTTATTATCTGGCCAGATATTGTATTGCGATCACGAAAATTTTCGATGTCGAGATTTTGATGTTTTTATTCGTTTTGAAGGTTCCTGAGTCATTTTCACTAAGGTTGAGAAAAATGTCTGTGTGTGTTTGTGTATGTAGACAAGATTACGCAAAATGAGCTAGAATAATGAAATTTGGTACACGGGCATTATTCAAAATTCATAGTTTTCTATCAATTTTGTAACTCAGAAATGTAGTTCATGGGGAAAAGGACCATTACCTACCATGTTTTCATTTTTTTTTCTCTAAGCTGACCGTAAAAATAAAGATGATTGATAGTTTTTCACATGATTAAAAATTGTATAAAACTGCTATATATAGAATTTCAGCTTGATTAATTCGTAGAAAGAACCAGAATTAATTTTTTTTTAAATTTTTTAACACATTGACTGCTTATCACGCGCCAGCATGTGACGTGGTGTCATCAAAAAAGAATCAAACACGCGCTGGTTTAATAAATATTATTTATTAGTTTTAATTTATAATCTGTAATTAATTAAATTTAATTTAAATATAATATATGTTATATAATCCAATTCAAATTGTGAGATAATCGAATGGACACACTCAAGCTTATTTTTTCTATAAAGACTATATCGAGTAAGGAATAAAATACTCTTCAAAAAGAAGAGAAAGGATAAATGAATAAATCAATACACTATTTACTAAAATTGTTACCATTCTTTTATTTCAACTACTTTATTTATTTTTAGATTCATCCCGAATTAATAGTTCAACTCTTTCCCGCTATTTTTTTTTTTCGGCCCGTCTGGCCTGAATGATTGTGAATCTAAATGAAATGCAAATGCAAAACGATAATGAATGCACCAAATGAATTTAATGGAAACCGTCAACGCAAGGCTCACATCTAGATTAAGTGTTTCTTCTACAATCTCCTGAGCCATCTAACCCAAACAGCTCTATATATACACAAAATGAAGATCACTTATCGTTGATATTCTGCTTTATTTATTTCATCCAGTTCAACATCCTGATTCTCTTTAGGCCTGTTTAGGAAGTGATTTTTAATTAACCGTTTTTTTCTTCCTCACATAAAATTCTACATTTACATTAACTCATGTACACATATATACCTATTCTATTGAATATATCTTGATATAAAATAAAAAAATCACTATCAGTCAAATGATAAGAAGATTTATAGGTTACTAATTTATTTACATTTACTATTTAACATATCTTGTGCTATATAGATTACAAAAAAAAATTATTATTAATAACTAATAGTTTAAATAGATAATTTTTTTTTTTTTAATAAATGATGGTTAATTTCAGACAAAAGAATCAAGTTCTACATACATTTATATACTTTTCAGTTTTGAAAGGAAAGTTTATTTCAATTCGGATGAAAAATGGAAGTCTCTCTTCTACTTTTGTCATTTTCTCTGAAGATAGTGAAACTCAATAGACTAACGGGTTTTCAAAGAGACACATTAATGGCTCAGATATGACGAAGTGTTGGTTTAAGTGGGGGGTCTGAAGGGTGCATTACTTTTGTAACGTTTGGATCTTGGGGCTACCTTTTACCTGCATGCTTGAGGGCTCGCATTTCACTTTCTACTGACCCTACACCCCTGTTTCTATTTTGGTCATATGTATCCATCTCTCAGGTGTCCTTCGTGACGGTCATATTGCTTCACCTTTCCAGGGATGACAAATTCGCCTTGCCCAAGCCTCTCTTTCCTTTGCCTTGCCATTTTTTTCTTAACCAATCCAATCATCTCAAACATTTGCAGGTGTTTCCATTCTGCGCCAGTTACTCGTCAAGAAATATTTATTGAATGGATTGGCGCGATAAAGAAAATATTTAGAGGTCATTTCAAGAATTCAATGAATAATTGTTCTTTGTGATTATTCTAATGTTTCAAATATTCAATTCCATTTAAATTCAATTTAATAGACTAGTTAACTTAAATAATCATTAGAATTGTTACATTTCATTTGGTTTATTCATGATTTATTAAAACAATGAAATTTTATCTGAATTCACCTAAAAATGAATATTTGTATGTACTACTACTATATTTTTCAATTTCAACCTAATTATAAACTAAACAAAACGTGTATGTGTGTGTATGTGTGAATTTTGAATTTTTTTACCGACCGACGATAGTAAGGGGGGTATTGTTTTCACACCAAATTTCACATGTGGAGATTTTTACATATCTCCACGAATCATGCATTTTCTTACCAGAAAAAAGTATTTTTAGCATGATGTCTGTCCGTCCGTCCGTCCGTATAGATGTGTATAGCCTGAACGGCTCAACGGATTTTGATGAAATTTGGTATATTTACTTAATGCATCAGTGGGATGAATTGATCAACTTTTGGTGCAAATCCGGAAACCGGAAGTGGTAGTAGTAGCGATCGACGATAGGAAGGGAAGGGTTATTTTCACACCAAATTTCACATGAGGAGATTTTTTTACATATCACCACGAATGTATTGGTTTTATCCTCGGGAAAAATCATCTTCATTATGTTTTTCTTAATTTAAAATTATATGACGTCACCCAGCCCTTCATGACGGCACATTATGATCACGGGCAACGCCGGCTCCTTCAGCTATATATTATAAATAAAATAAAATTACAAATATTTATGTTCTATTCATATCTGTTTTTTATTACATTAATAGATATATTAAAATTATTTGAAATTGTTTCTGTAGCTGGAAATTAATTTATTTCAAACCGTCGGTCGGTTCGGACCTGGCCACAGGTCAACTTATTTTTTTTCAATATGTTAATTCAAAAAAAAAAAAAAAGAAATCTTTTTTTTTTGTTTATTGTTTCAATTGATTCATTAACTATGTCACTAAATGTAGAGTAACATTTAACATATTGTATACTTGAAATGGGATTTTATTGTTGGAATGGAACTAATTTTAAATCACCCAAAACGTGCATTTTTTTTTCTTTTTAAAAAAAATTGCTCTTTTGCAAATGACAGAAATTCCTTTAAAATAGTAACAAAGAATATAGGTTTATTTTTTTTTTACAAAGAATACCCTCTCGTCCTTCCCCCCTTTTACATTTGAATTTTTGTAATATTTGTTTTAATTTTGTTTCTGACTTCATTTATAGATATTAGAGAAATTATTTCAGTTAAATACCAATATTAGTTATGATTTAAGTTCTGAAAGATTAGATATTAATTTAAATTTAAATTTTAATTCTCATAACCTACTTTTAAAAATAATTAATTATAAAATATATTTTAAATTGAAAATTGATTGCCCTCAATGGTAGTAATATTATTCTCTTGTGAACTTGTGTGTTCAATGAATTTCAAAATTATCCCATACTATATTTTTTCAGTATATATAGTTGTCATTTAATTTTCCTTAAAGTTGTGCATTATATGTAGGGTGACCAAACTTCTCGGTTTACTGGGAATGTCCCGATTTTAGGTGCTATGTCCCGGCGTCTCGAAAAATGTCTTTGGGACAGTCTATTGTCCCGGTTTTTAAATATTTAGGTCACACGAACGTTTTCTTACAATCAGTTTGGCTCTTATTTTCGATTTTTCATTCAATATGACTCTAAAAAAAAGGTAAATTTTTTTTACAAATATCGCGGTTTGGTGTTTTCGAAATATCGTCACCCTAATTATATGGCATTTGAAGTTTTGAACAAACCCTATCGGCGGACATTTTCATTGACTACAAAGGAACATTAATTTTAATTTTAAAGCATAATAATGTATTATTTTTATTTTAATTAAAAAAAGAGTATTGATTTTTGAAATTGATTTGGATTTAAATTTTTTTTTTTTTTTGTTCTATTCACCAAATGAATAAACAGAGATTAATCCATCATAGATGATATCTCTCTCTAGTAGTTAGTTATTAGTGAAATAAATAAATAGAGGCCAAATTTATCTTCGTCCTTCATATGACATGGCTTTTTGTCACGGACCTAGCAAGATCTATTTCGGACTGAGTGTTATTTGATAGAAGACATCAGATCGTTCTTATTGCTGGCCCCGGGGTAGCGTCCAAGGGCGCAGCCCTTCTAGTTCCAACGGGCGTAAATGGAAACGTCAATTGGAGGCATCCACTGGGAACTAATAATCAATGCGGACGGCTCTATTTGTCTAGACCATCCCCGATTTTCAATCTCATCTATTCGGCATCACTGGTCAAATATTTTCCAAAAGAAGCTGTTAGAAATTTCAAAGGGTGCTTTCCATTAATTTGTCAGAAAGGATTAAGGAAGCCACATTACCCTTTTCACACTTTCCAAATAATCCAGTAGTTAATGATTAACCAAAAAAAAAAAAAAAAAAAAAAGAAAAATACAAATAAGTTTGAAGTGTACAAATTTTTATTCTTATTGATAATATTAGATAATAAAATGAAATATGAATACAATTGTGAGATTAAAAACTTCAACTACTAGCAAGAAAACATTTGAAAAACTTCTGAGAGTAATTAACCACATATAGAAGTAAAATTTGAAAAAAAAATTGTATAAAATAAATGGTATCATCGTTCCTTGTTCATTTAAAAAACTTCTCTCTCTCCCTCTTAATTTTTTTAATAAATCTTTTTACACCAAATTATATTATATTTTTAATTGTATTTGAAATTCTATAAGAATCTTCAAATTAAATATACTTTCTTTAAAATATTTATATATTTTGATTTTAATAAATAATTTGAAAGTTTTTCTTTCTTCACATTTAATATATAAATTATAAATAAATTTATAATGAAATTAATTAATTTGTAATTGCGTTTTAATTTAAAAATAACCTTTTAGAAATGGAGACACACGGAAGTTATTGGAAAGTGTCAGCGAAGTTAACCATTTCTATATTAAAAGTTGATTACACTTTCATTTTAGACATACCAATTTCATTTCACATATTCTTTATATATTATTGTGGTACTCCAAAAAAAAAAAAAAAAAAATTAAAAAACTACATATAATTAAATATTATATTAAATATTTTTTTTTAATTATTATTTTTAATAGAAAAAATATATTTAAATATATATATATATTATAATTTTTAACAGATAGATATAGATATAGATGCATATCAAACCTTAAGAATTAGCCATTATTTAAAATGTTTCTTTTTTTAACCTAATTTGCATATATGTGCATATATATGAAGTAGAATGAATTTATAATTAAAATTTAAGTTTTCAACGGTAATATACTCTTCGGGGCCAAATGAATCTATTAAATATACTTATGTAGGTATGTAAGAGGAAATTTAATAATATCAAATAGTAATTTTATTATTGTTTTTTTTAATATTTTTGAAAAATTTTACTAACAAATGTGATTGTTGATTCTTTTTAGAAAGGAAATTAAAATATTAGGTCCAATATATATATATATATATATATATATATATAAATCATTCAACTTTCACCAATTAAATTAAAATCAAATGTAAATTATTTATTTAATTATTTAAAAAAATTGATATATATATATATATTAAACATTCTCCCTCATTTTAAATAAAAAAAGTTGACCTGTGGCCAGGTCCGAACCGACCGACGGTTTGAAGTAAATTAATTTCCAGCTACAGAAACAATTTCAAATAATTTTAATATATCTATTAATGTAATAAAAAACATATAGGCATATAACATAAATATTTTTAATTTTATTTTATTTATAATATATGTATATATTTATATGTAAGGCCAGGCTGTGACGTCATGAATGGCTGGATGACGTCATATAATTTTAAATCAAGAAAAAACTAATAAATATGATTTTCCCGAGGATAAAACCAATACAAAGTGCATGATTCGTGGTGATATATAAAAAAATCTCCTTTGGTGTGAAAATAACCCTTTCCTTCCTATCGTCGATCGCTAATACTACCACTTCCGGTTCACGGATTTGCACCAAAAGTTGATCAATTCATCCCACTGATGCATTAAGTAAATATACCAAATTTCATCAAAATCGGTTGAGCCGTTCAGGCTGTACACATCTATACGGACGGACAGACGGACAGACGGACAGACGGACGGACAGACATCATGCTAAAAATACTTTTTTCTGTTTAGAAAATGCATGATTCGTGGAGATATGTAAAAATCTCCACATGTGAAATTTGGTGTGAAAACAATACCTCCCTTACTATCGTCGGTCGGTAAAAAATTATTTTAAAATTGAAATATAGAAATTCTTTTTTCCTTTAAAAAAAAAAATAAAATTTTTAATAATAATTTGGATATATTATTTTTTAGCCTTAATTTTTAAATATAATTTATATATATATTATTAATATTATATTAATAAATCTATTAAAATACTAAAATAAAAATTGATAAAATCAATTTTCTTTAAAAATTTTGTTATTTTGAACCTAACATTTTTCGATTAAATTCACTATGAAACTAATTATATCTTGTCTTATATATAAAATTCTCGCGTCACAAAACTTTGAAATCATACTCCTCCGAAACGGCTGGACCGATTCTTATGAAATTTTTTATGCATTTTCAGTAGGTCTCAGGGCATGTCAGACTTCTTTTGTTAAACCGCTAATTGCTAAGGTGTGTCCAGGGGGTGCTATTTAAATAAAAATAGTTTAGTTACAATGCTAGATCATAGAGGCACTGCTGGCGATAATTTGGCGGTAATTTAAATTCTGAACAATGTGCAGATAAAAATCTTTTTATATATTTATATATTGATATTTACAATATCTCAATTGATCTTATTGGCCTTTTAAACTTTGAAAACATTCACATTACGGCTATAATTTAATACTATTAATTTTTAAGATTATGTGAGTAAATCATTTTAATTAAGAAAATTTGATCTCATAATTGAATTTTCACGTAAGATTTTAATATATATTTTTTAATATTATTTTTATAGTAGTTTAGTGTTATGCTAATCTCTTTATATTTTATTTTTATTTTGTTTACTTTGTTTTTTTTTTAAAATAAATTAATAACATTTAAAGTAGCATAAAAAAAATAATCGAGGCAGGAAAAGTGATCTGGTTTGAAATTAATAGTGATAATGCAAAATAATTAGTATCAGAGCGAATAATATTTGCAAAGAATTTAAATCGACGTTGCAATCGGGAAATTATTATCAAAGGGGATCAAAATTAAAATATATAAAACAATTTCTGTTGTATTATATGGGTGGGAGGCATGGTCTATAACCCTGGGAGATGAGAGTAGATTCAGAGTATTTGAGAATAGGATTCTTCCCAGCATTTATGGGCCAAAGAAAGATGAAGACACCGGGGAATGGCGGAGACTGCATAACAAGGAATTGCATGACCTCTATGCATCTCTAGATATAGGTCATAAAATAGAGAAGGCTGGGATCGGCAGGGCACATGGCTAGAATGGGAGAGGAAAAATATATTAGTGGGGAGTTCGATTGGAAAACGTCCGTGTGGAAGACCAATTGTGAACAGGGTGGACAATGTAGGAAGGAACGTGAGAGAGATGGGACAGGGTAGGAGTTAGATGGTTATAGCTCAGAATAGGGACACTGGGGGGTACAGGGGGCGGAGCCCCCTTCTAGGTGTGGAGAGCGCCGAAGGCGCTCGGAGCAGCTAGTATATATATATAAAATCTTAATCAATTTGTTTTTCAGTTCTAGAATTTAACTATATATATATATATATATAAGAGAATTTATTTAATTTGGCTACAGGGTTTGAATTTTAATTTATTTATATTTTTTTACACATCTCAATAACTTATTTACCTTTCAAATACCATACAATTCCAAATTAATTGAATTTCACTAAATTAAATTTTTAACTTTTAAGGAGTGGATTAAAAAATATATGACCGTAAAATGAAATTATATTCACTCCCGAGTTTTATCACTAAATAAAACGTCCATCTACAAGGACGAGTAGAGGGGATTATTTTGGGTTATACTATCTGACTCTCCTGATTACACTTTTGTCTTTATAGCCTTATTTAAATGATGTGACCTCAACGTGATCTCCCTGATAATAAACATTCATCCCGTTTTGCCTCCCAATTTTAACCTTCCCTCTCCTCACTCACACCTTCTTCACTTCTAACCCTTTCTCCCTTTAGTCCTTGACCAACCGCGTTATACCGATATATAAATATAACTAATTTGTATAATACTCACGCTTGGTTTACAGACCGAACATTTTACATTCGACACACTTTTAGATAAATTATTTAATAATTGTTGTTAATTATTTAACTTATATTTATTAATTAATGCCTGCATTTACAAATCTCATTTATGATTTATAATAATGCATTTTTATATTTTTATATCATAAGATTGCAAATCATACCATAATTTACATATAAAAATAAATCTTTTATGAATTCTTTTTCTATCTCTATCTAATTAATTTATTTTATAATTAATAAATTATTAAATGTTTTAAGTAGATTTTTATTTTTTTTTTATTTTAAAGTAATGTAAAATATTTTATATATGTGCTTAAACATTTTTTGAATTAATTAATTTAAGGACACACAAAATAAATTCTTTGTAATATAATAATAATAATAATAATAATAATAATATTATTATTATTAGTAAAAAAAAGTTATTAATTACAAATATCTCTCTTTTTATATATAAATGAAAAGATAGTCAAAGAAAAAATGCTTTTACTTGTCCCATCCCCTTTACGCTTACAATAAAATAAGTAATATTTAAAAAAGTAATTATTTCATTCTGCTTCTTTAATAATAATAATATTTTTAATACAATACTCTTTGAAGTTTAGAAATCCTAAAAATAAAACTAATAAATTATTATTAATCCTAAAAATAAAAAGAATTATATCAATTAATATTTAAATACATAATTCACTATTTCTCCATCATAAAAATATTTTTAAGAGATTTTATATATATATATTTGTAAATTTAATGATTTAGAAAGTTTTCATCCTTAAAATATATTTTATTTAATATTTTTTTAACTTTTATTTTTAACTTACAACTCTCTTATTTTCTCACTAATTAAAGTTGGACAAAAATATTTCTAAAATGTATATTGTCATTCTAAAAACTTATTAATTCTGATTTGTTCAATTGAAAATCGGTTTCATTTGCTGTTAATTTCTTGGCAGTGGATTTGTGCAGTAAACGAGAGACCTGTTGCTTCCTTTTGGGGGCTTTCATGACCTGGATCCATTTTATTCCCGACTTAAAAAGTTGCTACTTTAATAAATGATAATGGCTATTCATACATCTTCATTCTATTTTTAAAAGAGACAATTTATTTCAAAATATACTACATTATTATTTTTAATATTATTATCTAATGCTATTGAATTCAAGCCCATTTTAACCATTTTTGATGGTTTATGCTTTATTTTTTCTTTTTTAATTTATATTTTCAATGTTCATATGTTTGTTTTTCAATTCCATCATTTAGAACTATACTATTTCAGCTATATTTTAGATTTTTATACGCTTTTTATTAACTACACTTTTGTGTCTGTCTGTAATGTTAATAATTTGTAATTCAATTTTAACCCACTTCTAGTTGAGCGATTTGAAACGTATATTGAAAGCCGATGACACTGCAATAATCAAAAATAAATTATTAGAATTTTTACAAAAATACGGATTTTTAAAATTTGTGAATTTAAAAGATTGATGCTCTAATACAATGTTATATTTACATTTATATCTATATTTACAATTTTTTTATATTTTCTATACATTTTCTATATAATGTGCTTGTGTTGTTCTGTGATTCCTAAAAGACATAGTACACGACAATAGTTGATGGCTGATGGTTTAATAAGCATACATATGTAAAGGATAATATTCAAGGTTTAATTAATTTTTTATATTCTATTTTTGGGGCATTTTGATTAAAAAAAATGTGTAAATTAAAAAGTTTTTTTTATTAATTTATTTATTATTATAATACAATATATTTTAGTTTGATGTTAATGGTAACTGATAAACTAGAAAATAATCTGTATATAATATATCTAATATTTTATTTTTTATTTTATTCTTATATATTTTAGTTTTACATCTTTTTAATTTAAACATTTTTTTTAAAGCCCTCTAACATGATTTAACCCTTTCTATATAAATATATATTATAAACAAATGCAAAAAACATTAAACAAGCATTCAAGGTTAACAACCAGACGTTAAATTTCAGTGAATGCATTAAAAGTGGACTAAAATGAACTGGAGTTGTTCGACTGCGAGACGGTAATAAAACTCGAGCGAGTTCTTGACTCACGAATGCAAAGGTGAAATAATCTCCCACTTGTTTACTTATAGCGATTATGGCCCTTGTCTCAGTGAAAGCAATTAGCAGCCAGTAGTAATTGCCGAATGGTAAATATGAAAGGAAAAAAAATAGCTATATATATATATATAAATATATATCCTTCTTGTCTCTTATGAATATATATTGATCTCATTTAAAATTTGATCTGTTAATTAAAATTGTTCGCATAACTAAACTATCATGAATATATTGACAAAAATTCTTCAGTGACATTTACATTATATAGTTTTTTTCTCTCTCCTTCATTCCAATGGATTACTAATTGAAAGGAATAATTGATAATTTTTACAGGTATATTATACGTTAATTAAACGAATTGACTGTGATGTGAGTAAATAATTCTTTTGTTGATCTCTCGATGAGGCTTATAATCGAGATTTCTAATGGGATGAGATCATCATCCGATTTATTATATACATTAATATAATGGTTAAAAAAAAATTAAAAGATGTAGTTTTTAGTACTCTTACATTTATTTTATTGTAATTATTATTTGCGTATAGACCCTGAGGATTTTGCAGAGGTTTAAAGAGAAATTATTAATTATTGAGAATTCCCCTATGCCCAGTGTGGTAGACAGTCGTGCTAACTACTAAACTACTGAAGACATTTTACTGTAATAAATAAATATATATATATAAATTGATTAAATATGGGGGAGAAAAATAAATTTAAACGATTAAACCACTATAAATTTTATGAATTCATATTTATATAATATATTTTAAATATTTTTTCAAAGTCCATATTAGTAGTAATAATAGAATATTTCTACTGTATTAGAATAATTTTCTCAATTTATGTATTTATAATATGTATTAATATATTTTACAATACAATAGTTATAAATACACATGGCGAGTTATTATTTATTCGAATTGATTAATTTTTTTTTCTTTCGTTTATTAAAATATCATATAATTCAAATATCCGATGTCCAAAACGTATATTCAAATTCCACAACGTTCAATCAAATTTTTTATATAATTTCATATGTTTAATCATTATTTATTTATTTTTTTTTTATAATTTTAATATACAATTATAAACATCTTGAATGGTAAAAAAATTAGCTGGAGTGTCTCCACTCGACTATCTCGCAATTTGAATTGGATTAAATAACATAATATATTATATTTAAATTAAATTTAATTAATTATAAATTATAAATAATAAATAATAAATATTAAACCAGCGCATGTTTGGCTTTTTGTTGATGGCACCACGTCACGTGTTGACGCGTGAGATTTTCAGTATTAAAAAATTAATTCTGGTAATTTCAGCGAATCAATCAAGCTGAAATTCTATATATAGCAGTTTTATATAATTATTAATCATGTGAAAAATTATCAAACATATATCTTTATTTTTACGGTCACTTTAGAGGAAAAAAAATCAAAACGTTGTAGGTAATGACCCTCTTCCGGTTGAGCTACATTTCTCAAAAGTTGATAGAAAACTATGAATTTTGAATAATGTCCATGTACCAAATTTCATCATTCTAGCTCAAACCGTTTTTGCGTAATCTTGCCTACATACATACACACATACACACATACACACATACACACACACATACACACACACAGACATTTTTCTCAACCTTAGTGAAAATGATTCAGGAACCTTCAAAACGTATAAAAACATCAAAATCTCAACATCGAAAATTTTCATGATCGCAATACTATCTCTGGCGAGATAGTAAAAAGTTGTCTCTCTTCGCCCACAATCATGCCAGTATGTTTCACTTGGTGTCATTGCCGTTTGAATCTTGGGTCGTTCAAACCATTGATGCGTAGTTTCTTGCCTCCCTCTTTCACTCTCTTTCTCTCTTTCTCTCACATTCTCTCTCTCTCTCTCTCTCTTCAATCTTAATTGATTTTTCTACTGAACGATGTGTGTATAAAAAGCTCAACTACGTTTTTTTCGAGGCAGGTCGATGTTTCATTTACCTCAGCCATTTGCTATTTGTTGTCATAAATTAGCCCACCGTTTCAGGAATTCGGAAAATGAAGCCAAGCAAGGCGGGCGGCGGCCTGTGCAGCAATGACCTGCGCAACGTGAGAATTCTTCCCCCCGCCGTTCATCATTTCCATCGGTTAATTAACACCACCATTACACTTTTATCAATTTGACATCGAAATAGAATATTTATTTAATAAAAAAAAAAAAAAGAAGAGAATGGGAGGAGGAAAAAAGAAAAAAACAAACACAAACACACATTGAAGTTCATAAATCGAATCGAGCGGTAGGCGTCGAGATAAGACCAGTAGCGTAACCAGATCCGTTTCACTACGGGAGAGAGAGAGGGAGGGGGGGGGAAGTTCAAGAGAGGCAGGGGGCTTTCGGCAATAGCTTTCGCCTTCTTTTCTCTCCGACTCCACAAACAAATTTAATGTCAAACTAAAAAGAAATAGTAAAACCTTCTTCTTCGCTTTGACTGGCAGCAGCTGATAGTATTTTAAGTTCACAATGGGGATTTATTTAAATTTTGTTTTAGTTCAAATAAATATTCCACTTGATATTTTCTTGAAATACATTTCTACTTTTCAATAAATATATTAGGGTTAAATTTTAAACGTTTTTATTTTTCGTTTATGAAAAAAATGTATATTTTACAAAAATAATTATGAATTTCATAAATTTAAACATAAACATTCGATGAAACATTATAATATTTAATTATATATATAAATGAACATTTAATTTAAAAATAATGTCATTAATTTTTCATTATATCTGCTTTAAGCGCATTTTTTTATTCAATTGAGATGAACAACCGAAATACACATAATTTATACAAAAAAATTAAATAAATAAATAAATAAATTGTAACTTCCCGAGTGTCTTAGGGTTAAATTTTAAACGTTTTTTTTTCGTTTATGAAAAAATGAATACTTTACAAAAATAATTATGAATTTCATAAATTTAAACATAAACACTCGATGAAACATTATATTTAATTATATATATAAATGAACATTTAATTTTAAAAAAATGTCATTAATTTATATAAAAAATATTCTTATTTATAGTTTTATATTTTTTACTATTTATATAATAATCCAATAATTACTATAACTATAATTCTGAATTTTAAACGTCTCTACTTGATTTACCTTACCTTACTATTCAGTTAAAATTCTTAAAAATTTTTTTTTTCAACTTTCTATAACAGTGATTCTCAACCTTTTTTTATACCGCGGCACATTTAACGGTTTAAAAATTTGGCGGCACACAAAGACAGATAAGTGTAAAAGTTTACCATATTGAAAAAAAGTGTCCCAAAAATGGTTTACTTTTTTTTTGGACCAAATTGAAAAAATTTATAAAAAAAAAGTCGGAAATGTTTAAGAGCCTCTTTACATTTGTAATAATTTGGTGGCACATTTTGATAATCTCATTTAATTTAATTCATTTTAATACTTTTAATATTATTTAATAATTTTAATAAAATAATAAATTGATTTAAAAAAAAAATCTCGATTTATAAATATATTAGTTAGAAATATTGGTATAAAATTCAAGTTTCTATCATATTTTTATTTACAATTTCTTTTTTTTAATATTTAAGTATCATATTACAAAATATGATTATAGATAAAATCAAAAAAAAAAAAAAATTGTAACAGAAAGAAATATCAGCTTTAATCAGAGATTCCTTTCTCTATTTTCAAGGGTTTTAGACTAATCTGCTCTTGGGGCAGTGAATGAACTGGAGCGCTTGGAATGGCACATTTTATAATCTGGTTTGTCCTTGAGCTTCCTTTCAGGTACTCAGTGCTTGGCTCCAAGCATTCGCCAATCTTTATAATATTTATCTATAATGCATATATAATAGTAGTTATGCATTTAAGGTAAATAATTGATCATTTCAAATTTTGTTAAGATCGATTGTGTCTTCTTATTATTTTTTTTTTAATTTTGCAAATATTACTTTTAAAAATTTAATTTTTTAATTCATTGTCATTTAATGAGTAAAAAAAAATTAAAAAAAAAAACTTTTTAATTAAATTGTTTATAATAGAAGACTATCGAAATAATTATTATAAATTTTTTGAGGGATAGAGATATTTATTGAAAAATGGGACTTAAGAACTTTTGAGCTCAGTAGCTACACTAACTAAGATTGATCGATAAATAATAAATAGAATTATATCTTTTATAGAAATTCTAAAATTTTGAGAAAGATTTGTTCAAATTATTTAAAAAAAAACTTTCATTATTTTTTCAATAATAAATGCCATAGATTAATTAATTTTTATTTAATGCATATAAAAATTGAATACATTAAATTAATCAATTATAATTATTTTAATGTTTTTAATTTTTTTTTTTGATTTTCAAGACTAAATTACTTAAATACAAGCGGGTATAATTAAATTTTTAAAAATAAATAATAGAATATTAAAAAAAAAAATAATCTTATTTTTAATATGCTAAAATAATAAAGAAAATATATTTTTTTTTAATATTGATGACAGGTGTACGATTGTCTTCTTTTTTTTGAAATATATAAATTTATTTGTAATATATAATTATTATTGGGTGGTGGGGTGGGTAGGGAAGAAATGATGTGAAATGTTAAGAAAACTGCTGTTAATAGGTGAGTACAGTGGGATCGTGGGACTGTGATGGATCGCCACCGAGAGAGGATGGCCGCTGCTTTCGGACAACAGGTTTTGCAAGTGGCCGGCCGATGACCGCCAGCACCCCCGGGCGACCCACCTCAGTCCCATAACCTCACGACGTCTTGGCACCTGGGTGTCCGGGCCACTTGGCATTCGCCGAGTTTAACAATTATCACTTGTTAAGTCATCACTGAGATATCTATCTATCCAGTTTTATAATTTTTACCTGGTCCTTGTTAACTCTTCAAAAAAAAAAAAAAAAATAAATAAATAAATACATACATTTCAATTCATTATTATAAATATAAAATAATGATTCTAAAAAATATAGGGTAATTGTTTAGTCTAACCGATGTATGATCGATTTGGATTAAACTTTACCAGTAGATTCCTTTTTTGATTCAAAACAAACTTTCCCTAAGCAGTATGTGGCGGTCGTTTCTAGTTTACGAGATAAAAATTATTAAAGTTTGCATATAAACTAGTTATGAATGAGCAGCCATTTAATAATGTTTTATTTACTAATTCACTAATTTACGGTTTTTATAAGTTCGGTTTGAATATAGGAAATTTATTTAATTAATTATTTTTTTAATTTTCTTATATCCGACCCGAATTTATAAAACAGAAAATTATGGAGCCCTCTGGTAGTCAAATAATAAAGCTAAATAGAATATCAATGGATTTATATCAAACTTTAATAATTTTTATCTCGTAAAATTGAAGTGGCCGCCACATACTTTTTAAGGAAAGTTTGTTTTGAATCAAAAAAAGAATCTACTGGTAAAGTTTTATCAAAATCCATAGTACATCGGTTAAAATAAACAATTACCAAATATAGAGTATATTGATAAGGTTGTCATTAATACTATTGTCAATTTAGAATATTATATACAAATAAATTTCCAAAAGAATAAATTCTTCGATGATAGAGTTGAAATTTCATTAAAATTATCTTAACCCCTGGATCAATGACAACAACAATGAGATTAATTTTTTTTTTTTACATATAATTAGTGAGTTGATTTTTAACACCATAACTCCTCCCTCTATTCTAAAATCTATCAACGCTCATATTTAATCTCTTCATTCATCAGGAATCCATCTAAACTTTTTAAGAACTTTAATACCATCCAAAATTTTCAAAAACAAACTAAGATTTATTAAAGATGATAGATTTATTGAAAAAGGTAAATTTTTTATTCTTTACCGGAAGCAGATAATCATCTCAATAAGTCTTTTCTTACTCAGTCAAGTACATTTTACAGAAAGAAATCATCTTTTGTTAAAATATAAATTTAAAAAAAAAATGTGGGTGACGATTGAAAGAATGTGTGAAAATAGCCAGGTGGGAGATTAAATGAAACAGGATATCTTCCTCCCGATTTGGCAAGGAATTGATTCATTCATAACTTGTTTATATATATATCGTATCTAAAACTAAAAATTCTAAAATATTTATTAATATTACCTAGTCAACTTAGAAGACTTCTATTTGAAGCATATATAACAATGGAAACTTACTACCTTCTTCAGTAAATTCAAGGTCCAATATTTTAAATAGAATTATATTCCATGTGTGATTTTCTATCAAGGTTTTATTAAATAAAATAAGATAATTTAAAATTGATTGTTTAATCATTTATATGAATAAATATTTACATTGAATTATTTGTACTTACACAGTTAACGGCATTTATTCAATATTTACAAATAAATAAATAAATTATATTTTTATAAATAGAAAACTTTTCCTGTTTAATATATATGTATTTATCGTAGCATTTGAATTATACATATAATATCAATAAGATAAAAATAGAGATCTATGTTCAGTGAGAATTTTTTTTTTGTCAGATTATCAAAGTTTATTTTGTGTGTGTGTTTTTATTAATTAAAAATCTTTCCATGATTTTAATAAAATTAAAATTAAATACAGAAAAAATACTCACTAAATCGAGAGCTGTTTTATCAATTTTAAAATTTGATAAACTGATTAGAAATAAATATTTATGTTTGAGATTAATATGCAAATATTAATATATTTTTTTTTTCATGTGATGTTAAATTTTCTACATTTTATTTAATTCTTAATTATTTAAAATGTTTATTATTTATTTATATGTTTTTGAGGTTGGAATTTCAATAAATATCTATAAATAAAATTAAATATAATAAACAATAAGTTGACCTGTGGCCAGGTCCGAACCGACCGACGGTTTGAAATAAATTAATTTCCAGCTACAGAAACAATTTCAAATAATTTTCATATATCTATTAATGTAATAAAAAACAGATACATAAATAATAAATATAAACATTTTTAATTTTATTTTATTTATAATATATATGCAAGACCAGGCTGTGACGTCATGAATGGCTGGATGACGTCATATAATTTTAAATCAAGAAAAAACTAATAAATATGATTTTTCTCGAGGATAAAACCAATACAAAGTGCATGATTCGTGGTGATATATAAAAAAATCTCCTTTGGTGTGAAAATAACCCTTTCCTTCCTATCGTCGATCGCTAATACTACCACTTCCGGTTTCCGGAATTGCACCAAAAGTTGATCAATTCATCCCACTGATGCATTAAGTAAATATACCAAATTTCATCAAAATCGGTTGAGCCGTTCAGGCTGTACACATCTATACGGACGGACAGACGGACGGACAGACATCATGCTAAAAATACTTTTTTCTGTTTAGAAAATGCATGATTCGTGGAGATATGTAAAAATCTCCACATGTGAAATTTGGTGTGAAAACAATACCTCCCTTACTATCGTCGGTCGGTAAAAATCAATTAATAATTTAATTTATGACAAAGTCAACTTTTGAACTATCAAGAGTAAATACCAGTTTTAAAATTATAATATATAATTTATTTTTTTAATTAATTTAATGATATGGCTAATGATAATATTAGTAATAATAATAATAGTAATAATTCCAACTACGTAAAAAAACTTAAGACACGTGTATGAATAAATTATCAGATTAATTCATAATTTGTAATTAGTTACTACATAATAAATAATCTTTGTAATATATAAATATATATATATATATTTGTTTATAAATATAATTTGTTTCTTATATAGTAAGTTTAATATATATATATATATATATATTGGTTTTCTATATATATATACAGTTTTTTCATATACTTATATTTTTTTTATTATCTTTTTAAAAATAACATTAATATAAGTTTGTTATTAAGCCAATATTGAACTTTTCTTTAATAAATAGTTAATATTATATTTCTTATCAAAATATATTACAATTTACTATATAGACAGAAAATTAAGGGGAAACTATCTGGATTATTCACTCCCGTGGAAATTATAATGTTAAGCAAAGTGAGCCACTTAAATGGAGCTGGTATCAAAGAATTCTCTTAAAATTGCTATATGGAACGTTAGAAGTCAATTATAATAAGAGAAGTTTGCAGATGTCCTACAAGAAATGATTAGATTAAAAATCAATATTATATATATTTGATTTTTTTAATGTATATTTGAAAAGATATCAGATTTTTTTTCAATTGAGAAGTTTTTCTTAGTATTATTAATTCATTAAGAATATTATTCATATTTTGTTTTGAAAATTTTTTATTTAAATTAGTATAATAAATTATTTAATTATATTTTTATTTCTTTGGATTATTAAATTTTTTCTGTAGAATTTTTTTTAAATAAATATTAGCAAAGTGTATAATAAAAAAATTATCGACCATAATAATTTTTACTAATTAAAAAAAAATAAATAAATACAATTTTTATCTAATATAAATGAAAATATTGTAAAATTTATTATTTTTTTTTGCGTATCTATGCTTAATTAATTTTGAATATTGTTCTTAAGCACTTTTAACTAAAATAAATATAGAAGTGTTTTTACAATAAAATTATTTTAAAAAATAGCATTTTTACATATTTTCTTTTGCCCAGAGCTTAAATAGAATTACTTCACCTTTCTTTAAATAATTGTTTAATTTTTTGATAAAAAAAAATTAATAAAATATTTTAATTTAATTATTTTATTTTATTTTCAAGAAGTTTACTTATATCTGAATATATATATCTGTGAGTATATATATAAATATAATATCTCTACGAGAGCTTGAACGAAAATCTTAAACAAGTCATATTTTAAAATATAGAAACAAAATAACAACAAATTACAAAAGAGAAAACATAGCCAATTTCATGGCAATATTTTTATAATGAGTTAAAAATTTACTTTATGAAATAAAATACTATCATTTACTAAAGAATAATTATGTTTAAAATAATACAAGTTTATTATATTAATACAAGTTATATTATAATCATAAAAACGATAAAATGATTGTTCATCAAAATTTAAGTTAAACGTGAGAAAAACAATTATGTTAACGAGAGAAAGAGAGAGAGAGAGAGAGAGGGGGGACAGACTCCTGATCTTATGATGATAAGTTAATAAATTTTTGTTCTGAGATGTTTCCTAAAAAAGAAAGAACATTTTAAGTGACTCTAATGTAGAGAAAAAAATTGAATTCCGTATGAAAAGTCATTTAAAATTATTACTAATCCATATTTATTATTGTTATTATTATTAATTTTTTTTTTTACTGAAAACCAAAAAAAAAAAAAAAAAAAAGACACCTGTCATGGTTTGTGACAGTCAAATTTTCTCAAGTACCGTTTATAATTAAATTATATATTTGTTTATTTTCTTTTTTTATTCTTTGTTTGTGGGTGTTTTATATAATAATATGAAAATAAAATAAATAAAAAATTAAAAACTGAATGATAGGTTCTTGACATTTGATTGTTCATTTTTTTTTTGTATAGATGTCCTCAATGGTCTCAATTTTAGCCTATTGTTTTATTATATTCCCAAAATCATATGCAACTAATAATAATAAAAAAAAACTCAATATTGTCAATTGTTCTACAAAATATTTATTAATTTTAATTAATACAACCCATCATTTTTATTCCTATTCTCTTTTTGATTATTGCCATAATCAGAATATTGCATAATATATAATAATATTATATTATATAAAATCATCCCCTATTGATTGAATACTATCATTCATTCTATTTTATTAACTATTATTATATTAATAAATTGACAATTTTTTTTTTTAAATTAAAATTGCTAATATATTATAATAATAATCAATTTTATTTATTTTTTATTATCACCCCATGCATTACACGCCATTGGACCAAAAATCCATTTTTACATTAATTTCACTAAAAAATACAATTAATTACAAAAATTTTCAAATTTTACTCAAATACAATTATAAAATATTTTTTTATATGTTTATATCAAATAATATCATATAATACAATAAAATATAAATGAGACAATGCATTTTTTTTATTTATAATTAACAAATATATATTTTAATAAATTTTATTTATATATAAATTACAAATTCATTGAAAATATAATTTATATATAAATAAATATAATAGAAAGGCAATTATATATATTAACAATAATAAATAAAATTGTTATATATATATATATATTTATTCATAAAAAAAACATTTATTTACTGTATTTTGTATAAATAAAAAAAAATAAATAAATAATTATTAAACACTATAGATTTATTCAAAATATAAATAAAATGAACCTAATTCCAATTTACCTTTACATATCTTTTTTAATGATTATTTATAATCAAATTAATTTTTAACAACATAATAATAGAATTGATATCATGAAAATTTTAAGTTTACAAAAATCTTCAAATGAGTGATTAAAGATATATTATAATATGTATATATTACACATATAAGATTGTAAGATTTTTTTTTGCCAATCCTATCAAGAATAAAAAAAAATATAAATTACTTAACATTTGTTTAAAATTTGATAATTTATATTATTATTAAAAATCACATGAATATTAATATTTATTTGTTGTTTTTTTTTTAATTTTATGGTTAGTGAATATTTCATTCATAATGAATCATATGAATAATTATAATTATATAAGAAAGATTTAATATATATATACAACGGAATTTCAAGATCATGGTAATTTATTAAATGTTTTATTTTCAAGATCAAATTTCAATTAATCTTTGTTTACTTTTTACTTTAGAATAATATTTATATCTCTATCTCTTTTGAATGGTATTACTTTTTAATTTTATGATAAGAATTAAATTATCGTTTTTTATCCGCTAAAATTCATTATGAATTTGATAAGACCTTTTTTTTTAAGTTAAAATGACCTAAAATTTCATTGACTTTTCTACACCAGGAAAATATATTATAGATATTATAATAATATAATTTCAATCAATATTCTTCCATTCTATATATTATTATATATTTTAAAAATCAAGTCAAGAAAAATAAATTTTCCAAAAAAACAGAAAAAAAAAATTCTATTAAATGAATAAAATCGACAATTCCACTTTTATTTCACTTTATTAATCGTACCCATAAACAAAAGAATAAATTTATATTATTTTTGCTTAATCCTGAAGTCATACTACTTGGTTATGTTATTTATTCAGTTAACTAAGTATTTCTTTCTAAATCAGATAAATCTTGTTCAGAATATTTCAATGCCTCTGAATAAACAGAATTCAATATTATAATATACCTACCAGACAAATCAGCGTAAATTTATATATGAATAAATTAGAAAAAAAAAAATCAATTTTATAAAATATTATGTATCTTTATTTTATTATTTTATTATTATATTATTAGTACATACATATATATATATATATACGAGATCCATTTAAAAAGTAAATCAACAAAAAACTTAGGTCTTGCCTCATCCTGCCTACAATCCCGACCTCGCTCCATCTGATTTTTACCTGTTTGGACCACTCAAGGCGCCCTATTTGCTAACAATAAGGAAGTTAAGGAATCGGTGTTAAACTAGCTTTGGGTTAAATCGAAAGAATTCCTCGACAAGGGAATTAGGAAGCTGCAAGAAAGATGGGTCAAGTGCATAACTGAGGGGGATGATTATGTTGAAAAATAGCCTAAACTTTGTAAGAATCAAATAAACCGTGTTTGAGCTATAGCCATTTGTCTCTTTACTTATTAAATGATCCTTGTGTGTGTGTATAAATATAAATAGAATATTTGTAAAAATTTAAACTTTATTATTATTTTTTTTTAATTATTTCAGTTAAAATTACATTATAGGTATACCTAAATTATTTTTGATATTAAATTAATAGTATCAAAATAAATGAAAAATGTAAAGGGCTTTATATTATTTATAATAATTTATAATCTGTACTTAGGTGTTGATGTTAATTGAAATTAACCATTTAAGTATAATTTGTTGTTGTTTTTTTCTGTTTGTCTATTTTATATTACGATGTCGGCGGGTTAAGTAAATTGCAGGCCCGTTTATCAAATTCGCCAAGGAATGTTATGGTAATGAAATGAGTAAGATAAATACTCTAACCGTACTTTTTCCACTGATTCATATAAAAACAACGGACACACACGCACTTTGCACGAAAAAAAAAACTACAACCATTGGCGACCAATTTTGATTAATTGAGTAACGAAGGAGGCAAATCGCCGTTGCTTGGGGGGGCCTTCACTGAATTTCCATCCATGTTTTTTTTTATTTTCATGCGACGTAATAAATGCGCGCGTTTAAAGTTTAATTTAATAATGCATTTTGAACCTGGCGACAGGCATCGGGGCAGCCCACGCCTATTCTTAGCAACCACGTCAACTTCCAAGCTGAACATCAACTTCACTCATACGTCCAGAAGGAACATGCAATGCAAACCAATGCACTAGCAGCCTTGGCCCCTCCCCCTCCCCCTCGGCGGTTGACCTCCCACATTATGTAAACGTCACCGTCAACCATCGACTCCATCTTCGCGCTTTGCTCTTCTTTATATTTTATTATTATTTATTATTTTTTTTTAAATAATAAATAAACAAACTAGGTGACCGCTATTAAAAGACGGTAATCGACTTTTTGGAGTACTTCGACCTCACTTTTAACTGAAATTGAAATTTTCCAATGAATTTAATTTGTTCAGTTCAATGTCAATCATCTCCACACAAGTTTTTAGTATAACTGGACTTAAAACCCAGCACATTTTCCAAAACTTGAAATTAACTTGAATTAAAATTTGATTTTTTTTTTAATTTAATTGAATCTTTTTATGTTATTAAATATATATATATATATTAAAAAAATGAGATATAATTTAAGTTTTCTATATAATTTTATTATTTTTTTTTAATTTTCAAAATTTCTGATATAATATTTATTGTTATTATAATAAGAAAATGTTTTATTTGGAATTTTATTATTTTGCATCAATATTAACTTTAATTTTTGTTTATCAAAAAAAAAATCTGGAATGTCTCCACTCTACTATCTCACAAATTTAAATTGGATTAATTAACACATATATTATATATTTAAATTAAATTTAATTATAAATTAAAATTAATAAATAATATTTATTAAACCAGCGCGTGTTTGGCTCTTTAATGATGGCACCAAGTCACGCCCTTGCGCGAGATAGTAATGAGAGATTCAAAATAAAACTAATATTTAAATCAGCTATTCTCAAAGGGGTCCATGTGGGGTCTATGGAACTTCATGGGGGTCTATGATCACCAAAATAAATTAAAAGGGGAGATTTAAGAATAAAACTTAGTAATTTTAGTAAAAGAAATCGCACAAAAACGTCAAGTACATCCATCACAGTAGTATTAAAATTTTGTAAAATATTAATGTTTTTTTTTATTATGTTTTAAATTTAATCATTAAAAATATAGATATAATTATTGATATTTCAGTTTCTTTCTTCTATACAATTTCCCCTCATTTTCCTATTACTATGTGTTTTAAAATGAGTCGTCTGTGGTAGCTTTTGCACACACACAATTAGATGTGTATATATATATATATTCCTTAGGTAGGGGGTCTATGAAATAAATAAAATTCCTACAGGGGGTCTATGGAAGAAAAAGTTTGAGATCCCCTGATTTAAATGATCATTCTAGTGATATTTAATTTATGTTGATTATCATTGAATGGAGTTTTTATAAAATATTTTTTTAAATTTTAGTTCGAACAATTTGGTGAGGAAGATATTGCTAGGATTAAAAAATACCTGTTCTGCATAATAATTGAATTTAATTATTAAATATATATAATTTATGTTAAATTGTTCTATGTAGAATTATATATGTAAAAGTAAGCAATCGCAAGGTCGGCCATAACTGGCTATGATTACATATCTTTCATGCCTGTATATTTCTATGTTTAATGTACCAAATTAACATATATATTTAAATAACGATTACTATTATTAATTTTTGTACTTGGTGAGGTTTGATCCTACGTCATCTCTCAATTCCAATAGCTTAGCTCTTCTACAACAATATAAATCCAAGTTTAAAATTATAATATTATCATACGAAGATTAGTTTATCTTTATATATTATAAAAAAAAACAATTTCTTATAAAATTTATATCATTAATTTATCAGAACTAGATATCAAGCGAACTTAATATCCGAATACCATCACCCGAAAACAAGGCATGCAATTTGCAAAAGAGCAATTAATTTATGTTTTTATTATAATGAGTGGATTAGATCGAAAAGATAAATAAATTTGGAAAAAATCGCGAACATTTGGCAAGTGTTGGATACGATTGGTCGAGCGATGAAGACGAGAACGCAGCCATCCGCAGGCGAGACATGTCATGCGACGCGGGAGGCGTTTCCTCGTCATAATTATGTCAAGAGATTAACATTTAATTAACTTTAATTAAATTAAAATTATACTTTGTTCTTCGTGTACATAGATACATTGCCTAGTCTAGATCATTAATACATACAAAAAATAAATAAATAAAAATAATTTAATTTGATAACTCATTTGAATCAATGAGTTAATAGAAGTTGTGAAAAAAAATTAAATTTATTATAAATATATAATTCCTATTCTTTAGAATATTTGAAAATTTTCTTTGATTTTTTGAACAAATTCTTTTTTTTTTAAAAAAACAAACAAACTTTTGATTTAATTTTACAAGTAATATACATGAATTTAATAAATATTTCATTCATTTATAACAAGAATATTTTGATTTTTACTATCTCGCCAGAGATAGTATTGCGATCACGAAAATTTTCGATGTTGAGATTTTGATGTTTTTATACGTTTTGAAGGTTCCTGAATCATTTTCACTAAGGTTGAGAAAAATGTCTGTGTGTGTGTGTGTATGTGTGTGTGTATGTGTGTGTGTGTGTGTATGTATGTAGGCAAGATTACGCAAAAACGGTTTGAGCTAGAATGATGAAATTTGGTACATGGACATTATTCAAAATTCATAGTTTTCTATCAACTTTTGAGAAATGTAGGTCAACCGGAAGAGGGTCATTACCTACAACGTTTTGATTTTTTTTCCTCTAAAGTGACCGTAAAAATAAAAATATATGTTTGATAATTTTTCACATGATTAATAATTGTATAAAACTGCTATATATAGAATTTCAGCTTGATTGAATTGCTGAAAGTACCAGAATTAATTTTTTAACACTGCAAATCTCACGCGCCACCACGTGCCATGGTGCCATCAACAAAAAGCCAAACATGCGCTGGTTTAATATTTATTATTTATAATTTATAATTAATTAAATTTAATTTAAAAATAATATATTATGTTATTTAATCCAATTCAAATTGCGAGATAGTCGAGTGGAGACACTCCAGCTAATTTTTATAAATGATACCCATTTATAATATTGTAATTGGAAATTATAAAATTTGAAATATATATAAAAGTTACACAGATACATTGTCTAGTCTAGATCAGGGGTCGGAAACCTTTTTCAATAGTCGGGCACATTTCTCAAACAATATAACAGGGTTGGGCACACTTGGTGATACTTAAAGCCATATTGAAAAATCGCAAATGTTTAAGAGCCTGATTGCAAAAACATTTTACCTTTTTTTTAGAACCATATTGTAAAAATTGAAAAAAAAAAGTCGAAAATGTTTAAGGACCTGATCGCAAAAACATTTTACCTTTTAGTAATAATTTAATACTTAGTAATTTGAATGCGGGCACTTGAAAATGGCTTCGAGGCAACCTGATGCCGACCCCTGGTCTAGATCATTAATACATACAAAAAAAAAATAAATAAAAAGAATTTAATTTGATAACTCGTTTGAATCAATGAGTTGAAAGAAATTGTGAAAAATTTAAAATTTATTATATATATATTTATAATTTCTATTGTTTAGAATATTTGAAAATTTTCTTTGAATTTTTGAACAAATTCTTTTTTTTTTTAAAAAAAAAACTTTTGTTTTAATTATACAAGTAATATACATGAATTTAATGAATATTTAATATATATATATATATATATATATTTACAAAAATCTTTTAATTTTTTTATAAATGATATCCATTTATAATATTTCAATTTGAAATTATACAATTTGAAATATATATAAACGTTTTCAAAATAAAAATTTATTTTCTTATAATCGTTAATAATTTTAACTTAATTTCTCATCATATAAAGTTAATTGCATTAATTCTTTTCCTAAGCTTTTAAAATATAATATCATTGGACACTAATTAATTTATTAATCCTAATGAAATTATTTATTAATATTAACTCCGGAGAATTCAAATAAATAATTTTTTAATGTTGGTGAACAAACATAAATGTTCATGAGAATTCCTTAAATGGATTATTTTTATCATAAATGAATTAACAAAATACAGACATCAGATAATATTTATTTCAATTAATTTTATATTCGAATATGAAATGGTTGTTTATTTATGATTTTTATATAATATATATATATATATATATATTATATTATATTATATTTTTTCCCCTCTTGAATTCAATCCAAGTGGAGGTAGCAATCACCTTGGAGGATTGTTTGGTGTCTATTAGAGTAGCCGACGGGCTTCGGCGAGTCCCAGTCCCCCTTCAGGACACCCAACATCGACAACCTTGGCGATCCATTGACCTTGCACTCGTTGACGACGTCGTCGCCTCCGAGCTCACCTCTACCTACTTTTTCATCAATATCTTCTTCTTCTTGCAAGTCTCTTACAGACACCGACCACACTCCTTCCTTTCCCGTGTTTATAAACAGTTCATTGGAATTTTAATTTCATGTCTCTCCCCCTCCCTCTTCTTTCATCCCCAACCCACCTTCCCCCCCCTCCCCACTTAATTGACTCTCCATAGGGCAATCTCAATTAATATGTGGATAATATAATTTCTCATCTTTTAATGAGTATTTTATTTCAGTTAATAAAATAATTTCACGATGGACTAAAATGGCACGTTCATATTTTTTTTCAGCATTATTATTATTATTATATGCTCGTATTTTATTTTTATTTCCCCATACTTGGAAATATTTTGAATTGTATTTAATTTTTTTATTATTTTTTTTTTTTTTTAATTAGATCAAAATAAAAATATTAAACATTTAATAATTGATATAGATTCTCAATACTACGGTTTATGTATGAATTAAAAGGCTCATTAATTTCTCGTTTCACTTTCTACAATATCAAAAAAAAAAATAATTAATTGAAACAAGTATTTTTTTTTTCTTTTTTGAGATTTAGGGTTAAAACTTAACTTTTAATGTAGTTTCTTTTAATTTTTTTTTTTATAAAGAATTAAATTATGAAGCGATTCTTTTATTTTGTAGAATCAAACAATTAAATTAAAAAATAATTAAATAATAAAATATGTAAGATTAATTTGATAATAAATTTTACGCGGATAAAATTTATGTAAAAAAAAATATTTTTCTAAAGGGGTATTATGAAAATTATATTTATTATATTCATAAATATATATATATATCTTATATTTTACTACACTATACAAAATTTCTGAAAAATATAAAAATTTTATTTAATTTAACTTTTTTTTATTTCTTTAGCAAAGCAAATATACATTAAAATTAAAATAATTAATTTAAAAAAAAGAAATATAATAAAATAACATAGCAATAAATACTTTCATAAGTTTTTAAAGAATTCATAGGTTTAATAATATCCAAAAAAAAAAAATAATTACAAATAAATTATTTTTAGGTATATTTTCTTAATTAAATGGAAATAATATTGAACTTTTGATGAGCTATTTTGTTGATTGATTAGGACATTTTCAAGATAAGAATATACGTCAAAGCAAAATACATATCAAGTAGTATAACATTCTTATCTAAATCCGACTGAATATTATTTAAGTATATAAGCATATATACATATATAACTAAAAAGAAATGTTACCCATTTAAATTATTTTTTTTTTTTTTTGAATCTTAATCCTCATCAGGAAACAAAATGATTTGAAAAATGTTAAATGTTTAATAAATATTCAGGAGAATCAAAAAAATCAAAATATATTATTCCGTGAATAAATTTATTTAAATACAAGACAAATAATAAAGTTTCAGAAAAAAAATTGATTTTATTTATTTATTATTCTTTAGATTGTGTGATTATTTTTCAGATGCAAGGTCTCATTCACTTCTAGAGATCAAGTACCATGTTTGAGATTGAATATTGACCTTGTAATATGTGATAACGATACAAAAATATTAGAGTTGTATACAGATCTGTAGAGAAAACTAAATATAAATAAAAAAAATGATGTCTTGTTTATTTTGTACATTTTCTATTCATAGTGTTTTGGTAAAATTTCAAATGTTAATAAAATATTATTTACTTATTAATTTATTATTAATATTTAGTTTAGTACAAAATTAATATAATAGTTTATTTTTCCAAATAATTTTAGGAGTTAAATATTGGGTAAAAATTATTTAAAATTTATAAAAAAATTTTTTTTATATTTACATATTACATATTTATATATGACATTTAAAAATAAATATCTAAGAGGCTAGAAAATTTCATGATTGGAAAGGACAGGGTGATTAAAAACTGTTCTTCTTAACTATCTCGCCAGAGATATAATTACAATCGCGAAATTTTGATGTTTTTATACGTTTCGAAGGTCCCTGAGACATTTTCACTAACTGAGAAAAATGTCTGTGTGCGTATCTAGACAAGATTATGCAAAAACGATATGAGCTAGAATAATAAAATTTGGTACACGGGCATTATTCAAAATTCGTAGTTTTCATCCGGAAGAGTACCATTATCTACCACGTTTTGATTTTTTTTTCCTCTAAAGTGACTGTAAAAATAAAGATATATGTTTTATAATTTTTCACATGATTAAAAATTGTATAAAACTGCTATATATAGAATTTCAGTTTGATTGAATCGCTGAAAGTACCAGAATTAACTTTTTAACACTGCAAATCTCACGCGCCAACACGTGACGTGGTTTCATCAACAAAGAGCCAAACATGCGCTAGTTTAATAAATATTCTTTATTAATTTGAATTTATAATTTATAATTAATTAAATTTAATTTATATATAATATATTATGTTATTTAATCCAATTCAAATTGCGAGATAGTCGAGTGGAGACACTCCAGATTTTTTTTTATATTGCTGTATTTCATTCTTATTATATTATTTAAATTAAATATATAATATAATGAATATATAAATATATATATATATTTAATAAATTTTGAAATTTTTATATGCGATATATTATTTTAGTGATTCAATTGAATTAAATCTCATTATGATTGTATGCAATGAGATTTGAATTTAGAAATAAAATGGGAAGGATATATTATTATAAAAAAAATATTCCAATGGCGTTAGTAATAATTATTTATAGACATTATGTTTGTTCCAACACACGTAGTGAAAATTGCAAGTAGTATGCTTAGCAGGATCGATAGAAGGTTAGCGCCTTAATCCGCCGTACTTTAGTATTTTGATCAAACGATTGAATTTTCAAAGATTCTATATTTTCGATTGTATTTTTCTTCCTCTTTTTATTGGGGCTTGTTTAATATCTTGTGCTTTTTACTATAACAAACTCTAATGTCTAATATCTTTCTTTACTCATTCATATAATATATAAAAAAAAATCATCAATGGTTATTTATGGTTAGATTAAAATTGGATGTGTTGGTGGGTGATAATTTTTTTTCTGAAAATAAATATTGAAAGGGCGCTTGGCAAAGGTCCTCTCTGCAGAATTTCCGTCGCAGTTTGCATCCAAGGTGCCCCGGGTTGATGTCCCACGTCGACTCGGAGCCGCCCAGTTGCTTTTGGCCAGAGCCCAATCGAGGCCAATGAATTCACTCGAAAGAAACTATCATCTTTCACGAATTTCCCTAATTAATTATATACCATTTGTTTATCGATTTCATTTCCCTTCAATTTCCTATATTTTGACGCCCTTTGATTTCACTCGCACGACTCCAATTGGGGTAAAATTACAATCGCCCTGATGATTTCTATAATGGCAGTCAGATGGGATGTTAATTACATACATTATATATACAACTTTTAATAAGAGTTCAATGACATAAAAATTTCAAAATTGCTTTCAGGTGTTTTTAATAGTTCAGTTCATTCAAAATATAACAAACAAAACATGATCATTTTATTTATAATATTATGGATTCATTTGTTTTTAAAAATTCTTACATTCATATTTACAATTTTATGAATTTTTATTATTAAATCAAATAAATAAATAATTAAATAAATTTATAGTTGTACATTCTGAAGTTTCTGATTCAATTAGTATATAGTACTAATATTTTAAATAAAAATAAGTTGACCTGTGGCCAGGTCCGAACCGACCGACGGTTTGAAGTAAATTAATTTCCAGCTACAGAAACAATTTCAAATAATTTTAATATATCTATTAATGTAATAAAAAATAGATATGGATACATAAATAATAAATATAAACATTTTTAATTTTATTTTATTTATAATATATATGCAAGACCAGGCTGTGACGTCATGAATGGCTGGATGACGTCATATAATTTTAAATTAAGAAAAAACTAATAAAGATGATTTTTCTCGAGGATAAAACCAATACAAAGTGCATGATTCGTGGTGATAAATAAAAAAATCTCCTCATGTGAAATTTGGTGTGAAAATAACCCTTCCCTTCCTATCGTCGATCGCTAATACTACCACTTCTGGTTTCCGGATTTGCACCAAAAGTTGATCAATTCATCCTACTGATGCATTAAGTAAATATACCAAATTTCATCAAAATCCGTTGAGCCGTTCAGGCTGTACACATCTATACGGACGGACGGACGGACAGACATCATGCTAAAAATAGATTTTTCTGATAACCAAATGTATGATTCGTGGAGATATGTAAAAATCTCCACATGTGAAATTTGGTGTGAAAACAATACCTCCCTTACTATCGTCGGTCGGTAATAATAAAAAAGAATGATTAAATTAATCAATTAAATTAATTCAGTAAATTATATACTTAATAATTTAATAAATCACTAAACATTTTAATTTCATGTCTTTTACCATATTTTACAATTTTAGTTAATTTAAGACACATAAAATAAACAATTAATTTCATAAAAATAAAGAAAAAGCCAAAAAGTCAATAAGTTATCAGAAATTTTTGAAAACACTAACAATCATTTTAAATTCACAACTTTAACTAATTCAAATAAAACTGTGTAGATGTTATATTTCCATTATTATTCCCATTCTAAATCAAATTAATATTAATTCGCGCTCAATTCATTTAAAAGAGATTTGATAAATTCAACAGTTGTTTTTTTGTCTTTTTTTTTTTGTATCTACATTTTTATTTATTATTTGGTTTGTAGATTTTTGTCTTTATTACCCTTTAACTGATTTTATTTTGAATAAGGATTAATCACAATTTTCTAAGAAAAAATTCATATCTTCTAAGATATGTTATTATTATTTTTTTGTAATATAATTATTTAATAATGTATGAGATATATTTTAAAATTCATGAATTGATTGAAATTGACAAAATGACAACTGCATTATCTCAAAGTATTATTATTTTAATAATTCATAATATTTAAATTAATTTTATTTTCAATATTTTTTTTTTATTTATTTTCTTGAAAATACTATCTCTAAATATGTTCTACTTTGAAATCAATGTAAAGGTTTTTATGAAAATCAACCAAAACGCATGAAAGATAATAAAACAAATATTTCATTTATTTTAAACCTTTTCAAATATCTCTTTTACTCCCTTTCTTTTTTGTGAATATATTTATTTATTTTTTTTTTTTAAATTTATATAATCCTATGCATTACGCTCGTATAATGGAAAAAAATCCCGTCCCATCTTTTATCATTGTATGTTATTACATTTTTAATAAGATCCCAATTTTTCTTTTAAGATATATATAATATATAAAAAAAACTTCACTGATATTTTTCATTAAACTTAATAGGTCACATTAAGGAATGTTAATTCATTTGATTTTTGACTAAAAAACAAAACAAAAATTAGATCAAATTTAAATTACATAATTTTTATATTGTAATCAAGTATTTTTGAAATTATTTTCGAAATTAATTTAAATGAATTAAATGAATCATAAATTCTATTATATCAAATATTAAATATTTTATTATAATCAAAAAATTCAACTTTTATATTTTAGGCCCCCTTAAACAATTCCTAGCAGTCTTTAATGCTTTCACGTTTCAAAATATAATTTTTAATTATCAATTGAAAGGAATATACCTTAAAAATTATTTTATGGAATAAATTCAAATATTCAATAAATAAATAAATAATTACAAATATATATAGTATTTAATCATAATTGAACCTCCCACTAATTAGTTATTTAAAATTTCGGAAAACTCTACGGGCGAAGGGGGCAAACATAGATATGTGACACGGGACTGTGAATTTGAATATTTATTTGCTTTCTTGTTTTTATGCCTTTCATTCTGAGCTTTTGTATTGTCGACGACCTCAAATTTGGTTATATAATTTAGATATCTCTACAGCTCTATTTTACGTTGGTCTATCGCGAAGGAAGGAGGACTTATCGATTATGTTTTTGGAATTATACAATCATCATTAAAGGTTTGATGATTTATCCTTTTGTATAATTATTGCTGCCCAGGTTTTTGAATTTATATTATTAATTTGTTGCTTTACTTCTAAATTCTAATTTGAAATATTTTATTTGAGGTCCATTGGTTAAGATTTTCTTTAATACATATTGAACGACCTCAAATTTCGTTATTAATTAATTAGTTTAGTATTTAAGATTACTGTTATATTGTTGAAACTATTTTTTGCTTATTTGTATAATATTTTATATATTTCTTTGCGTTAACAATATAGATATAGTAAATTATAAAGTCGTTGGTCCCGAGGCAGTCATTGGCCCCTTATCACTAAAACACAAATAATAAGAGATTTTTATTTTAAAAATTGCGCTATTAACTATGGTTATGTAATCGTTTGTTGTATGGTTGTGTAATCTCTATAGAATACCTAGGTCAATAACTATTACAGGGGGGCAATAACTGTATTTTTTAGGATCTTTTTGTTTAAAAGTGCTTATTGAAAATGTCATGAGAAAATGATTTTTTTTTATTCATCATAATGCTCATAGTATCTATGTTCTCCAAACCTAATTTGACACAGATTGTTCCGCAATTTGTCCAGATATGCATTAAAGTCTGCTTAAGGGGGCCAACGACTGTATGCTTTACCCTAAAATATAAAAGTTGAATTTTTTGATTATAATAGAATATTTAATATTTGATATAATAGAATTTATGATTCATTTAATTCATTTAAATTAATTTCGAAAATAATTTCAAAAATACTTGATTACAATATAAAAATTATGTAATTTAAATTTGATCTAATTTTTGTTATACCATTAAACGGTGTATAGATCAAAATTCTTCTTCCACTTTTTTTTTTTTATTAATTCATATTACTTATATTTGAATCTATCCAAAAACAACTAGAGTGTACAATTAATAAATTACTAGTTGAATTGGTTTGATTTTCTGCGTATTTCAATTATCTAACCCATTTTTTAAAGAATGGCTGCTATGGTTCGCAGCCGATATGCTTTTCCTTCTTCGTGATCGGCCTTGGAAGCTACCAACGACCTCAACCTTTCGCTAAGGGTCGTTTCCCGTGACTTACATCCAATGCAATTATCAAAACAAACATTACACACACCAATATATGATTCTGCTTAGAAAAAGGCGAATGATCGAAAAAATACAAAGTACAATAATTTTAAATATATCATTATCGCATGTCATCACAAATATCAATTAATAAATTATTACCATACAATTAGTATAAAGTTAGAGAAATTATTATTTAGAAACACTCTTAATTTTTAGAATAATTTAATTTCTATTAGACAGCAACAAATCACTGTTTATTCAATTATCGAATTTATTCAATATAGGTATAATAATATATTTACCCATACGTCTAAAATATAAATATTATAATATAAATAATTATAGTATTTTTAGACTAATAATAATCTTGTTTTAAATTTAATTTCAAAATAATAATTATTTATTTGATTACTTCTCTATTCAGTTGTTTAATAAATAATTATTATTATTTTTATATCAATTTAAAATTATTTGAAAATAAAATAAAATATGGTTCTATTATTATTAGTAGTAGCAGTAATAGTAGTAGTAGTAGTATTGAAACAGACTAATAGAAAAAATATATCTATAAATAAAAACTTAAATTAAATTGAATCGTTTTTAAATATTAACTTAAAATAAGAATATAAAAATTTAAGTAAAAAAATTGATCATTAGTTCAAAATTATACTGAAACTTAAGACATTTTGCATTTCTATTTATGAATAAGTAAATATATGAATTCCTATAAATTCTAAAACTCTTTTACTAGTTTTATATAAATAAAAATATTTAAATTAATTTTTTTTAACATCCTCGAGATTTTCATTATATATTTTTACAAAGGGTAGCTTATAAAAGAACTTCAAGTAAATAACAATAAAAAAAATATATATAAAGTGAAACAAACAACCATAGGTATATATATTTTGTTATATTGTTTAAGAATATCTGAATGGTATATTTTTTAAAAGTTTTCAATTATTTTCCAAAACCATAATATAAAAATATAGAAATATATCACCTGTAAATATACTAAGTATAATTAGATGTGGTATATACAAGTTAAAATCAATTGTTTTTAGAAATTAAAATTTATTAACACACTATGAGCAGGGCGGGTATTTATATCCGTTGCCACTTATATGAGGGATATATATTAGTTATCGTTTAAAATAAGTAATTTTAAGTGACACAAGGGAAAATATATATTATATAAGTGGCAACGGGTATAAATACCCGCCCCGCTTATAAGTGGCAGTCCCCGCAACGGGTACAAATATCCGCCCCGCTCATAGTGTGTTAATTCATTTATTTCTATTTTTTTAAGTTTTTTTTTGAATAAAACACATCCTTTAGAATTTTGGACTTTTAATTCTATAATTAATTAAACTAATTCATTGTTTTCTCTGTCTCTCTTTTCTTTCATCTCATTTAAAAGCTTTATTTGTTTTGTTGAAACAGAGACATTGTCGCTAGACAAACTGACCCCAATCCTTTTTTATTTTAAAATCTTTCAAAAAGTTTGTATTTATACACATTTTTACTATTCTAGAAAAATTAATAGAACGTTAATGAACATATATACATATATATGTGTGTATTTTTTTTATTTTGAAATTTATTTTACTTGAAAAATATTTTACTACTTCTCATACGTTTTAGTTTATTGAACAATAAAATATTCCAATTTAAGTTTTTATCATAATTGAGATATATAAAAATTGCGAAATTAATTTTTTATTTTTATTTTTATTATTATATCAAATTTAGAAGTAATTTTGTAGAAAATTTTGTTGAAAATCTAATCGACCATGGAAAAAGTTATTTATTATTTTTTTATATTGTATAATTTCCTTTAAAGTTGAAATTTTATTAAATTAAAAATTGTTTAAGGATGAGGATTATAAATATATGAATATTTGTCAATTATTCTATATATTCGTTAAAAGAAGAAAAAAAAGGAAATTAATTTTTTTTTTCCTTTGCCGGAAATGCTCTTCACTTATCAAAGAATGTTATAAACATTAATATGCATTTAAATCTGTGAAAAATACTTAATGGAATGTAAATGAAACGATTAAAATTGGGAAATGCTTTTAGTGACAAATTAAAAAAAAAATTTAATCGGTAATTACAAAAAAATTAGCCATAGGCATTGAAAATAAAATATCAACTTGCTGGGAATATATGCAACCAGAACAAAACTACCATAGTTAATATTATAATATATAAACTAATTAAATAATTCAAGATTTATTTTAAAAATTTTAAAATTTAAATTTATTAATATTTAATTTATTATTTATTTTCCCAACAAAGAGTTGTGAAATTTACATAATTTATTCATTTTATATATATTCAAGTTCATATTATCATTATAATAAAATTTCCTATTTATTTTATTTTGTTATTATATTTATTTAATAAAAAATATATAATGTATCTTGTATGGTAAACATAACATAATAATTAATGATATATATATATATATATATATATATATGTGTGTGTATGTATATATTCACACAAATCATTTGGTTACATTATTTATTTATTTATTTTTTATTTAATAAATTTGAAAAATTCTTATTTGACTTTTTTGTCTCACCAAAAAAAGCTATTTATATGAAACGTACGACATGCTGTGATTAAAAAGCAATTATCTAGGATCATATTTAACTGTGTATCAGCATCCGAAAGCTCCGGTTGCCATTAATGGAGTTGGTTAATGAACGCCATCGGTGAAAAAAAATGCCTTCCGCCTCGAAGCATAAATCATGGCAATGGAACCACATGGTCGGGTCGCGGAGCGCCACTTTTCAGGTGCGCCCAACCACCTCACAACACTATCCACTTATTAATAGACTCTATCCATTAAATTATCTCTTACCTCAAGACAAATATTAATTAGACGCTATATATTGTTTCAACTTTTTGAAATTGGCCAATTTTTATAATTTCCTATTTAAAAAAAAAATCAATTAAAATACATTTAAATGCGTAGATCTAATAATAATTAATAATAGCTAATAAATAAAATTTGAATATTCAATATTCAATTTAAAATATTTATTGTTTATAAAAAAAAAAATGAAAAAATAAATTATATTTTATAACGTTTTTCTCAACTTCACTTGGCGTCTGTCTGTCCCGGTGTTTGTCTGTTCGCTCTTTTGACAAATTGAAATCGATTTTTCATCGACTTTTAATTTATCGATTGATAAACAATATTAATTGATTATTTTTTTTTTAATTTTTATTTTAATAATATTAATAATATCATTATAGAAGAAAGAACCAAAATGCATCATAGTGTCAGATTGAAGGAAGTAGTTTGCAGCCAAGAATTCTTGTAACTTCATTAGTACCACTGAATTATATAAACAATAAATAATTTTTTTAAAGCTAGTTACAATTTTCAATGCTATTATTGTTTTCAACTTTTCCTTTAATTTAATCTTGACAAATTAAATAGTTTAAAACTAATTTTCATATAAATAAATAAAATGTAATATTTAAATTTTTATATAATCATAATTTGGTCATTGAGAAGATAGTTAAAAATTATTCATTGTAAAAAAGCGGTCATTCACATATTCTTATAAACAAGTTGGCTTGTTTTGTTTTTGTACAAATCATTAAACGATTAAATGTCATCTCTTATTTCTATTTAAAAAGCTCAATATCAATTTAACAACATTTAATGGGATCCCCCTTTTGTCTCGGAATGCTAAATTTACTCCCCGGCGCCCATCCCACGAGGAAGGACGTCATCACAGCAGATCACGTGTGGCTTGATGTTCACCCCGCAGACGGATTTAGCAGGCGGCATCATTGATGACGTCACGGCCACGTGACTCGCGCTCAATTAATTAGCAAACCCCTCTGACGTGGGTCCATTCATTCACGTTTCGTCCAGTGAAGGGGTTGCGAGGGCCACCTCCTCCAATTGATCCATCGACGATTATTCTAACCTTTTCGTTTCTAAATCCAAATAACAAACCTATATACCATTTTTAAATAAAATAATACATACTCTGCTTGGCATTTTAAAACAAATTATACACAGTTGTTATATAATCCTTTAATTTTTATCAGAGTAAACAAAGAAACACTTTGATGAGAGATAAATAAATAGTTACTTACTAAATTACTATGGAAATAAATAGCATTGTATTCATTTTATAAGTTGATATGATTTGATTCATATATCATTTACTATATATATTAAAAGTATTCATAAGAATAATTATAAAAAAAAAATCATGAAAACCAAGCAAAAATATTTTTGTAATAATATGTATCTATATTTTTTCTTTAATTCGAAATGTAGTTTTATTTATTTGAACTATAATATTATTTCTTTAATATTATTAAACAAATTAATAATAATATTTTTAAGTGTTTAAATGAGATTTATAACAGAACAAAGCGCCTTGCCCTCAGCATCTTCATCTAACCATTTGTTTTCATTTTTGTAGACTTTAAACTTTATTTTCTTCTTTCTGAAAATAAAGAAACATCATTAAAATCCTAAGAATAATTTCTTAAAATTTTACCATACAGGCTGTGCCCCGACGAAAATAGGTCTAAACTATTTATTGGGATTGTTCTTATGGTAAATTAAAATGGTTGACCACATTAATAACTTTAATACCCTTGTAAGTAGACTATCTTTAGGCTTCAAATAATTATATATTTTTCGAATTTGTCACTTTAAGAACTCTACATCAAGTTTCAATTAACTGACCTCTCATCTTGAGATAAATAACGAATTTAATAAAGAAATGAATAAAATTATTAACTGTTTGTTTTCAATAAATTAAAAAATTAATTTCTTTGAAGATATTTTCTCTTTTGCAATTAACGAATCAAACTTCTGTCGGACAAGAAATTTATTTATTTTTTTCTTCATTCTTAGGAGTGAAATTTAATTTATGTTTATTATTATTATTATTATTATTATTATATATTTTTATTCATTTCGAAAAATATTATTTTTTTACAAAGAATTCGTATAAAAATCATTCCATTCCTCACTCCCCCCCCCTCTCCCTATGTCTCTTCTCACCAATGAATCACTCCAATGTTTGTAAACATGTTGCCTATTAAATTAATTTGAAAATAGGATTGCAATCTCTCAGCAATAAAAATACCTGCAATAAATTTATCTCCATCTGTGCCAATCATCACTCGATCAAAAACAAAAAAAAATAAAGATCTCTATAGTCATTTCAAATTTTATTAAATATTATTAATATATTCAATATTATATTTTTTTCCATTTAATTTTTATATCTATTTATTTACTTAATTATCTCTTTATAAATATTGCTTATCTTAAATTTAAAGAAAAAAAATATTTTTATGTTTATTATAATATATTTTTGAAAAATTGCGATATTAATATGAGAGGATAACATTCTTAGAATTATTACAAAAAAAAAAAAAAAAAAAAAAATTATAATAATTACATATTTATTTATTTTTTAAGCATATATTTATCCTTTATCTTTTTGATAGATAGATTGTAGTAAAATTATTATTAGAAATATTAATTGATTATTTAGTTTTTAATATTTATTGATGAGAATTAGATATCGATGGGATGGAATTAAATAAGCGGTAAAATTTTCCGTTGATAAATATAATCTCTCGACTTCATTAATAATTCCATATAATTCATATTTTAGAATATTTTAAATATTAAGAAATTCAATAGTTGAGCAATCTGAGTAAAAAAAATTCTATTATTGTTTTTCTTTAAAAATTTTAGGTAAAGTAAAGTTAATTTTTGTTTTGTTTTTAATAATTATTATTTTTTGTCCTTAACACACATTTTTTGATAATTCAGTAGTTGAAGTTCAGTTGATCATCATTTTACTACTTACAAGATCTTTTAAAGTTTATATTTATACAAAATCTGTTTATATAATTTTTTTTATATATTTACTTTTTGTTTAATGCTTAACTATCGTAAATTAAACTTTTGTTACCGTTGACCGTTCAAGACCTTCTATATTTTATTATTCTTCAGCCTTTTCATATTTAGTATATACGAGAGCAGGTCAATAAGTCCGTGACTTTTTGAATTTCTCGTCTTATAAATGAAATAGCAACATCCTGTCAACAGGCAACTATCAGCTGACTTCTGTAAAAATTTGAACCAGCTGGGTCTTTAAGATTAAGTTTGACGGTCATTAATGGCAGACTACCTCATGATTTGAGAAGAAAATGGAGAAAAGTGAATTTTCATGAAAATCCATGAATTGGGATACTACCCCCTCATCCGCCCCAATGTGTGTTTCATTCAAAAAGACACGGACTTATTGACCTACTCTCGTAGTATAGCAGTAATAGTCCTTGTTATTAGAGTATATTTTGGTTAAAATTTCATTGATAATACCCCCACTTACACCTTTAAAAATAAAGTGTTAAGTTCCGAATGATAGAAAGAGTTTTTTTTTTAAAAAAAGAAATTTTATGCTCTGACTGAAATCAGATGTAGATCGATTCTTTTGAAAGGCTCTCTTTTGACATATGTGACGAATTTCCGCTCAAGCTGGACTCTAAAATCAGATTCTCCACATTTGCACAAACTCACAATGATAATAATCGCCCTCGTTTGGTGGACAAAGGCGCTTGGGGCCCGGTGCGATTCTCGCCGGAGATGCCAAAAATCCTTTTTTTTTTTTCTCATTTCACCCCGTTGAAAAGACAGCCAAGTAACAATATCGCCCACCACTGGACAGATCTTTTGTGTTCTCTTGCAACCTAAGCTGACCCCCCATTCCGTGTATGCGGGGGTGGAATTGAAACAGATGGTTCTTCACGAAGCACACCCCTTCCCCAAAATATGCGCTACGAAAATTTTTCTAAAATTGTTATATAATATGCCGCTTGAAACTCGCCTGCTCTTACAAAGGTGTCATATTGTTTTGAAGGGATGAATTATAGACTCTTTTATAAGGAAAGTTGAATTCAAATGTCAATTCGACTAAAGAGAATTAAATCAGTATTGTAATTCATACCATTTTCGATCATTGATATTCGTTTCTATATTGAAATGTTCATCTTTACTAAAAGTTTATATGCACCTAATTTGCCTTCAAAATCAAAAATCAAAAATCAAAAATCAAAATAAATCGATATTATTTTTTGTTCTTTACTTTCTGAAAAAAAAAATCTTTTTCTTTTCTGCTTTAACAAATTCAATCTAATCTTTATTAGAATTAAAATAAATAAATGAATTATAAATTCATTTTTTTTTTATTCAAACAACTTATAAGATATAAATAATATATATATATATATATATATATAACATAAAAATATACAATTTATTTAAAATCATTAGATTGTCTCATTAACATTTATCTAATTTATAATACTTTTGCTTCTTATAATTTGTTATTTACAAAATTACCTACTTCAATTATAATTATTTTTATTTCCTTTTTCGTATAAATAATTTTTCTTTCAATTTCATTAAATATTTTCTTGAATGTGACTTGAATATAAATATAAAACTCAAATATTTTTTTACAAATATCATTTTATGATATTTTATATTTTCACGTTATATTAATTATTTATTTGTTTTATATATTTTAATAAATATTTAAGATATATATATATTTTTATTAAATAACATATTTGAATCTTTCTTATTCTGTTATTGATTGATTATATTATCAATAATATTAATTGTAATTTTTTTTTGTTATTGTTTCAGGTAAGAATTCAGTCGGTCTTTCCTATTCCAGTTAGCCATTTGGGTGAGTAGCTGATTACAGAATCCTAGAAATTTGGTTTTGGCAGCTGCAGCCGTTTTTTTAGGGGATGAGTGTAGACTTGTGACAGGGAAATGAATTTCGCCAAAGGGATTCTGACGAGTCACCACCCCCGCACACGCTCCCTGGGAATCAAACCCTATTGTATGTATCTTACCGTGTGACGAAGGGTTGCATGCATTTACATTGGACCGTAAACCCAAAGCCTAAAAGAGACTAAGCAGATGGATTCCGAATTGAACCAATTGCAATTACAATGCACATCAATTCAATTGTCTCCAATCTTCTCCAAAAACGTTATAAACGAGTAACAGTCCTTAGGAATATATAATAAATAAATAAATAAATAAATAAATAAATAAATAAATTCTTAATTATTTTCTATTATGTCACCATCCAATTCAGTTAGATCCTGTTTTTTTTTACGAGAACCGTTTTATTTTAACCATTAATTAGGATTAGCCAATAGGCTTGGGAAAAAAGTAAACCCATCACCTCATTAACTCCATTTAGAATAAGATAAGAATTTCGTTTTTAGAATTTTAATATTAATCTATATTTCATTAATTTGAAATTACTTTTTTTATATTTCTTTTATTTTAAAATTATTTAATATAATATTTTAATTATCCTTAAATAATATATAATCAAAATAGATTTATAAAGTTATAATTTATTTTTATTTTCTTAATTAATTTCTTTTTTTTTCAATTTTATTGATTCCTTATTTCCAATTCTGAAAGTAAAAAGTAAAATAAGTATTTTAAAAAATGTCTATTTCATAAATTATTAAATTCAAATTTAATTTATAAAAAAAAAAAAATAATATTAATTATTCAAAAAAGGAAATAAATGTAGAATTTATAAAACAAGATATCATTTGAACGAAATAACGGGTTAATTCAATTAATTAATTTTCAAACATATTAATAGTATGTCATATATAATAAAATAATCATATTCTTTCAATCGGATAAACCATTTAACATTAATTAAGTGTTATACAAAATGAGAAATCAAAAAAAACAAAAAAAAAAAACATGTCGTATCTATTTCTTACTTTTTGTCGATCAATTTCCAATCTAATGGGAACATCTTGATGCAGAGTCTTTATAGTATTAGTGTTCTTTTCGTCTCGCTATAAATAGACTCATCACTCTTTATAAAAATAGCAGAAATGATCTGGCTAATTAATTATTGGGGTAGAATTTCGTCCAGGTGATTGCAGGTAATTATTTGTTGGTGCGTTTGCCAGCACCGTTAGCCTTTCGAACAGTTTCAACTTGCAAGGTATAATTAATCTCACACTAAGGAGACTTCATCTTCCTAAATATATTATTGTGTTGGCCGCCGGAGGCATTTTTTCACTTCTCCTTACCAATCTAATTCTGGTTCTGTGATTTCTCGCTAGGATTTTCCTTCCGCTAGACATTATAGTTGGCGCCTATAGGACCATCGGGATTGCGCAACCCGCCCCGTTACACATTTATCAGATGAACAGTCAGGTTTATTAGCATAAGTATCAAATGCCTTCCTTCTTTTGAAAGGCACGCCCTTGAAGGTTTTTCCCCTTTTTATTTACAAAATCAACCATTTGTTGATTATTAATGATGGAACAATCTCAACACAACTTCACAACCTTAATCTCATTCACTTCTACTTTCACATAATCTTTTACTCTCTAAATCACAAAAATTATTACAAACAAATATATTTTCATTATTTATAGTAAACCTGTAGAGCCAGGATTTAAATAGTTGAGATTTATTTTCTGGTTGTTTATTCAAATAAAATCACACTTGACCCTATATTAATAAGAGTAAAATATAAAAATTTAAGAAATTTAATTTATATACAAAAAAAGAACATATAATAATTAAAATAGGTAGTTGATTTAAATATTGTTGGCATGAAATTAGAAAATTATTTTCTTGAAAAGAATCCAAATGCATTTTTAAATAGATATATTGATAATAATTATATACATCTTAATCATTAAAAGAAAAGAAAAAATTAAAATAAAAGACTAAAAAAAAAATCAACCCGATTTTCTCAAACAAACTCACACTTAGAAGGTGACATTTCACCTTATATTTTTTGTTAATCGTGCAAAAAATTGTATTAACTTGAAAATGAATGAATTATCTGAAGAAATTAATATTATTTATTTCTAAATGTCAATTAATTTTTTAATATAGTTTAAGTTATTTATAAGAAAGTTAGAACTAAATGCCCATATTATTCTGATTAATTGAATTATTAATTAATTTATCTAATTCAAAATATACAGTTGAGAAAATATAAAAGGCCTTGGAAAGACATTAAAATGAAAAAAAAAATTAGAATTTACTATTTATCTTGGATATATTCCAAAATTATATATATATATATATATATATAATATTATAATATAATATAATAAATAATAATAAAATAGTATCTTAAAATCTGTTATATTTTTGATTAAATGATGAGCAATTTGTATTAATTTATACAATCGTTTAGACTAGTAGTTATAGAGTAAATTATTATATAATTATTATTGAACAATTTAAATTTAATATATACCTATAAATTTTAACAACTCTTTAATTTTACTAGTCTCCCATAGAATAAAATGAATATAGGTCAAAAGAATGAACAACAACTGCACGGAACTTTGTATTTATCGGAGTGTAATAATACATCACTCAAAACAGATTAGGTAAATATTTTCTAGTTTATTTTTAAACCTTTTATCATATATAAGACATATAATATATAATAGTTTAAATTTTTAAATATTTGATATTTAAAATAAAAATAATTCGGATTTTATTAAATTGAATCAATTTATTTTGTCGTTGTTTTATTATAAAAATTTATTGGTATTTTTGGTAATGGAAACATGTCTCTTTAAATATGGGATTAATATATCATTCCTATGAAATAATCTCCGTGTGAGTCTGAAGAAGGGAGACGGGAGTTGAGAATTGACTCACCCTGGGGCGAGGTGGTGAAGAGCCCATACAATATCCGTGGAGATCGAAATTGCATCCCATCAATTTTCACCCCTTTAAGCTCACTCATGTCACTCAGATGTCATTAGGAATTCAAATAGAGTGAGTCAAAGATGAAGAGTGAAATTGGGCAAATTTTTTTTTTTCCCTTATAAAATAAAAATAATAGACTATCTGCCTATTTCAGAATAATAATAACAATTATTTAGGAATATATATGACACTAAACAAAAATATTTATTTTTTAAAAATCTGTGTAATTTTCTTTTAACAAAATATTCCCTATAAAAAACATTGTTTGATTATACAATTATAGAGTATTCAAAAATATATTAAATTTTCTTTAATTTAGTAAAGAAATTTAACTTATTATATTATTTATAATAGTTTATATATTATTTTATAGGATAATGTTTGGTTTTAAGTGAAATTAAAAAAATATAACAATTTTTTAAAAAAAAATTTTTAAATAAATTTAATTAAAAATTTATAATCCACAAAAATTATTTATTTGCTTGTTTCTTTTATCATGATTCTTTTTTAGATAAATAAACTTTAAAATAAAGATATATACTGTTTGGTATTGTTCAATATTGTAGAATATTATCAATATTATTGAGAATCTTTTTATAAAAAAAATAACGCCTTTTTCTCTTTTAAGAAATTGATTTACAAAATCTATTAAAAAAAGAAAATAGATTTAATTTATGATTTTTTTTCAATTTGAAATAAAGATTGAAAAAGTGAAAAAACATTTTTTTAAATTTTCTCACCTAATTTTTGCGAATTGTGTCTTCTTTCCTCTAATACAGTGATTCTCAACCTTTTTTTTTTTACCGCGGCACACTTTTAACGGTTTATAAATTTGGCAGTACACAGAGAAAAAGATGAGTGTAAAAGTTATTTACTTACCTATAATAGACTGTGCAATATAGTTTATGATAATAATCAGGGGTCGGCAATCTTTTTTAATAGCCGGGCACATTTCTGAAATAATATAACAGTGGTGGGCACACTTGATGATTCTTAGAGCCATATTGAAAAATGAAAATGTTTAAGTGCCTGATCGCAAAAACATTTTACCTTTTTTTTAAGTACTTTTTCTTAATTTGAATTTTACATTTGTAAAATTTGGCGGCACATTTTGAAAATATCCCGGCACACTGGTTAAAAATCACTGCTCTAATATATCTAATGAAGAAATAAATAATGAAATTTTATCTGAAAATACTATATTATATTATATTTACATTCTTTTTTTTTTTTATTTATTATACTTATACTTCTTGATAGAACTTCTTAGAATTGATGCTAACAAGTTCAAGGAGGAGAGTTGTTGCTTCCTCAGGCCTTCTTGCTGTCAATTGAAAAAAAAAATATTTCATCGATGACCTCATCGTCAAAAGGAATAATAAATCAGAATTATATATCCAAAATCAATTATTAATATTTACATTCATTAAATGTTGATTATAAATAATCTATTTAAAAAAAAATCTAATTTCCTTTTAATTTTGATTTAAATTTTTATATTTATATATATTTCTATTAGTTATTCAGTTGATGTGTTGAATTTTGAAAGCATTTGCGAAAAGTTCAATTACATGAACAGGTTGAAATGAAATATATAAATATTGATGGAGAAAAAAAAATTCCCGTTTTAATTCTACTATCTCCGGTGCAAAAGTAGCCTGGTAGTTTTTGGAAATTTTCGGGAAGAGGCCTGTTTGATAGGGTCATCGGCCTGTGGCCGGCAGGCCTTGGAACGGCCTTGCCATCCTTGGCGCATCCTCGGCCAATCCTTTCTTTAATGAGCCTCCCAATCCCCTTTTTTTTTTTTTTTAAAACTCCTTTAATTATTTCTTCTCCCGGGTTTATGTTTCAATTAGACATGACTAATTGCTGTTTAGATTCGGATTTTATTTTCTACTACTAAAATCATTTCAACTTGCTAATGGAATAAAATAATGAGCCTTTTCGATTCTAGGATTGTCATTCGTTTTTCTTCCATGTTATTGAAAAAAAAGAGTTAGGTATTTAATTTTTATTTGTTTTTATAACAATAACTCTTTTTTCTACTTTAAATAAAGAACAATAATAATAACGACTATCATCATGTTTTTTTTATTGAAATTGCCTAAATGAAAAATATTTTTGCTATTATTAGTTCGAAAATTAGTAATTTCGTTATTTATTTATTTTTAATAAATTATTTTTCATTTAGCCATAAATAAAAAATAATATAAAATAGTTACATTATCATAAATTTAGTATATATATATATATATATATATATATATAAAATGCAATTTAAAAATATAATAATTATAAATGTATGCAAAGATCACAATGGAATTAATTAAAAAAAAGGCTATAATTTCACTTTCTAAAGAAAATATCTACTTATTATTTCAAAATTGTGTTTCCACTTTTTCATTACAATATATATATATATTGGTTGGGGAAAAAGAAATCCATTATTTTTTCGGTAGATGGCTGTAGTGATCGATATCTCGTAAATTATCGATCAAACAATTTCAAATTTATGCTCGTTGTCAAGGTAACAGTTCGCACTAAAAGAATTCGTTTGCAGTTTTTTGTTTTGTCCATTCAGTTCTGAGTTACACGCCGTTAAAGATGGAAGTCAACAAAGAGAAAATTCGGTACATTTTACAGTTTTTCTTTGATAAGGGCGAAAATGCAAGTCAGGCGGCTGAAAATGTGAATAGTGTTTATGGTCCCGATACTGTAACAGCTAATTACGCGCAATTTTGGTTTCGTCGATTCCGTTCGGGTATTTTTGACGTTAAGGATGCCCCTCGCACAGGCAGGCCCGTCGTCGAAAATGTCGACAAAGTCACTGAAATCATCGAAGTGGACCGGCATGTTAGTAGTCGTAGCATCGCCCAGGAGTTAAAGATCGACCACAAAACAGTTTTAAACCATTTGCACAAAGCTGGGTTTAAAAAAAAGCTTGATGTTTGGGTGCCACACCAATTAACACCAAAAAACATGATGGATCGAATTTCCATCTGCGAAGCCTTGGCCAAACGTAATGAAATCAACCCATTTCTTAAACGGATGGTGACTGGGGATGAGAAATGGGTCACATACGACAACATTATGTGAAAGCGATCGTGGTCAAAGCGTGTTTTAGTGATAAGAAATTGGCATCAAGGGAAGAGTGTGAAAATCAATTGCTGGAGTTTTTCGCTAATAAGGACCAAGACTTTTATGAGAGAGGCATAATGAAGCTACCATTAAAATGGCAACAAATTATAGAACAAAATGGTGCATATTTGACCTAAATCGGACAATGCAAAACATGTTAAATAAAGTCTTGAAGTTCACATAAAAATAATGGATTTCTTTTTCCCCAACCGATTATATATATATAAGAATTTATTAAATAACATCGAATAACGATTTTTTACTAATTTACTTTGAAAAGATCATATTTTTAGATTTTATATCTATATTCTATCTTACATAAATTTTGAATTTTTCTTTCCCCCTCCCTCACAAGAAAAAAATTGAATTAATATGAAATTATTTAATTAATAATTTTTCATTTTGTTTATTCAAAAATTAATTTATGAATTAATTAATAGTTTAATTTATTAAGCCCGTTAGTTTCAAATATAAAACCTCCATTTTATATGTATTCGATATTTTAAACTGAATCCTATATTCTACTGGAACAAAAAAATAATATAGTTGTTAAAAAAAAAGATAATAATGTATAATAAATAATACATTGAAATAATATATATATATATATATATATATATAATTGAGTGGAATTGAGAAAATCCTGGTATAACGTAACTCTACTTGTGTGTTGATATTCATTTTCCATCTTCATTGGAATCGCAATCGCGTTTCTCCATCCAAATACAAACACTATACCTGTACACATCCTGTAGGATATTCTCCGTGTCGCGGGGGAATCCGTGATTTTAGCAGGGGACGACGCTAATGTATTTTTTCATAGAACCTTCCAACAGTCTGTTTGGTGAATACAAACAAACCTCTCACCCGCATTGACGTGAACACCAACACACACTAAGATTATCCTTTTTTTTATTCCACATTTATATACTATATACTATATATATATATATATATTAATATATAAATGTATAAATATGTATAAATATATAATAAATAATTTATAAGTTAGTTTTGTGTTTAAAAAAATTGTGCAATTAGTCAAATTTCATCAATAAATGGAGAAAAAAATCTTTGCTTTTTCCTATGAATACAAATACACAATTCTTGTATTTCTTTTTTCTTGATTTTTATTTTTATTATGAATTTATATATATATATATATTGAATTGAAAAGATAGCGATCGTATTGAATCTTAGATAGATAGATATAATATAATTCACTTCTGTCCCTTGAGGAGAAAAACCAAAGCAGGTTATTTCTATATTTATAAATAAATTATTACAAAATCTAGAATAATTTTTTTCTACATTACTGTACCTATAATCTATATATATCTAGATATAATTATAGATTTATTTACATATATTATAGATAGGGACACTACTACTGTCTAAATAAACAAAAAAAAATTGACATTATTTATTTTATAAAAAAATTTATTTTATTAAAAATTTTTATTTTTATATGTAGTATGATCATGTTGTATTATTGTATAAATTGATAATATACAATTATACTTGTATTGAACAAATTTAGATGTATAATTTTTAAGCATAATTTAGTTTGTGTGAATATCATAATCTAATAAGATTTTTATTTTTTTATAAATATATTTATATATATTAATATAATTCTATTTCAATTTCTATTTTACCTTAATAATTTTTAATATTTCGATGACAATTTTTTAGAAAGTTTTATCAAATATTATTAAAATCATTAAAGATCAAAATTTCCGTTAAGAAAAAAAAAACTTACAAAAACATTTTTTTTTTTTTTTAAGTTTGTTTAGAGAACTTTAAACAGAATTCTCGATAATAATTTATTTATATTAATAATAATTTTATATATATTTTAACTTTTTTTTTCTCCTCTATGTAACCTTCAACCCAATTTAATTTCAATTCTGTTATCGAGCATTATTTTAAACTCACCCTCTCTTCTCTTCCCTCATTCTTTCCTGATTTTGATTCAACAAAGTATAACTGACTTACTTACCAATATACAAATTAAACCATTTTTGTTTTTTTTTGTTATTATATTACTTTTCGATTAAATATATAAAATATCAAATGATCAAAAGATTTTTTTTTTTGTTTAATTTAACAATATATATATACATATTGGAAATAATGTATATTGGAATTTGAAAGAGTAAAGACTTTCCCTCAATTTACAATTCAAATCACATGAAAATATTCTTTAATTTAATGGTTTTTTTTTAAATATACCCACATATACTTTTTTAAATTTACTTGTTTCTAATATAATGAATTATAAGATTTTAAAAAGAGATATAACATTTTCTTTTTGGGCAATTACCCAAATTAACTAAATTAACTAAATTAATCTTTTTCAACTATACAATCAAATTAGTAAAAATTGTTAATATTAATTAAATTTAAAATCTAATAAATCTGTAAAAAGAATTAGATAAATGTTATCAATGATGAGTCATGACACGTCGGAATTTATCTATTTATATAGTACATTATCTGATTATGAATTTTTAATGAAAAAATTACAATTGAATTTTTTGTAAGGAACGCAATAAAATATATTTTTAATTTTTTCAAGTACTACAAATGCAATGACAATGAAAATTCGTCGCCAAATTTAAAGAACTTTATATCAGAGGTCGGCAACCAGGTGCCCGCAAATCCATTTTCAAATGCCCGCATTCAAATTACTAAATATTAAATTATTACTAAAAAAAAAAGGTAAAATGTTTTTGCGATCAAGCTCTTAAACAATTGCGATTTGAAAAAGGTTGCCAACCCCTGCTTTATATAACAATAAAAAAAAAACCTTTAATAAAAGGAAATTTCAGAAATAGTTTCATTTTAACTACGTTGACGATTAAAAAAAAACCTCTACTATCTATTCAGGGGTCGCCACAAATTTTTTCAAAAAAATGGGGGTAAAATCGTGAAAGTCATTAATAAGGGTTTATTGACCATTTTAAACTTTCCGTACTTATGTCACTGACTTTAATATTTTTTTCTATTAAAAAATTTATATGAAAAATATTTTTAACCTTTAATAATAATCATATATATAATAATTATAATAATATTCATATTTTTATAGATTTCTTTATACCTATATATATATAGACTGATTAGATTTGCAAGGGTTCGTTTTTATTTTTTATGGTACTGTTTTTGTTGTTGTTGTTGTTGCTCTAATGAAATAGTAGTTTGGTGGGGGGGATCATTCTCCTTGAGATGGATTGGAGGTGGGGAATGCATCGTGCATGTGCTCTTCGTGAGGGGGTGTGAGGGGCCGGGGTACACCGCGGGGGTCAGCGATCGCACCAAAGCCGCCAATTGCGCAGCGGCCAGCGCCTGGCGCGTAGATAACCCGCCCATTGACGTTCCTCTGTTTATGATTCGATAGGATTTACTCGCTCCCTACCTACGCAATTCATACTCGTACAAAATTTGCACGAGATGTTGACATTCAAACTACTCTATATTCTTTTTTTTCTCTCTCTTTCTATTATAAACCATTTCATTTCTCTACCGGTTTTTTCTCCCTTTAATTTATTCATCTGATTTGTCTGGTAATTCGGCATGTTTTCACTTTAGTTGAGAAGACCATTAAAATGGAATTTTTCAATAAAAAAAAAATCGTTTAATGATATTATTATCAGTTAAGCTTCAATGCCAATTTAACCATCATCTCTTGTTTTGATTTAAAAAAAAAAAAAAAAAGTAAAAAAAAGAAAAATAATAATAAATAAATAAATAAAATAATTCTCTCAAATCAAAACATCATAAAACGATAAAATTTCTTAAATCAAATTATTTTAAGTCATAAACATAAGAATAAATAAAAATTAAGAGATAATTAATGAATTTCTTACCACAACACTCAATTTATATTCCATCTTAATCGGATCAGTACTTTCTGTAGTAAATTCGATAAAGTGATACTAAACAACAATAACAACAATAATTATAATAAGAATATCGTATGCTACTTTAAAAATTTTAACATTTTTATTTGCATTTTACAATATTATTATTATTATCATGACAATAGTGTTGTAATAAAAGTAATATAAACCTAAAAAAACTATTTACAGAAATCTTTTATTTATCACATTATTAGTGTAATAATCTTTCATTCTCTTTCGTTTTTTATTTTTGCATTATTCTTGTCTGAACGCCAAAATTTTATGCAACCGATGTGTAAATTAATCTTAAAACTATAAAAAGCAACATATTCTTTTAATAATTAATATTCGAGAAGAATAAATATTTTATAATAATAGTTAATAATAATAATAATAATATTAATATGAAAGAAAATGTTTTTGACATTGCTTGACAAAATCACTGAATTGGGATTGGTGCTATTGAATTGTAAATGAATTCATTATTTATTAATATATGCAACTGTTTTAAGGGCTGATTAGACCCTACCGAGAATAAAAATCATCAACGGTTTTCACTCTTTCTTTGATAAGCAATTTTAATAATATAATTCACTGATAATAGATTTTTTACTTATTTTATCATATTTAATAGGTATGGATTAATATGTTTTATTATATATATATATATAATAAATTTTAAATTAAATATTAATTCTTTCTAAAAAAAACGATAAGGGGTAGTTGATTAAGTTTTCATTTATTTGATTCGCCCTTTTATATTTTGTAATTTCAAATGTTATCATCGCCTACGTTATTTGTAAACTCTTTATAAATATGACATTTAAATTGAGTGTACTAAATTTATATACAGGTTCTTTGGTCTTTTGGCTTTCTTTAATAATGTAGATCGTTGATAATATACATATACATATAATTGATATATAATACTGCTCATATATTTCAAATAAAACGATTTCCAGCTATTCAAAATACGCATATGAAAAGGTAAGTCCTTTTTCGTCTTTAATTAAAATTTTTTTCTAAACAACAAATTGTAATATTATCATTTCAAAAAAAAAAAAAAAAAAAAAAATGTAAATATATTTCGCTTTGATGATATAGGTTCATTTTAAATATTTTATTTAAACTTGAATTTTAGATGTATTATCTTTAAAAAGACACAGAAACGTTTTTGTTTTATTTGAATATCATAAATAACTCGAAATACTGTTTATTTTATATATATATATATATATATATATATATATATATATATATATATATATATGTATACGAGTATATAAATTTATTTGATTTTGAAGCAAAAAATGAAATTAATAGTAATAAAGAATCACACATTTTACAATTGATTTTTTTGTTTTTATTTAAAATTAGTTATTTTGAATTTTTCTCTAAAAGACAAAAAAATATATTTATTTGAAATTATTTCATAAAATATTTTTAAGTATGTAAAAATTATTTTAAAATTTTTTTTAATCACTTATAAAAGCAATTCATTTAACAAAAAATAAATATGAAAAACAAATTTGACTTCAATGGTATGCTAACAAACTTCAATTGTATATTTGTATTTATATCTATTATTTAATAAATATTTATAGAGTTGGAAAAAATATTCTATTTAATTTTTATCAATATGAAAGTTTTCAATTTATATTTAACTAGAATCATTCTATTTTTAATATCCAGCCCCCCCCCCCCTCCCCCACACATAGTCAAAAAATATCTTAGTATTCCCCTTTTTTTGTTATCCTATTTGAAGTGCGAGAATCATGAAATAATTTTATTATGCAAATGTATATCAAGAGTATCTTATATTTATAATAAATTTGTAAATTTAACATAATTTAATAGATTTAATTAAATCTATGCGCACGGCAGTGCGCCGGCCAAGTTCCAGCAAGCCGCGCGCATGCCGTAAGTATATTTACACGAATGGTTTGGAGTCACTTTTGACCCCCCTGTATCTCAGTGCCTATTGCAAGTACAGAGATAAAATTTTATCTACGTAGTCATATACTAGAACTAAAGCAGTATGCCAAATTTCATAGTTATAGCTTCAGTGGATCCTGAAATATGACCCTGTAAAAATAGCTTATTTTGGAACTGATTCACTGATTGGTCAACAAAATTCTTAGGGTATTTCCAATTGTCCTAGCGCTATGAAATTTGGCATACAGGTCGTGTGTTATAAGTAGGTTAACAAAAAATTATGAAATTTAAGAAATCGGTCAAGCTTGAGTTGTTATAATCGAATATCAATGCGATTTTAACGAATTCAAACGAATTCATTGGTTTTGTCAGAAACTAATCAAGCTAGGACTTCGAAATTTGGTACACCGATATTATTCACAGTTTGTAGATTTCTTTTAAAATTTGGTCAAAATCGGTTAACCGGAAGTGGTACTTTACCTACACTGGTTGCGTTTACCTTTCAAGTAAAGTACCAGTTTGCTTCGAGATATTTGCTTCATATTTTGTATATAGATTTAAAAATATGAAAAAAATTCAGATACCAAATTTCATCATGATCTGACTACCGGAAGTGACATTTTACCTATACAAGTAGCGTTAGGTGTAAATTATAAATATATATAATAGTGTTAAACCATTTTACTTTATAATTTAAATTAATGTTTGTTTATTTTTATTGTTATAACTTAACAGTTTCTATATAATTTTCAATTAATATTAATAGTTCTAATTATTTATTATTCAATACAAGTTGGAAATTCAGAACTATAAAATAAAAGAACAAATAAAATTATTATATTTAATATATAAACAAATATAATTTTAATTTAAAAAAATTTGCAATTTTTTTAAACTCAAAATTACTTCAAAGGCTAAGAATGGACGCGGGCGCGGCACAAAAAGGAAAAAATAGGAAGCTTTCTTAAAAAAAAGTATTGAAATCTAATCAAAAACATACCTGTTAAAAAGGGGGCCAAGTTCCTATCGGCTATTTGTTTGCCTAAAAAAGGGTTCAAATCCATCCCAATGCCAAGTTTAGATGAATTTCAAAATCATTCATAATCATTTTTATCAACAGCCTGATCCACTGGTAAACATTTGGCATTCCAAAGAATCGCCACCACACCCAGTCCTCCGCCTCCTGCATCCAGGCACGCCACTTTATTCACGTCAACGGTCCATCTTGCCGAAATTCACTTTACCATACACCCAACTTAAAATATGGTATAGTTGTTAAAATACGTAGGTACATGGTTTAAAATATCTAAAATTATAATACTTAGAAATTTGAACTTGGCAGGTTTTCGTACTGTACGTAACACTAGGTTAATTGTATAATTATATTTATTATTTAAATATATAAATTAACCTGCTAATTCTAAGTATTAAAATTGTAGATATTTTAAACCAAGTACCTACGTATTTTAACAACTATACCATATTTTAAGTTGGGTATATGGTAAAGTGAATTTCGGCCAGATGAACCGTTGACGTGAATAAAGTGGCGTGTAGTGTGCCTGGATGCAGGAGGCGGAGGACTTGGTGTGGGACTGAGTGTTTTGTACAGCACGAAAACCTGCCAAGTTCAAATTTCTAAGTATTATAATTTTAGATATTTTAAACCATGTACCTACGTATTTTAACAACTATACCATATTTTAAGTTGGGTGTATGGTAAAGTGAATTTCGGCAAGATGGACCGTTGACGTGAATAAAGTGGCGTGCCTGGATGCAGGAGGCGGAGGACTGGGTGTGGTGGCGATTCTTTGGAATGCCAAATGTTTACCAGTGGATCAGGCTGTTGATAAAAATGATTATGAATGATTTTGAAATTCATCTAAACTTGGCATTGGGATGGATTTGAACCCTTTTTTAGGCAAACAAATAGCCGATAGGAACTTGGCCCCCTTTTTAACAGGTATGTTTTTGATTAGATTGATTTAACCTTAATTATTATATAAAATAGATTTCAAATAATAAATTCAATATATTTATTTTAATGCTCTTTAAGAACTTTGATATTATACTCATTTTAGAGATTTGATACATTGTTTCAATTTAACTATTTTTATATATTACATTTCTGAATTTTTTAATTGTTCAAATTTGAATTCTGGTCCTCAAAGTTCATGAGTCACAATTTTTTCAGTTAAATTAGTATTTTTTTATTTTTAATTTCTAGTAAATTAAAAAATATTCGCTAGCTCTGTAGTTAAGGTTTTTGTTTTCAGATTATTTTTGTATAAAATTCTGATAATTAATAATTTAAACTTGTAATAAATATTTCTACGATGTGACCAAATGATAAAAAAAAAACATAAAATGATAATATTAATAATATATTAAAATTCAACTATATAGATTTCTATTCTTTTCGGTAATTTAATCTAACGAATAATCACATAATTAAGCTCAGGAAATTAAATACAAATCTATAAATCATTAATTGTTTTTTTCTTTTGTTATCTGAATTTAATATTAATGTAATTGTTGGCACTTAACCACCGGGCAAACGATTAACTCTCGATGACTAATTGCTGAAATCATTTGTGGATTGATTTCTTGATCGCGTCGTCGATCGTTTATCAAATGACGATTCCTATCAGTGCAAGGACAATGTACTCATAAATACTCCCACATCAGCCGCCTATTTGAATGTGGGTTGTGCCACTTGGATAATTAAACCCGAGCACGAGAGATAGCCGACGGATAATTGTCTCGATTGACAATTTGGTAAATGCCAAGTACTGAAGGAGAGAGAGAGGAGAATGAAGGTAGTATATGGGGGGAGGGGGGTGGAGTGGTCGAATGGGAGGGTAAAGCGTGACTGCTCGGAATCACGCTTTTCACTCGGAATTTGTTTTGTTTTCCGTTTAACTTGAGATTTTTATTTCGATCTACTCTCGCATTAGCATACCATTTAATTCATTATTGTCATACCTTTTTTTTAAAAAAAAAAAAAAACTAATAGCAAATCAAAATTTTTTAATCCCTATCTATCTTTGTGGCTCTACGGAACTCGAAAGTTCTTGGCCACATTTCTCCAAGTGTCTCTATCTAACCATCCAACTTCTACCCTCTCCCATCTCCCTCACATCCCTTCCTACATTGTCCACCCACCGCGTTCTTTGTCTTTCAAGCGGACGTTTTCCAATCGGTCTCCCCACCAATATATTTTTCTTTCCTCTCCTAATCTAGCTCAACGCAGCCTTCTCGATTTTATAACCCTATCTATTATGTATGGAGAATCAAAGAAGTCATGCAATTTCTCGAAATATAGTCTCCATCATTCTTTCTTTGGCCCATAAATGCTGAGAAGAATCCTTTTCTCAAATACTCTAAATCTACACTCATCTCCCAGGGTCTTAGACCATGCCTCACAACCATATAATACAACTGGTAAAATAATTGTTTTTTATATATTCTAATTTTGATCCCCTTTGATAATAACTTTGACAAGATAAGCCCTTTTACTGCATTATAACAGGCGTTACCCGATTGCAACCTCGATTTAAATTTTCCTCGAATATTATTATCATTCGTGATTACAGATCCTAAGTATTTAAATTTTTCTACATTTTGTGCGTTAAGACTTTGTGTGTTAATACTGTTCCTCTCTGTTACTAAATATTTTGTGTTATCACTATCACTACGCTATCTTTAATTGCAATTGCCGAATCTCCTATAATATTTAAGTCGTCTGCGTAACCTAATACTTGCATTTTTTGTTTAATTCCGAATAAAATTGGTGATGATGCGTCTCCTTGTTTTAACCCATTCCGAATTTCGAGTTTCTGACAATTGATTCCCGCATCTTACTCTTTCTTCCTTTACTACCTTCAAGACAATTTTGAATTAGTTTTGTCGGAATTCCCATTAAGATCAAATTTTGAAAAAGTTTATCCCAGTCTATTGAGCCATATGCTATCTAAAATACAAATAATTGATGAACAGAAATATTGAATTTGCGTTTTTTTTTTCTAATATCCGCCCCAATGATCGATTTAGACTGAATCCGCTATTTTCCTAATATTTCCTCTGCAATGGTTGTAATTTTTTCATATTTTTTTTTTTATTTTCTTATATTAATCAACTTCACTAATATTATACACTGACTCTTTGTTTAACTCTAAAGTTAAATGGAGTTTTTCAAAGAATTTTTCAACATATAGGACCTAACTTGACCGATGTCGCCAAAGGCCTAAAAGATAATTTCTTCTAGTTCCTACAAGAAAAACTTTTCAAGTTCTAAACTTAATAGACATATAATGAAATTTTTTTAAACAAGAAACCTTAATTAATCATATAGTGTATATATATACATTACTTAAATACTATTTTTTATAAATATATTAATATTACATTTGATATTCATTGAAAAGAATTTAAGAGATTTGAGAAATTACAATTTATATAATAAATTATACTAATAGATTGAGATTAGAAATGTGATTTTAAAATTAAATATTTTTTTTAATACTATTCACTTATATATATATGGGTAATATTATTAATCAATAAATTAATTAATTTATAATTTAAATTAAATCATTCATAATGTAGTTTTAAAACATAACTTTTTTTAAGTAACTGCTAATATCTTAACGTGGATAATATATTTATAAGAAACTTGGTTGAATTCACCAGAATGTTGCTATTCATCACGGATAAGAACGACGCCACACTTAAGAAAATATAATGGGTAATAAAAATAACTGAATTGTCGAGGTTATTATGAAACATTCTCTTGTTGAACCGGATATAATTGAATTATTTCTTAACTAAATATCGTCTGAATTGGAAATAAATACGATTCTGCTTGAGCAAGAAAAATAAACAATAGCTTTCAATGGAGGAAGTAGAAAAGAATTTACAAAGAGCCAATAAGATGGAAAAAAGCGCAAGCAACAAAAATACTGAAGCCTTACCGAGTGACCTATTTAAATATCAACATCTTCCCCCCACCTTCACTTCTTTCTCATTCACATCATACCTCTTTGTGCAGGTTTACAAACATTCGGGGACAACAGAAAGACTACAAGAAAGAGATCGAGATGATTTTTTTTTTTTTTTTTTTTTTTTTTGAAAATTCAATTTTATTATATTTTGTTTATTTATATAACCGCCTATCTACCTCTTTTATAAATATATTTAATAAAAACCTTTAATTTCATAATTAAATTGAAATATTTTTGATTCTTTATATTTATCATTATATGATTATATTTGAATTAATATTATTGTTGGGAGTTAATATATTTTTATTATTCAACTCATCAACTATAATTAACCTATAGTATAGTAAAACTTTAGAAATCATTCAAATATGAATTGCATTCGTATTATGGTATCCCTCAAAGCAGTATGTATTAGGTTGTTCAATAAGTTCCCGGAGCGCCATCTATTCGTCCATATCATCGGAAAAATACAAGATATTATTGGAAGACCGTCGATTGACTGAAAGAGATTTAACAGAGACTTTATGCATTTCAATGGGCACAGTGAACAATATTTTGAGGGGTAATTTGGGTTTCAAAAAACTATGTGCAAAATGGGTGCTGCAAAAACCATAGCTAGAATAATTGAATTGAAGTACGAATTGTGGTAACATCCAGCCTATTCGCCAGATTTAGCTCCCTCCGACTTCTGGTTCTTCCAACACCTCAAACAATATCTCCGTAAAAAACGGCTTTCTTCAAACGAAGATGTAATACCTACCGCGGAGGGATATTTTGCAAAGTTGCCGGAAAACCAATAGAGTCAAGGGACCCATAAATTAGAAGACCGTTGGAATAAGTGTATTGAAGGAAACTCGCTGAAAAATAAAGTCACTTTTACAAATAAAAATTGGTTTCTTCATTGTTATTCCGCGAACTTATTGAACAAACTATTAACCATCTTCGCTGGGATTCAGCCAAATAATAAATTCCATAATAGATGGTCTTCATTAAATATTTACTTTTCAGGTAAATGTCTATAAATAAATCTATCTATCTCTTTCTCTCTGACACTACGTAACTCTAAAGTTCTTGACCGCAGCAACCTCATTTCTCCATCCTGAGTCACTCCACTTCCATCCAACTCCTATTTTTCCTATCTCTCTTACGACCCTTCCAACATTGTCTGTCTATAAATAAATAAATAATAAAATTATAATAATTAATTTAAACAAACACAGTAAATTTTAATAGTATAATAAATATAAAAATTTTAATGTGATTATAATAAAAATATGAATTGTAAAAGTAATGAACTTGAATTTATATGAGGTTAATTTCACGATTGTATAGTTATCATAACTAAATTGTTTAAATCAGAAAGTATACAAATCTAATTCGCATAGTCTTAAACTATGATTTATTTTTTTGAAAATTTTCGAATGGATTTTCTAGATACATAAATTTTGTTTTTAATCAGTCAAATGATAAAAGGATATTAGTCCAATTTTTATTCTATTCGCGTGATGAAAAAAAAAATGAATAATCTCTTTTTATGAAGTAGAAAATAATTAAATATGGTTGTCAAATACGATCAGATAAGTGGAGTGGGTGCCTGAAGAGGGCCATAGTGTGAGGGAAAGAGAATGACAATCGATGTTGAAGTGCTTGTCACACGAGTAAGAGTGAGAGAGAGAAAAGGACGAAGGACTAAAAAAAACACCAAAATGTATTCAATCCTAACTAGGAAATGTGAAAGGGGTAAATGTCAATATCTATTTTCGATTTAGAATTTATCACAAGAATTGTTTCAAATATTTTATATAAAATTTCAATTAATTAAAAATTTTATATTTCTAGATTAAATTTGTATATATATATTTATAATTTTGTAAAAATGATTATTTTTTATTCATTTTTTTATATTTAAATTTTACTAGTTCTATATGTTCTTTCTTTATGTCTATTTTTCATCAATTGCTGCTGCCTCATTTATATATATATATATATAAGAATTTATTTAGATATATAATCCATTGATATCCCATTTAGCTACCATGTCTTATCAGTTTGACCAGCAGAGGGCGCGACTAATTTTCGGTTTTTTCAGTTCGGATTGTATATAGAAAAATTAAAAAATTAATTAATAAAATAATTTTCCTATATCCAAACCGAACAGAAAAAAACTAAAATTAGTGAATATGTGAATAATTAGTGAATTAGTCAATAAAATTTTCTTAATGGCTGCACATTTCGACATTCATAACCATCTAATTGATATCCAATCTTTAATCACTTGTATCTCGAAAACTAAAAGTTCTCCCAAGAAATGCCTAAGGAAAAAGTTTCTTAGAATTAATCAAAGAATCAACTGGCGAAGTTTCATCAAATTCTGCGAGGTGTAGGGGGTCTTAAATATATACCAAATCAAATCTTTCATTATGGTCTTCTTATATTTTACAAATATAATATTTTATTTTTAATTAAATACTTTTAACCATTATGACCTACAGTATTTATTATAAAGCAACAAATGATATATAAGCATATATATTTGAATAAATAAATAAATAAATGAACATAATAAAAATAACTAATTACAATATTTTCTATAATTAAACTTGTATTTTCATAGTATTAATACCTCTCTAAGAATCGCTCTCGATTTTTTTAGAAAATATTTTAATTCCCTGCCCCACTCTGAATAAATGATTAAATAAATATTATAGTGTTTTTTAATGTTTATATTATAGTATATTGTTAAGGTAATTGTTTACAAATACGGAGGTATTACCAATTTCAATGTAACTTAACCATTGAATTCCTTTTTTAATTCCAAGTTACTATTAACTAAGTAAATGGTTCGGTCACTTATCGTTTGCGAGATAAAACTCTGGTAAAGTTATATCCAAATCCCTGAAGCTTCCGTTTTTGTAAACAATTACCATTGTTAATTTCTAAATAAATGTGTTTCAATTAAATTAAATAGTTTAGGCTAAGAACTATAATAATAATTACTATTGTTTTTATACTATAGTTTTACTTTTTTTTATTATTTCACTTGTTTTATTATTTCACTTGAAATGTATATTTATATACATCCTTTCTTGTTGATTCAATCTCAATATTGTTTTTTAAATCAAGAAAAATTCTTGAATATAATTTAATCCAATAATCTTTTAATTTATGCTTCACTGTTTTTCTAAATTTTTACTAAGCTTTATCGGTACATACATCTATAAAGATGTAATTATGTAGGTAGAATGTTCAGTCATCTTTAAATTTTAATTTCCATTTTTTTTTTCTTAATATCAAACAATATAATAATATTCTCATAAAATATAAAAAGGTATATATAGATATATACACTTCGTTAAAGTAAATCCGTTAATTTTTCTCATGTAAAAGCTAAAAATAAATCCATTAAGTACTCTCTCTGAAAGATTATTTTTTAACATCTCTTAATTCTTGAAAAGTTAACATTTTATAAAATATAATTCTCAAGATAATGTTTAATAAACATCTAATTAATATATTTATTTAACAAATTAAGAGCCTTAAAACATACTCATCTTTTATTCAATTAATAAATCAAGATCAACATTCAAAATTAATAATTTATAAATCAATATTAAATATTTATTAATTTAATTTTTAAATTGTTCATTTGATTATTCATTACAAAAGTTTTTATCTAAATTAATTTTAATGGATTTTTGATAAAAATTAAAATTTTAAAATTTTAAATAATTCTATGCTTTAAAATTTTTTCTCAGATTGTAATTTTTTTTTTTTAAATTTTATTCTAAGAAATGTTAAATTTTAATAATCTAAATACAATTGTTCAAATACACAAAAAATAACTTAAATACTATCTAGATACTGTACAGGTGTACTTATCTATAATATTTCATTTTTTTTTCTTTTTTTATAAGCTAAAAAAAATTATAGTTGCATAGACTTCAGGCGTTAGTCTTTACCCGGGGGAATATTTTTAATATACATTTTTTATTATAGAAATATATATTTTTCCCTGATAAAACTTTTTAGATATAATTGACAACATTTATATATGATGTATACTCATTTTTTTTTTGTCTCCCAATTGGGATTAATAGAATAAATATTGATGACTTAATTATTCCATTTATAAATATTTTTTTAATATTATTATATTTTAATCAACTGATCGCTTTGTGTAAGTAGTTATTTTCTTCTGATAACTTATCACAGTACAATTTTAACACTTTTTGTTACTCTTATTGATTGTTTTTTGTTTTTTTTTTGTATTTTTTTTTATATAATTATTATATTTTAATTATACCCAAGCTGCTCATTTACTCGATGTCATATTTTCATTTAAATTATATCCTTTAAAAGTAATTATGAAACGTTCTTTCTCTATTTTGAGTTTGTCAGTAAATTAAATAGCTCAATAAAACGACATTAGCTAATAACGACTGGAAGGGCTGAAGCGAAAGGCTGCAAATTCCTAAAATTAATTTATCATTGACATTTTAATTTAAATATATTTATCGTTAGATGGTAGAAAAACTTACGACTATAGGTGGATTGCAACAGCCGATTACAATTAACAAATTTATAACATTTATTATTAAAGAGGGATCTACAAAATTTACAAATTCCCTATTTGGATCCTAACATTCTCCACTAAAGATAGATAGCAAATAATAGTCTTCAAAATTCATTAGTTTAGTTTATCTTAATTATTATCTATATTTACTAGGGATAATTTTGGACTTCTCTAATAAGTTATCATAGTCTGAAACAATAACATACATTAAATGAGCTTTAATATTAAATGAATGTTTTAAAAGCATTCATACTATACCTGACTACATTAATAAATATTTATTTTTATCAATAAGCAACACAATTATGTGAATACATACATTGACGTAATCTTCATTCTTTAGACTATAATCAATGCAAAGAAAACAATTTTTATTAAAAAAGTATAGAATAGAAAATATTTTAAATATTATATTATAATTAGTTCAAATCTTAATTTTTTCAATTCGTTATTAAAATAAAGTTTTATTATTATTATTTTAATTATTTATAAGCAGTAAATGATTTTGTAATTAAATTTCTTATAAGAAAAAAATAACCATTAAGTTTAAAAATACAAAGTAACAACAAAAAAAAAGAAAATTTAAATTCCACTTTCCTTCGATATATCAGTTCTCGATATAATATTTTTACTTGTTCATCAAATTCAAAAAAACATCCGACTTTTGTATATCCTGCGCCAGGACAGCGCCTATCAAATTGGTTATATTCATTTTTTTCTTATGATCAGTAAGTAGGGCAGGACTTATCAACCTTTACCTTGATTTTCTTGATCGGAGGCGCTATCAAGTAGCTTTCCCACTGTTGATCCCGGAGGCTGGGTTGACTCCGACCCATAGACCCTGGATAGAGAAATTCCCTTGCCAGCCCCGGTACTTGAACCCGGGACCACGAGAAAGTGACCCAGCTACGCTAAACTCTCACCCTGTGGCGCCTTAAATCAAATAAAATGAAATATAAATTAATCTATTAAAAAAAAACATTACATGAAAAATTATCATTATTAACTCTTATATTTGATTATCACATTTGTTTTTTATTTCTTTTTAAAAGTTCATGCTATAATCTTTCTCATTATTCTTTTAATCGAATTAGAAAAAAAGTTCCCTTTTGAAAAAAAAAAATACAAAATAATTCATTTTCTTGTAGTCTAAGCCTCAGGAAAAAAAATATTATAAAGAAATCACGCAATGTAAATTTAAACTGAAAAGTTTGAAGATCCTTTGAAATGTTCAAAACAGATACTATTGATTCAGACCGGAGGGATATGAATGAAATTCAAAATTAATATTAAAATATATATATATATATATACGTATATAGGCGTAAATAAAAATAAATTATAAAAAAAAAAATAAAGGTGGCTTGTTAATCTGATTTTTCTTTTTATTATAATATTTTTAAAAATAAATTATTATGAAAAATTTAATATGCATTTTTAATAATAATAATAATAATAATAATAATACTATTCTGAATTATTTCTTTAGTGCTAATTAGAATGGATCCTTAATATATAGATAATTTTGTGTGATGGAATAAATGAAGATGTAAATAAATAAAGAGGATTGCATCATTAAAGTTAAAATGTCATTTAATCCATCTAATCAGATAGATGTGATTAAGATGCAATCAATATTTACGAATCGCAAGTCCGTTTTTGTAGAATAAAAAACATTGGCAAAGACACGTGTCAAGGTTATATTTATTATATATTTATTTATTTATGTTATAAGGCAATAACATTTTAGTATATTTCTTTTTTTCTTTTTTTCTTACTAAATAATATTAGTTAGTTATATTAATTATGAATTTTTAATTAAAAAAATATTATAATAATTTAAAAAAATGATATTTGTTTATGAATATATTCTCTAATACAATTTTTGTTATTATTATTATCTTCATAATAATATTTTCCTTTTTTTTTTATTTAGTCTCCGCCATTTTCTTATATAATGGCTTCGTGCAAGAGAAGAAAAATGGAAATTTAATAAATGATGCATTCTCATTGATGAATTTCATAATCGAATTAATTTTCTGTTTAAATAATTCATTAAAAAAAACTTCAAGTAAAAGAAAGCTAAAAAAGAATCATAGAAATTTATTTATTTATATTTTTTTTTTAAATTTTTTCTTCCTATCTCCTTTTTTGAATAACTATTTAATTTTACTAGAACTCTTGAAAGAGATAAAAATCGATATTATTTCTTCATCATTTCTTATGAAGATAGTAGAAAGAACAGGAAAAAGTCACCCTCGGCTTACTTGAAGAATTTAATCAGCTGTCTCTCAAGGAGAATAAATTATTCGTCACAACAACACTTCACTACTGACTAATTTAATTTTATTTACTTTATTCCAAAATCTTAAGATTTATTTTCATTCATGGATCTGGAAAAAAATTTAATAAATTTTAATATATAGGTATAAATAAATAAATTCTATTTTCTCAGCTTAATTATTTTATTCTTGAAATTCATTTAAATTCGTTGGATACGTGATATTTATAATAATTTATAAAATTGTTATATCTACGATATTTGTAATATCTTGTAGTTTAATTTATAGGAATATACAATTGAATTCAAATTTCTTATTATACTATATGAGCTGAAATGTTCCGGGATTTTTTAATAGGTGACGCTACTAGAAAATGAACATGACTCATTTCGAGAGGCTCATCTGTCACTAGTTTATGTATGAAGTATCCTGGCATTTCGTCCATTCGTTTACAACAGTGATTCTCAATCTTTTTTTTTTAGAACCAATTTGAAAAAATTTAGAAAAAAAAGTCGGAAATGTTTAAGAATCTAGTCCCAAAAACTTTGTTTTTTAATGGGAAAAACTTGTGAACAATCATTGCAGTGGTTGCAGGAATGTTATCCCACAACTGCTTCTTCGAGAACAACAATGCCAGGATACTTCATACATAAACTAGTGACAGATGAGCCTCTCGAAATGAGTCATGTTCATTTTCTAGTAGCGTCACCTATTAAAAAATCCCGGAACATTTCAGCTCATGTAGTATATAGGTATATATATATATAAATTTCTTTGTAAAGAAAAGTATTTATGAAATTAAACTCAGATTTTTAATAAATTCATTATGAACAATAAAATGATTAAAATTACATGAAATCTTACCATCAAATAATTAAAAATGTATTATTAAAATAACAAATTAGAATGAAATATCCAACTATAAAACTGAAACAAGAAAAAATTATTAATCGGTCTAAACCGAAAAATTAAGAAACTAAAATTTCATTTAGGCATTTTCAACGGTACTTATACTTATAATTTCTTAATATTTATACTACAAGAAGGCTCACTTATGGGAGTTCCATTAATCGGCTTATGACATAATCAGGAAAATATTTTTTTTTGATTTACAACTTATGATTTATATATATTTACATATTTATATATATATATATATACAGAAAAATACATAAATATCTATATAATAAAAAAAAATCAATTATCTTCTTCATATGATGTGTTTATATGCAAAGAAACATAAATGTATATTTATTAAAATATTACTTATAACTAGTATTTATCAAATATGTAATAAAACTGATATCTTTAAAAGTTTTTGATTGATAGCTAAATATTATATATATGATCTTTCAACATAATACTTGGAAACTCAACCGGGATTTTATCCATAAAAAACAAATTCCAAACCTCTATTTTTAAGATATAATAAAATTATTTATTAATCGAAAATCCAGCGTTTTTTTTCATTTTATCAAATTATATTTGATTTTATTTTCATTTATACTTAAAGGAAATGAGAAAAATTATTATATTATTATTAATTTTACTTATGATGCTCTTTTTCTCTAATAGAAAATTCTCATTTTGAATAGAACTTAATTAAAATTCATTATTTTTATATTTAATTTTATTGAAAAAAAAAAAAATAAAAATAAATAAAATAAAACTACATTAATATATATATAGGTATATATATATATATATATATATAAAACCTCTGACTTTTGTACGTCCTACGCAAGGACAACGCCTATCAAGTCGGTTATATCAATGAGGTGTCCTACGATCAGTAGAACGGGTCCTATCAACCTTTACCTTGATTTTCTTGATCGAAAGCGCTACTTTTTATCAAGTAGCTTCCCAATGTTGATTTCGGAGGCTGGATTAACTCCGTCCCATAGACCACAGCTAGAGAAATTCCCTTGCCAGGCCCGGGTCTTGAATCGACGCTAGCCTCTCACCCAGTGGCGCCTTATATATATATATATATATATAATAAACATGAGAGTTGTGTTTGAATTATAATATACCTATATATATATATATATATATATACATAAACAATTTTTCTAAAATATCTCTGTTGATTTTTTAATTTAATTACATGTGTTCAATAATTGAATTTTTTCTAATTTATTTATATATTTATTTTTTGGAATATTTTTTTTAAAATTTATCATTGGAGTGGAAAGGAGAGCAAATTAATGTTGGATTGAAAGAAAGCCATCTAATTAGACGCAAAGGAAATCTGCGTGTGAATAAGGCGCCGAGGGAGGCAAGGGCCGTCTCATTGCGATGTTGAACACGTCGTCTGGCTAAGGGCTATTTAGGGCGAGCGAGAGCTACAGGTAGTCTTGGAGATGCGGTCGCCATAGCAACGCGTCGAGGTCGTCCATCCGTCGCCGTATATTATTAGTAACGTCGTCCCCTTGCGCAATTTAATCCAAATGACACTACCTAAGTACATCCCCAACAAGCCGAGTAAAGTACTCCATTTGACTAATGCTGCTGGCTTTCTTCATGCGTCTCCCCCACCCCCTTCCCCTTTTTTGCAATCATCCAATTCGCTCTTCTTTCTTTGCATTGGATTTGCTTATCAAGATTTCAAACCACCCCTTTAGCTATCTTTTCTTCTAAAATTCTCTCTCTTTCTCTTTTTCTCTCTTGATTTTTCAATATATATCTAAAAATTACACATAAATTATGTCATTTTATTCAATTACTATTGATTTTTTATTCTAATTTCATTAAATCAACATAAAAACTAACATTTTCTTCCTATTTACTTATATATATTTAATAAATTTACAGGAAAATAACCAAATAACCAAAGCAAAAAATGTTTAATGAGTAAAAATTCTTATAGCTGATTAAAACTCTAATCATTATTTACCATTATTTTTTTTTTCAATTGTATTATACATCAGTCGGTCAACATTTAAACAAGGATCGATGAACATTAAATTATTCAAATAGTGTGTACTTTTTCTAAATTAAAATTAATGACTTTCTTATTAAAAAAAAAACAGATAAATTATTATAAATTATAAAACTATAATTTTATTATCATGCCTAATTTGATAGAGAACATGAATATAGATAAAGATTTTTATTAATTATTTTTATTCTACAAAAACTGTTTACTCTTTAAATTATGGCGCCTGATCGTGGATAAGATTTGTCTTGTATATATTATACATATTCTTCAATTTAAGTTATTTCAAATTTAACTTTATAATTAAATATAAACTAAAATATTTTTTTAATATTAAATTAAAAAGGACCTATTAATATATTATATAAAATTCTAATAATAATAATTATACTTATTCAATGGGAATTGTCAGAATACAGTTTTTTTGCTGTGCCCCGTCGAAGAGGGTCCTTTATTACTCATGTGCGCTAAATTCCCTTTAATAAATAATAATCATACTTCGTTAAGAAATCAAATATATTTTAATGCATTTTACAATTGATATAAATATATTCGTCCCAGAATATTAAGAAATAAATTATTTTAATAGATTTTTAATTTATTTGTATACAAATAATTTTATCGTAAATTTATCCATGATTTATCAAATATTTATTGATCAAAAAATTATATTATATTTATATATATATATATATATATATTGATCAGAGCTACATTATTTGTTTGATTTATTTTATAATCCAAAAGATAAGACCCTTTTTTAATATTTAATTTTCATGAATCAAATCATAATTACCTCTCTTGCTTCTTTTTCTCTAAAACAATTTATAATCTTTAAAACTGATCTTTAAAAACAGTTGAATTTGTAAATGAATTAGAGAGTGAGAGAGAGAGAGTTAAATATTAGACTATATAATTATTCAATTATAATATTTTAGATTTTCCCCCGTCTCCCTTCTGTTTTGCGATGTGCAAACGGTATTACTATTAACTGCGAACTACGCTTCACTTATAATTATAGGTTACACAATAAAGGAAAGAAAAAAAAGATGGTTCACTTTTCAATTCCAATAATTTCATATCATAATTGAAAAGGACGTTAATTACTTTCTATCACTAAATAATTTAATTATAGCCCTTAAACATTATAACATTTTATTAATTTTATGTTTTTCCTCAAATTAACTTTTCGTTGGAAGCATCTTACAGAAATAACTTTAGACAAAACAAGAAGAAATAAGTGTTTATATATATATAAATAATCATTTAATTTAAAAAAAAAAAAAAAGCTGGAGTGTCTCCACTCAACTATCTCGCAAATTTGAATTGGATTAAATAATATATATTATATTTAAATTAAATGTAATTAATTAAATTATAAGTTAAAATTAATCAATAATATTTATTAAACGAGCGCATGTTTGAGCCTTTGTTGATAACACCACGTCACGTGCTGGCGCGTGATATGCAGTGTTGAAAAATTAATTCCGGTACTTTCAGCAATTCAATCAAGCTGAAATTCTATATATAGCAGTTTTATACAATTTTTAATCATGTGAAATACTATCAAACATATCTTTATTTTTACAGTCACTTTAGAGGAAAAAAAATCAAAATGTGGTAGGTAATGACCCTCTTACGAATGAGCTACATTTTCAAAAGTTGAAAGAAAACTACGAATTTTGAATAATGCCGTGTACCGAATTTCACTATTCTAGCTCAAACCGTTTTTGCATAATCTTGTCTACATACACACACATTTTCCTCAACCTTAGCAAAATGACTCGGGGACCTTCAAAACATATAAAAACATCAAAATCTCGACATCGAAAATTTTCGTGATCGCAATAATATCTCTAGCGCGATATAGTAAAAAATTAAATTTTATTTAATTATGATTTATAAGAATTAAATTTATAAAATATTTTTTTTTACTTATATTTAACTGGAGTTAATTTATTATTTAATATTTTAATTTAATTTTTAACTTTAAAGCAATTCAATAGTATACGAAGTCAACATAATTTCAAAATACTGACTTTTAAATTTTCCATCAAAAATAATTAAATAAAATTCTTGTTTCTAGAACTTATCTATTCTTATCCTATTTATAACATAATTAATTTCATCTATTTATAATTATCATAGATGACCTATATATTTTTGTTTTTTTTTAATTCATTATTTTATAATATAATTTTCAATCTATATACATATTTACAACTAAAATAAAATTCATTCGAGTCATATGTATTACTTTCTTAAAATAAATAGAACGTGACCTACAAAATTTTTAAAATTTTTATCTTCATCCAGATTAAAAAAATAAATTGATTTATTTCTTATATATTCTTCTTACATATGAATTTTTATTCACTTCAAGATACATATATACTAGACTATATATATATTATTACTATTTCTCTCCAATATTAAGGTAAGATTTTCACGTAGGGGGGAATGTCTTATTTAATAAAGCACACACTAAGTTCACTTTTCGACAGAGAACAACTTCATTTACCTTCCGCCTGAGCTAATCCTCTGCTCTTGTAACAAAGAATAGCCTGAGGGGCCGGGGACGAGGGGTGTAATGAAAATAAATTGCGGGCTTTTGGTGTTGCACTGCACACGAAATCCAATCTGTCTTCTATTTTCACCATCCCCCATCGAACCCCACCATTTTTTCCCCTTAGGCGATTTTTTTTTTTTGTATCAATATCTATCCAACCACATTTATATCTATTTATTTATCTATTTATTTTTTCATTTTTCATTATTATAATCATAAGATGATCGACTTTTTTATTAACTGTCAAAAATAAGTTTTTGTTCTAAATTTATATTCATTCTTTTTAAAGATACTATTTATATATCCTTGAAAAATAAAGATAGAATAACTTTTTTCAATTTGATCAAAAATAATTAGCCAATATCATATTTAATGGTGATGAAAAGTCATCAAAATTATTGTTTTTACTATCTCGCCAGAGATAGTATTGCGATCACGAAAATTTTCGATGACGAAATTTTGATGTTTTTATGCGTTTTGAAGGTTTCTGAATCATTTTCACTAAAGTTGAGAACAATGTCCCTGTTTGGGTGTACATATATATATCTTATATATAAAATTCTCGTGTCACAAAACTTTGAAAGAATACTCCTCCGAAACGGCTGGACCGATTCTTATGAAATTTTTTATGTATATTCAGTAGGTCTCAGGGCATGTCAGACTTCCTTTATAAAACCGCTAATTGGTAAGGTGTGTCCAGGAGATGCTAATTAATTAAAAATAGTTTAGTTACCATACTAGATCATAGAGGCGCTGGTGGCGAAAATTTGAACTATTATATATACCCTTATAAGAAGCTTCCAAACAATACTGGTTCATGGGTAAACTAGCTAGCGCGCCATCTTATGACTTTGCACTCTGAGTTCGAAACTCGCAAAGACACATTTTTTTCTTTAAGTATTATATATTTTTTTACAAATTTATTAATTTTTATTATTATTATTTTAATATTTTATTAAATTATTTTATTTTATTAAATTAATTTTATTAAATTAATAATTATGTCAATTAATTTTTTCTGCATAAATAAACATATATAAAAAACTATAGAGATGGGACAGGGTAGGAGTTAGAAGGTTATAGTTCAGAATAGGGACACTCGGGGGGTACAGGGGGCGGAGCCCCCGTCTAGGTGTGGAGAGCGCCGAAGGCGCTCGGAGCAGCTAGTGTATATATATATATATATATATATATATATATATGTGTGTGTGTGTGTGTGTGTGTGTGTGTGTGTGTCATGTAGACAAAATTACTCAAAAACGGTCTGAGCTAGAATCATGAAATTCGGTAAACGGCATTATATTCAAAATTCCTAGTTTTCTATCAACTTTAGACAAGAGGGTCATTACCTACCACATTTTCATTTTTTTCCTCTAAACTCACTTTTAAAATAAAGATATATATTTGTTAGTTTTTCACATGATTAAAAATTGTATAAAACTGCTATATATAGAATTTCAGCTTGATTGAATTGCTGAAAGTACCGGAATTAATTTTTCAACACTGCATATCACGCGCCAGCACGTGACGTGATGTTATCAACAAAGAGTCAAACACGCGCTGGTTTAATAAATATTATTGATTAATTTTAACTTATAATTTAATTAATTGCATTTAATTTAAATATAATATATATTATTTAATCCAATTCAAATTTGCGAGATAGTCGAGTGGAGACACTGCTGAATTAAATTTTTAACATTGCACGTGACGTGATGCCATTAATAAAGAGTCAAACACGCGCTCGTTTTATTAAACTTTAATTTATAATTAATTAAATTTAATTTAAATATAATATATGTTAATTAATCCAATTCAAATTTGCGAGATAGTCGAGTGGAGACACTCCAGATTTTTTTTCATATTATTGTTTTTTTAGTGAAAAGAGCATTAATTTTCTAAAAATAAAAAAACAAATTTTCAATATTTTACTTTAAGTTTTTTTTTTTAAGTACTACTACTTTTAAAAATTTAATTTATAATAGCTTTATTTCTTATTTTTTATTAGTGTGTAATATATTATCTTTATTTACATTTCATTTATTTAGGTTTAAATAAAATTCTAATATAATTAACTAATATTATAAAGTATGTCACACAATTACTATTACTCAATTATTCCATCATTTTGGACAATTTAATAAGAATGACAAGCAAACGCGAGGAGTGTTATAAAAAAATCCTAGCTTGATAGACTGATAAGATATAATAGGGTTGAGCAATTATGATAAAATTATTAATATAATAACTTGTCTAAAATCAGAGGACAAAATCAATTCATAAATACAAGGAAAATTAATAAAAAATCTCTTTTCTAGATTTAGCAAATATAAATAGGTAAAGATTTCTTTATAACATAATCAATTAAAATAAAAATTTTAAAATTTTAAAATTTTTTATATGAATTTTATCAAATGCATTAGAATGGATCGATAGTTGGTAGAAGGGTGACTCTGAAGAGGATTCTCGAAATTAACAAGAGAAATCCTAAATTAATAAGAAGAAGAAGAGTATAATCATAATAATCATTTTATATATTATATATATATATAGTTCCATAACTATCAAGAAGACTAAAATCTTAATTTATGCTAATGTAAATTTGAAAATGATACATACTTACACATTGTGAATATATTTTTGGAAGATTAAAATAAAAAAACCAAATAAAAATCGAAAATTAAAAGAAATATAGCTACTTGTTTTGTTAGGAAGCTTAGAAAGATTCTTTTTTTCTATGGCCCACTCCTCACCCTTATCTGTCAACCTCCACTCCCTCCTTCAACACTTTCCAAGAGGGATTTACATAAATATCGCTTCGTATTGATTGAAAAAGAGATAACATCATTGATTTTCTTATCACCGACATATTAAAAGAAATTAATTACAAAGCCACTCGGTTAGGGTTGACGTCTGCATGACCTCAATAAATATTGAAATTATTCCTAGGAATAAAATAATAATATATGATTTGATGATTTCGGATAAATAAAGGACATTTAGAAGATTGACTAGGTATAATTAACTTTTTATTTAAAAAAAAAATGTATAATATATTAAGCGCAATTATGGAGTGTGAAATTAGACATATTCCTAGTGAGAAATAATATTTTAGATTTGATCATAAATAATTGCTTATCAATATTTCAGGTGAAAATATTTCTTTTCTTTTTTAATTAACAAAAGAAAAGGAAGTAAATAATAATCATGAAGATGGGAGGGAAGGTGAATTCAATTAAATTTTTTATTTAGCCAATGATTAAACGATAAATGAAATGTGGTGGGAGAAATAATGGTGATATTTATTAGATATGGCTTAATGCATGTCCAAAAGTGGAATATTTAGGGTGGGGCTGAGGAAGTCCTCTTTTGGACTATGTTCAAATCTCTTATGAATTTGAACAAGCAAAATTGAAATTAATTTTTAAAATTTTAACAATTAAAAAAATAATATAATTATTATTTAATTTATAAAATATGATATAATAATTTCGGAAATAAATATATAATCAATACAAATATATATATATATATTCAATATATACATATAATAGTTTGTGTTTTATTCGTAGTGATTTATATTTTATATTTTACAATAGAAAAATTAGATTGTAAATTTCTGAAATTATTATATCATATTCTATAATATTTAGAATCAAATTCAATAATAATTATAATATTTTTTTAATTGTTAAAATTTTCAAAATTAATTTCAATTGCTTGTTCAAATTCATAAGAGATTTGAACACAGCCCAAAAGAATACTTCCTCAATCCCATCCTAAATAATATATGTATATAATAGTTTGAACTTAAATTAACATATGTACCACCGGTGGCTTATGCCGACACATAAAATAAATAGACAAATTATGGAGCCGGCGGGAACGTGTTAAACCTCATAAATATATTAAAATAAAAATATATATCTGATAATATTATTAATTCTTTCAAATGAAAATAAAAAAATTAAAAAAAGATTACTACAAATTACAATATAAATATATACAAATATATATTTTAAATAGATTTATATGTAAAAAAGACAATAAAATATCTTAAGCCATTATGTATTTTTTTATTATTAAGATTTATCATTTAACTATTTCCAGAAAGAATAAAAATCGTCTATTATTTATCATAAAATATCGATATTATCATTTATATTCATAAAAGAACTTGTTCTTATACCCGAGAATGGTTAATAAATAAAGCGAGATATGTATTCCTAAGAATAGACGATTATGTCGATTTTTTTTTTTTAAAGAATTATCATAAATTATACATATTAATATACTAATCGTTTGTAAATTTTCAAAAAAAAAAAAAAAAGATTAATTCAAGGAGAAAATAAATAATTGCATAAATTTTTATAAATTTTACGAAATTTAAAAGTAATTAGATTATATGACACAATTATTATAGTTTATTAAATTTATAATACATCAATTAATAATTTATTTCTATTTATTAAGTTAGTAAATAATTACTCAGTTGCTTCATATTCTCTTATCAACATTAATATGTATATAAAATTTTCTAATAGATATATATATTGATATTTCAATTTGAAAAAAAAAAATTAGATATATATATATATATATATATATTATATATTTACTAAAATCTTAATTTATCTTTCATTATATAAATACTTATCTTATTATATGAAGTATTACAAAAATAATTAACTGTATGTTTAAATTTTTATACTATTAAGTTATTCATTATTATTTAATAAATTTAAAAAAAAATTCATAAATTATTTATTCAAGTTATGATAAAAATCAATTCATGCTTTTTCATTAATCTGAGATGTTTGATTGAATCGTCAAGAGAATATAAAATTTTATTTAATTATTAGTAGCTTTTTAATGATAATTCAATTCATTAAAATAATTGTATATAAGTAATCCTAATTTAGATTAAATTTCATTAGGTAGTTTATTTTATTAAAAAATAAAATATATAAAATATTCTACATTTTCTATTTGCTATTTGATAAAATTATTTTTCAACTAAAAAGAAGGAATATCAAATTGCTCAACGTACAATTTCGTATCAAATCTAAGTTACTTATACATTTTTAAATCTTATTTGAATACTTAATATTTTTTATGACATCATATGATTTCATTAGAATATTTATTTACATACTTAAATAATAAGAGATGATTAATGATTTTTATTTTTTTTGGAATTTAATAATAAGGAAAATATTTTTTTTTTTTTATTATGTTTCGATGATTTCGAGGAGAGCAAGGTGGATTTTTTTTATTTGAAGGTGGCAATAAATGGTAATAGAAATGCGTAATACTGCTACTTGAATAGTTAGCGGTTCCAGCTAAAAACTAATTAACACGTCGTAAATAATTAAGTCTTCTGTGAGGTTCAGTCGGCGTCAGCAAAAAGCCATGTTTTATCTTTCTCATTTGCCAGTAGAGAAAATGAAGCTTCACAAATCACACAGCGAACGATTTAATTACCTTTCCTTCTGGCAGTGGGAAAAGAAAAAAAATCACCTCTCTCGAATAAATCCGAATTTTTCTTACAGATAAATAAATTGAAAGATGATCCATGAATTGTCAAATTAGATTCAATATTGTCAATAGAAATAATTTGAATTCTTAACAAAAAAAAAAAATACAATTACATCATTATCCCATTATTTTCAATAAAAAGAATTTTAAAAATTAGTGTCTAAAAATAAATTAAAAAAAAATCTATTTATAATGTAAATGTAATTATATATTGATTTTATTTAATTTCAATATTTGCTCATTTAAATTGACTATTAATACATATTTGATATTTAAATATGAAATATATACAAGTTTTATTTATATCGTATTTGTTATATATATAGTAATAATAATATCCACAATTTTTTTATTTTAAAGGCAAATGCTTAAATATACAAATTTATAAATTCTAAATAAATGATGTTTAAATAGTATCAACAAATTCATTTATTTTTTGAAAATATATTTTTCTGCTACCTTTTATTAGAAGATACTTTAATTTTTATTTTTTTAAATAATTATTATTTCATCCACTTTTACTTATTTTATTGTTTGAACGAAGTTATGTAAAGTAAGCGTAGTTATTTATTTATTATTTATCATTTCTGTTGCAATCTAAGAGTATAAAAAAATATTATATAATAATATATATATATATATATATATATATATATATATATACAAATATATAAACTAAATATTGCTAAACAATATGATTAATATTTTTATATTAATATTTCTTAAATGTTATCGCTATATCTAAATATTAAATAAATTAAATTAACAAAAAATTGGGACATGATTTACATATTTAAATAGATATTGGAGATGTATAAAATTCTTTAAAAATTAAAATTTTTTTCTTTTTTTTTTATCGTTGAAATTATCTATCTGGAAAAAGTAATTATAATTGTTTTATTATTCATTTATTTTGAAAAAAAAAATAAATAATAAGTTTTATCAAAGATACCAAAATAAATATAAATAATTAATATCTGAAATTATTAATTTATTATTAAACAAAAAAAAATTTTTAATAATATTTTATTATTTGATTTTAATATTATTCATGTGATTTAACTTTTTTAAATAAAATATTTTTAAAATTTGAAGTATATATATATATATATATACATACGTATATCGATTATATGTATAAATTATAATTACATGATAGGCACGTGGCAAGAGTACTTAATGATAAACGCATTGTAATTTATGCATCAAAAACAAATCTCACGAATATAAATGAGAAGAAAAATTTAAAAAAAAATCTGATATAATCTCGTCTATATGTTTAGTCATATATTAACAAAAGATAGTGATTGTGTTCTAAATGGAAGAAGATTGTAAATGGTGAGGCAATACAAAAAAAAAAAAAAAAAAAAAAAATATTTACAAATAAATGACCAATCAGAGGGGAAATATACGCGTGGCCTTTTTTTTTGCCATTTCGATTTGAATTCCTTTCATTCAGGTGATTGATTTGTAACAGGTAGTGGGGAAGAAAAAGGAGACAACCTTCTAGTGCTTAGTTACAATCGAACCTGTATACCTGACTTCTCCAGTAAGACTTAATAAATCACTTGCAAGGCTTTTTTCTCCTCGTAACTTACTAATCGTTGATTTAATATCAAATCAATTATGGAAATGTATAAATATCCTAGATTTCTCACAAAGTTTCCTGTAAATTTCACAATAGTGAGATTAATTTTAATTGTATGTTTATTTATAGTTTAATCATTGGTTACAAAATTAATTAATATAATATAATTATAAAAAAAATAAATATATATTTAAAATCATAAATAATGGGTTAAATATTTATGAATTTAAATTTAGAGGAAAATTATTTATATCTCTAAACTTACAATTCTTGAATAATTACAACTATACTTATTACTATCTCGTAAGAGATAGTATTGCGATCACGAAAATTTTCGATGTTGAGATTTTGATGTTTTTATACGTTTTGAAGGTTCCTGAATCATTTTCACTAAGGTTGAGAAAAATGTCTGTGTGTGTGTGTATGTATGTAGACAAGATTACGCAAAAACGGTTTGAGCTAGAATGATGAAATTTGGTACATAGGCATTATTCAAAATTCATAGTTTTCTATCAACTTTTGAGAAATGTAGCTCAACCGGAAAAGGGTCATTACCTACAACGTTTTGATTTTTTTTCCTCTAAAGTGACCGTAAAAATAAAAATATATGTTTGATAATTTTTCACATGATTAATAATTGTATAAAACTGCTATATATAGAATTTCAGCCTGATTGAATTGCTGAAAGTACCAGAATTAATTTTTTAACACTGCAAAACTCACGCGCCAACACGTGCCATGGTGCCATCAATAAAAAGCCAAACATGCGCTGGTTTAATATTTATTATTTATTATTTATAATTTATAATTAATTAAATTTAATTTAAATATAATATATTATGTTATTTAAATCAATTCTCAAATTGCGAGATAGTCGAGTGGAGACACTCCAGCTTATATATAATAAAAATTAAACTAAACAATTCGATTTTATATAAAATTCATTTTATTTTTAAATATGTTTTCTATTTAATAAAAAAAATTAATTTTTATCTTAGAATTCAATTGATTAATTTGTATATTATACTTAATATATTATATATATCATATTAAGAGAATTTACTGATAACATTCATTAAGGTAAATACATAAATTTCTCAATCTCTAATTTCAAAATATATTTAATTACTTCTTCTTAATTCTGAAATTGTTAATCTGTAAAGTTGTAAATTATTTAGTATGTTGTAAGTTATTTAAAAAGTTAATAACTCTGATTTTGGTCATTTCAATTCAGCATCGATTTCAAAGATAGTTTATGGAATATGAAATTGTTTAAGTATTAGTTAAGTTAATTTCAACGCCGTGTTTCTTTGACCATTGTCTCTTAGAATATCTTCATCTGGAGCTAAAGAAGAGTCCGATGGCCCTCGTGGTTTACAACCGGTGATAAATAGATAAACAGACCGGAAGTGGAGTGGTGAAACAAGTCGCGGCTCACCTCAAGCTTCCGGGCTTGAAAAAGACCCGAATCTTAAGATAGGAATGTGAAGGAAAGAAACAGACCCTATGGAAGGGCACTCTCTTCAAGACATAAACACTGATAAGGAAATCGTCCAACTCTGAGAACAAAGATTTTCCACCAAAAATCAATCACCACATCGAGGCTCACCAAGAAATCAAAGAAGTTTGAAAAGGAAGTCTTACCGCGAGTTTTTTTTTTTTTTTCTTAAGTGGGCCATCGAAAGAAACCTTTATTTTTTCAGTTTATGAACAAAAGTGACTTTCAAGATTTCAAGAGATCCTTTTATCAATAATAGAATGAAACATTAAATTGAATGGATATTGAATAAATAGTATATGTTATTAAATTAAATTTATCAACTATGCCAATTCTTTTGAAAATATAAAAGTTAATTTAGATATATATATATATATATATATATATTTATATTAAAATATAAAATTTTTATTCCATATGAACAATAGAAGATATTTTAATTTTGTTTAAAAAATAATTACAAATATTCGTTTAATTTAAATTAATTAATTTTTTAAATATGTTTTTTAGAATATTTAATAATTTTATTTTAAATAACAAATATATATATATATAATTTGTTTACATATTTTCATTCAATATTTCCTTTATTTATTATTTTTCTTTATTTATTTTTTTTAATTTTATATTCTTTGAAGTCGATATTTTTTCCTATTTTTAAATATATTTAAAATTAATAATAATATATATGATACCTATATTCTATATACATATCAACTATTTTAGTAAAAAATGATATTTTCTAGTCTCATTCTCTTTTTTGAACCTAACAATCATTAAAAATAAGTTTACCTGTGGCCAAGTCCGATCCGACCGACGGTTTGAAATAAATTAATTTCCAGCTACAGAAACAATTTCAAATAATTTTAATATATCTATTAATGTAATAAAAAACAGATAGGCGTATAACATAAATATTTTTAATTTTATTTTATTTATAATATATATGTAAGACCAGGCTGTGACGTCATGAATGGCTGGATGACGTCATATAATTTTAATTAAGAAAAAACTAATAAAGATGATTTTTCTCGAGTATAAACCCAATGCAAAGTGAATGATTCGTGATGATATGTAAAAAATCTCCTCATGTGAAAGTTGGTGTGAAAATAACCCTTCCCTTCCTATCGTCGATCGCTAATACTACCACTTCCGGTTTCCGGATTTGCACCAAAAGTTGATCAATTCATCCCACTGATGCATTAAGTAAATATACCAAATTTCATCAAAATCCGTTCAGCCGTTCAGGCTGTACACATCTATACGGACGGACGGACAGACATCATGCTAAAAATACTTTTTTCTGTTAAGAAAATGCATGATTCGTGGAGATATGTAAAAATCTCCACATGTGAAATTTGGTGTGAAAACAATACCTCCCTTACTATCGTCGGTCGGTAAAAAAGAATCATATAAAATTCGACTAAAATAAGAGAAAGTTCTTGGGAGATGGAAGTCCCTAAAAAGTTTTTTTTTCCCTTTTTCCCACTAATATGAAAGAGTTGTAGCTCAGAGGTCATAACATTTGAATCCAAACGGCTCATGGTAATGCATTTTCCATCCCTTTGTCCTTACAAGGATGGGCTCAACTTTGTCCGGGTGGCCGTTCAACCAACCAGGTTGTGCTAATCTATCCCTCTCTCTTTCCTTTCTCTTTTAGCCGCCCTCACTCCACACTTAACAGTAAGCTATTCAAAATGCAGCCGTTTGTTCATCTCCTTATTCCTTACCTGTTACTAAAGAAGGAGAACCATTTTAAAAAAAAAACCAAATCAGGGCACAAGTAGACAGAAAGCAATTGACTGACCACAAAATTGCTTATTCAGAACCGCCCTTGCCATCTGCTATGAGGCCTTTTTCTACCAGACAGCCATATTAAAAAAAAATAATCTGCAATAGTTATGAATTATATTTGATTTTGCTTTCATTCAATTTTTTCTATCAACTATTAATATTATAATATAAGAATAATTAAATTATATAATATATTAAATTACTGATTAACTACTCTCATTTTCAATTAAATAATAATAATAATAATTTATTTTTTATTGTAAAAAAATACCTTTTTATAACAATAAATACACAAACTATACAAATAATCAATTCAAATAAAATAAAACATAGACTTTCTCAATCTGAGGAGATCTGTAATAATAAAAATAAAATTAAAAAATATTTTAATTTAATTTATTAATTTAATTAATTAATTTCGTTAAAATTAATTCCTTTAGCAGGGATGAAGTCTGGAATAATATATATCGACGATAATGCATTTCTCTGTTTGGATGCTTGTTCCCCGGCAAAGACGACTCTATATCCTTTTTCAATATATATGGTACATACATGAAAAATTGGTATGATTTATAGAAGCTGAATAATTAATATACTAATGGTTTTATATAAGTTAGAAATAACAAAAAAAAAATAAAAATTCAAATATGTTTAATTTAATTAAATGACATTTTACTTTTTTCCATATTATATAATGAAAAACATAGGACTCGAATACATTTCATTTATTTAATGTTCTATTTTTTAATATGAATACTTCTACCATATCCACCCTATCCACCTTATATCTCTAATTACGCTTAATTTAAATTTATAAATTTTTCCTTCAGTAAACTTATTAAATCTATTACTTATATAAACTTCATTATTTTCAAATTTAAAATTATTTAATGATTTAATTACTGAATAAAAAATTCAGGATAAGAACATTCTCTATAAAATATTGTTAGTAAAATGGTCCACACCAAACTTTATTTATAATTTCAAGTAAAAATTGACATTCACAACTGTTATTTAAAATTAGCCTTCTCATTGTTTTAATTTCAAATTTTGGTTTTATTTTCATTTATTTATTTATTTTTTTGTTTTTTTTTTAAAGTAATATTTCCATGATATATTATGAATAGCCCGCGGTTCCAAAAAGAATCACTGGAAATAATTGAAATTTTTCTCTCTCGTTTTATATGTGGGAAACTAACCCAATTCACACATTGGAAACAAATGTTAAATGTGTTCAATGAATAAATATTTATTAAATATGTTGGAAAATTATAAATTATTTCTTATAAGACAATTATTATTTTATGATAATTATTACAATACGCAGATGGAATTGTTTCCATAGAATCTATATTATATGAACATATTCTATAATAGTAATGTAATTTATTATTATATAATAATTTATTTCTATTTAATTTATTTCATAAAAAGTTACTAGTATTTATATATCTACATAATATCAAATTATTATAGTATTTATAATACCTCTTCAGTCATATATACATTAAATCTCATATATTTAATAAATTAATTTCTTCTTACAATTGGATGCTATTATATAAGAGAACAAATCAGTTTAAAGTTTGTTTAGTGTTTAATTAATTATAATTATTTATGATTATTTTATATGTATACTTAAAATGCAATCTTTTATTAATTAAATTATAAAATAAAATGATTTATTTATTTTATTTAATATCATATAAATTTTCATAATCATTGTAACTCACTAAAATACCCCTTATAAATTCCTAGACATTTTTATAAAACAAATTAATTAATAATTTCTTTTTCTATATTTTTTTTAAGTTAATGTTAAGCAATTGGGATAGAATAGAAATTAAATAAATGAATGAGCATAAATTAACACAATCTAAAAATACATTCAATTATTATTAATTAAATTTTATGAATTTTTTTTTTTTTTTTGATACTCCTCTAAATGATATATTTAGTAAATTTCTTCATTATTTTAATTTAAAATTGAATAATAAATTATTTATATTACTTATAGAAAAAAAAATATTTTAATTAAATGTGTATTAAATGTAAATAATAATAAGAATAAGAAAAATTTTATAAGAAAATTAAATTAAATTCTCAACTAATAATTTTGAATAAATATTATGACAAAATTATGATATGGATATTTTTACAAAGTTATTTTTATCCAATATATATATATAATAAATAAACATAAAAATATTTTTATTATTTTTTTTTTTATTTTACATTTATAATTTTTGATTAGAATTCTCTCGAATATAAGAATAACATATTATTTTTTTTCATAACTACCTGTTTGTCGATTTTGGAAAAGGAAACGCGGTGTCCGTTCGATAGATCGATATCGATTGATTGACTCTTAGGACTTGTGTTTCCGGAATACGTGACCGATTCTATTTGCCCGGAAATGGCCAATCGCATCCTTCTTGTTCATGTCAAGGTCTCGTTAAAAGTATACTTTGATGAAGACCCTCCATATTTTCAATTTTATTTCACCCTTTTTATAAGGGAGGTATTGTTTTCACACCAAATTTCACATGTGGAGATTTTTACATATCTCCACGAATCAAGCATTTTGTTAACCGTATTTTTAGTTTTAATGATGTCTGTCCATCTCTTCGTCCGTCCGTCCGTATAGACGTGTACAGCTTTAACGGCTCAACGGATTTTGATAAAATTTGGTATATTTAGTTAATGCATCAGCACCATTCATTCTTTAACTTTTGGTGTATATCCGAAACGGGAAGTGGTATTTTACAAAGTATTAATTTTATATTCATTGTCGGAAAATATTTCACTTAAAATATAGTAGTAATTAATAATTGAGTAATTAAACTCAAAATAAAAAAAAGAAATATTCATATAATTTAGACCTTTTAATTCAAGTTTAAAAATATTTTTTTTTGATACTTATACATGATATATACTTATATATATATACTTATATAAAGTTGTTTGGAAATTAATTTATTTCAAATCGTCGGTCGGTTCTGTGCCTGGCCACAGCTCATATTTTTAACCAAGTTTATCCTGAATATAAATATAATAGTATTATCAAATAATATATATATATATATATATATATTCTTGAAATAAGGTTTTAAAAATATTAAGAGCATGCAATGGGATTCTTTCAGGTTTTTTTTATTTGTAAAAAAATACACGGGTATAGTTTTTATTCTAAGAAAACCTGTCTCATTTAAACGAATTTTTATTTTTTAATCCTGTATGTAATTTTTTCTAGATCCTAGTTGGCCAGAGGCTCTTTCACTAACACTTATAATTATATCAACGAAAAATTACACTTATTATACACAAAGTATATAAATTATATATTAGGATATTAGCTTAATGAATACAAGAATAAAAAGAGAAAAATATATTCAATAACAGTACAAATCTTATCTAAATATTCCATCAAAATAACTCTAATAAATTTTCAACATCAAAATGACATTCCTATACCCTACAACCTTTAACCATTGAAACTCTTTCCGATTTCCCTTTTACAGATTCTTATCTGTTAATGTTCAATGAATTTTATGAAATAATGTTGATATTACAACCAAAACAGAAAAAAAAATTTGAATTGATTTAAAATACTTTATATTTTAGTTGTAGATAAATTATGATTAGGAAGTCAGCCAGGCAGGCTTTTCGTTTTGTATTTTATTCCATGGACTGAACGGAATTCAGAGGAGGTCGAATCCAATGCTATGAAGGCATATTCTATATTTTTTTTTTTCTTTTTGCCAGCCGATAGGGGATTTTTCTGAACGAGCTAATTCAAACGAAACCAAGTCCCTGGTCAGTTGGCATATACCCCTTGAAATGTAATTAAGTTCTCAAGAAACCCTTCATCAGCGGACCATCCCCCCGGGGCGGCGATTAGCCCCGCACCGCTGACCTCTGAGAAGAGATTCTTAGTTTGCTTTAATTGAGTTTATTATCTATTTAATTCATATCAAGTTCATTTCGTTCTATTTGCAATTACCCTCGAAATTTTTGCCTCTCAAATTAGATCTCCAGATAATATTATAGTATATGTGTATGTATACTCACTAAATGAATAAAATCCTCCCCTCGCTGAATCATACATTAAGAATTTTAATCTAAATTAATCATTAAAAAAAAATGGTTATATGAAAGCAAAATAATATTAATAGTGAATAAAAATTCATTCGAAAAAATTGAAGATCATGCAAAATATTTTTAATAAAAAATAATAATTAAACTATTCTATAAAAAAAACTAATTATAATAATTAAATATTATATATAATAAGTTAGTTAAATAAGATTTGAAATTATTTATTTTTACATAAGCCAGTATGTGTAGTTATTTATAATGTATATGTAATTATAAAAATTAATCTATTTATTTAATTTATGCATTACAATTTAGCAATTTAACGACTTTCTTGTTTGCTTTTCCTATTATCCACTAATAATCCAATTTAATCTGAAATTTCAGTGACTACTTTTAAAGTGTTGCCTCCACCCTACGTTATTATGATTATTACTAGCCATTCCCGGCATCATATGCTGCCGGCCGTATAAATCTCTTCTTAGAGGGACATTTTAAAACATTTCAAATTCTTATAAAACATTTTTAAATATAAAATTATTATATTTATTCAAATCGTCGTAATAATTCTTTTATTATATTTTTTTAATTTGACATTTATTCAATTTAATAAAACACAATTTTAATAAAAAGAAATCTTTTTAAAAAACACACTTTACTTAAAATTGCACTAAAAAGTAAAAAATAAAATCACTGTAAAGTGTGTGCTTTTACGGTGTTATTATAATTTGAGCGCACACACTTTACAGTGATTTTATTTTTTACTTTTTAGTGCAATTTTAAGTAAAGTGTGTTTTTTAAAAAGATTTCTTTTTACTTAAATTTATTTTATACTTTTTAGTAGAACTGCTATCGCCATCTATGATTGAAATAGTGAACTATTCCATATTCCGCATATGAAAGTTTAGTTAATTAATTACCACTAATAGATAAATAATTCAGTGGATTTTTCAATTGATTCGTGTATTATTAGCAGGAGCAAGCGCGTATGCAAAATTTCAAGTTGATTGAATGACGGGAAGTTGTTGAAATATCGATTATAAAATGCCACTGACAACGTACAACCGGACAGTGTGAGTTAAGTAAAGTGTATTAAAAAAATGAAGTCAGTTACAAATTAATATCATTTTGACAATTTGTAACTAACATCATAATGTTACAAACATCATATACATACGACGGAAACTATATAAATTGAGTTTAGTATAAAAAAAAAATTTTTACTCAACCACAAAATCAATTTATTTGAATTTATTCGATTCAATTAAATAATTTTATTCTCATGTAAAAATACACACACACAGACAGAGTGATTTGAAGTTGACTTATTAAATAATTAATATTATCAATCAGGTATTAGAAATTTTTCAAAAGGTTTAATTTTGAATTGGGCATTGGACTTTCCCAAATTTAGATTCACTATTTCCATCAAACTTTCTAGGTCAGATAAAAAAAGAATATTATTGAATATTCAATTTTGATCGGAAATTTATTTCTAAAATGATCAAAGCTTCCTTTGCCCTATGCACGGGCCAAGGAAACAATAAATAATAAATAAATAATATACGTTAATGACAAATGGTTGTCTAATTTGGGTTTCAACAATCTATCATTGCATTAATTCTATTTACATGGGGTCTGATTATTTATAATTGAGGCCACCGAAATAACCGCCTGCTGGTTTCTCTTCTCTGGTGGGAGAATTTTAATGCGAATTTTTTGCTTGGTCCGGAAGTCTCATCTGTTCTGTGAAGGGCAAGGGTTTTCGACAGCTGAGTGGACGAAGGGCCCAGCGGTCGGTTCGGGATTCCAAAGGGACCCGCGCTCCCACCCCCACACCAAGCCCTTCCTCTTTCCATCAGCAGCACCATCATTCAAAAAGGGCCTGTCTCACCACTTTGCAAAAAGTGAAAGACATCCCTTCTTTCGTACGATCTCGATGGACCTCACCTCAATTATTGCATCTTCCATGCCAATGATTATTTTCAAAATTATTCAACTAGAAATCTCAAAAATGTCTATTCCCAAATTGACCTAATCCGTTTATCATTGTTGGTAATTCAATATCCGAGGCTTTTTTTTTTGACAATATATTTGATTTTTAATGAAATAAAATAAAATCCATTCAAAATTTCTGATCAATGAAAATGAAACTTTTTATTTTATTTTAAAACTTAAAAATTTATATAAATAATTATAATTTATCTAGGGTTAAATTTATTTATTTATTTATTTATTTGATTTTGTAGAATAAATTAACTTAAAGTTTATATTTATATATGTAAATTAGTTTTAATTTTAATTTTAATTTAAATTCTATAGAATTTAATTTTCTTTTTAACTATTTTTATTATACAGTGGTGCCTCACACAACGAACTTAATTCGTTCCAGGAGCAAGTTCGTTATGTGAAAAGTTCGTTATGTGAAACGCGTTTTCCCATAACAATACATGTTAAAAAAAATAATTCCTTCTGTAGCATAAAATATGCTAAGATGACATAATAAAAGATAAAATTTTTGTTACTATACTATTTTTATTTAGATACATATTTAGAAAAAAACATAATTAAATCTAAAAAACCACCCCCTGCTGGCTTTGAATTCTTCTTCATTATCTTGATTGCTGCTACTTCCAGGGACGATTTTCTTTAGATCGTCATAAATTCTCTTGGCTTTGTGACAGATAATATCTTCGGTTGTTACGTCACCTTTCACCTACCTGTCCTTAATCCAAATCTCTAATAGCCTCTCCATTTCCTCGTGGATTGAAGACCTATGTTATTCATGAAATAATTTTGATACTCCTTTGGCTACTTTGGCTGATTTGGTTGCACCCTTATTTGTCAAAATGGTGTAAATAGTGGTCTTGCTGAGGCCAAACTCTTTGACGAGGTACACCAGATTCACTCCTTCTAATTATTTCCTGTTTTATTTCAACAGAAATCACCTTCCTGCTTTTTTTAGAAGCCATGATATAAACAAATATTGAATGATAATGATAAGTGAATATGGTAATGAAGAACGATTGCCGCGATACGTGTTTAAGTTAAGTGCAGTGACTATAATGACTGCCTGCAGTGCCTGCGCAAGGGGATGCAATACATCGGGAAGCTCGGGCGAGTTCGTTGTGTGAAACGAAGTTCGTTGTATGAATCATGAAATTTAGTTCATTATGGTTCGTTGTGTGCAGCGTTCGCTGTGCGAGGCGTTCGTTATGCGAGGCATCACTGTATGTTTATATTTCTAAATTTTCCTTAATTCTACAATATTTACCTTATTGTTATTATTAGGAATATTTGATTAGTGATAAGGGTCAGTCATATCATACACCTAACTAATATGAAACTTATTATTGTAAACATACTGACAAACATTCAGAAACTCTCATAATATTTACAATTTATAAATTCAATTATATATAAATATATTTTTCTTTTTTTTTTTTAATATAATAGAAAACAAACTAAAAATTACTTAAATTACAATAGAAAAAAATTAAAACTATAAAATTTTTGTTTTCTCAATAAAACATTTTTAATAAATTATTAGTTTTCACAAAACCATGTAAACAATTTAGATACTTTCAATGTTGAATGCTTTCAACTACATAGATAAAAAAAAATCAAAAATCCATTAGCAAAAAAAGTTTTTTAGTGCTTTGATACTAGGGGAAAGCCTCAAAGAGTGAAAAACTCCTTAACTGCTAAGAATAATCACCCAAAAAATTATGAGTCAGCATCATACGCCTACATTTTCTTTTAACGATTAAAAAGTCCAAAAACAAAATTGTTCTTCAACATTAATCTAATTTGTAATGAAATAAATATATTATATATTTATAATCAATGAAATCAATTGATTTTATATGAACTAAAAAATATATTTATTTAGTATATTACTTTTGTTAAGTTAAATTAATAATTATTAAGTCCTTTTTATCTCGTAAACTAGAAAAATTGCATAAGAAAACTTTATTTGGAATTAAAATAGGAACCCACTGGTATCCAAATACATGACTGGATGACCATTCAATACAATTACCAAATTAAGTAATTATTTAAATCAGTTGTGAGCAACCTTTTTTATCAAAGGGCCAATCGGAAGTTCAACATTTCTTGGCGGACTTCAAAAAAAAATACAACATAATAAATTATCAAAGACCAACATACCTTTTCATTGTTGTAGCGATTATTATAATATATATTAGAGTTAACAGTAATCAAGTTGTCCGAAAATGTTTAGGATACCAATAAAATGATATTGTACTATTATGCTTGGAGGGCCACATGCGGCCCGCGGGCCGCGAATTATTCATCTGTCATTGAAATAATTACTAAAATAATTTGAAGATTATTACTTATTGAGTTGTGTTTAATTATTTCAATCAATTGATGATATATTTTTTTCATTTTATTTTTTTAAAACTCTAAGGATTTCCTTAGAATCAAATAGCACCGATTATATTTATTTATAATAATATAAATATAAATTAAATAATTAATATCTTCATTTTTTTAAAATAACTTGTTCTCTATTTGTTTCAGGTAATTTGCACAAATCTCTTTACTATATTTCAACTTTCTTGTAATCCAACCATGAACTTGCATCTGATGGAGTTATCGTGAGTTATTTTTTAATGTTTGAATTTATTTATTTATATATTATATATATTTAAATAATTAATGCATATTATATATAAGTTGAAACATCTCATTATGATAATTAGTAGTTTAGTTATTGAAAAAAAAAAACTATTTGGTATAGTGGTGTAAATTTCGGATGAGATGTGGAGGACCCCACCCTTGTTCTGGTATAAGATTTGGGCGCTTGCCGGAGGTTAGACGGATTGCGTCGCGGTCGGAATTTGAAACAGGTTCTGCGCCGTTCTCGTTCCGAGGCTAATTGAGATGAATTCGGGTCGCGTCTCCGTCTCCAGACATCTCTACAAAATATAACTTATTCCAAGGGAGAGAAACTCATTCTAATATTAAAAAGTTAAATTTACAAAAAAAAAAAAAAAAAAAATAATAACTTTCAAGAAAGTTTTTTTTTTCCATGTTATAAATCCATCAAAATTTCGATAGGTAATTTTTATTTTATTTTATTTTTTCTTAATATAATTTAAAAAAAAAATATTTATGTCAATATTTGTGTTGATATTTATTATCGTACTTAATTTTATTTGATGTAGGTATATAACAAATAAACATATACTTAAGTATATCAGGAAACTTTTTTTTTTTTTTTTAGTTGAATATTAAGAGAAAAAATATATTTATTTTAAATTTGAAATTAAATTTATCATTTTTTTAAATTCAATTTAAATATAATAGATATAAAAAAAAAATTGCAAATCCCCTAGAGGAAAGTACCATATAATTAATTAATAAAATTTAAAAAAATCATCTCCTTGATCATTTCATTTTTTAATTTATTTTATATTTGGATCAAGTATATATTTCAATCAAATAACCCTTATTGGTTATATGTATATTTTGAAATTTATGAATTTTTTTGGAAAATCAATAAAATAAAAAAAATAATAAAGTAATATCTATATATATTTTAAATAAAGATTTAAAACTTTTAAATACTACTAATAATCAATCATTTTCAATCGTAATTTTCATAAATAGTTGTTTTTTTTTATTTTAATTGATGTATTAATTATTATAATTACTTGGTGAGATTTGAACTTTCCACACAAACTCACAATTAATAATTTATTTTTTAAAGTTTAATTATTAATTATCTTATATGTTTTTATTTTATATCGAAGAGTAATTATATATGTATATATAAGAATATTTTTATAATATAAAGTAATTCAACTTTTAAAAAGTTTTCCCTTTTATTTTCTCCGAAATAAGCTAATTTTTGAAATTTATATTGGAAAAAGTAAAATAAATTTGACCTATCATGTATTCACTGGCTAAATATTATTATCTCATTAAATTTTCAATCACTAAGAATCATGTTCGAAAAAAATCTTAATATTTAAAAAAATAAGAAAGTTGAAAAATTATTTAACGAACGAAAATCTTAAAAAAAAAAATTTAATTTGATTTTTCTCTACGTAAATAGATGAATAAAAAAAAAAGTTTTAAAATAAATAAAAGAGGTAAAGTTTGAATTGAAAACGAAATCGAACTTGGCGGGGTCATGTATTTGTTTGATTCAGTAAAAAACATTTTTTTTTTTATTTTATTATTTTTAATGTCCGTTCTTATATGAACTTAGTAGGTCGATAACGAAAATTATTTTAATATGAACCGACAAAACAAGATATATAAGAAGTTATTTGAAGAGAAAAGAGAGTCGCTCGTAAAATAATATTATGATTTTTGTATATTAAATATTTCTCTAGAAAATCAAGGTAGATAATTGTCATTTGTTTTATTTGATATAAAAAAATATAATACTTGATTTCGTTTTAATATCAGCATAAGCATTACAAATGAAATTGATATTTCTATCAATATTATGATAATATTCAACAAATTGATATAATTAATTAGGGATAAAACAAAGATAAAAACATGACTATTTTCTATGTTCATTTAATAAACATGAGAATGAAATTCATTTATTGAGATTAACTATCATTATAATATTTAATGTGTTTGTATATATATATAATATACTTTATATGTATTTCTATACTACCTTTTATTCAATTGGATTCAAAATTTAAATCAAAGAACACTTATTAATTCCTTTTTGAGACAAATCAAGTTTTCTGTTTACAGAAAGCTTTGACAAATTTTTCTTTAAATAAAAAATAATGTCTATATAAAGAAATTTTGTATTTTACAATTAATTATTTGGATTTCAGAAATTTAAAGAATTCCATGACCTTTATGCATCTCCAGACATAGATAGTTAGGATTATAAAATCGAGAAGGCTGCCATGTGCAGAGCACGTGGCTAGAATGGGAAAGGAAAGAATGAGAAAAAATATTTTAGTGGAGAGACCAATTGAAAAACTCGTCAGCTTGGAAGATCAAGGACGCTGTGGGTGGACAATGTAGGAAGGGACGTGAGAGAGATAGGAGAGGGTAGGAGTTGGATGGGACACTTAGAGAAATGTGGTTGTTGTGGCCAAGAACTTTCGAATTCTGTAGAGCCACAGAGATAGATAGATAGATATTAGAAATTTTATTATAAGTACAATCTATATATAAATTAAATTTAGTTAAAAAAAAGTGTCATTTCTATATAATTATAGAATCAAAAATAAGATTAATAAAAAAAGAGAGTAGATAAACGTTACTAAAACCAGTTAATTTCTTTAGAAATACCTTTTCTAGTATATAAATAAAATTAAAATGTCCTTGGTACTAGAATCTTTGGAAATAAGCCATAATCATAAATTTCTTAAAGATATAGGTATATATTTTTCAAACTTTTCCGGGTTTAATAAAAATTATAATAATTTATAGTATAATATTTAATATTTAGTTAGATATAAAAATATATTTATTTATTTCAATATTTTAAATATAAAATATAACAATAGAATTTAAAATATGCATTATAAATAAATAAGTAAATAAATTTGTTTGCTAATTTTAATATTCAATACAAGAACTATAAAATAATACTATATTTACGATTGTGTTTTAATTCTAAAAAATAATTCAAATTAGCCACTTTATTTATTTTTTCTCACTATTTTCTATAAAATCATTACAATTTTTAATTAAGAACCTGGTTCACCGGGCCGCGGCTCGGTACTTTAAAAAGATTATTTCTTATGAACTATGAATATATTTAAGATTAAGATTATTATTTAAAATATAAATAAACGACAAAATATATTAAACAATTTCAAATAAAGACATAAATTAAAAAAAAATAGTCATAAAACATACAGTCCTTAATGCACCGAAAGGGAGAAAAGTATGGCCTGTGGATATAACATAATATATATTTCGTAGTTTGATTACAAAATATTATTAAAATAAATATTTTTAATTTTATTTTATTTATAATATTTTGTATTTAAGGAAGCGTTGTCCGGCTTTCCCCGGTGCCATTTCAAAAATATAAATATATATATATATATATATATATATATATATATACTTTTGCTAGTATAATAAGATAAGAAATACGGCGTTGAATAGTTTGTATGGTTTTGGAGATTTGTTATCCGTTCTTAAGAAGCAAATGCTTCGAAATTGGAAACGAGACAGAAGTGTTGTTGATCTTATGGTAGTATAAACGACTGAGAAGTGCGATTTGATTCGGTTCTAATTTAAGCTATTCGAATAATCCACTTCTTGGTTTAAAATTCATTCCTTCTCCCTGGTTGGGGTTCATTTCCTGATTTGAGCACTTTTGCTGTTCATTCAAGTAGTCTGGATTAAATATGCCCTAGATTTTCATCCACAAAGATACTCAGCTAGCTAGCTATTTAAACAGAAGGAAAAATATACGGCAAATATCTACATTTTTTTTTTTTTTTGAAGAAAGTCTTTAATAAAAATTCAATAATATGAAAATATATTAAATATGTCCTATATTTAAATGAAAACCCTGATTAATATTGTATTTGCAACTAGAATTGTTATATGTTATAATTTGAAAATAATTTACCAAATTAACAAACAGGAAACATAAATTAAGGAAAATCAATTTCTAATATTTTAAACTATTCAACTCTTCTACCCTTCTGAATCCAATGATTAACTAAAGACGAAAATTAACATTTAACTACTTTTAATAGATTTCAATTGTAGTACTACTATATTTTAATTAAGCTATTATTTTGGTTTTAATAATTAATTTGATTAGTTTACTAACCTAAAAGCCACTAAAATTTAGTTTATCATTACGGTATGTTTATTTTGCCAATCTATTTATATATAATGTAATATATATATATATATATATATATATATATATATATCCTTAATTGGGTATCATTATTGTTACTTATATTCAGCTATTAAATGGATGAACTGGTTGGTTTCTAATATTATCCCCCTTTTCTTTTATAAATTGTATACATCTATCTATTTATAATTGATTTCCTATTTAAAACAATAGATGAAGAGATCAATTTTTTGAAAAAAAACAAACACATGAGGGAAAAAAGCTCCTGAAGAAACAACCCTTGTGAAGTATAGCAAGTCCCTTAATGGTACCCCTTAGAAAATGCACCCCCGAAGAGCGCTGCCATGATTGATTAGTTCCTATAGATAACGAGCCTTTAATTTCAATATGCCCCCTCCTCCTCCCACCAAGAGGCGGAAAGCTTATATTAAAAATGATGTTATTTTTCATGTTAAAAGGTGAATAGCGTTGCTTGTCTGTCTGCCCTCTTCACTCTCCCAAACACCCCCTCTTTTACCCCCATCCTCCCTCCATTAAATGAAAAAAAAAGGATAAGAAAAAAGAAAAAAGTCCGAGTGTCAAAGAAACTGATTATCCGTTGATTTGACAATAAAACATCGCGATATTTTACAAAACTTAAATGAAAAAATGTCGTTTCAACATTTTTAATAACATTTTAATTTTTTCCCTTCAACGAACAAATATTTCATTTAAGCAATGAAAAAAAAATCATCTCTCCATTTAAATCTATTTAATAAAATATTTAATTTCTTGGATTATATTTTTCAAATTCAATTCATAACTTTTCTTTTCCGGACGAATATATATATATATATATATTTAATAATTTATTATATAATTTAGTAATATGCTTGGGAACAATTACAGATATTCAAAAAGGTATGTATATAGCTATATACAATTGAAAAGGGTATCATATAAGAAAAGATTATTTGTTTATATGACTAATAATTTCCTTTTTACCGACCGACAATAGGAAAGGAAGGTATTATTTTCACACCAAATTTCACCTGAGGAATTTTACATATCTCCACGAACCATGCATTGTTAACAGAAAAAAGTATTTTTATCATGATATCTGTCCGTCCGTCCGTCTGTCCATTATATGTCCGTAGCTTGTTCGGCTAAACGGATTTTGATAAAATTTAAAATATTTATTTAATGCATCAGTAGCATAAATTCATCAACTTTTGGTGTATATCTGGAAAACGGAAGTGGTAGTTAACAAAGTATTAATTTTATATTCATTGTCGAAAATTTTTCATTTAAAATATAGTAGTAATTAATAAATGAGTAATTAAACTAAAAATAAAAACTAAGATAATGTAATTTAGTAATTTTAATTTAAGATTTAAAAATATTTTTTTTATTATATTTTATATATATATAATGTGTTTGGAAATTAATTTATTTCAAATCGTCGGTCGGTTCTGTGCATGGCCACAGCTCAATTTTTTAATATTATATATTTTATAATTAATTTATGAATAATTTAATTAAATCAAAGAGTATTGTTGTTTTTGTAAAAAGAAATTATATCCTATACATATACTAATTGCATATTAAGTATTAGAGAGAGCCCTTTATAAGGGGATATTATAAATTTCAAACTAAAGAATAAATCCAGAAGAGAAATATAACAAAATTTAAATATTTATTTTATGTATGTTAAAGAAAATCAATTTTTTTTTAGTCTTTTGGAACTTAATTTCATTTCACCCACGTTATATATTTTTATTTCATTATTCGTTTTTTTTTTTTTTTTTTAAATATTTTATTTTAAATTTTTTTGAGATTTGAACCCTTGCCCTTAATTTTTGTAATTCACTATTATACTTGAATATATATAATAAATTATATATATATATATTTAAAAATATATTTTTACCGACCGACGATAGTAAGGGAGGTATTGTTTTCACACCAAATTTCACATGTGGAGATTTTTACATATCTCCACGAATCATGCATTTTCTAAACAGAAAAAAGTATTTTTAGCATGATGTCTGTCTGTCCGTCTGTCCGTCTGTCCGTCCGTATAGATGTGTACAGCCTGAACGGCTGAACGGATTTTGATGAAATTTGGTATATTTACTTATAATGCATCAGTGGGATGAATTGATCAACTTTTGGTGCAATTCCGGAAACCGGAAGTGGTAGTATTAGCGATCGACGATAGGAAGGAAAGGGTTATTTTCACACCAAAGGAGATTTTTTTATATATCACCACGAATCATGCACTTTGTATTGGTTTTATCCTCGAGAAAAATCGTATTTATTAGTTTTTTCTTGATTTAAAATTATATGACGTCATCCAGCCATTCATGACGTCACAGCCTGGTCTTGCATATATATTATAAATAAAATAAAATTAAAAATGTTTATATTTATTATTTATGTATCCATATCTGTTTTTTATTACATTAATAGATATATGAAAATTATTTGAAATTGTTTCTGTAGCTGGAAATTAATTTATTTTAAACCGTCGGTCGGTTCGGACCTGGCCACAGGTCAACTTATTTTTTACTATTAAATTATTTTTTTGTTTGTTTATGGAGGTTAGGAAATATTGTTATATAATAGTGTTAGGGGCTGTCTAATAAACGACTAAATGTTTGTTGTTTGTTTTTTTTTTTTTTTATTTTTTTTTTGTTAAACATCCCCTTGTTATTATGCTAATCAATGGGAGGAAAAAATTATATGTGTAATGTATGTCACCACCTTCCCCTCTCCAACATTCCCGTTTAATCAATGCTTGGCTCATTTTAAAATGTCTCAATCGAATGATAATATTTCAAGGGGACCGTCACTGCTAACACAAATGATTTTTCTACACGTTTTTTTTTTTGCAGTCTGGACAAAATAATTAATAATAGGAACCCTCTCTCTCTCTCTTTCCCTTTCTCTTTCTCTTCCTTCTCAGTTTTTTCGCCTTTTTAATGCCCCGTGTTGGGGATTTCGCTAATCGACCCCCCCTGAGGGGGCCGATGCCCCTCGTCGCCATTGAATGTGCATCACTGGTGATTAATGATCGGCTCGGATGCATTCACTTGCTCCATAACTTTTTATACGGGACGGGCTCCTTTCTTCGTGGCATTACTCCCCCCTTGTGTCTTCATCCTGGAGTTCCCTTTGGACCATGGAAAACTTCCCCGGCTGATCCCCGCTTGTCTCGCCATCCCTTTTCCTTCCGATGTAAGTTTTTTTTTGTCTCGTTCTCCTATTCACTTCCCTTTATGCCCACTCACTTCCTTAATCATTTATATATTCGGGAGGCTATTTCTTCAGTTTTTAATTGCTTCAGCTAAACTTGAATAAAATTCTTCTTCTTGAAAATGAAGAAGAAATAAAAAATAGAATTCAATTAATTAGCTGTGCATAATTAATGAAGTTACTCTGTTGGGAAAATATAATTCTTTATCTAAAATCAAATTTCAAAATCGATTACAAACATTTTAGAAAAAAATTTAAAATAAATATTTTTAAAGAAAAAAAAATAAAATACAATATATCTATCTTATCTTATTATACTATCAAAATTATTGTATATATATATAGATTTGTATATTTTTGAAATATTAAACCGGTCTAAGGATTTTTTTGAAATTCACACCATAGATAATATTTAGAAAAAAAATGTAAAATTTATTTGTCTTGCAAACATTGTAAGTTTATTTATGATATTTTAAAAACAATTTTTTAATCTGTTTTTCGTTTAATTTTTTGTTAATTCTTATAAATTTTTATTAGTTAATTTTGTTTTTTTTATCTATTTTCATGTTTGTTGTTATTAAATTACTAATTTATATTTATTTATTCATTGTTCTCTTATTAATTAATTTTTAGAGAATTTTATAATTTTTAATACTTTCTCACTAAAACATGATTTAAATTTTATTAATATTATTTAATATTATAGAGGAGCCCAAACATTTTAATCAGATTGATGCAATGATGTAACATTTAATAATTGTAATAAATAATTAATATATATCAATATTTTTTAAAGGGTCGAGCGATAGCCCGGTGTCCCAGGTACTATAATACACTTATATTAATTGTTTATGAATTATGATCATTCAAAACAAAAACAATCCTTATAAAAGTTAAATTAAATTTAAATTAATTTAACAATAAGTATTATATCCCACACATTGGAACTTACTACCTCCTTTAAATTATGTAAAAAATGTAAACATCCACCCTCCATCCAAAAATTTTGTTTCTCCATTATTTTTTGCCTAAATGAGGCAGTCCTGAGAGTAAAAAGGTTAAGTAGAATAAAATAAATATTTAATGTATACATGATTTTAGGAAAGTATTTTCATATTTAATTTCTAAATTGTTGTAAAATAAAAATAAAAAAAAATGATATAATTCAATCTTTTAACTTAAATATAAATCTCATCCGTCAAATAATTCAATTTAATTCACAAAATCCCTTCAGTTTTTTTTTTAAGTTTCTCAGATGGAAACTAGTTCATGAACTATCAAATGATTTTTCTTTTTCCTTATATTGTAATTTTTTATGTAATATTTCCATTTGCATTCCAACTACACATATTAACATTATAAACTCATAAAGAAAAAAGTTTGTAACACCCTTGTCCTTTAAATATTTCGTATTTGAATTCTAAAGAAAAGCCATTTAAAAAAATAGAAGGCAAAATTGTGAGAGATGACGCTTTCATAGACGATATATTCTCAGCACATTTGTATAATAATGCTTTGAGGGTTTTATTTGGAGGGAGGACGGCTCATAATCCTTGGTTGTAAGTGGCGAAAAAGGGGGTCGAGGCGAACGAACCTCTTCGACTGCCTTGTTCAGGGGTCATTTCGGGGCCCCCTTTAACGGCTGAGCAACTGCCATTAATCTCCGCCTGGCCATGGCGCCGTCGCTCCTCCGATGGACACTTCTCGGCCAAAAGAACCCGTGCACAGGATACATAGATTGATCGCAGCTTTCTCCATCATAGTTTAACTCCATATTCATATTCATAGATCAAATGTGACAAATTGAAAATGGATTTTTTTAATTTATAATTTTTTTTATCTCACTTCACTTAACTTACTGTTCTTTTTTTTTAATTTTTAAAAATAGAACACAAAAAATTAAATTTTAAATATTATCTTGAATACATACATAAAAACAAAAATAAATGAATGGAATTCTACAAGAGAATAATAATAATAATGAATTATAAATCATTTTTTTCTTCTTATCAATCTTATCTAGCTGAGATATCGATTAATTAATCATTCTATAATTTACTTTATAATATTGGTGGGAGAGATTCTAGTATTTATATCGTAATTCTCCTATTTATCTAATATTTATATTTGTTTTAATTTAATACTTTTCCCTACTTGTTTTTCTAATTAATATTACTTTATTTAATAGGTTGTTGAAATGAGAGAGAATATTAAAAAAAAATTAAAAATTATTAATTATAAATTAAAAGAGAATAAAAATAGATTTAGAGAATAAGAAAAATTAAATTAATTCAAAATAAAAAATCTGGAGTGTCTCCACTCGACTATATCGCAAATTTGAATTGGATTAATTAACATATATTATATTTAAATTAAATTTAATTAATTAAATTATAAATTAAAATTAATAAATAATATTTATTAAACCAGTTACTTGCTGGCGCGTGATTTCCAATTAATGTGTTAAAAAAATTAATTCTGGTAGTTTCAGCGATTCAAGCTGAAATTCTATATATAGTAGTTTTATACAATTTTTAATCATGCGAAAAACTATCAATCATGTATCTTTAATTTTACGGTCAGTTTAGAGGAAAAAAAAATGAAAACGTGGTAGGTAATGGTTTTCTTCCGGATGAGCTACATTTCTCAAAAGTTGATAGAAAACTACCCGTGTACCAAATTTCATTATTCTAGCTCAAACCGTTTTTGCGTAATCTTGTCTACACACACACACACATATATATATATATATACATACAAACAGGGACATTTTTCTCAACTTTAGTAAAAATGACTCAGGGACCTTCAAAACGTATAAAAACATCAAAATCGACATTGAAAATTTTCTTGATGGCAATACTATTTGTGACGAGATAGTAAAAATTCTCTTTTAAGTTTTTTTTTAATAAAAAGCTATTTTAAAAAATTAAAAATAAATTAAATTTTAAATTTAAATTACTACCAAAATTAAAAAAAAAATAATAGAGTGCAAAATTCAACTAACTACTAACTTCTATTATATTAATGAAAATAATGAGTTTAGAATATTATACTATTAAGTTGTTTTTTTTTGTGTTATTGTAGATTGTATCAATCGGTTTGTTGATTGATCTAAAAGAATTTTATCTATAATTTTACACTATCTTTATGAAACACGTGTAATAAATATTCTCGTTTGAAATAATTATTAATGGAGAATTTATTTCTTTTATTCGGAGCTGCTATTCGAAGCTGCTTACACCATTCATTGGCTTTTTTTTTATCTTGAAAGAACTTAATCTTGCGAATGATGCAATTTCTACTCATATGAACTTCAATAAATAAATATTAATTTTTTTTTTTATTTTTTCTGATACACTGAATGTATTTTATTCATTGTTCTTCTATTTTCAATTTATAATATAATATATTTACATTTTCTTTTTTTTCTTTATTTTTAACTTATAAATCTATTGTGCTGATGTCCTTAGTGAAATGGAGACATATCGAGTTACCAATTGGAGAGGGGCATTTTGAATTCAGTCTGTAGGTCAATTGTTTGAAAATATTTTCTATTTCTAACCATGTGACCCCATTTGTGCCAAATGATAAAGAAAATGTTAAATTAAACCAATCCTTAAGAAGGGATTTAATCAAATAATTTATGTAACCAGTTTTCAAGGCGAAAGGTTACAGCCCTTTTGCACGATTAATAAAAAATTCTTGGAAACGAACCGATTTCGTTGAAATGCGACCCCTGTGACAAAGAGCTTGCGTGGCAAATGTCCCAATTTGTATGTAACTGTGTACAGATGTATGCCTGATGGATGAATATATGTATGTATATACACATATGAATATCCATGCAGGCTCAGCATCAGCTGGGCAATGGCGTCACGGGTCGCGACTCTGCCCAAGGGTCAAATGCCTCGCAAGATGGCTGACCGTTTAGATAACAGACACCAGAGACTACCAACATACTACAGTATTTCCTGTCAAAAAGTCAGTTTCTTTCGAGTAATCTCTTGTAGTTCGATAGCAATTTAGAAAATGTCTCCTGATACGTTCATCAATCACGAACCACAGGTCTCTCAGGGTACTTTTCTCTCTCTCACTCACTCTCCTTCACTTTTTTTAAAAAAAAAATTACACTAACTTAGTTTTGAGTTTATAATATAAATATATTTATTTAATTTTTTATACTAAAATTAAAATAAAAATCTGGAGTGTCTCCACTCGACTATCTCGCAAATTTGAATTGGATTAATTAACACATATATTATATTTAAATGAAATTAAATTAATTAAATTATAAATTATAAAATTAATAAATAATATTTATTAAACCAGCGCTTGTTTAGCTCTTTGTTGATGTCACGTGCTGGCGCGTGATTTCCAGTCTAAAAATTAAAAAAAATTAATTCCGGTACTTTCAGCGATTCAATCAAACTGACAACAAACACACACATAAATATATATATATATATATATACCCACATATATATATATACCCACACACAGACATTTTTCACAACCTTAGTGAAAATGAATCATGAACCTTCAAAACGTAAAAAACATCAAAATCTAGACATCGAAAATTTTCATGATCTGGCGATATAGTATAAATGTAAATATTTTTAATATTCCATCTAGATTTTATTAAACATTGATCTCAATTTAATATATTATTTTTTTTTTTTTTAATTATTACTAAGAATAAATATAGGTATTTTGGTTTGTTAATATATATTAGTAGTAAAATAAAATGTACCCTATAGTGGTGGTTTTAATTCATCTTTCTGATAATATAAACAAGTTTTTCTTAAAGATTATATTTTCTTAAAGAGTGAATAAATAAAGGCAACGGGCGCGGACTCTTCTTCATTAACTGCCTTTGGCTAAAATCGGCTTAGATCGGCTTAGATCTCAAAATGCTTAAAAAAATAAATAAAAAAAAATACTTATTTAAAAATATGAACAAATTTCAATAAAATAATCTTTTATTCTTGTTATTTATATTTAATTAATACGATATAAAAATTTTTAATTGTTAAAATAAGATTTTTTTATAAAAAAAATTTCAAATATTATATAATATATATTATATTTTTTTTTTCTTGAAATTACAAATTTTGTTTTTTTTGTATATTAAATTTTTAAGGTGTTTTTTAAGATAATAAATATTTTGAAATAATTTTTTTTTTTTTTGATTTGATGGTATGTTGTTGAAAGATATAAAAACTTGAATAGAGATGATTGTAAAGTAGTCAAGAGGGCCGGAATTTGCCTGCAAAGAGAGTAGAAGAAAAATGCTTGACTCTTGACCATATGGTCCTTCAAACAGCCACTGTTCAATGGAGCAACCCGGGAATTAATTGAACTTATTAGCCGGGGTCGTTGCTGAGGGCAGCACGTGGCCCTTTCAAACAAACCTCTAAGTTCTCCAGCCGCTGGAGCTGCAATTGAACTTGATGCGGGTGACTTACGCCTTTTAACAATTACTCGAAGCAAAATTATAATAATTATCAATGAATTTATTAATTGGGAAAATATCAAATGTATTTGCAATTAATTTTTTTTTTTATTTTTAACTAACTCAATAGAAAAAATAATTTGTGAATCCATTTATTAATTTAGTTTATTTTATAATACATTCTAAAATAAATAATAAATTAAAAAAATATTTTGTATTCTAAATGATATATTATTTTTAGTCATCGAAGTTGGAATGTTAAAAATAATATTTAATTAAAGATGAAAATCAAGATAAAATGTAGTCGACGTAGAATTGAATGCATATAAAATATTTATCCCACTCGATCAGCGCCCTCTACAATTTCATAATCGAACCATTTCTTTTCTAAAAAAAATTAATAGAAGAATTTCTTAAAATTATTTTATAATTGAATTCTTTATTTATTGTATTATTAAATATAATTTGAATTTATTTATACTGTATGCTCGCTCATTCACAATAACATTTTGGAAGGGGTATTTTGAAAGAGTAAAATATACATTTTTTTTTCATGATACTTAATATAATAGAATTATCTTCCATCTATTTAAATTTTTTAACTGATTGAAATTAAGTCTAAGTGATTATACTATCAGTGTTTAAATTTAATATTGTATTTTTTGAATTATTAATATATATATACATACATATATATTTATTTATTGATATATATATATATAATGGATGAATGTTATAAATTCATTGGTCAACCTGAAAAATTTAAGATAACCATTTTCTAAATAAAATGCAGGTTTTACAAATTGGTTGCAAAAAAAAGTTGTTGGCCCCTTAAAGCAGGTTATTGCCCCCTACGGTAGCTAGAAAACGAGATGAATACACAGTCCAAGATCCAAAACTACATTGGACCATAAATTTAACGAATATTTTTTTTTACTTATTAAACAACGAAAGAAGTGATTTTTTATTATATAATACAAATATAATAAATGAATGAATAAACCTTTACATTAGATTAAATCGAAATAAAAGTACATTAATTAAAACCTAAAATGATAATATAAAAACAAATTATTTTTGATTGTAATTTTAGTGTTCTAAATAGATAATTAAATTTATTTATTAGTCATTTGAAAAGAAAGATACGAATTTCGGCTAATGAACAATCTCCAATTCAAATATTGTCGAGAAATCATTTTATTTGTGTTGAGATGTGATAAGAGTCATACACCACAACCAATTAAATTTTATTCAATCGTTAATTTTTTTTTTAATAGAAAAACTAATACCAATTGCAATTAAATGCTATTCTAAAATTTTTAAAATTTCAATATTATCAAACGATTCAAACCGACAATTTTCCTAAAATATTTGAAAATAGACAATATTATATATAAATTAAATCAAAATTTAAGTTTTAAAAAAAAAATTGTTAAAAATATAAATATAATTGAATTAAATATTAATTTTTTTCTGGTTTTGTTTGATAGTTTTTTTATTTTATTTTATTTTTTTTTTAATTTATTTCTAATTCGTGGGTGCTTTTTCTTTACATATTTCCTGAAATTTTATTGGCCCTTTTTTATTATAACATATCCTCCCATCAAATTATACACCAATAAGAATTTTAGAGAGGAGGGAACCAATAGAAAGTGACGAAAAAGTAGTTTTTTTCATCCAATCGTTAAGCATGATATTCTTTTTTCATATAAATATTTATAAATAAGTTGACCTGTGGCCAGGTCCGAACCGACCGACTGTTTGAAATAAATTAATTTCCAGCTACAGAAACAATTTCAAATAATTTTAATATATCTATTAATGTAATAAAAAACAGATATGGATACATAAATAATAAATATAAACATTTTTAATTTTATTTTATTTATAATATATATGTAAGACCAGGCTGTGACGTCATGAATGCCTGGATGACGTCATATAATTTTAAATCAAGAAAAAACTAATAAATATGATTTTTCTCGAGGATAAAACCAATACAAAGTGCATGATTCGTGGTGATATATAAAAAAATCTCCTTTGGTGTGAAAATAACCCTTTCCTTCCTATCGTCGATCGCTAATACTACCACTTCCGGTTTCCGGAATTGCACCAAAAGTTGATCAATTCATCCCACTGATGCATTAAGTAAATATACCAAATTTCATCAAAATCGGTTGAGCCGTTCAGGCTGTACACATCTATACGGACGGACGGACGGACGGACAGACATCATGCTAAAAATACTTTTTTCTGTTTAGAAAATGCATGATTCGTGGAGATATGTAAAAATCTCCACATGTGAAATTTGGTGTGAAAACAATACCTCCCTTACTATCGTCGGTCGGTAAAAATTTGTATATATTTTTATATAAATATAAATCAGAGAGAGATAATAAGGATGATAAGTTATATTTTTAATTGTATTTATTTTTTTATTAATTACTATTCGAAGTCTATTATAAATAGATTAAAAAAACAAAACAATTTATTTATATTATTAATTTTTATTTAAACAAAACAAAATTTTAAAAAAATGAAGTTAGTTTCACATTAATTTAATTTTGACAATTTGTAACTAACTTCATAATGTTTCCTAGATCACATATATACGACGGAAATTATATATATTGATTTACGTGATATTCCCCCCTCCAGGTTCTTCATTCTTTTTTTTTTCTTTTTTCACTTACATAAATGCTCCACATTATATTCAGGTTGTTCGTCTTGGTTAGCTACTTGTTAATTTAATCAATTCCATTCACACTTTTTATTTGTCACTTTATGTTCCCATATGAACATAAACCCCTGAACCATTTCACTTCGATATATTTAATGTATCGAAATGTATATAAAAATTGTCAATTTACATATTTCTTTATGAAATTCTTAAATCAGCCATTTTTTTTAATACAATTTTGACATTTTTATTTTATTACGACTATTAAATTGAATTTCATATAAAAACCAACTACATATAGATAGTCATTTGTCCAATTTTACGATCGTCAATACTCATTTTATGATTTATATCCAAATACTACAATTTAAACTTTATTTAAATCAAATACGTCGGTATTTTCTATTGAACTTGGAACATTTTCGATAATTTAAAGAATATAGATATTAATATATAAATACAATATATATATATTTGAATAGGAAAAGCCAAAATATAGATATTTTATCATATTTATTATTGATATAAGTAAAAGAGATACAAAATTTCAATACTAAATAGAATGTGTCATTTAGACAAATTAAACGGGAAATATTTCTACTATACTAGAATATTTAAATATTTTATTATCTATTTTCAATTTCCTGTGAAATGAATAAAATTATAAACTAAATTGTAGTCATTATTGAAAAGTTTCTTTTACATTTAATTAAAATAAAAATCATCAAAAATTATTATATAAATAAATGACTGAATTGTGTTTAATTTATTTTTATTTTACTGTAATATCATTTTAAAAATTAATTAATATATATCTTTGTATATTTTTGAGATATTAAACCACTCTAAGGATTTTTTGAAATTTATACCATATATAATATTTATAAAGAAAAATTGATCTGTATTGATTTAAAAAAAAAAAAAATTCTTAGTATTTTCTTAATTTAAAATAGTAAATTTAAATGACGTCATCAATTACGTCATCCATATTTAAATTTGCTTTTTGCAAATTTTGTATTTGAATTTTTAACTGAGAGGTTTTTTTTATATAACAATTTTTTTTTTTTTTTTTTTTTTAACAAAATATAAAAATATTAAATTCGTATATATATTTATAATTTCAAAACATTTTGTTTCCGACATTCATTAATTTTAAGAATAAAATGTGTCAAAAATACAAACCTCTATTCCGATAAATTTTTTTTTATAACTCTAGAAATTCAGGATAAAAGATGTTTAGTCCTACAATTTTATTCTTTATTGCAAGTAATTAAATAGTAATTAAAAAAAAAAATAATTGATCTGCTATACTCACGCTTTAAATTTATTTGAATGAAAAGAACAATCTCAACCAATATTGAAATTTTTGAAAATTGCTGATGGACCAATGTGAATGATAGCAAGAAGCTTGTGGTTAGCAAATGGTTTTCCTTCTTGTAATTAGCTGTGTTATTTTAAACGGCATTGATTATCATGCTGGCGGTAACGAGAGTTCTTCGTCCTCTGATTTGCATAAGAAATGAAACTAATGATTCTGAAACTTGACTGGAGTCGAAAAGGTGATGGACTACAATGTCAAGGAAAGCGAGAGGGGGCGATTGACCACTGAATGCGGGCGAATTCACCATTCAAAATTGATTGAAATGTAATTTTGTGTTTATTCATCTTGAAAATATAAAATATTCCGATTCAATCGTTTTATGAAGAAATCAATAGATATTTATATTTACAATCGAATATATATATATATATATATATAAATTTATTTAATACAGAAATATGTCTCCAAGGACAAAAATAACAAATCCTAATCAAAAATTATTTTTTTTCATTCTTTGTTTTTTTATTTTCCTTTATTTTTAATAAAAATTTCAATTTTTCTTTTTATAAATTTAATGGAACTATTATTATTATTATTATTATGTACAAATTTTTAATAAAGCTAAATGAAATTTATTTTTCATATAAAGAAAAAATTAATTTATTTTTAGATATTGATTTATTACTTTTATTTATGATTGATTCATGTTTTTTATTGAGATTGAAAACAATTTTCAAATAGGTTAGATATAATGTAAGTTCACGGATTTATATTTTTATCTTTTATGTTTGTTTATAGGCGATGTTTAGTGTAATAATCAGCCGGTTGTTACTTTAAAAAATTATTCATTATGAACCTTATGAATATTTAAGATTAAAATTATATTTAAAATAAATAAATGGCAAAATATATTAAACAGTTTCAAATAATTTAAAAGAATATAAATTAAAAAAAAAATAGTCATAAAACATACAGCCCTTAATGCACCGAAAGATAGAAAAGTATGGCCTGTGGATATAACATAATATATATTTCGTAGTTTGATTACAAAATATTATTAAAATAAATATTTTTAATTTTATTTTATTTATAATATTTTGTATTTAAGGAAGCGCTATCCGGCTTTCCCCGGTGCTATTTTTTTATTATTAAAATTCCTATTTTAAATTAAGAAAAATCTAACAATGATGATTTTTCGCTAGGCTGAAACCAATACAGATTGATTTTCTTTATAAATATTATATATGGTGCGAATTTCAAAAAACCCTTAGAGCGGTTTAATATTTAAAAATACAAATATATATAAATATATACAATTTTTGCTTGTATAATAATATAAGATATATATATATATATATAGATAGATAGATAATTTATATTCATTCATTCATCTTTCTCTGAATATTTTAGATTCATTAAATAAATATTTAATGTGAATTTGATAATTTAAAGTGAATTAAAGTAACCTTGTGATTGTAATTATTATTTTAATTATAATTATAATTTATGAATTTAATTTAATTTAAAATTTTCAATATTTTTCAGAAAGTAATAAGCCTTCTTTGTCGAGGCACAGTCAAACATTAATTGCATTCTTTTCTATTTGTTAGGTTCAGGTTTCACATTCAGTGAAAGAAAAAGAAAATAAAAAAAAATTTCGAAATATCAACATTCATTAAATATATAGATTGATTTTATTGTAGAAATCCAAAGATTTTAAATAATATAACTAAACACACTAATAATATATAAATAATCTAAAAAATACTCTTACATTTTTATAAATTAAATAGAACAAAAACATTTTATATTAATCTAAATAATTATAAGATTTTTTTTATATATTTTTGATCATTAAGTATATTTTAATTTTATTACATTTATTATAAATAATTATTTCTGCAATAGGTATTGAATTTTTTCATAATCTTTGATTTGGAGAGGAAAAAAATTATTGATTTCTCTTTTTAATTTTGTTAATTATTTCGATATTTTAGAAAGAAAATGATTTGTAAATTATTGTGTTTCCTAGAATTTTAAATGCTTTATTAAAAGTTTTCATTTATTTTTATTATTTTTTCCTTTTTTTTTTTTTTGTAATTTCATTTTGGGAACAATTCACTTTTGCTTTGCTGACGCAGCTTTGGAAAATGTCCATCGTTTCAATAAAGTACAAAAATGCATTATTATTATTTTTTTAACAATTTGATAAAACGACCGAAAGCACACAATGATCATCCAGTTGACTTCTTGCTGTCATAGATTACTTTTTTTAAATAAAGACATCAGACAGGCTGCCGGCGCTATCCAGTTTCGTGAATTCACCTCCATCCTCTGCCTCCCCCTCCCCTACACCCAACTACACACATCCCCTACCTCAATAGAATTCAATCACGAATTCTGAATTCATTTAAAATATAAACCATACGAACAAAAAGAAAAAATAATAATATATTTTCCCATCAATAATGACGACGGAGAGTCCAACAAAAATCAGGCTATCGAATGGCCCAATGAACAGATCTTAAATTTTTACGGGCTGAAGCAATCAATTGGGAAATCGAATAGTAAGGGTTAAAATAATAAAAATTTACGAGTTAAATGAATTATTATTATTTTTGTATAATTCATCATCAGTAATAAAATAATTTTTATAAAAACAAAAATTAATTATTATATAATAATAAATTATAAGACTCTTCAGTGGTTAGCACGACATTCTACCACACTGAAAACTTGCGTGGGGCCTAAAGAAATTCAATAATTAATAATTTCTTTTTAAAACTGCGTAATCCTCTATACGCAAATAATAATAATAATAAATTATATTTATCATATATGGTATATACACTATATAATTTTGATTCTTACATTTAATTTTATTTAAATAAAAATATAATCCTTATAGAATGAGAATAAAATATATTTATTTTAGTTTAAATTATTCTTTTTGCTTAATGTATGTGTTTTATTCATTTTATATGTTTTAAAATTAATAAATCGGCACTACCCTCTCTCTCTCAAATAAATATATAAAAAATACACAGAACATAGGTTATAATAATTGACTAAATTATTCGATTTGAATATTTTTATTTTTTTTAAATTTTTTTAATCTTTACAAACTAAGAGTTAATTAATTAATATATATAGTATACAAGTATATCTTTGATCAATACAATTAATTTATTAACCACATAGCCAATATTTTGAAATATAAAAATCATTTAAAAATAATGAATTTATAGTATATATCAGAGGTCGTCAGACTTGTGTGTGTGTGTGTGTGTGTGTGGTGATATTAATAGCCATATTGAAAAATCGAAAGAACCAAATCAGAAAAAAATTTTACTTGTTTTTTTTTGGGGGGATGAGGGGTTCGTAGCCACAGAAAATTACGAATTATCACTGAATTCAAACTTCATTATCAACAGCTAAAAATATAAATAAATAAATAAATAATAAAAAGAAACACATTTTCTAAAATAAAATTAGATCCAATTAATAATTATTTTTATTATTTATTTATTTTATTAAATTTTATTTAAAGAGATTTTACATGCTCAGAATCTAGTGGAAAGTATTTATGAAATTTTTTTAATTGAACCACAATAAACTCAAAAAGAGCCACCGAACCACGGCTTGGCCACCGTTGGTATAGGGTAAAGCATACAGTCGTTGGCCCCCTTAAGCAGTCTTTAATGCATATCTGGGCAAATTGTGAAACAATCTGTGTCAAATTAGGTTTGCAGAACATAGATACTATGAGCATTTTGATGAATAAAAAAAATCATTTTCTCATGGCATTTTCAATAAGCACGCAAAAATCCTAAAAAATAAACAGTTATTGGCCCCCTGTTATAGTTATTGGCCTAATCTAAATCTAATAAAAATCTCTTATTATTTGTGTTTTAGTGATAGGGGGCCAACGACTGCCTCGTTTATCCTATATGTATAAATAAATTAATATATTTATTTATAATTATATTATAATTTTGTTTCTTTATTTATTATGTTATCTATTATTTGTTTATTGATCTTTATTGTTTTTGATTTCATTCACCCCAATTCAGGTTCGATTGTCAATTTTCTTCAAGTAGAAAATGCTTTTCCACTCACTTTGCAATTCTTACTAGTTGGGTGGATGAAGGAAGTGTGGGGGTTAGGAAGTTAATTAATGCTGGGGTGCATGTCGCGAGTAGATCGGCGGAAGAAAGGGGTGGATGTAGGCGAGGTTCATTCTGTCACCAGACAGTAATTAAGCAGTCAAAGCGTAAGATCTGCTACTAATTACAACCTGGTTTAAACTGTAATGTCTTGACACTCTCATTGCCGGAAGTCGTTCAATTTCGTCACTTCATTCAGACATTAATCGTTAATCTAAAATTAAAATGGCAACATTCAAACCCTTTATTATCTACATATCAATTTAAAATAGATAATTTAATCTTTATAATTTTTTTGAATTCCATATTTATTTATCTAAATATCAAATCTAAGTAATTCTCTAAAATTATCCATCCCTGTGAAATTAATAAACATAAATCTAGAAATAGCTTTTGAAACAAATTCTAATAATATTATATATTATGGATTGAATAAGCTAAAGTAAACGATATCATCTACTTGTATCTATCTATACTTAAGCAATTGTCGAATTATTTATTATATAACCGTAAATTCAATTCTAATCCCAATCCCTACCTTTCACTTCTTGTAAATTAATTTCTCCCCTAACATTGAATCCATCAATTATTTAAATAACTTTTTATCAATGTTTAAATTAAATTATTTTATTTTTTAAATTAGAATTAAAAATCAATCCTTAAATCATTTATTATAATTTATTTATTTTTATAATTATTAATTTAAGCAATAAAGGTTATTTGTGTTAAATATCAACTTTTCTCGAGTGATTCGATGGTTTGGATAGAATAAAACAAATTTTATAAACAAATATTAGAATTAAATGATAAATAAAAAATAAAGAGTATCCATTAATAGAGAAGTAGGAAAAGAGTTGGGGCTTGAAGTCTTAATTTTCAAAAAGTAGAATTTGAAAATATAGAAAAATTTAAATAATTAGGATCTGTAATTATTAAGGATAATAATATTCGAGAAGAATTTAAATCGAGGTTGTAATCGGGAAAACGCCTGGTATCGTGCAGTAAAGAGGCTTATCTCTCCAAAATTATTATCAAAGGGGATTAAATTTAAATTATATAAAACAATTATTTTGCTGTTGTGTTATATGTGAGGCATGGTCTATGACCCGGGGAGACGAGAGTAGATTTAGAGTATTTGAGAATTTATGGGCCAAAAAGATGAGAACACCGGAGAATGGTGGAGATTCGATAACGAGGAATTGCATGACCTCGATGCATCTCCAGACATAGTTAGGGTTATAAAATCGAGAAGGCTGCGAGGGAAGGACACGTGGCTAGAATTGGAAAGGAAAGAATGGTGAAAAATATATTGGTGGGGAGACCGATTGGGAAATGTCCAGTTGGAAATCCAAGGACGCGGTGGGTAGAAAGGGACGGGAGAGAGATTGGAGAGGGTAGGAATTGGATGTAAACCAGTGTAACTCAGGACAGAGACACTTGGAGAAATGTGGTTGCTGTGGCCAAGAGCTTTCGAGTGATAAATAGATAGATCGATTAATAAATAAATAGCGTGTACGTTTTATATCTATTGTATTTGTACAAATATAATAAATAATTGGAAAAAGTAATTAAATATTTTAATAGTCAAAATTTAAATATACATATACTTATTATTGTATTATTATTTTCCTCTTCTTTGAAAAAAAAAATATTATTATTTATTTAATTTTTTTTTGGATTTTACTTTCGAACAGCATTTTATACTTTTTTTCTAGCTTATATTATCTTATAATAAGCTTAATATTATTTAAAGGTATATATATAGATAAATTTGTGTTTTGGGGAATATTTTCTTTGTATGTTGGTTAACCCTTTAAAAAGGTAAGAGCATGCCAAGGCAACTGAAATAGTTTCCTCGGATTAGGTATGCAGTCCAAGTGATAATCAAGGCTGTCATCGATACGCTTTCTCTCCTCTCTCTCTATTACTCATTTTAGGGTAGATCCGATACCTATTTGGAGACCTCCAGTATATATCTTGGCTCATCGTTATTCCATCCACACGACTCATTAGCCTGCCTATAGTGAGAGAGGCTTACAGGGCAGAGTCCAAATAGGAGGAAAAGAGATGAACCACGTTATCGTTGCTGAGGAGCGATGGCGACAAGCGACCACTAATTACCTGTTGATTAGCCAACGGTGACGTCACGGCTCGCACGTGACTACCCCACACGTGATTGACTCCCGCCGGGGTCACTATCTAATTAAAAAAAATGATGAAAAAAAATATATGAATTAATAAAAAAAAGTCAGTCCTCTTCATCAGAGATTGTATGGCATTCTAATTGATAACGCTCGCAAAAAAAAAGAATCCAATCACCTTTCATTACAAGGATTGGATAAGAATAACAAATAACATTCATATACTATTGAAATTTATTATATATATATATAATATATAATATAGTCATTAAAATAAATATAGTAATTTAGTTAATTTTATTTAACTTTATAAAATATTTTTCTATATTCAACCCCACCAGAAATCACCTAGAATCAAAAGAAATAAAAAATTAAATTATATTTATAATTAAGATTTATTACTATTATTATTATTATTATTATTATTTGTTACCCTGAAGATCACGCAGAGCTTTAAAGAGAAATTATTTGTTGAATTTCCTTAGGCCTCTACTCGAGTCTTCAGTGTGGTAGACTGTCGTGCTAACCACTAAACAATTGAAGAGTCTTCCCCTTCCTCCTTTAAAAACGAAATATATTTTATTAATTAAAAAAAATGAAAAGAGAGTAATTTTAATATTTAATAGTTTAAATAAGTATTTAGTAATTTATTTATCACATAAAACTCTAACGTGGCGATATATCATTGCTTTGAACTGCCTAGTATATTGAGTAGTCTATCTACAAATAATTAAATATTTATTTTTTCATAGTATAATTTAATTCAAATTGTAAATAAAAAAACCAATTGATGATTTGAAACTTCGAAATATCCTCTCGGAGTCTCGTCAAAAATACAAATTAATTTGTTAAATAATAAATATTACTTATTTTATTTCAAAAACAGTAATTTAAATATGTATATAAGACAAAATAAAAAGAACCTCACTATATATACATACCACTTTTTATATTAAACATATACTAAGGAGTCTTTTATAAATTTTTAAATACTTGAAAAAAAATAAAAATGAAAATTAAGAATTAAATAAATACTATGAGTGTAGCGTATATTTCTGATGATGACCTTGCTTACTTGGTGGGTATAGTATGTGAATTTTCTCATTATAAATCGTATGTGGCTTAATGTTATCCCCTGCATAATGATTAGATGAGTGGCTAGAAAAAGAAAATAAAAAGAACTCCTCACGCACGCTTAAACTTGCAACTGAGAGAGAGAGAGAGAATACAACTCATGAATCTTTACCTTACTAATTATTCAAAAATCATGAAAAATATTAATAATTACTATTAATAAATCTGAAGGATATTCTAAGTAAATTTTATCCATTAAATTACAAAGAATGGAGAAAAAGTTTTTAAAGATCACCATTTATCTTTGTGCTCGTTCGATGCGACTGAGTGTCGCCAAAAAATAAATCGGCTTAAAAAAAAGTTGATTTTCAAATTTCTTTAACAATTTTATTTATTTATTTATTTATATTTTTATTTAATAAAAATTACACTTTTTAATCTAATCCATTTAGAAATAATAATAAATTAAGAATTAAGCATACTTAATAATTTTTAAGATTTAATTACTTTCAACATCGTTAAGTTTCATTTGAATGAATCTAAATAGTATAAGTCAATGGAGTTGAGGGAAGGGGGATGGAGAGGAATCTTTAGTAGACAGCTGGGGTCACAATTCAATTTTTTTTTTCTTCATCTTCTTTATCCATTTGTCGCCTGGTTCAATTGAAAAGATAAATTCCTTTTAATTGTCTTCTATTAACTGCACCTTCTCTCAATCGGAGGCTGTCAGAGCCAATGACCGCCTCATAACACGTGCCACGTGGCAATGTCATTCATTCAATATTTTTGCTTTTTCTTTAATATATATATATATATTAAAATAAAAGCATATTTTCTTTAATATATATATTTATTAAAGAAAAACCACATATAAACAAATATTTTTTCGAAATGTGCAGCAATTAAGTAATGTTTTAATGACTAATTCACTAATTATTCACTTATTGACTAATTTTCGGTTTTTTTCGGTTCGGTTTGGATAAAAGAAATTATTTAATTAATTAATTTTTTAATTTTTCTATATTCAATCTGAACAACAAAAAAAAACAAAAATTAGTAGTGCCCTCTGCTGGTCAAATGGATAAAACATGGTAGCTAAATAGAATATCAGTGGATTTATATTCAAACTTTAATCCTTTTTATCTCGAAAACTAAAAGTTTTTCCTAAGGAAAAAGTTTCTTAGAATTTCAAGGAATCAACTGGCGAAGTTTCATCAAAATCTGAGAAGTAACATGTATCCCTAACTATTAGCGTTTTCAATTGTATTCTAATGATAGGATGATTAAATAATATCTTGAAACATTTTATTCTTTGATGATATTCTCGACAATGGTTTTTTTCGATTTATACAAAAAAAAAATTAAGTTGACCTGTGGCCAGATCCGAACCGGCCGACGGTTTGAAGTAAATTAATTTCCAGGTACAGAAACAATTTCAAATAATTTTAATATATCTATTAATGTAATAAAAAACAGATATAGATACATAAATAATAAATATAAACATTTTTAATTTTATTTTATTTATAATATATATGCAAGACCAGGCTGTGACGTCATGAATGGCTGGATGACGTCATATAATTTTAAATCAAGAAAAAACTAATAAATATGATTTTTCTCGAGAATAAAACTAATAAATATGATTTTTCTCGAGGATAAAACCAATACAAAGTGCATGATTCGTGGAGATATGTAAAAATCTCCACATGTGAAATTTGGTGTGAAAACAATACCTCCCTCGTCGGTCGGTAAAAAAAGAAAAAAAACGCCACTTCAATAGAACTATCACTTTTTTATCCTTATTTGAAAAAAAATATAAATAAATAAATAAATAATTACTTCATAAACTTCATAAGTGATCGTTTTTCTACCTATAATTATATCTTAAAATGTTCATATGTTTATATATACATATTTAATTATTTATTATCTAATCAATAATGTATTTGTATATTAATGTTTTGAATGTAGGCACGTGGATACATATATATAATAATAATAGTAAAAACAGTGATATTTGTATTTTTTTTTTAATTTAAAGTATTGTATTATTTCAAGTGTTTATTATAAAAAAATGTTTTTCCACTATTATTAACTTAAAAACAAATAAAATAAATACTAAACTGAAAATAAATCGAAAAATTAATTTTATTTTGTATATCAAATTTTAAAATATATATGTATATAGATATATAATTTTATAAGAATTTTATATTATATATTATAGTAAATTTATTTTTTCTCAAAGATAATAATAATTAATTATCGCTGATTACAATTTTCCATATCTTCTATTTAGATTTGAATATCTTATAAGTAACAGAAGTACATTTTGATGGAAGTGTTAAGGTGTTAGGCACTACAATACAGATTGTTGATCTTCTTATTCAATATTTCGGTATTTTTCTTTTTGAGTAGGCTTATCCCATTTGAATTTACAATGATAACGGCTGAATAGAAGAGAGATTGAATCCATCTTTTATAAGTATCTACTTTTTTTTTTTTATAAAAGTAACGGACTCGAAATCGTATAGGTCAGCTTCAAAATATAATGTCCAAAACATATTTTCATTAAAACAAACTGTTTAATTTAATTTAAATCAAAAAATAAATTATCTAAATAATTTAAAAAAAATTATTTTTATTTCATTTTGTATAAAGTTTCTACCTTCTATCTTTTAAAAAATATAATATGATAGAGTCAATGTAAAAACGGACCTAATGATTTAGGGAGACTAGACCTAATAAAAAAATAAAGTTATCCACATTTAAGGGTAACTTCAAATGGAAGATGTTGATCAAAGAAGCAGTTTTACTAATTTTCTTTTATAATATTATTTTTTTGATATAAAATATAAAAATAGTTTACAAGTTATATGTATTGTGAGTAGAATTTAAAGAGCCTCATTCCCTCTCTTTTCTAAAAATTAATTTCTTTTTATTAAAGGAATTTTTATAAAAACACCACATAACTATTTGTATAATTTATTTATTTAGTTAAATAAACGTATAACGTTTCGACTGCTTATTCTGAAGTCGTTTTCAAGTACCTTGCTCCGACTCAAGACTTCTTTTCCATAATTTATCAAAAAATAAATACATTTTTTTTTTATTTACTAAAATTTTGAAAATAAAATTTAAACCTAAAAGCAAATCTTTTTTAAAATTTATTGAATATAATATATTATATAAAATACCTGTTATTTGTGGTAAACATCCTTTTGTTAACTAAAAAAAAAATATATTAATCATACTATTATTTTTTAATAGAGCTAATCGGTTTGAATATAAATTCTTATGTTTCATTGGCGAGTTGTGCAATTGATTTTAATCAATCATACTGTTCTGTTTATAGACAGGAGTTGTTTGAATTGATTTAAAACTTAGGCGGGGTCCATTAGATTTTCATCTATGCCATTATATATCAATAATACTCGTACATACAAATATATGAATAAAATTTATTTATTATTCAAGCATGCTTAATGATAAGAATCTAATTCATTCGCGATTTATATAATCATATAAGGATTATGAGATGAAAGGGAATATAATATTATATATATATATATATATATATATATATATATAGAAATTATACATTTTTTAAAAGATTTAAAAGATACTCTATTTATTAAATAACGAATATATATTTAAGGGGATAGGTTAATGAATTTTAATTTAATATTAAAAAAGTTTATTTATTTATTTTTATTTTAATGAATTTCATTCATTAATTTTTAATTAAAAATAATACGTGATAAATAATATTCTTTGTTAATATAAAGAATTATATATTCTATTTAATATAAATATAAAAATAAAAATATTTTTAGAATCTTTTTAAATAGTAATAGAGTCAAATATGACCAAGTAGAGAATATTCTATAAATAGATCTTGGTTGTCTAGTTGAAAGTTATCAATCCTGTCTCTCTCATGACAATTACAGTGATGGAATCAATTTGTCAGTCTGTATGATGCTCTGTAACTGATTCCTTCAGATCAATTGGAAATATCCCATTTTAATATAGATGATTTCTTATAAATAAAAGTTTCTAGATCATCTCCTTTTTGTTCTTATTTAATTTTAATTTTTTTTTTTTTAGATATATAATTTTGAAATGACAAATCATATATACCTTCTTATATTAACTCATTTTATTATCTATTCAATTTAATTATTAATTTATTAAATTAATTATTATTATAATAAATTTGTTGGTTTGACGTTTGATTATACATCATTATACCAATAAACCATGCGTCAACTATTGGTAGGAATTTCTATTTAAAAATTTCGTTTTATATAATTTTTGAATTTCCCGTCTCTTAAATGAAATGGTAATACAGCTGCTGATAGCAGGCAACTATCAGCGGACTCCTGTCGAAATTTGAACCAACTGGGTCTTTTAGTTTTTGTTTAACACCCATTAATATCAGACTACGTCGTTCCTACGTATTTATTTTTTTAAGATAAAATTAAAAGTAGCTAACCTACTACCTACTAATCATCTAATCTTGTTGATCTTAATGTTTCATATTTTCTTTTTAATAATTAAATTTAAATTTTAAATAATATATTTGATAAAAAAAAATAGTGGAATTTATTATTAAAAAATGAACTGTCAGTGTGTTTGTATCCCAGGTTCAACTAATTTTTTGTTTTAAAGCTTTTTATCAAATGCCTAAGGCAAATATCTATCCTTTTTCATGTATATTTTTTTATTTTTATTTTTTTTTTTAATTAAAATGTATAATACTATACGTAATTTTAGCTAACCATTTGAATTTAGTGGACATTAAACAATAAAATTATTATTTTTAAGTATATTTGTGACAGAAAATAGATATATTTTATTTAAATATGAAATATATGTTATAAAATATCGAAAAATAAAAATTCTAAAATAAAATTAATTTTCAATTACAATCTTTGTCTTAATAGGAAAATTGAATCTTTTATTGTGTAAATCCATTTGAATTGGAATTCCTTCTTTAATATTTGTTCTTTATTATTTTATTTTATATTTTCATATAGTCATGATTAGCTACTATCATTACTATAGTATATTAAAATTTCCGTAAATTGTTATAATCCTAAAATAAATGACAAATTCTATCTATTAATTAATTTGTTTGGTTTTTAATATAAAAATGTTATTATTTAATTGAATAATTGGAACATAAAGAAATACTTGGACATATTTTAATGATTAGGATGTTTAATTTGATAATATTACACTTATTATAGGTAGGTTTATATTTACCAAATAGCAATTGGAAAACATTTCATTATATCCAAAATAGATGAACAAAAATGAATTGGGTTCTTCAGGTTGTAATGAATACCAATGATAATATTGACATACCACCAATATGCATCCACCTCTCTAATATTCTTCTTTCCCCTTCTCATATTGCATCCTTCAGTTTGAAGAGGATTGAAAATGAAAATAAAACAAAAAGTTTATTTGTCTAGATCGGTTATTGAATTGCCAATTACCATAAATTTAAAATATTTCCTAATTTTTAGTCAATTTTTTAGACAATGTTCCAGAATGTCTAGTAAACCATTTATTTAATGAAAATTGTTTGGGAAAATTTTGGCGGGCTTTAATACAAAATAAACAACAACAGAGATCACATTGTCTTTGTTTAAAAGTTTATCAAATATATATATATATAAAATAAACATTTATATTAGATAGATAGATTTTCATATATCGGTGAACATTTTGATATTTATTGTTATTTATGGTTATTATTTGAAAATTTAATTGTACATGAGATTTTCAAATAAAATCATCTATCCTCCTTTTATCCAGTCTATCTATCCAAAATATTCTTTTTGAAAATAAAATTCTTTTGAAGAATTTATCATATATATATATATTTTTATTTTTGTTCTTTTTCGAACCACTTCGATAAGCATTCTTATATTAAATAAGAATAAACTTGAGTGAATCCATAAAAATATTTATTTACAATAAAAAAAAACTTACAAATGGCTATAAACATTTAATGGGTGAAAAGATTTATGAAACTAATATGTATTTTTCGGGCAATCGTTTAAAAAACCACAAAATATATAACATTTATTCTATTTCTATTAATTTTGTATAATTTTAAATATGAATTATTTATTTATTATTAAACTTATAGTAAATAGGTAAGTATAAAATATAAATACCTATAAATTAAAAATAAATGGATTTGTTTTTTTTTTATTTTATTTTTTATTTGTAAATCTCCTAAATCATAGGTTCTTAAACTTATGTACTCCACGGACCCCCACTTGAAAAAATTTTTTTTGACGGACCCCCATCACAACTTTAGGTACTTTACGTCATTTTATTAATTAATTTCTGGCTTACGATCTCATAAGGACAAGGATATATGATGAATATTTCTAACAGTGATTGGTGAATAACGATTTTTTTGCATATTGTAGAACACATTTTATTAGAAATTATAATATTGAAGAAAGAAAATACAAACATTGTCATAGCAACAAATCTCACAAATTATAATGGGTACTTACATTAAATTCATATAAATATTTTATAATTTTTTTCAGAAAATATTAAATAAGAAATATTTTAAAAAATAACTGCATCTATCTCATTAAATATAACTTACATATTTAATGAGATGTATGCAGTTGTTTTCTTGAAACAAGAATCTCAATATCTGGCTTAATATTGGAAACTTTTAATCTAAGATCCGGCTCTACATTTAATTTGTTTCTATATTTAGACTTAATATAAAATAGTACCGAAAAAGCTTGTTCGCATAAATATGTTGTGCAGAATGGAATCAAGTGTTGAAGTGCTTTATTTGCAAGCGCAGGATAATCTGACCTGAGAAGTAACCAAAAGTTGCTCAATTCAGTTTTGTTAAATTTTAGTTTATAAGTTGTATCACATGATAATTCCACGAGAATATCTTGTTCAGGTGCAGATAAATGTTTAGTATTTGTAATTTCCATATTAAATGGATCTCTGATCCAGTTATTGCAAGGATCAGGAGTAGAAAAATACTTCCTGAAGTTGCTTTTCAAAGTAATTAAATGTTCAACAAATAATTGACGCGTTTGATTAAGCAATTTTTCACTGGAGCTTTCTATGAAATCATTGAGAGTTGGAAAAGACTCATATACACCGTTCTGGATGCGTTTCGACCACAAGTCGATTTTTTTAATCATTGCTTCTATTTTATCTTCAACTTTAAATATATTTACAACAGTACCTTGCAGGCTCAAATTAAGTTCGTTCAATTTTGTAAAAATATCAGTCAAGTAAGCCACCTTAGCTAACCAGATAAAATCATTGAAACATTCGGTCAGTTCAAAATGCGCATCTATTAAAAACAATCGTATTTCATCTCGAAGCTCAAAAAGGCGAATGAGTACTTTCCCGCGGGACAACCAACGTACATCTGTATGTAATAATAAATGTGTATGTTGACTACCCATTTCCTCACACAAAATTTTAAAAACTCTGGAATTAAGTGGACGAGCCTTAATGAAATTGACAATTTTAACTACTTCGTCTAATGTTCTTTTCAAATCTGGTGACATATTTTTGGCTGCTAATGATTCTCTGTGAATGCAGCAATGATTCCAAACAACCTGAGGCGCAACATTTTTAATAAGAGCAATCAATCCAGTTCTTGTACCTGACATTGCACGAGCACCATCAGTGCAAATTCCAACACATTTTGGCCACTCTATTTCATTTTCGGTTATAAAATTATTCAAACTGTTAAATATGTCATTAGCTGTCGTTCGTGAAGGTAGTGAATCACAAAACAATACATCTTCTTGTATTTGATTTTCAAACTCATATCTAATGAAAGCTAACAAATTGGCATTATTAGTGACATCAGTACTTTCATCCAATTGTAATGAGTAATAGTGACTTTTGCGCACTCTCGATATTAATTCTTCTTTTATATTACATGACATGTCTTCAATCCTATTCTTAACCGTATCATTTGATAATGAAATCAAATTTATATCGTTTGCTGCTTTAGTTCCTAACATTATATTTGTAATTACTTTTGTAGCAGGAAGAATTAATTGCTCTGCTATATTATGCGGCTTTCCTGCTTTAGCAATAAGTAGAGCTACTTCATATGATGCCATTACTGCTTTCTTACTCATACCACCAGATCCCGTCTTTACCATCAATTTCTGACTTGAATTAAGTTCTTCTTTTTTCATTTTAAAAAATTCGATAGACTTACTAACATGCTCGCTGTGCTTTGTTTGTAAATGACGTCTGAGATTAGCAGGTTTCATACTTTCATTGGATAAACTTTCCTGACATAGAACGCAGACTGGTCTTTCCACATCATTGTTGCAAATATAAGTAAATCCAAATGATAAATAATCATCCGAATATTTTCTAGTTTTGCGTTTCTTGGTAGAGTTTGCTGTTGATGCCTCATCATCTGACTCTTTCCGTTTCTGTGTTGAACCAGTTTGTAGCCAACGATCCATTTTATGGAGTAATTTATTAACATTGAACTACAATAATATAAATATAATATAAATATAATATAAATATAACGAATTATTATTTACTAGCTATGTTTTAATATGATTTTAAATGAATGTTTTAATATCATTTTAAATGAATGTTTTAAATCATTTTAATAAATGTTTTAAATAATTTTAAATAAATGATTTAATATCATTTTAAATGAATATTAATTTATATAATAAATATATTTCGTAATTTGATTCTAAAATATTATTAATTTCGTAATTTGATTCTAAAATATTATTAAAATAAATATTTTTTATTCATAAAACTAACTTATACTTACATCTCAAAAACAGCCTTTCTGGGAAATTGCAAAATGTGTTTAGTGTTTTTATAAAATAATGATCATGCAAATTACACTAAAAATTAAAAAAAATTATTAGCTATAATAAACTATTATTAGCTATAATTTAATTATAATTAATTAAATTAATAAAAATAATTTAAAGATACAACTCGTTGAGAAATGAACTTATAATTAACATTTGCTTTAAAACTGTTTAAAACCCCAGAGTGGACGCTGACAATTTGGGTTTTTCCGGGTAAGACTGTCCCCTCCCCTGGTTTTCCCCAATAACAAAGTGAAAGAAAATTCCCTTATATGCCTCCCCTTCCGAGCCCCTAAGAGGGGTTATTTTAAAGGAACAATCGAAAAATGATTTTAAATGAATGAATGGATGAAAATTCAAATTTTATATATAGTTTTTTATATATGTTTATTTATTCACAAAAAATTAATTGACATAATTATCAATTTAATAAAATAAAATAGTATTATTAATAATATTAAATTATAGCCGTAATTCTCTAGGAGGATATAGTTAAACAATGAACTTTAAATATTTATATATGTATATATTTTTACGATGATTTTTTTCCGAGGACCGCGGACCCCCAGTAAAGGCTTCGCGGACCCCCAGGGGTCCGCGGACCACAGTTTAAGAACCACTGTCCTAAATGATGATATAATTTTATCAATTATTCTTTAATTCATTAATATTTAGAAAAAAAAATTATATTATTATTATAAAATAATTATTTGTTTATGGTGTGGAGTAGTGAAATGAGTGAGGATCTTGACCTCCAATCTTCATTAATTTATTAATATGTATAATCATTATGCTCTCTCTTTCTCTCTTTACCCGTATATAAATATGTATATAATTTTTTAAGTTTTTTTTCATTTTTAAATGGTATATGTTTTAAAATACTACTTCAAATTTTTTTAAACAGTTATATATTTGATAATTTAGAAGGTTCTATTGAAGATTACTTAAGATTTACTTAGTACTTTTAGTTATTTTGTCGTTTTTCTATTTTTGGTTGATAAACCAGCATGATTGAACTTTTTCACTGAGCTAATCGGTGATTATGACTTGCTGGAAATCCAAGTATGCACTTTTGGAGAAGGGTCCGTACATTTCCGCGTTCCTCATTGGAGCCGCGCCCCGGGCAAGGTAACCTGGCTGGAGAACCTGTCCCGACCCACACCTCGCAACCTTTCCAAGGCAACCAGGCTCCAGCCCAAATTACCCCTCCTGATCACATGTCACTGCCTCCTTCATTTGAGTTAGAATAGAATTTGAATTTGTTTTTTTTTTGTTTTTTTTTTTTTGAATAACCTCCCAGAGTAAATGGACAATCGGTCTCACCACCCCGACAAACATTTTTTTTTCTTCCCCACAACCAACAGATTGTTTATTTCTTAATTCAAAAGATAATAAATGTTCCACTAGGAAATCAAAACAAAGGAACCAAACAAAAATAAAATAAATCTAGAAATCCACAAGTGTTTCATAAAGTTAATTTGGTATTTTAATTTTGAACAATTCAATGAAAAGATGTTACAATTTTATTTTTAATATCATTATATGAATATTCAATATGATATTTATATATATATATATATATATATATATATATATTATATACATTATTTAGATTAGAAAAATAAGTCAATCCTATCTTTGTAATCTAATAATAAAAAAAATATCATAATATTTTCCTCAATTACCTTTTTAATCCCTAATATAATTTTATTAAATTTTTTTCTTAAATTATAAATATGAAAAAAGTGAGTATAATTATAAAGAATATAAAATAACCATGAAATCACCGAAAAACTAGAAATAATAAAAAATTGATACTATGATAAAATATTATGACATGCATAAAAAAGGATGTAATATACTCGTAAATACTACTTTAATGAAAATCAATTTTAAAAATTAGAATAATTAACAAATAGAGATTTCGATTAATAAATAATTATTATAAAATTTAATTTATGTTGTGTTTTAGATTTTGAAAATATATATTTTTGTTATCTCTACCTATTTTTTTTTTAACCAAAAACATTTTATTATTTATAATTAAATTTTCCCATATCTTGGCCAAGAAATTATTTGGAAGACAAAAATATATTAAAAAGGAGGTAATAATAATAATAATAATGAATAAATAAAAATAATAAAATTTTTCTGTTATAAAGCGAAGCCTGCTTTTTTTCTACCTTCATTCTTTCAAGCTGACATGAATGAATAATTCTTCAAGAATGTTAAGTAATTTCCTTTTAACATTAAAAGCACTTCGAAGGGACTTTATTGAGACGGATTCTTTTATTCCGCAATATGATTTCTATGAAATAACTAGAAAAGTATCTTTACTCAATTTAATAATAAATAATGATAATTTATTTAAGGATAAGAATTAGTTATTTTAATTGTATAAATGGGATATATTAATATAACATAATTTAAATTATTTAAATATTCTTTAAAAGTATTTCAGTATTTGCTTACTAAAGATTAAATTGTGATTGTTATAAGGTCTCTTTCGTATTATGTACTTGTTTGAAACTATTATATTAGAATTTATATGGGTTAAATCCTGAAGCTTAGACTGACAGAAGCCAGCATAAGAAAATCTATTGAAACTAAACGGACTGTTTTAGATTCAAAAATATATATGATTAAATTATTAATATTATTAAGAATAATAAAGTTTTAGTAATTATCTTAATAGAAATAAATATATTTTTATATTATTCTTGGCCTTTTGAATCTAAGACTTTTTACACATTTTTCATATATTTAACGCTCTATACAAGCAACCTTTGTTAATTCAACTGTTCTGTACAAGCAACTTTTTTTAAAGCTAAGTATTTGAGTTTACATCTGTTCACTACATCATAACCTCAAATTGTAAAAAATTCTGTTATTGGAATAAGCTTGTCTTTTGTGCTGCCAATATTGAAGTTAATTTCTGTTAATTAGAATTGTTACTAGAATTTTTGTTAGTTTCTGTTAATTAATTAATTAATTTATAGTTTTGTGCTTTTTTCCCCTATAAGCAACTTTTGCCAAAAATAAACTTTTTTATTGTAATTGGTTCAAATGAGTTTCACTGTATTTTCATTTTAAAATATCAGAGTAAAATATATTTCAATTAATTTTTATTAATTTGATGAGATTTAAACCTTTGTTCTTTAAATTCGTAACTTTTTGGTAAATATTATATTATCGAACTTTGCTTGATAAATTATGATTAAATTAAAAAAGTAAATATTAATTTCATTTATTAATAATTAATTCACTCTTTAACTAATTTTTACTTTCACTTGCCAATCGTATCGTATTGTATATAGTAAGTATTGCAAACAGTTAAAAATTGAAATCCGAGTATTTAATGGAAATATAGATTTTAAGGTCCCCTGAGTCCAAAATAGATATTCTACGATAATAGTCTGTGTATGTATGAATATGTTGATTCGGTTGTATTATTTATTAATAATAATAAAACATTCCCTGTCTGAATTTATGTTAATATATAACATAACAAGGTTTATATATATATATATATATGTTTAGATAAATCAATTAGTGTAAATGTGTAATATTCATCACGTGAGCCAAGGAAGAATTTACTGATTTCATTTTAAAATCGACTGGTAATTTATTTGAAATGTATTTTGTGTAATTTAAAATAATAGTTTAATCATTTAGTAATGTTATGTTGTCAACTCCAAATTATTTATTCATTCTTCAATTTTCCTAACTCATTTAAGCTTCATTACTATGATTAAACGTTTATTTAACTCAATTTTCTTTTTAATATGGTTCATTGTGCCTTTTCATTCAATACGTCTCGTTTTCTTTCTTTTTTTTTTTTTGTTCTTTTTCTTTTTTTTTATCTTTTTCTTTTTCTATATTAGTAAATGGCCAAGATTTAAAGGAGTCAGTAACCTGACTCACCCAGGAGGGCTTTGCGGTTTTCGCAGTATTCATTCTCTTTTCCATTGGTTGATTGTTCGAGAAAAAAAAAATCATAACAAAGCCGCCATGCATCGTGGGATGAATAACCGCAAGGAGCTATATCACAAATCTAATTGTATCTCCAAATTTTATTCATCCTCAAAGAGTGTGTTATTTTTTTTTTTTTTTTATTCTCTTTCACTTCAATAATATTATATATTTATTTTATCTTATATATATATTTATATTATAAACTTTATTTTAAATTATTTAATTAACACAGAGTATTTTTAAGACGCAATTTCTTTTATAAAAGAAAAAAAAAAAAAAGAAAAATATTTTTATACATTTCCAGCAAACGAACAAAGGGGTTAGAGGAGGCAAAGGAGGGGGCAATGGCCGGTGATCTTCCTACGTAAATCTTAAGATATAATTTCGGCATGCAGGGATTACCAACCGATGAGATCATTTCTAAGGAATTTTATGAATATAACTAACGTTGCATTCTCTTGAAAAAGTTTTAAAATAATATATTTTATATTTTTTAAATTTATTACTTATATATATATATATTACCTATACTTATAACTAAAGGTATATAAAAAATACATATAACAACACAATTACATCGATTTAGATATTACACTGACATTTATCATGTCTAAAAGAGTAAAATAATTATTATAATATAAGTTTATTAAAGATCTCTTTGGTTATATATTAATTATTTTATATATATGTACATAAGTAATTATTTTGTATATATTTGCTGAAAATTATTTTATTTCTTTATTTATTCTTATCCATAATTTGATCAAAAAATTAAAATATTATATAAATAATGAGAATAAATAAATTTTTATAGAGCAAAAAATTAATCTAAGTAGATCAATTAGAACATTAAATTTTTTTAATTTTTTTTTTTTTTTTTTTTTTTCTATTTTATATTAAAGTAAATGTTGCGTTACAATTTCTCTTCTCACCTCTCAATGAATTTAAATTTTGTTGAGTATGTGAGTAGTTTGTTATTTTTTAATTATATTATTATTTATTTAAATGATTTTTATAAGTAAATAAATTTTATTAATATTTTTTCTCATTTTATTTGATTATTATAATGATTTAGAAGTAAATGATTTCTTGTTTAGACTGTAAGATTAATAGGATTAACAGGATAATTTTGAGACTTAAACACAAAAAATTAAAAATACATACACATTAAATGTATACATAATGTATTCATACATTCTTCTCTCTTTATGCATATAAAGAAATTTTTTCTGAATATTTAATTAGGTCATCATTACTTTTTAATAAAATGAGCTGTGGCCAGGCACAGAACAGACCGACGATTTGAAATAAATTAATTTTCAAACAGCATTATATTATATATTATAAATTATACTCGTATATAAAGTATAATAAAAACAAATATTTTAAAAACTTGAATTAAAATAACTAAACTATATTATCTTGGTTTTATTTTTAGTTTAATTATTCAAATACTAATTACTACTATATTTTAAGTGAAATATTTTCCGACAATGAATATAAAATTAATACTTTGTAAACTACCAATTCCGGTGCATAAAGTAAAATATACCGAATTTTATCCAAATCCATTGAGCCGTTTAAGCTTTACACCTCTATACGGACAGACATCATGCTAAAAATACATTTTTATGTTAACAAAATACATGTTTCGTGGAGATATGTAAAAATCTCCGCATGAGAAATTTAATGTGTGAACAATACCTTCCCTTCCTATCGTCAGTCGGTAAAAAAATGAGTAATTGTTAAAATAATTTTTTTTTTATAGTTATGATTTAATTTGATGGATTCATGAACTATTTAAGGGTTGCAATTAATGAAATGAAAATTTAAAATGCGCAATAAATGCCAAAGATGTCTGCCAATAATATAATAATAATAATAAAAAGATGAAAAGGAATCGTCGTTGTTGGGTTTCTTGGCAATTCACTCATTCCATACCGAATTCATATTACGTTTCTACTTCACTCACCCTCCCCCCTCTACTCCCCACCATTCTCTCTTTCTCTCCCATCCTCTTCACAGACTAATCAAATTGGTCGAGATCGCAATTACGAATCAACCGAATACGATTAAGTTATGATTTAATATTTTTCCATTCAACATCCTGGATTTATGTTTTCCGGTTTAAGAATTTATCACCGAGGGTGGATATTTCATTTTAATATCTACTTTATCGTCGCGGCGCGAAACTCGCGAGTCGCGAGGGGGCGGAATTTTATTTATAATAATGCGTCCAACTCAGAGTAAAGTAGATGCCAAGCAGAATTTAACGACCCTGTCTGCAAGGGTTGGAGCCAGGCAAGGGGTGGCCTCCTAATTCACCCCCTGGAGTCGATTTCGTTCGCTCAAATAATGAACAACAGGGTTAAATATAACTATAGCAGAAAGCTCTGCACCCCCCCCCCACCCTTTTTCTCTTTTCTCCCTCCCTTTCCTCTCTTCTCTACTTCACTCATCCCAACGCCCTCTTTAGCTATGTAAAAGGGCGCTTAACGCTGATTAGCTGTAAATTAGATTACAGACATTTTAACTAGATCGTCATATTTATTATTCTGTCCCTCGTCGAGGACGATTCCAGATGCCATCTCCATAAATATCAATAAGGAATTCGGTCCCCGTGCTCTTTTCAAATCTGATTTAGTTAATTTCTGTGAAATTAATTGCATTCGCAAATCTACATTATCTCTCGCTCCTTCTCTTTCTTGCCCTTGTCCCCTTTGATAATGCGATGCCAATTTAATAAAATGGAATTGTATGAGTATATACCATATACTATATATATATATATATCCAAATAAAGGAAAACCTTTCCTTTCCTTTATAAAAGACATCTAAAAATTGTATAATTCGAAATATATATTGAAAATATTAAAATACATTTTTTTTCATTCTTAATACATACCTACATATATAGATATATTAAAAAATATAATTTTAATAACAATTTTCATAATTGAAATTGAAAATTTATATAATTTTGTTTATTTTCAATAACTAACAAAAATTAAAAATTTTGTATAGGTAAAATACTAAAAACAACTAAGCAAAATTTTTATTTAATTTAAAATCTTAATAATAAAAATACTTTAATATTTTATCTAAATAAGAATGATTTATATATATAATTGATATTTTTTTTCTGTATAAATAAAATAAGAAAAATAAAATAATTGTTTTTATATATAAACAATTTTGGTAATTATACAGAAGACTGGCGAAAGGAGGTAGGTGGTTGAAACTTACTTTGAGGTGTTCCTTGAATGATTCTGAACAACTTTATATGAAACTTTTTTTATGATCTCTTTTAGTTTAATTAATTAAACTGTGTATCCATACTAAAGTTATTTAAAGACTTTCGGTTTTTTAAATTCGGTTTATTTTATTTTAGAAATAGTTTATCCATACTAAAGTTATTTAAAGACTTTTTCGGTTTTTTAAATTCGGTTTATTTTATTTTAGAAAATATAAACTCCGCAAAAGCGTTTAAATAACTTTGGTATGAATAAAACTATTTCTAAAATAAAATAAACCGAATTTAAAAAACCGAAAAAGTCTTTTAATTAATTAATTTTTATTAATTAAACTAAAAGAGATCATAAAAAAAGTTGCATATAAAGTTGTTCAGAATCATTCAAGGAACACCTCAAAGTAAGTTTCAACCACCTACCTCCTTTCGCCAGTCTTCTGTATAATTACCACAATTTTTATTAATCAAATTAAAAAAAATATAATATAATATAAAAATATAAAACTTGTATATATTTTTATGTTTCTTAAATATAATATATATTATTATATTAGAGGGGTGGCCACATTTGCTGATACTTAGAGCCATATTGAAAAGTCGAAAATGTTTAAGAGCCAAATAGGAGAAAAATTTTATCTTTTTTTGTGTCATGACTTTAAATTTTTTAAATGAGCTACGGTGGTTATATTATATCACAATAAAAAAAAAATATTTAAATAATTTCTTATTTTCTTTATCTATTTATATAAAAATATTTAAGGACACACGCCATGTTAAATAAAATTAACTAAATTCAATGTCAACAAATAAAACAACAACAAACTAAAAAATTGAAATCATCACTGAAATAAATGAAATTTTCATTTATTATAATTAATCTTTCTTCCTTTTTTTATTTATTTATATTTTTTTGATATTACATTAAATGATTTAAATAGTAATTTAAATTATTTAACTTTTTTTAGGAATTTAATGAATGAACCATGAATACACCACTCCCTCCACTAGACACATATTTCATTTATTCAAATACTACTTTACCATTCTCAAATTACTAATCCAAATAATTTTATTTCATTCATTTTTTTAAAAATTAAATCATATCTTTTTTATCAATTTTCAATAATAATTTTTACTATATTGATTAATATTAATAAAATAGTATAATATTGCCTCATATACAATTTTTTGGTCTTTTTTTATAGAATAGAAGAAAATTAAAATTTTACAAATATTCTATTACATAATAAAAGAAAACATGTATAATATTAAAATAATTCTTATATGTAGTATATAAATATAAATATTTTTATTTATATCATTGTATTTGTTGTGTTATTTGTTGTTTTCCATTACAAGGTACTTATATATTGATTAATTGCAATTGATTATTAATATCACTTGTCTTTTCTTGATTGAAATCATGAATTGTTGATCAGATTCATCCAAAGAAGGAAAATAAATGTTTTCTCCCTTCCCTTCAACCATGATTTTATGGTAGGACTTGATTACTGCTCGTTTTCCCCTTTTCTTCACATTAGTCCACTTTCAACCCCCCTTCCCCCCACCCTCCTCATGTTTAACCCCATCCACTAGGTTGGAGTTTGTTTATAGAAACCGGTGTGATGGATGTCATGATTGGGGCGCTAAATAAATAGTAAATGAGTCTAGGAGCACTGGTCATTTTGTCATTTATCGTCGTCCAAAATCAGTGCGCGACACTTTTGAATAATTCGAAAAAAGAAAGACGAATGGTATAAAGTATGCATTCTGGCATCTATCATGCGACTGTTTGACCAAAACATCAAAATGACATCATAACTAATTCAAAGGGGCGGCCCCCGTCATTCCCTGGCCTTCTATTATCTTAATCGCGCACCCCGCCCCACCAACTTCTCTTTCCGTTATCCAACTTTTTCTTTTTTTTTCTGCTTCTACTTCTTCTTCTTCTTCTTCACTTTTTTTTTTTTTTTTTTATTTTATTTTTTTATTCTTTTCCATTCGATTCGACAAACTTTCGACTTTTTCCTTCCATCCCGTCTCGTTTGGTCTTTTTTAACAACTAAACGAAACTTCGACGTACTTTTGCTGGCGGCTATTCATGAATGTCCTCCTCGCCACTAACACTTGATCCAAAGCCTCTCGGATTTCATAAAAAGCCAATTTTTCAAAGAAATTCAATATTTTTTTTCCCCCAATGTCAATTTTACATGTTAAAATTTGCTTAGACGAGAGATTCCACTCTTTCTCGTTTCACAGTCTCTTTTTCTATAATATATATATATGCCTACCTTGTTTTTAATTAATTCCACACCAGTGAGAGTTGAAAGAAAAAAAAATGTTGATAATAAAGAAAAAATGAAATTTCAATATTATAGTATATATTTATTTTATATATACCTATATAAAAATATCTATATTATATTGATATATTCATATATATATATATATATATATAGGTAGAAACAAAAGTTAAATTCAATTATTGGTTTATTTGTATGAAAATAATTCTTGAGCATTGGAAACAATAATTTAAATACAAATCAACCTAAATATATTTAAGTTTTTTTTTATTTTAAAATTCCCCCCTATACTTGACCTATTTTGGCTCTTATTTTCTGTATTAATGATTTAGATTATATAATATAATTGTTATTTTAATTTATTGTTTTGAATAAATAATAATTCTGCATGAATTTTATTAAGGGGTGGACGGTGAAACAATTTTTGAATGTTATGGAAATAATTCTCAGGTTAACATACCAAAGCAGTTGTCTTGATTTTATCCCTTCTGGCTTTTCATAATAAAAAAAAAGAAGTTTTAAAGAATAATCAAGAAGGACACAGGACACACATAATTCTGGTCTTATTATTGGGGACATGATCATAAATAGAAACTCACCAAGTTGAAATATTTTTTTAAAAAGTCCTCATTTTTGTTGTAAAATTAAGTTATTAATTTTGTCCTTTAAATATACTTGTAGATAAAATATCTCTTTTTTCTATTTAACATACTTATATGTATATGTATTGTAGCAAGCAAGCATGTTTTGCTTCCCTTTTTGTTGTTTCTCAATGAAGTCTTGATTTGAATCGCTTCCAAGTAAGCCAACTTTATTTAATTGCGTAAGGATAATCTCTATAAGATTTTTATATTTGCTCTTAAATCATTCTTTGGGTTAAATAAATTATCCAGCGGTTGCATTTAAAAATGAAATTTATTACAAATTTATGACTTATTTACTTAAATATTGAATTAACTAAATAATATATATGTTGAATATTTGAAGTTATATAAAATATGAATGTAAGATTAGATTAGGATTTATTATAATACATTTTAGTTTATTAAAATGTTTCGGTAATGGATAAGAATAAAAAAAAACAAACCAAAAATACAAAAATGGATAAGGTTGGAATTTTTCATTATGATTGTAAAATGACTTTATAAATTTAGTTGCGAGGGTACGGGGTGTTATATTTTGGTATTATTATGGTAGGACAGTTGTATTCTTGCCCGGATGAAAAACCAAACGTGGCCTTTTGTTAATGACGCAAGGCGAAATCCCTGCCCAAGCCGATGCCTATCGTTGGTGGGTGTTGGGTGGAACATTGAAGAGGTTTTCGGATGCTGGGGTCCTCGGCGGGGTGCAGGTGAGGAGAGCCGGGATTGATCCCGGGGGGACTTGAATGCTGCCGGGGTCCAGAGGAGACGGCGCCGCGACGTCGGCGCCGACGGCAGGCGTCCCCCTGGCGCCGGCACCTGCGCCGGGCGCCCGGCGCCCAGCACCCCGTCCCGCAGATCCTACGGGACGCGGGATCTTTTAATTAGCTAACGGCCCATCGCGTTAATTGCACCCGGAGCTTCTTGGAGGTCGTTTCTGCTCCACTTCACACCTCTTCAGCCCCCACACTCCCCTTAAGCCATTCTTAGCCTTTTTGCTTTCGGGGCGCACGCGTATTCAACGATTATGAAGCAATCTATAAAATAATTTCATACTTGCCTAGTTGTGTTAGATCAAAATCTTTTCTCTGACATTTAAGGGGTGATTAAAGTAACAAAGTGACACTTGAACTAATTGACCCCATCCTCAGGAAACAACATAGAAAGGGCACTTCATCTGTATCTACTGCGTATTTATTGGTTAATTATATTTTGATAAAAAAAAAAAATAAATAAAAAACAACACTTGATATGAAAATTCGAATAATTTTATTTTTATTAATAAAATTTATTATAAAAAAAAGTTTAGTTAATAATAGCAATTTCTTTTACCTTGATTGATTAATGAAATAGATTAAAATTGAGTTTTAAATTTTATTTCGTATTATAGAATAAAAATAAAATGTTAAATATGAAAATTCTTTTAAAACAATTCTTATATAATGTATTATTAAAGATAATTCTACTTCTACCACAATTTGCACTATTTGTTTAAAAATAAATGTTTATATATATATATGTATATTGACATAAGACTCTTCAGAGGTTTAGTGGTTAGCACGACAGTCTTGAAGACTCAAGCCCGGGAAATTCAATAATTAATAATTTATCTTTAAACCTCCGCGTGATCCTCAGGGTCTACCTGCAAAAAATAAAAAATAATAATAAATATATTGACATATTTGAATTTTGGATGTATTATAAAATTTTTTTAGCAAAATAGATTCATCAGCTTTAGATAAACTTAAAGTAAAAGTTTTCTAAGATACTATATCTATGTTATATTATCATTAAATGGATTGAAATGAATGAATGAATTGGTTTATTTTTAAGCTTTATGAACTGAAATGAAAGTTTTTAACTAATGGATTGGTTTTTTCTGTTTTTTTTTCAGAATTCAATTCGTCACAATCTTTCCTTACACAATCGATTCATGCGTGTACAAAATGAGGGCACCGGCAAGTCCTCCTGGTGGATGATCAATCCTGATGCCAAACCCGGCAAATCCGCCCGTCGAAGAGCCACCAGCATGGAGAGTAGTAAATTTGAAAAACGCCGGGGACGCGTGAAAAAGAAGGTGGAGGCGTTACGCAATGGTCTCCAATCCAGTCCCGTATCGTCGGTGAGCGAGAGTCTGGACATTTTCCCCGATTCACCAATTCACTTCCAGCTCAGTCCCGACTTCCGTCCGCGTGCCTCCAGCAACGCCAGTTCATGTGGAGGACGACTGTCGCCGATTCACTCCCTCGAATCTGACTGGGCGCCTCCTTACCAGGCACCAGGTAAATATCTCTCAGGTCCGGCATTCAATTTTCATTTTTATTTTTTAATTTATTTTAATGCATGCAATTTCAAAATTTCTGAACTTTTATTCTATATAATCTTGGATTAAAATTTAGAAATGAGGATTTTTTTTTTAATAAAAATACACGACATTCCGAAGTCATTAAAAAAATCTGGAGTGTCTCCACTCGACTATCTCGCAATTTGAATTGGATTAATTAACATATATTATATTTAAATTAAATGTAATTATAATTGAATTATAAATTAAAATTAATAAATAATATTTATTAAAAAAGCGCGTGTTTGGCTCTTTGTTGATGGCATCACATCACGTGCTGGCGCGGGATTTGCAGTGTTAAAAAAATAATTCCAGTACTTTCAGAGATTCAATCAAGCTGAAATTCTATATATAGCAGTTTTATATAATCATGTGAAAAACTATCAAACATATATCTTTATTTTCACGGTCAGTTTAGAGGAAAAAAAATAAAAACTTATTAGGTAATGCCCCTCTTCCGGATGAGCTACATTTCTTAAAAGTTGATAGAAAACTAAAAATTGTGAATAATCCCCGTGTACCATATTTCAAACCGTTTTCTTTTCTATATACACACACATACAGATACACATTATGCTTAGCCTTAGTGAAAATGACTCAGGGACCTTCAAAACGTATAAAAACATCAAAATATCTGAAAAATTTGAAAAATATACTCTTACCATATTTTTTTACTCTTTTTTTATTCAAATTTCCAAAAAAAGCTTTCCAAAAGATATATAAGTTTTTATATATATAATATAATCATATTTAATATTTATTCATATTCAAAGTAGTGAAGTTATAAGTTAACTGTCATAATATAATTATGAACTACTTAAATCTGGTATATTGAAAGCAAACTTTTCCTTCCTTTGAAATGTATATGAATATATAGAGATTTCTGAGGATATTTTTTCCCCACCCCTAACTATTTACTTTGCCAATAAAATTTTTAAGAATTTCTACTTTTTAACCCTCGGATGTCTGAATTTCAAATTGAGTCCTTATTTATGGTTATAATTAGCATATCCATCATTCTCTTCTCCCTTCAGATTTCAAAGTTGTTTCTTTTTAAATGACTTGATAGAAAAAAATAAATCATTCCAACTGGCGTTATCTTGAAATTCATAATAAAAAATCCCAGCGATCATCTCCCTCCTTATTTTTTTTACTTATTCCCACAATTTTGTCCTTTTTTTTTACTTGTAAACTAATACAAATTGTTCTTTCATGAAAGTTGTACTTAACTCAATAAATTTAATCCAATATTTTTTTTCTATTTAAAAATAACCCTTTAAAATTATTTTGTATAAGAAAATGTTTGAATTAACCTTTCCTTTGATACTTATCAAAATATCTTTCTATCTCTCTTGCACGATTTTCTTAACTCAATAATTTTGTAATCGTAGTTTATTACTTATGTTTATATTAATTGTAGTTAATTGTATTTTATTTGTTTTTCTTTTCTTTTTTTTACAGGTTACAGCACCGAACAGCTTGCTGGCAATCTTGCAGAGAGTATGAAACTGCACCATCCTCAGCAACAGCCTGAAGTCTACCTGAACTACCAGACAGTACAACCACCACCACCGCCCCCGCCATACCGCCAGCATATTCACCCACCTCCACAGCCCCTTGTGACAGGCCCACCTCCACCCCCGCCGCCACAACAACACTCGCCACAACAGCAACAACCGGCCTACGTGGGCAATTTTTCACAACACGATCTGCCTCCTCGTGGAGTGTCAGTACGAACACCCACTACAATGATGGGTCAGTTAATGGGCGCCCTGAACAACCCTACCCTGCTCGATGACCTCAATTTGAATATTGAAACACTACAAGGTTTCGATTGTAATGTCGATGAAGTGATTAAACACGAATTGTCAATGGATGGATCACTTGATTTCAACTTCTCTCAACACAATCATCATCACCATCCCGCCGCAGCAGCCGCCGCGGCAGCAGCTGCAGCCGCTGCAGCAGCAGCTGCAAATGCTTCGCCAGATCAAAACCAACCTGCACCTCCATACCCGCGCAGCTGGGTGCACTAGGTAGGTGTGCTATCATCTCACATCTTCCATTTTACAGACGCTTACATCCTTTGAATGAATTCCTGAGTTTCTTTTTATTTTTTTTACAAGTTTGACTACAACTTCACGTAGATTCATTGATAGATATTTTCATTCAAATTTTCCAAGATATTTTGGAATGATAATTCAACAAGATTGAATTAATTTTTTTTTTTTTTTTGTTAATTAATTAATGGATTTTATTTTCTGATTTTTTTTTTACTTTCATAATTAATTAATTAATTCTATCTCATATAATTAATATTTTATTATCACCCTCACTATATGATTATCGAATAAATCAGTAGTGGCACGCGGTTTAGTTTAAAAATCAACTTAATTTATCATTAATTAATTTTGTATTTCAATATTTAAAAAAAAAAAAAAAAAAAAAAAATAACTTAAAAAATAAAATAAAAAAATACAATAAACTTTTTTTAAGTACCTTCCAAATTTTTTAAAACGACGCTATTGTAATGAAAATATCTAATCAATATTTTGCCCACTATGTGGTTCTAGTCAACTTTTACGATATTCAAACATTCATACCCTCCTCCTCCCTTCTCCATTAAAAGCGTCAATTGATATCACATATATACAAATCGTTTATTAATGTTTCACAATTTTAACAGGGAGTAAATAAATCCATTGTATATATATAATAGTTTATTAATGTAAATAATATTAATAATAATATTAAAAGTTGATTAATATTACTGTTCATTTTAATAAAGAAAAAAATATCAATTGTCCTCAGATTTATTAAAATACATTTAATAATCCTTCTTAGCCTTTTTAAGAAACTGTGATTTATCATTCGTTGTAAGTAAAAAAAAAACCAAAAAATCAAGTTAAGTAAAAAGCTAAAAACTATACTCTTTATATGGATTACATACCTAGATAATGTTCGTCTAGAGACAATAAATTGTTAAACCATATTTATTTTATTTTCATAATTTATACTTAAAATAATAAAAAAAAATCTATAAAAAGTTTTTACCACTATCCTTCTGTTTGAATGAATCATTTAAGAAACTAGAACTACGTGTCATAAATTTTCTCTGTCATTACACATAGAATCAGATTTATATATAAAATATATAAAAAAAAACTTTTGTTAATTTTAAACAATATATTTTTAAAATATTGTATATTTTTTTTTTAAATTTAAGAAATAATTTTGTTACATTTTTTTATATACATATAATATCAATCGATTTATTATATATAAATATAATAATATATACATACATATATACCTATATATACATACATATATAGGTATATATGTATGTATATAATATAATATTTTTAAACTGACTTGTAATAAGACAAATTAAATTTTATAAATTACAACAATAATTTATTTATTTATTTTTTTTTTTTTTTTTTTTTTGCTGTATAAATTTAAATTACATTTAATGTTAAAAGTTTTTTGTATTGATTGAAATCTATTTTTTGCAAATAATGTTAATATTCATTTTCAATATATGATTAAATAAATATACAAATGCATAACTTTATATATTTCTTAAATAGAATTATTTCAATTAATTTAATTAATTATTCACACAATTTTTTATATAACTTAATATACCATTTTAAATATAATAAAAAACAAAACAAATATATAATATATGTTTAGAAAATTATTAGTCAGTGCAATTTAAAAAAGAATAAAAAGTGCCCTACTTTTTTTAATAACGAACTTATCCAAATTTTAGTAATATATACCTAATTAATTTATCAAAGATTATTCAAATGTTTCTTATTAAAAAATGTACTTATACTATATGACAAAATTTAATTTGTAGAACTATTTTCTTAAATGTATATTTACCTAATAACACCCATTTTATTTTATTTTTTTATTTGGAAATATTTTGTAAATTTTTTTTTTTTTTATATATGATTGTGTGCTTTTAAGGGAACTTATTATTATTATTTATATTAATTTGTTTTCGTTAAAATTAAGTTATGAATACATGTTCATTTATGTTTATTATTTTTTTTTTTCTATTATTATTTTTGAAATACAAAATTAGTTTTTTTTGATATGCTACAAAAAAGTAAACTTAATAAATACAATTTTTTTCTTTATTATATTTTTATTTTTTATTAGATTGAGTCCTTTTACAGATATATATTATATATATATACACCTTTCCTATTTATTACCCATCCTTAATGAGAGATACAAAATAGACTTAATTAATATTAATTGTATATATATATATATATATAAATATTATATTATGTGATTTTCCATATAATATAACATAATACATTTCTTTTTCATTTTGGGCTAGAGTGAATATCATTAATAAATTTTTATTTTGTTTTCGTTTGTTTATTATTCTAAATTGAAATTATATAATTATTATATTTTTATTGATATTTGATGAGCGTAAAATCAACAATATTTTTATCTTATCATTTGATGATGAAAGATTTAAATAAGAAGCCAATTGAAAGACATCTTTTGTAAATAATATTGTAATATAATATCCTCTTTCTTATTAAAATAATCATTTTATTTTTTATTTTATTAAATATTTTTACATTTATCTATATCACCTTTATCCTATATTTATATAAATAGAAAAGAATAAAATAACTTAGTGAAAAAAAAAAATTAAAATTTTCATTTTTTTTTAAAATATATTAGGCTTTATTTTATATAAATGATATTAATATTATCAAAAGATCTATTTCAATTTATTATTTCTAGTTTATTAAATTCTAATAAAAAAAAAACAAATTTAAGGACTATTGAAAGTGAAGAAGAAGAAATTGGATGGTTAACCACAACGTTTGCTTCAAGATACCCTTCAGACGATTTACATTCCTAGCGAATGAATGTAAATACATGTCAAGTTGACAACTTTATAGAGTTTCTGCCAAAATATTAGATCATTTTAAGATTTGTGTAACTGGTTCATTCATTGAAAGGTACAATAAATAAACAGTTAAACTACTTACAAATAAATTTATAAAATTGAATATTCCAAAATTCGTTTTTATCATTTAATGAATGTTTTTAATGCGAGGAAAATTAAAATATTTTTAATTAAAAAAAAAACTGAAGTACATTAGAGGTTTTTATGTTATGGTGTTATGTTTAAAATGAGAGAAAATTGGAAAATAATTCAATTTCAATATTAGTCGAAAGTTTGGGTCGAAAAAAATTTTTATTTTCCTTATTCTTTATAATAATTTTAATTATTATTAATTTTAATTATTTAATTTATGATATTTTAAAAAATAAATTAATAAAAATGTGAGAGGTTGTTGATTAGATATTTTTTTAAGAAGAGAGTAATCAAAGTATATAATTTATTTAGTTTTATTTTGTTTAGTTTTCAAATTTTTAAATATTCAACGTTTTTATATATATTTTTTCTAGTATTAAAACAAATTTCTTTATTTTAGTTTTTTTGTTAGTATTCACAACTTATATTAAAATTCCATATAAAAAAATCTAATAATACCAATGGAAAAATATCATCAAATTTTTCTAAAATTTTAAATATTTTTCCTAAATATTCATTCGTCCCTGTAATAACGAAATGATGTTTTTTTTAATTGAATTCAAGTCAAAATTTATTTAAAACTAATTAAATAACTAATATAAAATCTAAACGATTTATTTTAATATTACTTTAGATCCTATCATGAAAATTTCCTTGTCTTGGATAAATTATTTATAAATTTTTATCAGAAATTATTGATTATGTTTTATATTTTGTTCTTTTCAAATATAATAATTTTATTAGATCCATTTTGAGATAAATTTAAATTTTAGATTAATTAATTAGATTAAAATTTTATTTTATTTGATTTCAATTTCTTAATGAATCTCATCTCACATAAAATTTCATTATTTTTATTTAATAGAGAAAAATTCAATGTTAGTATATATATTATATATATATTATAATAATCATTTATTTATAAGAACGATCTGTCTGTGTGGATCTACAAGACTCGAAAATTCTTGGCCGCAGCAACCACATTTCTCCAAGTGTCCCTACCCTGAGACACAACCATCCAACTCCTACTCTGTCCCATCTCTCACGTCCCTTCCTACATTGTCCACCCACCGAATCCTTGATTTTCATTTCCCAATCTATCTATCTAAATATTTTTGTTAGTCTATCATCACCCATTCTTGCTACGTGTTCTGCCCATCTCAACTCTCTTTTATTACTCTTAATATGTCTAGAGATGCATAGAGGTCATCCAATTCATCCTTATGCAGAATTTCTAGATGACCTCATCCTTCTTAGCCTATAAATGCTGCGAAGGATCCTATTCTCAAATACTCTAAATCTACTCTCGTCTCCCAGAGTCATTGACCATGCCTCACAGTCATATAACACAACAGGCAAAATAATTGTTAATTATATGGACAATATAATTTATAAACATTAATTCAATGAGTATTTGCTTATTTCACTTTAAATTATCTGATATATTAAAATTTATATATTTTTTATATATATTTATATTTAATCAAAACAGAATGAGTAAAATTAGGATTCAAATTCCGGGAAAATAAATATTACTCTTTCCCTCTTTGTCAGATATTATGTTTTGGAAGTGAAGAGGATGATGAGAGGAGAGGATTAATAATATAAAAGGTATCCATTTCGTAACACAAAACGTTACATCTGATACCCTTTTTTTTAAATAAATAAAAATAATATTGCGTTAAATCTCTCTTTTTCCTATTCTTTTTCTGTTAAACTGCCATTTAATTAATAGATTGGAGTTGACAAAAAATAAAAAAAAAAAAAAAAATTCTTCAAACTCTCCGGGACTTAAAATTTTATTTCCTTTCTCGATCTATCTTTACGAAATAAATTTTAACGACTCTGAACTCGAAAAGCAATTCGGGATGTCTTTTTTGCTAGATGCGATATTAAAAAAAAGAAAAAAAAGGAAAAAAGCGACCGCACTATTTAGAGCAAACGGCAGTCGTTCCCTTGAGGAAATCTGAGGGCGAGGGACCCCCTTTATCTTATCCGTAAATGCGGCGCCGTTTTATGGGCCATCAACATGACGCAGGGTGGACTCCCCCCTCCGATTAACTGATGTGTAGTCTCTCCCATGAATATAATGTCCTCTGGATTGCCAACCATTGTGCGTACAATTTAATTTATAGCGTTTGAAAAAAGGTTGCCATTGATACAAATGGATGCCTGGATATAATTTGACTAAAGTAAATTCAATCCTCTCCAACAAAGATTAATGATGAAATGCTAATTCCATTCACTTGACGCGTTTGATTTATATAGGTTAGCAATGTTTCGATAATCATATTATTTAGGGCATAAATAAAAAAAAAATAAAAAAATCACCTCCTCTTCTATGATTTTAATAGCTTTATTCAAAAAAATCGCATCACTAGACATTAAGAATTAGGATATAATTTCCAATAATTGGCGATTAAACTAGACATAATAATATATTGCCTTTTTTTTGGCTTCTTCAATTTTTATCTATAAAATCTTTCCAAAGAAGCCCGGCAGGAAGATTTCGAAATGCGATTGAAATTTTCTAATTCATATCTAAGATCCGTTTTTCAGACGTTTTAAATCATTTTTAAAACAAAAACAAAACCAAAAAAAAAAACTATAATCAAAACATTCAGCTCATTTCTTCTTATAATTTATTCAAAACAAGGAAGACTGCAACTTGTTGAAACAAAAGATAAAACACTCAAAAATTAATTAAATTTAATTTACAAAAACAAATAATAATTTTTAAATTAAAATAAAAGTGAAAAAATTAATTTCATATGAAATATGATAAAAAGAAGTAACATTGGATAAAACCACATAAACAAGTCAATTTAATTATGATAACTTATTATTTTAATTAAATTAAATAGATATGTAAGATTAGTGGAATATTTAAATATATATTATAATAATAAAACAATTTCCTTTAGCAAAGCAAGCTCGGTTTTTATCTTTTAAAGCAGAGGTTCTGGTTGGTTTTGGGTAGACCCCTTGCATACCTGATATTGATTTTTTGTAAATTTGTAACTGTAGTGAAATTTAGTGATAAAAACTTAAAGAACAAACACATGTTAAGTTTTATACATTTATTAATTGTATTTAAATTAAAACTACTCAAAATAAAATTTTGTATCTGTTATATAAAATATAAGTAACATATAAAATAAACTAAGCAATAAGTAAATATTTTTAGTGGGGAGGATGAACCTGATGCTTTAATAATAAATTATCAACATTGGCATCAATTTTGTAAGGTTTAATCTTATATCTCCTCGGCTAATGATGTCCAGTCTGTTTTTTGGTGTCATAAATTACCAGTTTATATTTTTTTAAAATATTTTCTTAGCACTTTCCTTTTCAAGATTTAAGAAACGAATTTGTCCCATATTCGTATTTACTGAGTGACAAAAATTGACAAGAATTTTTACTGAAGGTGTGCCTGTAACAAGATGATACTGGTTTATCATAATGTGCAGATTTTTACCAAAATTGTTTGCGGCCACAAAGCGAATGCCTACAATCCTACAGCTTACACAATTTTATAAACATATATAATAAATTTTTTACTTACTTTAGGTATTTTTATAAATAATGTATGTTTTTATATTATAAGATAGTATAATGTAATTAAATAGGTACTTATCAGTGTATGTTGTGGTTCATTCTCGTGGTCCCTCATTTTCATTTCATGAACCTCAAATTTTTTCTCCCTGACGTAAACCCCTGGGGGTCAAAATAGATCACTTTGGGAATCAATGTTTTAAAGGATATCACAAATCAGTAAAAAAGGACTTTTTGTGAAAAATAATTTTATTATAACATTAATTGATATTTTGACAGAAGTTTAGAAATTAATTATGTAATCTTTGGTTTACAAATAATAATGCATTTAAAATCTTTGGTAATTTAATAACTCTAGTCGGGATTTTAATTGTAGTAGTAGGAGATTTGGTAGGGGTAGCTTTTTTACTTTTTTAGAACAAAAAATTTTAGGATATAAAAAAAAAACATTATTGATCTCAAAATCAAATTATTGAATTTTTATTTCAAAATTATTTTTAGAATGAACATTTTAGGAGGATATTAATTTGAATTGACACGCTCAATTATATTTGGCTGGATTGTAGTCTCGAAAAATGGGTCATTCCTCTTGGAGATAATCTGATGCAGATCCAGATTCATATCCTCTTTGATCTACGTTATAACTTGAAAGAAATAAGCGTATAAACCAGAAATTCAATAGTAATCAATAACAAAGGACCCACCAAATCAGCGCTATAGAAGATAGTGTTGAAATGAAACTTGAAGAAGAAATTTCAAAATTAATCCCGTCAATGAAAACTCACGTCAGTCATACAAGAAGAGGTAATACAAACTATTAAACAATTTTAATTATTTCATTTTCAAAAATCTCTTCTATTTCCCTTCATTATTACTTTTTACCGACCGACGATAGTAAGGGAGGTATTGTTTTCACACCAAATTTCACATGTGGAGATTTTTACATATCTCCACGAATCATGCATTTTCTTAACAGAAAAAAATATTTTTAGCATGATGTCTGTCCGTCCGTCCGTCTGTCCATATAGATGTGTACAGCCGTTCAGGCTCAACCGATTTTGATGAAATTTGGTATATTTACTTAATGCATCAGTGGGATGAATTGATCAACTTTTGGTGCAAATCCGGAAACCGGAAGTGGTAGTATTAGCGATCGACGATAGGAAGGGAAGGGTTATTTTCACACCAAATTTCACATGAGGAGATTTTTTTACATATCACAACCAATGTATTGGTTTTATCCTCGGGAAAAATCGTCTTCATTATGTTTTTCTTAATTTAAAATTATGTGACGTCACCCAGCCCTTCATGACGTCACAGTCTCCTTATTATGATCACGGGCAACGCCGGCTACTTCAGCTATATATTAAAAATAAAATAAAATTAAAAATATTTATGTTATATGCCTATCTGTTTTTTATTACATTAATAGATATATTAAAATTATTTGAAATTGTTTCTGTAGCTGGAAATTAATTTATTTCAAACCGTCGGTCGGTTCGGACCTGGCCACAGGTCAACTTATTTTACATCAGTTATTGTAAAATTATTTACACATTATCATAATTAGGACTTTTTCTTTTTTCTTTGACAGCTTTTAAGGGCCCTGTTCTTTTGTGATACGAAAACGAAAAAAACTCCAATCGACTTGTCGCGAAAGACTCACGCCGGAGTGGTGGGAAGGGATATGTAAAGTATGTTTAATATTGAATTGATGGTATTTGGAATTTGATTAGGGATTGGGACACGACTTCCTCAATTAAAGTCGAGGAGGGTTGCTTCCCTGAAGTGAACCTACCTCTCTATCGGGGTCATAGAGAGTGTCCACCCGCTACCCCTGGGGCTTTTTCTTTAAATTAATTTTTAAATTAAATTAAATTAAATTAATTTTATTGAAATTTATCTCTTGTTAGTCTCGAATGGACTTCTGTTTTACTGTTAGTTAAACTATCCTGTTCCCCTTTACAATACTATTAAATCGAATTTAATATATGAAAAAAAAGATTATATTCCATACTTAATAAATAAAATATTTCATTAAAAAATAGTACACTTAATAAGAAAAAAATTTTGTCTCAAAACCAAGAATGGAGTAGATTTTTTTAACTTTTGTGTATATAATACAATAGATATATAAATATTTAAAAAACTGATTTTGTCTAAATTTTTGCTTTTGTTGGGGAAAATATTGACATAACTTCCGATTTCATTCAAATTAACCCTTATTATTAGTGGTTAAAAAAATCTGGATACAAAATTTAAGCTGAATTGGAGAAGCTAGTGTATTTATTTGAGGGTTTTAACAAAATAAATATATTTTTTTCTTCAATTTATAAACTCTATAAATTGGTACATTTAAAAAATTACTTGTTTATAATTCAAATTTAAGAAAATAATTTACCAAAATCATATAAACTAAAAAAATAGCTTTTCAAAAAGAGTGGCTTTGAGTTTGAAGATGTAGATTGAGGATAAGAGGGGAGATAAAATAAAAAAAAGGGAGAAGTTGAATGAAAAGATGAATATATAACATGAAAATAACTTTTATTCCCTTCTAAATTTTTATTCGATTTATTTATATCTTTAACTGAAAGAGGAACTTTCAATGTCATACATTTCAAAGAAATTGATTTGTTATTAAAAATACAGATATACAATCATTTTATCTCTTGAATGTTTTTAGACTAAATTTATAAATATTCTGTGTGTAAAAAAAAATAAATTTTACATATTTTGATATTTGGGTTTGGTAGGGTGTATGGGAGTATGGGACAAGATTATAAGGTGGTAAATTGATAAAAAAAGATCTTACACCAACTCGATAAAAGGTAAATTGAGTTCTGAGTTATGTTTGGTTACATATTCAGTGTTTGTCAACTGTAATAGTAAGGCACAATGCTCTTGTAAACAAATGAAGGAGTGGGTGAGTTTACCTGAGAAAGAAGTTGATACTCATACATTTCTTTAGGGGTAGGTTGATATAGTAAATCTAAATTTATTTATTGGTATTTACATATAAACTGGGACAAATCAGTGTAAGGATTATTCAAGATCATTCGTTAATTTCTGCTGAATTTGATATTTGAATGATTAACAATTTTGAAATTGAAATAAGAAAATTTACAATAGATATTAGGAATTGATCTAATTTGAAATACACTAACTAAAAAATTCTTTAGGTTTATAAAGTACTAAATTCTTGCTTATTTAATCCTGGTTAACCATCCATTTGGCCTGTTACACTAACTAAAAAATTATTTAGGTGTAAAAAGTACTAAATTCTTGCTTATTTAATCCTGGTTAACCATCCATTTGGCCTGTTAATACACTTTATTTTCAGCAAAAAAACAATTCATTTAAAAAGATATGAATCATTTGTTGTAATTTTATTTTTAATTCTCAACTATTGATTTTATAACCGTTTTAGACATTACAATGTCCGGTTTTTGTCATTAGTTCAGAAGTACTCAAACTGTGGTACATGTAACACCAATATTTTATAGTCTAACAGTGGTACCGCTAGTACAGTTACTTTTAGTAACCAAATCATTTTAGTGGTTCCAGTAACATTTATGTGGAAGAGAACCGGAGAAAAAAATTGTCATATTTCATATATAGAATGTGCCAACACACTATTAACATATAATACAAATAAATATTCAGCTTTAAGTTCAAATTTTTTTATCACAATTGATATTATGGTCACCCTATTTCTATGTACAAAGATTCTTATTATTAGAATTATAACTTACAATGTTGTTATTAATTGTAAAATATTTAATTTTATTTTTTAAAAATGAAAAAACAATTATATTCACTTTCCCACACTCCTCTTAATGATTTAAGTTCAAAAAGAGTAAGGAATTATAAATATTTGGAAATTCGAATAATATAAATACATATCAATAATAATAAATTTAGATTACACAATAAGGAGGGGAGAGTTTTAGTTTACAAGTCAAATTTATTCACAAAAAGAAAAAAAAATTGTCATATTTCATAGATTGAATGTGCTAAACATGCCAACACTATTAACATATAATACAAATAAATATTCAGCTTTAAGTTCAAAATTTTTTTTATAACAATTGATATTAAAATTTGTCTTAATTCATTCAATTTTCTGACATTATTAATTTCATATATATATATATATATATTTAAATATTTCATTTAACAATAAATTTCTTAAAGACATTCTGAAAATAAATGAATATAAACGCCGACTTGTATGGCTAATTTATGTTTCATGGTCAACTGCTCTTGGGAGTCAATCCAAGAAAACGAAAATAGGTTTACGATTGCCATCCGACACAATTGCAAGGCCTTAACCTTTTTCTTCCTCACACCTCGAAGCTCAAATGACAATTAACGAGATAAGACATCAAATCGTCTCATTTAATGTACCTTACATGTTATTCATTATTATTTATATATATTTAGTTATTTACATCAACCTAATTTTGAATGTAGATTCAAATATAGATTAAATATGTATTAGAGTATGAATTTGATTTTTTTTTAAATAGATAAATGACATAAAAAATAAATGAATTGTTAGTAATAAACATATTTTTTTTACTATAATGTGATATAAATTATTTTAACATAAATTCATTTAAATTAATTATAAATAGATAAATTAAGAAAAGCGGGATACTTAGACAGCCGGTCGCCTTTGAGCTATTTAAGAGCGAGATACCAGGGAAATAAATTAAAGATAAATAAAAACAAAATGTTTTTTTTAAGTTGATAAAAAGATTTCACATAGAGAGAGAGTGGAGAGAATTATTATAAACAAAATTCTATTGAAAATTTCAATTTAACCTACAAATACAATCTATAAATATATGAAAATTCTAATAGGAATGAATTGAAATGTTGAATCTTGACACAATTTATTTCACTATTTAGTTTAATATTATTATTATTTTATATATATTAAAATAATATAAAATATTCCAAATCGTATAAATTATTACTATATGTCTGATTAATTTAATAAACTAATGATATTAATATTTTAATATTTTATTTTTTAATATTTTATTATTATTATTATTCATATAATATTATTGTACTAATTTTATGAAAAATGAATTAAATTAGAAACAAGAATTAAAATTTTCTATAAAAATTATTAGTTTTAATCTGATAATAATATTTAACATAATAATTTAATTAATAAATTTAAAAAATTAGGAAAATATAAAAAAACTTTTAAAATTGTGTGTCCAATACCACCTAGGAACCCCCATCGATCAGATAGAGATAGCTGCGAGCTATCAGCAAGCAGACAGCATTCTGATTTATGGATAGCAATGTTTCAAATCCCCCAATAATCTAGAATAAATAGAAAAATTTTACTCTCATCTATATCACCAAAAAATATATAAACAAATAAATAATAGATATTACCGCGACAAATGATTGGTAAAGTCTATGATTAGAATTAATTTTTAAATAAATTATTATAAATAAATATATATGTGTGAAAATATTTAGGTATATATATATGTGAGTATGATGTTACTAAAATTTGGAATTACACCCCTTTAGAATTTTCATCTAAATAATCAATATTTCTTTGCCTGTAGAAAGAAAATTAAAAATTAAATGAAATTTTAAGAAGTTATTCTAGAAAGTATTTTTATATTTTTTTATATAAATTATAAATTAATGTTTAATAAAATTGATCAAACTTTTAAATATATTGAATTTTTTGAAATGATATCCATCTCTCTGAGGGATTAGGCCCTCTTGCTCTTCCCTTTGTCCTGGTCTGGGAGTAGAGAGCCAACAGGTGGCCGTCGGCCGAGTGGGGCTCCCACAGGACAAACACCCCAACCCCTCCCCCAATACCCCACTCGGACTGAAATGGATGTATATCCGAATAACATGACCAAAAGGGTTACCTATCTGCCCTCGAACTAGCCAACTTTCATCCCTTTTACCAAAGAGAGAGGAGAGTTTATATTATATACTTACTCACAATAATAGAAAATAAATAATCCTCAATTAATTTATCAACGTCTATAATTGATTATAAAAAATTAATAAACCCATTAAAAAAATTGAGAGATTAATAAGAATCCAAAATATAATCCTTTTGGTAAAGCTTAAATTTGATAAATTTAAAAAATAATTAACTTATGTCCCCGAATACATCAAAATAAGTACTTTCACTTACATTTAATAAATTAAATTTTCTCTTCTTCTTGCTACACTCGTATCTTTCAAAATCTATTTTAGAAAAAATTAAATAAACAGTAGGTAAAAAAATTATAAATCAATTGATTTCTCAAATCAAGAGAAAAAAGAGAGTATTTAATTTATGGGGAAATAAACAATTCATATAAAAAGCAAATCTCTATAAGAAGAATTGAGATTATTGTATTATTTATAGATCTATGATATAATTAAATAAATTATCTACACGTCCAATAGATTTATATAAATATAAACCTAACCACCTATACTCATATAAAACATAAATGTAAATTATGTATAAAAGAGGCTTTTTTAAATTTACATTAACCTTAATCTGTTTAGGCTAATTTTTAAAGAATCTTATATTAATTGTTTTTTTTTAATTAAAGTAATTAATTGATTAACAAATATGTCAAAGGTATTAAAATCATTACAAGTTTCAAGCTTTTTAATTAATCTGATTGTGAGTTTAGAAATAATAATATTTTATAAATTTCGAAACTAAATATAATTTCTTAATATGTATATTATTATTATTATTATTTGAGGCGCCACAGGGTGGGAGGTAGCGAAGCTGCCTCACATTCTCGAGGTCCCGGTTTCAAGTCCCGGGCCTGGCAAGGGAATTTCTCAAGGGGACGGAGTCAACCCACCCTACGGGATCAACATTGGGAAATTACTTGATAAAAAGTATCTCCTCCGATCAAGAAAATCAAGTTAAAGGATGATAGGACCCGTTCTACTGATCATTGATATAACCGACTTGATAGGCGTTGTCCTTATGTAGGACGTACAAAAGTCAGAGGTTTTATTATTATTATATTAAAAGAAATTTTTAATGTTAGGTTATAATAGAAAAGAAATATTACTACTTACTAATTTATGCAACTTTATTGATTATAATTTTCTATAATTCTATTTTATAAATAAATATCATTCTATAAATAAATAGTATAATTCAAATTTGGACTATTCTATTATTTTATATTCAAAAAAATTAAATGTATTTGTTTCCCAGATCATTCAAATTTTCATACATTAGTGGAATATTGTGAAAGCCTTTTATCGACAAATAATACAAGTAATTAATTGTTTCAGATTTTGGAAAATAAATGGCTCTTTTACTATTAATAGATTACGAATGGGAAGAGCAATCAGAGACAAACAATAAAATAATAATGAACGAAAATTAATCTATTCTTTATTAGGATATTCTCGATTTCACGTAATCTCGTCATCGGTTATTATGTCCAATGTTCATCAAATAATCAGTACTTCTTAGAAAATTAAATCAACTACATAAGGGTTTAGAAGGAGAGAGAAAGAGACAGAGAGACAGAGAGAAAGAGAGATTTTCAAGATTCTTTTGATATCAATTAAATTAGTTTGCAATTAAGGAATTAAGATCTAGTAATTCAATGCAATCAGTCTAAACGCAACGAAAATTAGTAGTAGACAGTATAAAATCCACAACCTATTTCTCTTTTAATTGTTCTATAATACAATCAGTTAGAAATTTAGTTGCGGATCAACGAAGGGTGCAAAAAGGAATGGAGGGAGAGTGGAATACCCTTCAACTGGGTGTCTATTTGCTGTTGGTAATTAAAATGCCCGAATCACTTCTTGAGGGCTCAACACAACTCTTCTTGTAGGCCATTTTGAAGGATGTTGAAAATGTAATTTCGCTTCGTTAGAAATCAATTAACAAGAACAATCACGTGACTGACTGACGAGGTCCTAATTTATTCTGCAAGTTGCTCCGGAAAGGGAATTAACAAGATTGAATAAAGAAATTGGGAATGTCAAAATTGCTCCCAAGGAAATCGTTGTTGAACTGACAAGAAACTCTGTCTTTTCAGCTACATTAAAAAAAAAAACAAATAATTTCAATAATTACATTATATTCTACTGATGTCACTTAAGAAAGCCATTATTATTCTTATTTTTATTAACCAAGAAAATATTTAATTGATTCAATTATCTTATTTTCACAACGGCATACTAAACAATCAGCTATTTGATGGCTCCAGTTTCATCCTGAAGGAGGCAGCAGCACGTTAGCTAACATTAAAAAAATCGCAATGCATCCACTCCACTACTTTTCTTATTTTTTAATATAGTAGGGATTTAGGGGATTTTTAAGTTTGTTATCAGTGACCGATCATCATCTTCGTTCAGAAATAAAATTATTCATTCAAATAATGATAAATACTTAACATTTGATCCTATAAAAATATTGTACCTACTGCCATTTCAAGTATTTATAAAATCATTGATTCGAAATTATTTTTCTAGTTGAATAATCCATTAAAAAATAGTTGACCTGTGGCCAGGTCCAAACCGACCGACGATTTGAAGTAAATTAATTTCCAGCTACAGAAACAATTTCAAATAATTTTAAGATATCTATTAATGTAATAAAAACCGATATGGATATAACATAAATATTTTTAATTTTATTTTATTTATAATATATATGCAAGACCAGGCTGTGACGTCATGAATGGTTGGATGACGTCATATAATTTTAAATTAAGAAAAAACTAATAAAGATGATTTTTCTCGAGGATGAAACCAATGCAAAGTGCATGATTTGTGGTGATATGTAAAATATCTCCTCATGTGAAATTTGGTGTGAAAACAATACCTCCCTTACTATCGCGCGTCGGTCGGTAAAAACAAATAAGTCTTCTGGAATACCCCGAAAATATTAAATAAATATTTTTAACATTTGTTTGCCAAACATTAAAATTGAAACAACTTGAAAAAATAAGAGAATATTATTAAATAGTAAAATTAAAAAAATTCAATTGTTCAATATAAAATATTAATTGAAATTTCTTTAAAATTAATCCAAATGATACATTTAATTAAAAGTTTGAAAATTTATTCACTTTTTTAATAATACTTAATAATTTGAAGAATTAATATTAGAGTATTCGTTTCTGAAAAAGTAAGTAGTTTTCTCGTTAACAGCTTAGTTTACCATATAACCAATACCTGGTTCAGTGCAAACAGAAATATATTCGTCAATATTACTTTTACAGAATTCTAACAAGCAGCACGAGATAAAGAATTACGAGGGCATATCAATCCGTGACTTTTTGAGTTTCCCGTCTCTTAAATGAAATGGCAACACTGCTCCTGTCAGCAGGAAACTATCAGCTGACTCCTGACTAAGTTTGAACCAACTGAATCATTTAGTTTTTGTTTGGCATCCATTAATAGCAGACAACCTCGTGATTTGAGAAGAGAATGAAAAAAAGTGAATTTCTCTGAAAACTCATGAATTGGGATACGAATTGCTGAATTTTAAGAATTTAGCCCCGAGTGACTATTTCTAGTTTCCAAACCTGAAGAAATTCATTTTAAATTACGGAAAGAGATTTGACCTTAACGATAAAATCATCTCACAAATAAATCGTAGAAAAATGAAATGATTCCTTTTATCCAAATACATGAGTCTCATTCGAAAAGTCACGGACTTATTGACTTGCCCTCGTATTATTTCATATTTCTATATTTACTAGTATAAGTAACTATCAAAATGCTTCTTTCTGAGTATTGGAACAATATATTTATTTTTTTTTAATTCAAACTTCTCATTTTCAAATTAAAGAGAATAAATTCGAACAATTGAAAATGATACATTATTTTGATTTAGAAAAGTCTAAACATTTTTTTTTTCTCAACAATTTTAATTAAACTGATGTCTTTTGAAATCAAAAAAGAAATTGCTTCTCATTTTTATATTTTTCTTTTTTTTTTCTTCTTTTTGTTTCAAAACTGTATATATTTCTTTTACCAGAAAAAATCACGTGACTGACTGACTAATTAGAATTGTAAAAAGATTGTTTGAAGTTTGAATATTTGGAATATTTTGAATTTGAAAAATTAAATATACTACTTACTTGTTTAAAAATTATTGAAAAAAAAATTTTTTTGGAGTGGGTAAGAATATTTTATTTAATTTTTTTTTTTTTTTTTTTTAATGAAAAAAAAAAGAATAAATTTTTACTTCAATAAAATGCAAACTAACCTTCTAAACAAACTTTATAATAATTACTTTCCTTGTATTTTAAAGTTTAATGAGATGTACAATCAGTGTGTGGGGTGTGGTAGGGGGAGGGAGAACGATGGAAGACAACATTTTTCCCTGCCGCTCGATTAATCATAAATTTTTTTGAATGTCTTTAAGGATAATCCGTTTTGCGTTGCGAATGCTCCTGATTGCTTGATTACACATGGCTGGCTGGTTGGCTGCCTGGCTGGAACACTTCAGCGTAGCATTTGAATTAAATATTCATTCCTCAGTGGCTGATTCATATTCGTTGTCCTACCCCCCCCCCCCTCTTTCATTCCCTCCCCGACTTTTACAATCGCCCACCCTGCCTTGCTTAACCACTCACGACACTTCACTTTCGCCAAGGGTAAATGTTATTTTTCTTGTCGTGATTCGATTTGTCCCTTAATTAGACTATAAAAGCTGGAGATGTCGGCGTCGATTAACTGAATATTTATCACAAAAGTTGTTGCGCGAGTTGTCGCTCGTCGTTAATCGGATTGGAAGATGTCGTCTGTTTCTTCGTTACACAAATTTTTCAATGCCTTTGCGTTTGGTGGTTTCTTATTGTCTCAGCCCTCGTGTTGACAGCCAATCATTTTTATTTTGCATATATTAAGTGAATGAATGAAGGACTGGCGACACACACACACAGGAGACGTTCATTGTGTGTGTGTGTGCTGGGATAATAGAACCAAATTGATAATACGATCAGCCGCCCATTTCGTTTTCAAGTGACACGACACGCCTTCTATTTCCAAGACAACCGACTTTCAACGAACGCTTTAATTATTTTAATTGAAATTAAAATGAACAGCCAACTTCTTTTTGGTTTATTATACTATTTTGACGATTAAATCAATCTTCAATATAATAGTCTAATGTATCTAATAAATTAATATACACAATTAAAGTTAAATATGAATGAGAAGTGAGTAAAAATATTCAAAATTATTAATTACTACCAAAATTTCTTATTCTAAGCAGAATTTATAAATGTTTTATAAATTTATCTTGAAAGAAAGATGATTAAGAGAATTAGTACAATTTTCTCTGGCTCTTTGTTAAATTTTTGTTAGTTTTAGTGGATTTTCTTTAATTAAAATTAATTCAATGTAATAAATTTAAATTGATTTATTTAATTTAGTAAAAAACGAAGAATCGAATCTATTAAAATGCATAAAAACAAATATCTATCTCTGTGGTTCTACGGAAATTGAAAGAAAGTTCTTGGCCAAAACAATTCCTACCCTCTCCCATCTTTCTCACGTCCCTTCCTACATTGTCCACCCACTGTGTCCTTGGTTTTCCAAGCGGACGTTTTCCAATCGGCCTCCCCACCAATATATTTTTCGCCGTTAACGATTTTATAACTCTAACTTTGTCTGGAGATGCATAGAGGTCATGCGATTCCTCGTTATGCAGTCTCCGTCATTACCCAGTGACTCATCTTTCTTTTGCCCATAATTGCTGTAAAGAATCCTATAATACTCTCTCGTCCCCTAAGGTCATGACTCTTAACTCATAACCATATAATACAACTGGCAATAATTGTTTTATATATTTTAATTTTGATCCCCTTTGATAATAATTTTGACAAGATAAGACTCTATTGCATGATAACAGGCCTTACCCGATTGCAACCTCGATTTAAATTTTTCTCGAATATTATTATCATTCGTGATTACAGATCCTAAGTATTTAAATTTTTCTACATTTTGTGCGTTAAGACTTTGTGTGTTAATACTGTTCCTCTCTGTTACTAACTAAATATTTTGTGTTATCACTATTAATTTCCACCTCACCTCTTTTCCTGCTTCGATTATTCTTCGTGATTACAGAACCTTAATATTTAAATTTTCCAACATTTTCAAATTCTACGTTTTATATGTTAAGACTTTGAGTGTAAATACTGATACTAGATATTTTGTCTTATCACTATTAATTTCAAGACCCACCTCTTTTCTTGTTTCTTTTAATTTTTCTATGCTATCTTTAATTGCCGAATCTCCTATTATATTTAAGTCTTCTGCGTAACCTAATACTTGAATATTTTTGTTTAATTGGATTCTGTTTGATTTTTCTCCATTTTGTCTAATCATATATTCCAGTACTAAATTAAATAAAATTGTTAATAATGCGTTTCCTTCTTTTAACTTATTTCGAATTTCAAAAGTTTCTGACAATTGATTGCTAAAAACAAATATAAAAACCATATACAAGTAAATTTCAAAATCCATTAAATAATTAATTTTACATTTTTATAAATTATTTTTGGTAAAAATTTAAATATTTCTTCAGAAACAATATAAAAATGAATTAGTAATAAAGAAGATTCTTACTTTGATTACAAAAATAAGTAGTTTATTATATTACTATACTTAGAATCTGGAAATAAAAATAAACAAATTAACAATTTACGATTAATTAATGCTCTTCAAGAAAAGGAATAAAACTTTGACTCAAATCTTCAAAGCAACCCCAGACTTTGAAGAAAAAAAAAACATTTTACTAGCAATTCAATATTTAATTTATTTTAATTCTTAACTCCAGTAAAACACAAATTAAATAAATAAAATTAAGATATTTTTATTTACAATAGCCATTCAACTATTAAAAGTCAAATCCCCTTCAAATTTGTTTAATTGAAATTTTCAATTTGTGTGTGTATTAATTTAATTAAAATTTTTCAGAATTATTTTTCACATTTACAATTAATTCTTCCCTTCTCTAATTTAGTATATATCTTATCTTATTATATTAGCAAAAATTGTATATATATATATATATATATATTTGTATTTTTTAAATATTAAACCTCTCGAAGGATTGTTTTTGAAATTCACACCATAATATAATATTTATAATGAAAAATCAATCTGTATAGGTTTCAGCCTCTTAAAAAATCATCTTTGTTTTTTCTTAATTTTAAATAGGAATTTTAATAATAAAAAAATGGCACCGGTCAACTCGGGACAGCGCTTCCTTAAATACAAAATATTATAAATGAAATAAAATTAAAAAATTTATTTTAATAATATTTTGTAATCAAATTTCGAAATATATATTATGTTGTATCCACAAGCCATACTTTTCTGTCTTTCTGTGCATTAATACGTACATTTAAGGACTGTATGTTTTATGATTATTTTTTTTAATTTATGTTCTTTTAAATTATTTGAAATTGTTTCATATATTTTGTCGTTTATTTATTTTAAATAATAATCTTATTCTTGAATATTCATAGTTCATAAGGAATAATTTTTTTAAAGTACCGAGCCGCGGCTCAATGAACCAGGTGCTATAGTCATAAGATAACGCCTTAGCACGCTCACCTACGAATGTGATTCTTCTTTTCAAATGTCCTATTTGGATATATATAGAGGTCAAATTATGGCCAGAAGTGCCTCTATGTTCTAGCATTGTAATTAAACTGTTTTAGGTAAATACCACCCCCTGGACACACCTTACCAATTAGCGGTTTGATAATAAAATAAAAACCTTCTTTGAGACCTATTGAATATGCATAAAAAATTTCATAAGAATCGGTCCAGCTGTTTCAGAGGAGTAGGATTTCAAAATTTTGTGATACGAGAATTTTATATATTAGATATATATATTCATTATATTATAAGATAAAATGATGATTTATTAGAATATAATGTTTATGATGAAATATTACTAGAATGAAGAAAAATTATGAATTATATTAATTACATATTAATGTGTTTAAATAATATTTTATGTTTTTAAAAATTGGTAGTATCTAAAATTATTCTGATGTTTGAATTATTTTTTTTTTTTAGTTTCAATGATGCCTAATTTGAGATAGGTTCTTCCAAATGGTTCCATGGATTAGAAATGATTAACTAATAATAATTTTTTCAATAAACTTGATTGTATCTTAAAATAAAATAATTGAATGCCCGATTGGCTTCGTGTATTATTCATGGGACTCTTCGTAAGAGGTACGCCTGTAATAGCTAGGCGGGTACTTGAATGTTGAATTAGTCAAAGACATCGAAAAGAGGGAAAAAGAGAGAGGGAGAGAGAGCTGCGACCTGAAAAGTTGAATGTAATATTAAAAAAGACGTCGGTGACACGCGACCGAGCAAAGATCACGGACGTGCATTACGCATATTAACCGGGTCCAAATTACATGAACCGGACGGAAAATGAGGGGGAGAGTTCGGAATGGGGAGGCACACGATGACGCCAACCACAATCCCGGGAAATACCCCCATTCCCCCACTTTCCTCTCCAACTAAACGCATAATTATTAACGCGGATTATAATCAACGCTAATAATTCTATTTAATATAAATAATAAATTAAAATAAAAATCAATCAATCAAAAGAAAATATAGATAATCTTTCTAAATGTTAAAAAAAAAAATTATTTTAAATTATATAGAATTTTCCACTTAAAAATTCTACAAATTACAAATTTATTATTTAATTTGTAAACTTTATGTTTTTTTTTATCATAATTAAGATAAAATAAAATAATTAATAGGTAAATTGAATAAGTACAAATTTTGTCAAAACTGTTACAATTTCTTTAAACGATACTTTTTTACTATACCGCCCTTTTGAAGGTCCCTTATAGTCATTTTCACAAGGTTGAGAAAAATGTCTTTGTATGTGTGTGTGTGTATGTAAACAAGATTACGAAAAAAGGTTTGAGCTAGAATAATGCAATTTGATACACGAGCATTATTCAAAATTTGTAGATTTCTATCAACTTTTGAGATATGTAGCTCATTCGGAAGAGGGTCATTACCTACCACGTTTTCATTTTTTTTCCTCTAAACTGACCGTAAAAATAAAGATATATTTTTGATAGTTTTTCACATGATTAAAAATTGTATAAAACTGCTATATATAGAATTTCAGCTTGATTGAATCGCTGAAAGTACCGGAATTAATTTTTCAACACGTTGACTGCCAATCACGCGCCAGCACGTGGTGTGGTGCCATCAACACGCTCTGGTAAATATTATTTATTAATTTTAATTTATAATTTAATTAATTAAATTTAATTTAAATAAAATATATGTTATTTAATCCAATTCAAATTTGCGAGATAATCAAGTGGAGACACTCCAGATTTTTCTTTATTGTCCTCGTTAGTTAGATCAAAATTAAATTTCAATTTCAATTGATCAGAAATCGAAAATTCGTTCTTTTTTCTTCACATAAATAAGAAAAATTATTTAATACAAAAATCATCCATTGACAAATATTTAACAAATAATTTCATGGGTAGTGATAGTAAAAGGATCGGGGTCAATTATAGTTGTATTCAAAATATTCTTCTTGCTGGCTTTCATAGTTATTCTTAAGGGTCATTATTATTTGAACCAATGTTGATCCCTTGCTCTGCTGACCTCCTCACATATAAAACAAGGAGACTATATAAACCCATTTTATTGTCCAAGAAGAAATGCGATTCATGTTTCTATAAAAGATTACCTTGATGAGTGTAAAATCCCGTGGACATTTTTCTTTCAAATATCGTAGAATAAACAAAAAAATTAAAAAAAAAATATTAACTGGCTAGCAAAATGATTCAAGATGAAAAAAAATAGACCAACGGTCGAGATATCAATCAAATTGGCTTGATGATATTAATAAGCTCATTCTACAAAGTCGAATGTGCAGTTTTTGTCCGTCGAGACGGCCTCTCTTCGATGTCATCCGACACGTGACAAGCTTGTTTACAAGAGGTCCTACAGCCCCATTAATTAACCAAGGGCCAAAACACTTCACGTGCATCTCGCTCGTTTGATTAATCGTGGGCTACTTGCAAACACTTGGGAGCACCCATTTAAGGGCGTACAGTCGTTAACCCCTCCCATCCCCCCTCCCATTCTCAACCACCCCACTTGTCTGATCCTTTGAACGTAATTCAAAAGTGTTAAAAGTGGGTTTCCTTCTTTTTTTTGGCGTGAAGGGCTGCTGTTTGCTCCGTCAGCCATTGTGTCGAATATATACATATTATATATATATAAATCGAGATTGTTCGGCCAATTCTAAAGTGTTTACGTTCTCGGGCGCCCGTGAGCTTCCAGCAGAGTCGGTTGGCTGTGGTTCATGCAGAGGGTTGGGGGGGGTGCTCTCTCTGATAATCTAAAGATTAATTACTTGCACATATTGAACATTTTAGCGCGCGTTTTCTACTTGGATCATAACACGGGAGCTAATCTTGGGCACGCGGGGCGAAAAACTCACTCTCAAGATTTGTAATTAATATTCCTCAAGACATCAATCATGGCCGATGGGAAAGCATTTTTTAAAAAAGGGCTTTTTTACATCATGCAGAGTTGTTTTTGAATTCGCGCTGTTTAAACATGGTAACGTGCAAAATATATTTTGTTGTTCATTTAAAATACGAGACTAAAAGGTTTTTGCCTCAATTATCTTACATTTAGGTTAAAAATACCTACTGATTGATTATATTTTAAGTGAGATGACACTTATTACAGACATTTTTAATCGATGTATATATATAAATATTATATTAAGTATAGAATATTATAATATAAGAAAATATAGTATAATAAATTTATTCTACACTCTTTATAGAATTTAACAATGAATGTTTTTCATAGCTTTGAATAACACGACGATTAATTAAATTTTTTATAAAAAAAAAAAAGATTATTTTTGATCTGATTTTTTAGAGACTGGTCCACAAGAATTAGTGAACCTTTGGAATTACATCAATGGTTCTTCTTTATCAGTAGGAACTTCTTTTTTAAACTATCTAAAAGTAATATACATATATATATATACTAAACTATTAGCGCCCGCTCCAGGACCGAGTGACCCGGACATTTGTCCGTGGCGGCAAATCTAAAGGGCGGCATTTATATTACATAAAATATTGATGATCAGTTAATCTAAATATGTATTTGTTGATTTTTTTCTTAATTGTTCAGTTTAAGGTATCTATGATGGAGTTTAGTGTTAAACTTTTGCTCTGACTGTGTTTAAATGGGCGGCAATTTGTCTTTTTATAAGGGGCGGCAAAAAAGCTAGAGCGGGCGCTGAAACTATCTTCATTCAATTTGCATTCCCTCCTAATTCTTAACATCTCTCTTTATCTTCTTAATATTGCCTACTCGGTCTTATATCTTAGGGAATTGGTTTTATTTTTTCATTATTATAAAATATACCCTAAGATGTAAAAATTTATTTTTTTTTTTGCTTAAAAACATTTCTAGACAATATACAAACAAACAAAAATAAATTTCATATTAGAAAAATAAAGTTAAATTAATAAATATTATTATTTCTAAAAGTTTTATATCCTATATAACTACAAGAAAATAAACTAATATATTATTATATATATTTTTTTATAAAAGGGTAAAATAGGAAGGTATTTATATTATATATATACATATGTATATATATATATATATATATTCAGACTGGTATAGATATTAAATTAAGAGAAATTCTTTTATCTATCTATTTCTGTGACCCTATGAAACTCGAAATTTCTCCAAGAATCCATCCAACTTCTATTCTCTCCCAACTCCCTCCTTAAATTGTCTACTCACCGCATACGTTGTTTATTAATCGGTCATTTTCCAATTACTCTACCCTCATACAAGTTTCAAGAACTAATGGGAGTGAAAAAATATAAGTACAATTTACAATGATTCCCTTTGTAATACCAAAAGGGTAGTTAGGGTCTCTAGCGTATTTGTTGAAAGAATGGGTAGTTATAAAAAAACAACATAAAACAGATTGAAAATTGATTTCAGGGTGCATAAGATAGAGTCTAAATAGTTCTGATGACTAATTTAATTGTTTTATTTGTCTATTTAGAATTTTTATTTTATAGGACCCGATCTATTTTCTTTTTTTTCTTAAAATTATTTAAAAAGTTTTTCCTGTTTTTTTTTTTCTTACTTGTTTTAAAATTTATTAAATTTTTTTAATTTTATTTATTTTAGGTCAAAAGACTTAAGCACAAGTTTGCTAATAAATTATATTTTTAATCCTATAAGAGATATACAGTTATTATAGATATACATATTATTATTATTATTATTTATGAAAAGAGGGGGGAAAAAGATTCTTGATAATTTAAGTTAAGATATAGTGGTTAAGTTTTTGAAAAGTAATACGAAAAATTAAATTTATGTTAAGAATATTTACAAGTAATATATATTATATTAATAATTATCAGCAATTGTTTAAACTAAATTTTTTAAACATATTTGTTTAATTATTTTATTTTATTTTGATTTTTGTTTAATATTATTTTTTTTTTTTTTGTATTTAAAGATACTTTTAATTTAAATATTAAATGTCGATGACGCACTGGTTTATTTTAGTTCATTATTCTGTATTTTTCTCTCTCTGACACGAAATTGAGGTCCAAGACCTCTTTCAATAACGCCTCGTGTTTGTCAACAAAAGGATTGTTCAATGTCAGCACGTGGAGGAAACAGAGTGCCGATAGGAAAACATTCGGATTCTATTTTTCAAAACATTCCCATCAAATACATTGGATGAAATTCCTTCAAAAAAAAAAAAATAAACAATTTTTGCAATTTTTTTAAGATAAGAAAATTTTACTTAATTCTACATATTAATATTCAGAATAGAATACGACATTCCAGTGAATATAATAAATATTAAACTAAAAAACATTAAAATTGACAATAAATTCGAAGCTGATTAGACTATTATTAGAAGTTCTTCCGAAAATCAGTTTCTTTAGTTATCTATAATTTCTATTTTTATCCATATTATAGAGATCTCTTCAAGGGAATTAAAGACCTCTTTACCGGGATATGACCAGAAAAGTATAGAACGAGGGCAGGATAATAAGTCCGTGACTTTTTGAATGAAACACAGATTTTTGGATAAAAAATTATTTTATTTTTCAGCGTAGTTTCCTTTGAGCTATATACACTTCGTCAAATTTTTTTATCCCTCCCAAAAAATAAGATTTGTCGAGGTCATCAAAATAAGTATTTGTTGGTGAGATGATATCATCGTTGAAGTCAAATCTCTTTTTGCCGAACCATTTCTTCAGGTTTGGAAACAAGAAATAGTCATTCGGGGCTAAATCCGGAGAATATGTCGGATGAGGGAGCAATTCGTATCCTAATTCATACATTTTCATAGAAAGTCATTTTTTTCAATTTTCTTCTCAAATCATGAGGTAGTTTGCTAAAAACTAAAAGACCAGGCTGGTTTAAATTTTGACAGGAGTCAAGAGTCGGAAAATTCAAAAAGTCACGGATACAATATATTTTGCTAAAGTATGATTTTTAGATATCTATTTAATCTCTATGGAACTCGTTCAAAGTTCTTAACCCCACCCGTGTCTATCTTCAATCACCTACCTACATCCAACTCTCATTTACTTCAAACTACCTTATGTTTCTTTTTATATTTTCTTTCCACAGCGTCCTTGATATTTACCAATTGATAGTTTCCCAATTGGTCTCTCCATTAACAAGTTTATAGAGTTTTTATTTTTTTTTATTTCAAATAACTCAATTTGCTCTACAAATTACATCATGTCTTATATAATTTTATTTAAAATATTTTCCCTTATGGGAAGTTAACATTTTTTGCGTTCCGGTTATCATTTATCAAATTATTATTTATCAAATAAAAATACCTTCAAAGCTTGTTAAAGCATTTAATTACTTAATATGAATTCATACTTCATATAAATAATTGTAAATTGTAAATAAAAATAATTGTAAAATATATCTTTAGAATAAAAAAAAATTCATAAATAATTAATATATTTAGAAAATTACTTGTTTCATATAATTTAATAATTTATATCTTATAATACTAGGTCAATTCAGTAATAATGTGACATTATAACCGGATGCAAATATTTCTCTTAATAATTTCCTTCTTTAATATATAATATTTTCTTTCTCATCCATTTTATATTATTATCTTATAATATATTAATTAAGAAACAAATTAGAATGTTTTTTTATATTCAAGTTTTATATAAAAGTTCAAATTTTCATTGAAAAATTACATATATTTGAAAATAAATAAAAAGATTCAAATAACATTTCAATAATTTTTTTCGATAGAAAAATTTAATAATATTGTTGAATTTATAAAAAAATATTTAATCTCTGCTTTTTGAACAGCCATTGAAAGAACAAAGCCTTTCAAGTCTGTTGCCAGCTAAACGGGATGAAGTGCTGTATGATCAGTACAACGGATCCTCTCAACCTTTATCTTGATTTTATTGATCGGAGGTCTCTACTTCTTCTTTCAAGAAGCATCGCAAATTTGAACATATCGACTGGGGGAACTTCTTTCCCATAGAGTCCGTCCAGAGGAAATTCACAGGTCAGACTTGAGACTTAAACCCGGGACCACGAGTTTGGGAGCAAAGTGTGTTCCCTCTGACAAAGCGTGACGACTTTAAATTATAAAGATATAAATTTCATTTATTTCTTCAATCAAAAATATAATATATTTTGTTGTTAATTATTGGTATCACCGCCTATGTAGAAATAAACTTTTTTATTCTAATATTTTATAATTAATTTTCATAGTTATACATCATCTTGCTTATAATTAGAAACTTAACACCAGCATATCTTTGAATTGCAAATAAATATTTTTATTAAGTAGGTAATTTGAATAAATTTTTGTAAGTATAAATAAAATATATTAATAGAATTGATTTATTATTATAAGTCAATTAATTTGTTATTCAAAGTTATGACGATGTTTAGTTAATTTTAGGTGAGAAAAGTATTTAAAACTTTTGAAGACAATGCACGGAACTCACACATTTATAGTATTTAAATTTTGTTTGATTTCATAATAATTTAAAGAATATATAATTGAATGTTTAAATATGTTTTAATGTTAATTGAAAATTACAATGTATTAATCATTCTTTGAATAAATATAACTGATTTAATCAATTAACAGATATAATAAAATAAAAATATATATAAAAATGATTCTCTAAAGCAGGGCTTCTTAAACTTTTTTATATAGCGACCCCCTTCAAGCTAAGGAAATTTTAAACGACCCTCTCCTCCATATAATGAAATATATATTAACCGTAGATGTAGATGTAATATCGCACTATTTTACAATGTAAATAAAATAAAGATTAAAGAATACACACCCATTCATTTCACATATATATAATTTAATAATTTTAAAATTTTATTTATAATGATTCAAAAGTATCAGATCTTTGCGACCCCCTTTCAGTAGTCTCGCGACCCCCAGGGGGGTCGCGACCCACAGTTAAAGAAGCCCTGCTCTAAAGCATATATTCTATCTATATATAAATAGATAAATATAAATTAGATAGAAACAATAGATAACATTCACAAAAGATATTTTTTTAAAAATTACTATTCATTTAGGATTACTTTAGAAGTAAAAGAAAAAAAAATATAATATAAAAGATTGATCTACTTAATAATATGTTTATTTTGTTTTTGTGAATGTAAATGATAATTTAGAAATTCAGAGATCAATCTTCACTTCATCTCTTGTGCTCTTCTATTATAAATGTTTCAGTGATCTGATTAAAGTTTTTTGATCTTTGTAAATAAAAAAAAAAATAGATAAGTTTCATCTTTGTATTGATATTTATTGTTTAAAAAAGTACCTATATTATATAAAAACAATTCAAAATCATTGATAATATATTTATAAAATTACTTATTTTTAAACAAAGATATTTCATTTTATATATATAATTTCCTTCCTTTTTGAAAAATAACATATTCAGAGATTTTTAAACTTGATTATCATCCCTTTCATTTTTCAGGATATTTTTATTAGCTTCATTTGTAAGCAAATAAAAACTTTGTGCTACACTCAATCATGTCTATATTCCGTGTTTCCCAACGTGGGGCCCACGCCCCACAAGAGGTAATTTGATTGTAAAGGGGGGCAATTCGAAAATGGACTCGATTCTAGTTTAAACCTTTTGCTCTGGCTCATTTAAATAAGTGTTGTAAATTATTTACTGGTTAAAAAAAAATTTTGTCTGGATATATCAGAACAGGGAGACTTGAAACTGAAGCTAGCCAAATTGGAACCTAACATAAAATCTCTGTGCAGAAAGCACCAAGCACAAGGATCTCACTAAATTAAATTATTAAATTATTATAGATAAATCTTTATTAAAATTATTTCAAATTTGAATTTTCGTTAATTGAATAATTCAATTTTTTAATACTATTAAAAAATAATATTATTTATTAATACTATAGTAAATGTTACATATAACGGGGCATAATAAATTTAGAAAGGCTTAGGTGGGACATGGGCATAAAAATGGTTAGGAAACACTGATATATATAGTTAACAGAAAGAATATCAAATAAAAAAAAAATAAAAACAAAATCAAAAACTATGATATAAAATAGAGATATATAGAAGAGGTAAATTATCAAGATCTTAGCTATTAAATTTGTTTCAATGAAATAGTTTTCATTTTTTTAAAAATATTTTCATTCAAGTGTAAAAACATAACAAAAGAAAAAAAATGTTTCTTTTGTCCTTGATGAAATACCTATCATGTTATCTTACTTCAAATTTAAGTTGCGCTCTTTCTCTCTCCGTTTCTAAAAAAAAGATACGCCCGTTTTCTAGTTTATGAAGCTAAACACCTTTCTAAATTAGAATTATCAAGAACAAATACCGTTATTTTCAATTACTTTTTTTTTGTATTCTCGTTTTCAATTACTAAATTAAGTTTAAGTTTAGAGATTTTAGGTGAAAGAAGAAAATTTTCTAATTTTGATAAAAAAATAATATTGATTTGTGTTAAAAATGTATGAGTTTAGTAAAAATTATAAAAATAAATAAATTATTGTTAAGAATAATATATTGTAATTGGATTTTATGATTTCGCCATCTTAAATTTTCTTTAATGTTAGATACTAATAAGGTGACCTGTGGCCAGGTCCGAACCGACCGACGGTTTGAAATAAATTAATTTCCAGCTACAGAAACAATTTCAAATAATTTTAATTTATCTATTATTGTAATAAAAAACAGATAGGCATATAACATAAATATTTTAAATTTTATTTTATTTATAATATATATGTAAGACCAGGCTGTGACTTCATGAATGGCTGGATGACGTCATATAATTTTAATTAAGAAAAAACTAATAAAGGTGATTTTTCTCGAGTATAAAACCAATGCAAAGTGAATGATTCGTGATGATATGTAAAAAATCTCCTCATGTGAAATTTGGTGTGAAAATAACCCTTCCCTTCCTATCGTCGATCGCTAATACTACCACTTCCGGTTTCCGGATTTGCACCAAAAGTTGATCAATTCATCCTACTGATGCATTATAAGTAAATATACCAAATTTCACCAAAATCCGTTGAGCCGTTCAGGCTGTACACCTCTATAAGGACGGACGGACAGACAGACGGATGGACGGACAGACGGATGGACGGACAGACGGACGGACTAAAAATACTTTTTTCTGTTTAGAAAATGCATGATTCGTGGAGATATGTAAAATCTCCACATGTGAAATTTGGTGTGAAAACAATACCTCCCAATACCTTACTATCGTCGGTCGGTAAAAATAATGCCAATATTACCTTTTTATCGTTTAGTAGGAATTTTATTTTTATTTATTATTTAGGTTGCATTATTATTTTTTATTATTATTATTAAATTCATTTGTATAGTCTCTGTTGGATCAGGTAGAAAGTGATTTTCAAGATTATAATAAAGTTCATATATGTGTCATCACAATTCATGAAATTAATTTAAACAAATGAGAATCAAATATGGATTAAAATATCTTACAAATATTTATAAAATAGAAATTATATAATTATTTATTATCTTAAATATCTTAAATTAAAAAAAGTAGGTCTATTTTGATTTTGTAATTTTTTATTTTGCTTTTAATATAGATACTAATAATTTTCCTAAAAAGAAACACAAACCTAATTCAATTTTAAGAAAATCTATTTGAATAATTTTATAATTTTATTTCAACTCATTAAGTTTGATTCATTTTAAACCATCTTTAATTAATAAAAATTATATTTATATTATTATTTAAATTATATTGATTAAAAATAAAACATAAAAAAATTATATTTAATATATTTATTATAGTAATTAAAATAAAATGTATCTATCTATAAAATGTTAATGGTAGTAGTAAGATCAAAAATTCTTGGTTTCATCAAACTTACCCCCTCCCCTCCGATTTTATAACTTGAACTAAGCAACATGAAAAAAACATAAATTATTTTTATTTTTAATTTATACTTATATATATTGAGAGAGTCACCTATTTGAATAATATAAACTATCAAATTATTTATTATAGGAAAATTCCAATCTTCAAAAATATGAAAATATGAAATTTTTAAATAAAATTGTTTTACATATGTTCAAAAATAAACTTTTATTTGTTTATACAATTCGAAAAAAATATTCAATAAAATTTAGTTTAAAAATATTGTGACATACCTACAGACAGTCGGTTGGCCATTCGATAATGTATGAAATGCATATATATATTTAGATCATTTGCAATAGTTTAATTATTATTATTATTAATTTATTTTTTTTGTTATTTTATATTTTGATTCATAAATAAAATCAGTATAATACACGCTGACTCAAGTTTTTTTTTATATATATTAGAAGGCGTTTAAAAAAAAATCAAGTACAATGAACTTTAAATTAATCTCATTGTAAATATTTTTATTTTGAGTAGTTTGCCCACAAATAGCCGAATGTTGAAATCAATGGTTGATTTGATGAATTCCAAAGTTGAGCTGAGATGGAGACATATCTTAGGACAAAGTATTTTGTTGGCGGGAGGCTCGTGGCCAGGGTTGGCACGAGCTAAAAACATCCCGGAGGCCCAGATACTCACTCGAAGGAGGCAGGCACGCGCGAAACCTGCGCGCATTCCGAGGCAACGAAAGCGACTGTCAAACACGGTATAAATGTCACCCTCACAGGCATTCCTCGCACAATCATTGGTACCAGTCGTTCAACTACCAACTACCCTTGTCTATATCCCTTTTTCACCTTCAAACTTCCATTTAATGAAAATACCGTCATTTATTTAAAAAAAAAGGAAAGAAAAAGAAAAAAGAAAAGAAACAAAAATAAGCACAAAAGAAAGGAAAGGAAGAAGCAATTCGATTTGTATCCGTGGATTAAGTATGGGCGGGTTTATTCTTGGTCGCGTGAGGGTGGTAAAAGTGTACACCCGGGTTAAAATTAACCTTTTCTAAAACGATCATCGCAATGTTACCTGTTGAGCTTACGACACTTGGGTTTAGGATACATCTTACGCAGCCTACGACCAAATTATATTCGCAAGGTCAATAGTCGGGGCACTTGATTAGCACCAACCATTCGTTATACAACCAGGCTCAATTGAATCGTTCGAAAATAGATAAAAGTAATTGATCTCAGCCTCGCTAAAAGTTTTTATTCATTCTTTTCTTGATTTTCCTCTCATTTTATTACACAATTTACCTTGATAATGATTGGCAGAAAATTCTCCCAGGAGATTACATTCATTTATTACTAGAATTTATTTTATACTGAGCTTTCATGCAATAAATACAGAGAATAAAAGTATTAGCATTTAGTTGCCTCTCTCTTAATATTCTAGAATCAGTTCTTCTAGACTTTTTTTATTTTATAAATTTTTCGTATATTATTTTGTGCCTAATAATAAACAAAAATAAATAAAAGTTATTTTTATAGTAAAAGTTAATTTATACCTCTCTCTTTCTCTCTCTTTAAATATGTATATATATTCCCCTTAAATACTGACAACCACCAATACATACCAACTTCTTACTCATTATAATACTCATTATATTTATTATCTTTTTTTTTAAACCATTAATTATACATTATTATAAACAATATGTAATTTAATCGAATAGAATTTGTTTTTATTTAGAAAAAAAAGAAAGGTTAACAATGAATTAAAAAAAATTCTCGTTGATTTTTGAAATTAAAATGATAAAATTGTTATTTGACATTTCTATTATCTTTATCTAAAAATGTTTTAACACGATAATCTAAACCTATATTACTAATTATAATTAATAAAAAAAAAATTATTATTATTTTAATTGAATGACATTGTTTTTAGCTTGCATGACTCAATTAATTGATCTCTTTCTAATTATTTTGTTTTTATTTAAGTATTTTTTTTTTTTATTTTTTCATTTAATCTTTGATTGCTATCCAATAATAAAAATGCATTTAATTTTAAAAGAACAACTAATTAACTTAATTAATTGAATATAGAGATTTATTATTAGATTTAAATCAATGAATAATATATTTTTTTTTATATGATAGTGAATGTAAAAAATAAATGAACTTACTGCATTTATTGTACCTATATGTATGAATTTCAAGGTTATCTTACAAGAATCTCATTTACCCTCATTTAAACCTTCACCATTTTTTAGTTTTTTGCTTTATTATAGTTTTGATCACTTTTTTAAAAAAAATGTGGGCATCTCATTTATATATCTTTACTTATTTAATAATTATTGTCCCTTATGTAGTTAACTACTTATTTAAGAAATAATTTAGTAAACATTTTCTCCTATTGATACATAAATAAATAATTGTTATCAATAAATTAATATTGTTATTATTAATGTTGAAAAAAAAAAAAATTGTAAATTTGTTAAATGGGGAACCAGCGATACGTTTTCTAACATAAATATTAGAGGGATGAAAAAAGAAGAGTGATTGATAAAATTATTAATCTATAGCTCGCTTTAAAAGAGTAGCAAACAGTCTAAGCGGAATTGATTGATGGCAAGAAAAATGAGTTTCGATTTGGATGAGTAAAGAAAAATGATGCGAAACATTTGCCTGACTATCAACAAATACTAATATAGAAAATTAAATTATTTACTTATTTATCTTCTATCTTTTTTATGAAATGGTTAGATAATTAACATCTTATTTAGCTTCGAAACTTTCAATTAAAATTTAAATATATAATATTTTTTTATTTTTAAGTGAAAGATAAATTAATTATAATATTTATTCAACATATTATAAAATTTTATTATTTTAAATTATTTTCATATAAATCATAAAAAATTATAAAAATTTCCTCAAAAGAAGAAGTAATTGTTAGCTTAATGTAGATACTAGATAGTAAATAGTACTCAAAACATGTATTGGTTTAGCAATTTATTTTGGAATTCTCTTTTAAATTCAGATTTCGAACATTTAAAAAAATATAGAAATTAGATGAAGGATAGGGACGGTTGGAGGAATGTAGAAGTTGTTGAGACACACAACTTTTGAATCCAAAAGATAGAGAATAGATAATAGATAATAGATAATAGATAATAATAATAATAATAATAATAGATAATAGATAATAGATTGTAGAAAAAATTTAATAAACTGACTGACACCCCAAATATATCCTGAGAACAATATAATATTTTATAAGGGTATATGGGTAGTATAAGGGTAGAAGAAAGGGTCGATTAGTAAATTAAATTAATAAATTTTAATGCTTGCTGCTTTATTTAAATAATTTATCATATATAAAATATTTCATTATTATAGTTAATGAAATAAGCATTTAATCATTGATTAATCAAATTAATTTATTTAATAACTTATTTAATGTTATTATTTTAATTAATTAAAATTTAATTAATTTAATTAATTAAAACATTATAATTTTTAATATTCATTTTTAATTGATTTTAAATTTAAATAAAATTTTGTTAAAATAAATAATTAATTAAATGAAAATTTTTTTAAGTAATTTTAATAATATATATTTTTTTATTGTATAGTTGTAAATAATAATTTATATTTTTAAAATAATTTATAATAATTATATATAAACAAATATAAATTCATTTTTTGAGATTAAAAGAAATATTAATTTTATCTATTTATTTATCAATTTATTTATTTTTATTTTTTAAATCTGAAGTTATAATTCGTTGTTTAATGTATTATTATATTATCAAAGTTATAAATAATTAATAATATATTTATATAATCTTAGATTTTTATATATTTTTTGTTTTTTTTTAATTTATTAAATATAATAATTGTAAGAAATATTACATATTAATATAGGATCCAAAGTTAAACATAATGAATATCGGTCAATCGAATGTCTGAAAATAAAGGATTATCATTTTGGACGTCCCTATTCATTTTGTATTCAGCATATAAATATCTTATCTGATTATTCCATTTCAGTCGGGAGTCTCTGATTTTAAATTTATTTTACGAGAATAGATGAGTGACTGTACCATAAAATAGAGTGGATAGATAGATTGTATGTTGTCGTATACCAAAAAGTCGCTGTCCATTTTATATTTATACTATCTATATACGTATATCATATACCTAATTCCATACGTACGTGTTAGTATATAATTATGGAGGAGTGGAATAACTTAAGAACTGTCTACCATTCAGTGACAGATGACGGACAACCCTATCCGGCTAATTAGCAAATAATTAAAATGAAATTCATCCGTGGCGTAAATTTCACGATTGACTGATCCTCTATTGAAATGAATAAAATCGGATGAAATTCAATGGAGATGAGTTGCATCTCCTGACCGGCTTGCATAATATGCTTAGCGATCTTTTTTTAAAAATAATCCAACTAGTAACCTAGTATGATTTTTCCGAGTGCCTAAATTGAGTCGGCTTCACTGCCGCCGCATCACTATATATAAAATTATTTATTAAGCCGAGTAAAAAAAGAGTGGGCTCCATTCCGAAGAAGCGAACGCTTTGCGATTCGGTCACTGACCGAAAGCACGCACTTGGATCCTATCGACTGAATTGTGAAGCCGAATTCGGGATGCGGTTGCTGGCAGTGGGACTGTCGCCGATGACGTGGCCCTCCTGGCGAGGGGGCTGCGCACCGTGTCAGCACCTGCGACGTGGCCTTGAATCAAGGTCGAACATCTCGGCAAAACTACTACTCCTGGGAAATTGCAACGGACACCTCCCCTGACTTATCTATTTATTTATTTAATTTTCTTTTTCTTTCTTTTTTTTTTTTTTTTTTTTTTTTTTTGATATTCTAAGTGAAGTCACCCTCCTGTCTGTTAAGTCAACAAAAACATTAAATTTTTATTAACTACCAACACGAATTCGAGCAAACAAGAACCCAAACAAATCTTGTATTTATTTTTATTTATAATTTATCAAAATATATCATCAATCTTATTAAACAAGCGATAATGATGCCTATTAAGTAAATGAATTAAACGATTTTAATGGAATTCACCTGTTTAGTGTTTTTGGCTAAAACCTTTATTTTTTCGATAAACAATTTCTTTGAGATTTATGATGTTACAGCAATTATTTTACTAAAATTGACTAATAAAGAATATCATTTTAAATTATTGATTTTTTTTACCTTTATGCAGTATTCTCAAATTTTTAATCAGAAAGATGAGATGAGTCTTAAAAACAGATTTTTTAAAATATATATCTTTATTTTTTTTTTTTTTATTTAGATATCCATCATTCTCAGATTGTCAAAAGTAATAAAAGATGAATATATTCTACTAAGAAAAAATTACAAAAAAGTGTAAAAATGTAATTAAATTTATTTTTCTTAAGAGAAATTTATAAACAAAGGTAAATAAACTTCAAAGGTATTAAAATTAAAAATTTTCAATGAATCAAGTGGCTTATTATAAGATCCAATATATATATATATATATATATATATATATATATACTAGAAGTATGCTGCCGGCAGCATAAAACTCTTAGAGTATGAAATCATTAAAATCGTCGTAATAATTTTTTTTTTTTTTTCAATATTTAGTAATAACAAAACGAAATTTTAATAAAATGAAGTTAGTTGCAAATTAATAATTTTGATAATTTGTAACTAACTTCATAAGGTCACAGACATCACATACATACGACGGAAATTATATATATTGATATACATATATATGCTTATAATATTATCAGACTTATTATATTATCAGCAATAAATACTCGAGAATTTATTTACATATTTCCTATTATAAAAACTAATAATAATAATAAGTTTAAAAATAATATTTTATTTATTTTTTGAATATTTTTTAAACTATTTGAGAACAATGGGGAGGCATGATATCTTCTTGAGATGAAGAGGTGGGTTTTTGAAGAAATCTTGAACCAATGTGAAGACAAAGCCACTTAACCCTGAAGTCGAATTTCTCTCCCAAAATGAAATATCAACTCCCTATTAGCATCCTTAAATACTAGTTCATCTTATTTTCAACCAAATAAATTAATTCTAAGGTATATGAATTATAAAATATATTTAATTAATTTTAATATAAAATTTCAAATTAAACTCTTTATCATTCATAGACACACTCACATATTTTGTATTTATATTATTATTCGTATTATTATTATTATATTATTATTATATATTAATATGAATTAAATAATTTTCATTGAGAATTCAACTTAAATGTACATTTGAAGGATTGTTGTATAACAAAAATGGGATTTTTATTCTATTTCTCATATAAACTCCAAAAATGTATATTTATGTATATAAATATTATGAACACAAAAAATTAATAATAAAAATTTTAACTTGATTATTTTATTTTTAATATTAATTAGTGAATGATATGTAGAATTTATTAATTATCATTATATTGTTATTTTTTTGTATGAATAGTAGTTTAATTGTAATTATATCTAACATAGAGCTACCATAATTCTATTTCATTAATTAAAAACCTGAATTGGCACCCGGGTACCCAATCTAAAACAATCCAAGTACTATGCTAACAAGAGTTGGCGGCTACACCGAACACAGCGCTTGCTCTTGCCAAGGCAAATGATACCTCCGGTGATCGGACTTGGGATGACCATGACTCATGCCAATAGAAAGCCTACATTCAAAATCTCCGCAGTATAATTCTTTTCCTCGATTTTTTTTTTTTATTAATTTAATAATCGAAATTTTTTTTTACATGTACTTTTATAAAATACATTAGATACCTATATTATATGATATTATAATAATAACAATAATAATAATAATAATAATAATAATAATAATAATAATAATAATAATAATAATAATAATAATAATAATAATAATAATAAAATAGGTATATATATTATTTTAAATTAAAATTAATAAATAATGAGGAATTTGTATAAGTATACTATTCATGTTTTTAATTATCAAAATATATAATTTCCTATGTAAATATTTATGTATATATGAAATGTTTGTAACATTATGAAGTTAGCTACAAATTTAGAATTTTACAATTTACAATTTTTATAGAATTTAAAATAAAAAAAAAAAATTGAAATACAAATTGAAATATTCTAATTTTTAAATAAATATACAATTTGATATTAATATTATTTTTATCATTAAAGGGAATTTATATATTAAACATAATAAACATAAAAATAAACCTAACAAAATTATGAATTTGTTTTTTAAATTTTGTTTTGTTATTATTAAAAATAAAAAAAAAATAAATAAAAATATTACGACGATTTGAATAAAGTATAATTAATTTTATATTTAAACATTGTGTTGTTTTGTAAGTATTTGAAACAAAATTTCCTATAAATTATTATTATTAAGAAATCTCGTGCGGCTAGAAGCTACAATAATAATTTATTTATTCAAGTGTGGTATTTTCGTAGAACAATTTCAATAAAAGAAATATTATATTCTTTGATATATATATATTCATTAAAAGAGAGACATACTAATAAAATATATTATTTAATCTTTCCGGGGGACAATATATAGTACTATATACAAAATTATTATAGTCACTATTAAACAAATTGATAAATGTTAAGATCTATTAAAAATATATTAATTACAATTATAAAATATTTTTTTTTATATTCTTCATTAAGAAAAAACAACTTTAGAGTACATATAAAAAATATAATATTTTTTTAATAAAATTAATTATTTTTATTTTTAGAGTTTATATCTAATACAGTATAAATTAATATAATTTCAGATTGAATTATTTTTTTTCTAACCATTATTTCACTTGAATATATATAATAAATTCATATTTTTTTTTTCTATTTTACTAATTGATTCATATTTTAGGGTAGAATTATATTATTTAAATATCTAATCAAAACTTCATTCAAATTGAAATTAACCATAGGATTGTTGTAATGGTAATTTTTTTTTTTTTTATAAAATAAAAATAAAATATTTTTAAGATCTTTTTAAAAGATATTAATTAATTAATGAAAATCCTGTTTCATCGTTTTTCTGGTAATATTTCATGCTTCTCTCTCTTTGAAATTGTAATTGAAGGCTTCAGATGTCCTCGAAGGCTATGGATTAAAAGAGTTACGGTTTCGCTGAAGATAACTGTATCTGGATTTGGCCAGGAGGCATTTTTTTTTTTTTTTTTTTTTGCAGGGATCATTAATTCTGATAAAGGATTAGCAAGCGGAAGCTTTTCTACCTGATGGAATTAATCTTCAATCGTTTTGAAATTCAATAGACATTTGTTCTCACCCTCCTCCTCCTCTTTCTTTGTCAAATTTAGCTAATTGAGTTATAAATTAAATATATTTTATTTAAATTAATAAAAGATATGAAAATAAATAAATCATTAAAGATTATATATTTAGAAAAATTTCATTTTTTAAGCCGTTATGATATATTTTATTAAGTTCTTAAATAAATAATTTATTAATTTTTATTTGAACGTTTTGTTGTCAAAAGATTCAAATACTGTGTAAACCAACTGATCTCGTGTCAGTTAACAGAGATCGTTTAAGAGGTAGATATTTACCCTAATTTTGTTCTTTCAACCCCCTTTTCCTATGATTATAGCCCCTAGTCACGATAGTTTCCGTTTTCAATTATGGTCATTTATTAAAGATTTTTTGTTTCAATAAATGTGTAATTATAATTTATATCTATCCAATCTATAAATCTTAAAAGTTGTTAATAAAAAATGGTTAAATTATATTTTGATATTTTATTTTAATTGAAATTCATAATAGAATAATTATTCTTTTACAAGAGTAATAAATTTGTTATTTTTTTTTAAAAAATCAATAAATTATTTATATATAAATTTAGAAATGTTTTAATTTAAGAATTAAGAATTGCTACTCAATAATATTCATTATCTATTTTAGTTAAATTGAATATATATATATACTCCACGTACTTGTCTCTCAATCTCGTAGTTTTAGTTTTTAAGTCCCAGGAAAAGTCTAGAGAAGCGAAGTACAACCAGCCTAAGTGGTTAAATTTGGAATGCTACTTGAAATAAAAATTACCGGAGAAAATCAAGATAAAGGTTGAGAGGATCCGCTTTACTGATCATAGAAGACCTCTACCCCGTTTAGGTGGTAACCGGATAGGATGTATATATACAAAAAGTTGCTGTAAAAGTGAACCCATTTATGGCTGAAAATGAAAAATTCTTAAGAAGCTTAACGTAAAAACAATCTTATGATTATAAGTATTAGTAACGCATTACAATAGATCTATGTATATATACCTACGTGTATAATAAATAGACAAATAAAAAAATATTATTTAAATATAAAAATATTCTTTAAAAATGGAGGTGTGGTTGGAAGGTTAAAAATCAATTAATAATCATTCTTTTTTCTTTTCAATTGATACGGACTTTTCGGATGCCAATCGTCTTTTTTTTAAATATCTAAAAAAATTTCACAATCAGACAAAAATAAAATAAATATTAGGATCATAAAATTACAAATAAAAAACATGAAAAAAATTCATTTTTCCATTGATTAATATTCATTTTAATCTAAATAGAATTAATACTTAATATATTTATAAGATAAGAGAGATGGGTAGGTTCAAATAGTCATGAGCTGGAGGTGTTAATCCTTTAAGTGGATTTCTCTTCTTCGATTAAGGAAAAAATTATCATAATATATAAAAGATAATAATAATATATTATAAAGATTATTAAATTATATTCTCAAATAAAATACTTGTGAAAGAACATTTTCAACTACTATTATTTATAATAAGCCATAAGAAAAATAAGTTGACCTGTGACCAGGTCCGAACCGACCGACGGTTTGAAATAAATTAATTTCCAGCTACAGAAACAATTTCAAATAATTTTAATATATCTATTAATGTAATAAAAAACAGATATGGATTTAACATCAATATTTTTAATTTTATTTTATTTATAATATATATGTAAAACCAGGCTGGGACGTCATGAATGGGTGGATGACGTCATATTATTTTTAATTAAGAAAAAAACTAATAAAGATGATTTTTCTCGAGAATAAAACCACCACAAAGTGCATGATTCGTGGTGATATGTAAAAAATCTCCTCATGTGAAATTTGGTGTGAAAATAACCCTTCTCTTCCTATCGTCGATCGCTAATACTGCCACTTCCGGTTTCCGGATTTGCACCAAAAGTTGATCAATTCATCCCACTGATGCATTAAGTAAATATACCAAATTTCATCAAAATCCGTTGAGCCGTTCAGGCTGTACACATCTATACGGACGGTCGGACAGACAGACGGACAGACGGACGGACTAAAAATACTTTTTTCTGTTAAGAAAATGCATGATTCGTGGAGATATGTAAAAATCTCCACATGTGAAATTTGGTGTGAAAACAATACCTCCCTTACTATCGTCGGTCGGTAAAAATTGATAATAAGAAAACTTATTGGAATTGATATATGATATTAGTTTATATAAATAATGATCAATATTATTATAAATGAATGTTGTTATTATTTTCAATATATATATAGTTATATATATTTATAATTTTATTTTAATATTAAAAATAATAATTTATTATTTATATATAAAGATTTATCAAATATTACTAAGCTTCAGCTGAATCACTTTTATAAATAAAAAGAAAAATGAAATATATATATTTCTATGTTATATTACATATTAATCAAACATAAATAATGCTATGTAATGATTATTATGAATTTTTTGAAACTAAATATCTTGAAAAAAAAGATTATATATTAGCAAATTTCATTCAAGAATTTTTCACGTCTGTTATGAGTTATATAATCAGACAACATTGAGAATGAATGGCATAGAGAATAAATAAATAGAGTGTAAAAGCAAAAAAAAAAAAATAGAAAAATAAGTTTTTTTTTTCTTCAAGTTCATCTGTGAGTAATCTTTTAGTCCAAGATTAATTTTAAGCTTTCAAGACAGCAATTAAAAGATCAATTTTTTAAATAGAAAATTTCACTATCTATAATTGATCTTTTTCAAATGATAGTCTCATTTTGTCATGAATAAAATAAAAAAAAACATTTAATTCAAATCATTAAATCTAACGGGATATATAATATTTCTAATTCACCACACCCTCTCTCTCTCTTTCTTCTAAGTTGTTTTCAATAAATTAATAGTTTCTGACTTTGAGATAGTTTATTGTTATTTTATTTATTTATTACAAATAACTGATAAGGTTACTGAACTCATTAATTCCATATATATACATATTTAAAAATACTATAAATATTAAAACTATATTTTTATTAAATCTACTGAGTAATTTAAATTATATAGTATTAAATATAGTATTATTAAAATTTAAAATTTTAATAATATTTTATAAATAATCGAATGACTAATGCAGTAATTTTCAACCACTGAGTCGCGACACTTTAATGTGCAGCGAGATTTACAAAGTGTGCCGCGAAATTACGAGGCGCTTAACTTTTTTTTTTCTAATTTTTTTCAATTTGGTTCTAAAAAAAAACAAACTTTTACACTTATCTTTTTCTTTGTGTGCCCAAATTTTTAAACCGTTAAAAGTGTGCCGCGGTAAAAAAAAAAGGTTGTGAATCACTGGCCTAATGGTTCATACAATTCTATATTCGTATAAGAAAATAAATTGAAAAACCTTTGCTGGAAATTATTTCTTTAAATTAAAATATATTATAAATAAGAAGAAAAATTTTTCAACAAAAATAATGAAGAAAGTTTAAAATGGTGACTAAAAACAACAACAAATAAAAAAAAAAGAAAATCACTTAATTAGGTATAAATCTATGATGTTTTGGTTGCGGAATGTCAGGGGTATTTAAAAAAAAATTAAGGAAGGATTATAATATTATAATATAATATTATAATATAATATATAATTGGAATAAATATACGAAATATTAATAAATTTATATTAATATTATATTTAGTAAGAAACAGGCATTAATCGGTCTCAATTTATATATTTACCAAAATATTTGATTTTCAAATTATAAACCAAGATAGATAAAATGTGTGAGACAGAAATTATACTTTTGAATATATACAATTAAATAAAATTATTGATATGTATATAAAATTAATATATTTGTTAAAAATTAATTATAAGTTTGTTTATTTTAAAATAATATTATTAATTTATATTATATTTGTTTTAAAGAGAATGATGAAAAATAATTATTTCAAAAAATGATCAATCCTTTAGAAAATATATTTATTTTATTTTTAATAAAAATTTATTAATGTAAATTATCTAAATTTCAAGATAAAAGTTGTTCTTTATATTAGAAGAGTTATGATTAAGATTTCTAAAGAGAAGTCAACCAAAGAGTTTATGATTCGAGTAGGCAAGTCATATTATCTATAGATTATTTCAAAAGAAAAAAAAACTTAATAAAAAAAAAGGTGGATTCTACGCTGTATACTTGGCTTTCTTAATTTTCAAGCTAATCTGATTTATAATTCATTTCTATAAAAACCTCCACTCTCGGATTGATACGATGGATTAAGGAAATATAAAGGAGGTGACATTCTCCAGCGAGTTCAGAATTTTCTTTTTCTTTTTTTTTCCTTTTTCTTTTTCTAATGAATGGCTATTCATAATACGTCAGGAAACAATAAAATGGCTTGCACGGTCAGGATATATATCTCGGGTGGTCATAACTTATGAAGGTTGAGGAGCGCGGGGGATTCGCATTCGAAGGACGTATGCAAATTTGCTTGAGTTGCGTCACCCGATTCTTATAATCGGGACGCCAACTCCGGCGCCTATTTGGTGAACATTCTATTGCGCCTATTGTACTCGAAAGTTGCTGGCCAAGTTGAATCAAAGAACAAGTTCAGAAAGGCACTCTCTCTGACATTCTTCTACCCAGGTTCAATTCTAGTCATCGATAGTCATTTAAAATTGGGGAAATTTATTATAGAAAAAAAAATTTAATTTGTAATATAAAGTTAAAATAAACTAGGATTTTTTTTTTTTTTTTAATTAAAATAATAAATTCATAAATTTAATTTAACCTATTTCTAAACTTAATAATAAAAATTAAAATAACATTGAATCATTTTATAAGAGAAGGGTTCTATTCACATTTTATTTTCATAATTTTCTCAATTTTCTAATAATAATTAATGTTTAAAGCGTGTTCTCTAACCTTCAGTGTATAACTTTCTGAACCAGTTTTTTTTCTGATTAAAATTGCTAAGGATGGGTGGGTCTTCTACTCAATTTATTTAAATTATTTATCATTGTCAATGATCAAAAAATGAAATATATATATATATGCTCATTTAAGTATATTAATTCATTCAATCAATTTATAAAAAAATGTTACCATTTTTAATTTAGCATCTAAATATAAAAAAAAAAAATATTTCTACAACTCAAAACACTCAATAAAAATTAAAAAATAAAATTATTAATACATTTCAAAACAGAGTACAAATATATTTATATGCCATGATTTAATAGTTTATACAATAATAGAAAAAATTATTCACAATGCTTGGCTGTACCCCGGTGAAGAATACTCTATATTCCTTAAAAGAATGGGATGTTGATTATATAACATTTATATTAGTTAAATGAAAGAGTTATTATAACCTCAAATAATATATGAATAACAATGTATTATAATAAACAGATAAAATTTACTTTCAAAGACATTAACCTTATCTATAGTCTGCCCTATCGTATTTACAATTTTCCATCTTAGAAAATATCAGATTAAAATAAAACTATTTTTATTCTATTAATTATTTTTCATTTTATATTTATTAAAGGGAAAAAGGTTAAGATTTTTTATTCTATTTTAATCCATAATATTTTAAATCTGAGACAGTGAGCCACTGACCTGCGGGTCAGATGGTGACTCAACATTCTCATATCTTTGACCTACTATTTATTCCAAGTATTGGATTTATATTTAATTATTCTACTGTCAAAATAAACTATTACTACCCTGCTCTTTTTTTTAATATTATAATAAAAAATTTTAAAAATTGGGATTGTTTTTTTTCAATTACTATTAATCTCTTAAAGATTAACAGGAAATATTGTTAATTCTATATAAATAAATAAAAATATTAAATGTCCAGCTTAAATGTGATCACCCTTTACAGTCTTTTTTGCATTGTATCTTGTCTTAAGAGGAGGCTTGATTCTGGGTGGTGGGCATTGTTTATGAGATATATACTTATTATTAGAAATTGTATTATAATTCATATTGTTTTTTAAATTTATATATTAAATGAGAAAATACAGACATATATACCATATTATAAATACAATATTATGATCTGTTTGACTATATGTCACGATATTTTTCTTTTTTTCTTTTTTTAAAGTTTCTAATAATTCTAACATAATTATAAATAATCCAAGTGGATGAATATGAACTTAGGTTCTGCCATAGTGTTCCATGGCTGGAGCGGTGACCGTTTGCTCCATTGCCTTGGGCTGGAATCCCGTTGTAAGGTGGGCTTTACGCCAGCGGCTGGTAGAATTTGGCACGTGCTCTGCTTCCAAAAGGTAAAAGATATATAACACCAGAAAATAAGGGTTTAATCTTAACCTTTCAACCCTTTTAATAACAATAATTATACAACAAGAAAAATATAAATAAAAAATACAAAATCCTAGACAATTATTATTATTTTATCCTTATCTAATAAATTCGATATTGATTTCTTTTCAATTTACCTGAAATGAAATTTAAAAAAAAATCATAAAATTGATTATTAGAAGTGTGAAAAGATTTAATATTTATGATGAATTCAATTGAGACATTCCAATTTCCCATTTAAGTTGACATTTTAATTAATATTTACTTGAAATAGTAGTAAATTAACAACATGAATATTGGTCCTTGGACCACAATCTTTTTTAAACACAACAGCCTTTAATTGAAAAAAATGTGGCTCATTTGCCAATTAAAATGATTATATTATCTAAAAGAAAAAGTCCGTTTTATAATAAAATAAGAACCAAAATAACTCCACTAAATTTAAATATTATTATTATCCTTAGAATGATAATTATATATAAATTATATTAATATAATTTTACTATATATATATATATATATTACCTTTATATGTCTATATCACGGTTTTCATTTTAAGTCTTTTAGTATATATACTACAAAACAGGAATATCGCGTCTTGATTAAACTTTGTTTAATGGGAAAAACTTGTGAATCTATCATTGCAGTGGTTGCAGGAATGTTATCCCACATCTGCTCCTTTGAGAACAGTGTTTAATCAAGACCCGATATTTCTGTTTTTCCATTTTTCTTATAAGAAGCGTCACTGTAGCTTGTAAACGAATGGACGAAATGTCATGATACTTCATACATAAACTAGTGACAGATGAGCCTCTCGAAATGAGTCATGTTCATTTTCTAGTGGCGTCACCTATTGAAAAATCCCGGGGCTTTTCAGCCCATGTAGTATATATGTAAAATATTTCATATTTTGTGGAGTTTACGGGGAACTTGTGTCTGTGAGGTTGGTAGTGTTTGGTTGTTAAAAGATGCTTGTTTACCAAATAATTAATTTTAAAGATGGAATAGTTGGTAAATATTAATAAATATAATATCTGGTTTTGATAGTAAAAATAAATGAAGTGTTAACTTTAAAAACCAATTGTTTTTTTAAGGTAACTGGGTTATATAATTTGTATATATTTTTAATTTGTATATATGTTTTTATTAAATTGTTTTTTAAGGAATCCATTGGTCAAGTCATTTAACCTCAACTAATTACCAACTTATATATATATATATCTAATTAATATGTCTAAAAAAATACCTAATATGTTAATAAAAATGTGAAATAATGTAAAAAATATTAAACTGAATATTGTGACAAGCATGTTTAAAGAGAATGAGTCCATGCAGTGGTTATGCAATACATTTTATTTATTAATTGACTATTATTTATATCCGAAATAGGTTGCATAATAATAAGGCGGGTTGTTCCCTTTGCTAGTGATTTAAATATGCTCACCTGTGTAATCCATATGACATAGTCAAAGTAAATGGGGCTCATCTTTCCTCTCATTTCTGATCTTTTTCACTTATATTATAATAATTTTTAAAATATTTATTTATAATAATAATAATAAAAAAAGTTCTTCCTTTAAGTATTCACATATATAGATTTTAAATTCAATATTTTATTTTCTTGTTCTCTGATAAAAAGAAAGTTTAATCTTAACTCACTGCTGAAAAAAAACAAATTTCAAGAATTATTTTCAATTTTTCATTCAAAAAAAAAATAATAATTATAAATTTTCTCCCTAAAAAATTAAACATAAACAATAACTATTTTTTTTTTAAAAAACTTAAATTTATACAATAAAATAATATAATATATAATACATTTCTCGTGTATATAATATATAATATAATAGATTATAAAGAAAGAAAATAATTTAATTATTTATCTTCTTTTTCGTTATTTTTCTTTTTTTATTACCGTCGTTGATTTTCTTATCACAAATTTCTTTTTCTTTTATCTCGAGTACTTAAATTTGAAAATCTTTGCCAATGACAATGCCTCGATGAATCCCCCCTTCCCCCTCAAGTTACAGTGGACGTGTGGGTCTTGGCTAGGAAGCAGGACGCCTTCTATTTCTGGCGGTGGAATGTGGCGCCCACCACCCACGCATCCCGCCCTCCCACTTCCCATCGTTCTCCTGCGCATTAAGATATTTATAAAACTATCACTCTATTTCGATATCGATGCGAATTTATTCTCAAGGGATGTCTAACAATGATTTAATTATCTTTTTAAAAATTAACTGTTTTAAATATAAAAAAAAATAAATTGACCTGTGGCCAGGTCCGAACCGACCGACGGTTTGAAATAAATTAATTTCCAGCTACAGAAACAATTTCAAATAATTTTAATATATCTATTAATGTAATAAAAAAACAGATATGGATATAACATAAATATTTTTAATTTTATTTTATTTATAATATATATGCAAGACCAGGCTGTGACATCATGAATGGCTGGATGATGTCTTATAATTTTAAATTAAGAAAAAAACTAATAAAGATGATTTTTCTCGAGAATAAAACCACCACAAAGTGCATGATTCGTGGTGATATGTAAAAAATTTCCTCATGTGAAATTTGGTGTGAAAATAACCCTTTCTTTCCTATCGTCGATCGCTAATACTACCACTTCCGGTTTCCAGATTTGCACCAAAAGTTGATCAATTCATCATACAGATGCATTAAGTAAATATACCAAATTTCATCAAAATCCGATGAGCCGTTCAAGCTGTACAGACTAGGCTGTGACGTCATGAATGGCTGGATGACGTCATATAATTTTAAATTAAGAAAAAAACTAATAAAAATGATTTTTCTCGAGAATAAAACCAATACAAAGTATATGATTCGTGCTGATATGTAAAAAATCTCCTTATCTGAAATTTGGTGCGAAAATAACCCTTCCCTTCCTATCGTCGATCGCTAATACTACCACTTCCGGTTTCCGGATTTGCACCAAAAGTTGATCAATTCATCCCACTGATGCATTACTAAATATACCAAATTTCATCAAAATCCGTTGAGCCGTTCAGGCTGTACACATCTATACGGACGGACGGACAGACAGAAGGACAGACGGTCGGACGGACGGACAGACATCATGCTAAAAATACTTTTTTCTGTTAAGAAAATGCATGATTTTTGGAGATATGTAAAAATCTCCACATGTGAAATTTGGTGTGAAAACAATACCTTCCTTACTATCTTCGGTCGGTAAAAAAACAGAAATAAATATAGAAGAATATTTATAAATTTATTTATTTATTTGTAAAATCAATTCAATGAAATAATTTTAAATTAAAATTCTAGAAGAATAAAAATAAATTTAATGAATTCACGAAAGAATTGTTTTGATATGATATATTCTACATAAGTAAAATTATAGATGTGTAGTTCTTATTTTCTAAATGTCATTTAACTAAACACAAAACTATAAATATTTTAAAAAACTTATTATTTCAACTTAATATTTATAAAAATAAATAAATAAATAAATAATAATTAATAACAAAAAATAACTAATTTAAATTTCTTTTGAATTTTACATATTTTATTCATATATAATTGTTTCTTTGTATACAACATTACTTTATAATAATAACTAACATATACTATACATATACATATTAAAGAACACTAATATATGCTTGGTCACAGGTTTAAAATTTGAATTTTCCCAAACATCAGATAAAAATCTAATGTTGAAATACCATTGATGAAAGATATTAACCAAGAATGTTTAGTAGATAGAAATGACCAATGCATAAAGTTGGCCAAAAACAGGATTCTTTCACTAAAAATTAGAATCCTTATAAAGAAATATTAACAAGAATAAATTATCTCTATATATATACAATAAAGTATATAAATGAAATCAATGAATAATATTGAATTAATGTGTGTGTGGATTTGAGAGGTGGTTGTCCTATTAGGAAACCTGTGGAGGTTATCAATTCAACCAGGAAGGGAATTAATTGTAAGGTGATGGGGATGAAGGATAATATTGAAAGTGGACAGACCTGTTCCAATCAGGGTTATTATCCATACCCTCTGCATCTATATATTATTAAAATATTAAGTTGGCATTCATGAAATGTAAAAATGGAAGGTTTTTATGAAGCAAACTCTTTCAGACAATTAATTAAACTTATCTTGGGATTAACCTCATTCGTTGATGAAATGTCCTATCTCAATCCTATCTAACTTGTTGTTTGGAAGTATTATTAGTGTTCTTTTTTATTCTGCTGGCTGTGCCCCATAAAAAGCATCTCTATTCACCTTGAAGGGATTTCTATAAAAAACAAATGAAAATGAATAAAAATAATAAATTATCAATGAATATATATCTTGACTGGTAGTATGCTTGAAAAATCCCAAAAATAATAACATAACTATAATAATAGATAATAATTCTATTAAAATTAATCTTATAAAATAATTAAAATAATGAATTATAGAAATAATTTCTATTGTATTTTAGAATTGAATATTGAAAAATCACACCCATAACAATTTCTATTATATATTTTTTATAAATTTTTAAATTTTTTTATTATTATACTTATATATATATATTATTATTTTGAATATTTTTTTGTTTCCATCCTTACTTCTCCTTCTTCCGATTTTGGCCATCTTCGGACCGCGTGAAGTAACCCATTGCATTCATTTTTTGTTTTCTGCCTCCTTTTTTGTTTTCCAATCTGCCTTCATAACTTCACTTTGGTTCTTCCTTCTATCTTCTGTCCATAGGTTAACCCGTTTCTTCTTATCTGTATCTGTATCTGTACCTAAACTCTTCATTTTTTGTTTTTAATGGTCCCCATATTTTCCTTAGGATCTTCCTTTCTTTTTTCTATAGCCTCTCTTACTATTAACACACTATGAGCGGGGCGGGTATTTATACCCGTTGCCACTTATATGAGGGATATATATTAGTTATCGTTTAAAAAATAAGTAATTTTAAGTGACACAAGGGAAAATATATATTATATAAGTGGCAACGGGTATAAATACCCGCCTCGCTTATAAGTGGCAGTCCCCGCAACGGGTACAAATACCCGCCCGGCTTATAGTGTGTTAATAATATTTTGTATCTATATTTTTTAATACATTTCAAATGATTTTATTTATTTATTTATTAATGTATAATAAATAGACTTTTTAACCTTTGTTTATAATTATTAAAATTAAATAACTAAATGCCAATTTTTTTATTTAGAGGATGAACATAAATGATAACGAGAAATAAATTAAATGTTTAAATTTATATTTATTAATTAAATAGAATTTCTTTGATTACCCAAATTGATTTGATTATTGAAATTCTTCATAAATAATTCCAATAAATCTCATTTTCATTTGATTTGTATATTATTATATAATTATATATTATCATATTTATATATTATTATAGAATATCAATTTTTACTATCTCGTCAGATAGTATTGCGATCACGAAAATTTTCGATGTCGAGATTTTAATGTTTTTATACGCTTGGAAGGCCCCTGAATCATTTTCACTAAGGTTGTAAAAATGTCTGTGTGTTTGTGTGTGTATTTAGACAAGATTACGCAAAAACGGTTTGAGCTACAATAATGAAATTTGGTACATGAGCATTAATCAAAATTTATAGTTTTCTATCAACTTTTGAGAAATGTAGCTCTTTCGGAAGAGGACCATTACCTACCACGTTTTCATTTTTTCCTCTAAACTCACCGTAAAAATAAAGATATGTTTGATAATTTTTTCACATGATTAAAAATTGTATAAAACTGCTTTTTATAGAATTTCAGCTTGATTTAAACGCTGAAAGTACCGGAATTAATTTTTTAAATTTTTTAACACTTTGACTGCCAATCACTCGCCAGCTTGTGATGTGGTGTCATCAACAAAGAGCCAAACACGCGCTGGATTAATAAATATTATTTATTAATTTTAATTTATAGTTTAATTTAAATATAATATATGTTATTTAGTCCAATTCAAATTGCGAGATAGTCGAGTGGAGAGACTCCAGATTTTTTTATTTTATTATTAAGTATCGAGTCATAAAATATAGATTAATAATAATATTAAAAATTAATTCAAAAAGTCTAATTTTAAAAAAAAATTAAAAACAAATTCAATTTTGAAGTTTTGATACAAATTTTATTTAATTAAAAAAAAAAATTAAATTAATTTTAATACAATTTATTTATAATCACTTATAAATATTTAGAATTTATTATCTTTTTTTAAACAAGATTTAATGTTGATTAATGTTAAATTAATATTTAATCAACTTGTCTTTATTTTTCAAGAAAATAATATAAAATATTTTTTGATGGTCAAGGATTTTACGATTATTCAATATTCAAATATTTTTTGGAATAAAATAAGTACTTTTCTTTGATATTTCCATTTGTGTTATTGGACCAATCAGACGTTTTCATTTTCTTCTATAAAAAAAAGGTGTTTCATTCATCTTAAGAAAAATTTAAAGATTATAGTAAGTCGGTTGTCAAGGGTTTCTACACAATAAGGATAAATAAATAAATATCACTCTCGTTAGGTTCTTCTTTGGCGATATGCGACATCTTTACAAGGATCGCTGTTAATACCGCCAACTGTGGGGGTGTAATTCGCCCGGACGGGATGCAACAAGTAGCGTCGACCGATCCGCCCTTCACCCTTCGCCCCATGACGCTGTTGTTGTTGTTGTTGTTATTTTGTTGTGTTGTGTTGTTGCTCGCGCTCCGTCTCGCCTTCGGGCAATGCTCTCCTTCTCACTCCCTGTTCGATCGCAGTTCTTTGAATGGATCTCTTTCTCTCTTTGTCCCACACACTCCCCGTCCTTGTTTCTCCAATGGGGAGGCTTTCCTCGAGTGGCTCCTTGTTTCTCATCTCTCGTACGAGTCTTTAGTTAGCTCCAGACGCCTTCATTTAGATATTTACGTTTTATTTATTTATTTATTTATTTTTTTTTTTTTTGTTTTTTTTTCTTTTTGTTCCCCCTTTTTTTTTTGCTTTGTCGGATAGAATAAATGGCGCATCAAGATGAAGATTTGTTTTATAATCATCTCTCAAAAAGAGAAAAGTAGAAGAAAAATAAGAATTTAAAAGAAAAGTCAAAAGAAGAATTTAATTCGATATTCTTGGAACACTTTAATTATTTATTTTTTTATTTAAGGGAATCATTTTAGCAAACATATTTTTAATAAACTATTAATTTAAAGACTAATTTTAAAAAGACAAAAAGATCTAATAACAAAGAGAATAATAATAATAATAAAATTATGATTAGATTCATTGAAGTTATTATTTGTTTTCTATTTTCTATTTTCTCACTTGTTTATTAAATCTGTGACTTATATAAATGATTTTAACTAATATGCTTAACCTACATTTTTTTATTTAATATAAGAATATATATATATATATATATATATTATATTTATTTTTTTATTTATTTTTTTATTTGTTTTATGAAATTAAATATTTATATATTAATAGATACGAATATATCTATATATATTTTCAATTCAAAATAAATAAAATTGGAACAAAAAATAAAAATATCTAAATTTATTAATTCATTTTAAACACATATTGAATTAATCAGTTCAAACCACATACAAATCATGTAATATACACTACAATAATAATAATAATAATAATAGAACAATTTCTATACAATAATATATATATATATATCTTATATATAAAATTCTCGTGTCACAAAACTTTGAAATGATACTCCTCCGAAACGGCTGGACCGATTCTTATGAAATTTTTTATGCATATTCAGTAGGTCTCAGGGCATGTCAGACTTCTTTTATTAAACCGCTAATTGCTAAGGTGTGTCCAGGGGATGGAATTTAAATAAAAATAGTTTAGTTACAATGCTAGATCATAGAGGCGCTGGTGGCGATAATTTGAGATCTATATATTTCGTAATAGGAGACTCAGAAACAATACCGTTTCATGGCTAAACAAGATAGCGCGCCATCTTATGACTTTGCACCCTCAGTTCGAAACTCGCAAAGGCACATTTTTTTTTAAGTATTATATATTTTTTTTACAAATTTATTAATTTTTATTATTTTAATATTTTATTAAATTAAATTTTATTATTAATTTTTATTTTATTAAATTATTAAATATGTCAATTAATTTTTTGTGCATAAATAAACATATATAAAAAACTATATGATTAATTGAAATATTGTAAATATTAGAAAAATAAAAATAAAAATATAAATATTAAAAACATCTTTTTTATTGTATTCTTTGCGCTACTAAATGACAACATGTTTATATCAAATTTTTAAAAATTAATTTCTGCGGTTATTGATTAGATATTAATAAAATTTATAGTCTATGAACAGAAATGAAAAATTCTAAAGTCACTTTTGGAGGACATGAAACGCGAATATACGCAAAAATTTTAAATTCTGAGAAATGTGCAGATAAAAATCTTTTTATATATATTGATATCTCAATCTACAATATCTCATTTGATCTTATTGGCCTTTTAAACTTTGAAAACATTCACATTACGGCTATAATTTAATACTATTAATTTTTAAGATTATGTGAGTAAATCATTTTAATTAAGAAAATTTGATCTCATAATTGGATTTTCACGTAAGATTTTAATATATATTTTTTAATATTATTTTTTTTATAGTAGTTTAGTGTTATGCTAATTTCTTTATATTTTATTTTTATTTTGTTTACTTTGTTTTTTTTTAAATAAATTAATAACATTTAAAGTAGCATAAAAAAATTAATCGAGGCAGGAAAAGTGATGGGGTTTGAAATGTTGAAAGGTGTGGAGAGCACCGAAGGCGCTCGGAGCAGCTAGTATATATATGTATATTTAATAAAAATAATTATTGATTATAAACATATATAAATTATTATCTCTTTTATTTATACAAAAAGAAATAAGAAATAAAATATGTATTCACTAATATATAGATCACCTATTTACAAGACAATAAATACCTACTTTATATACTATAAATTAAACATGCATTTATATAAATTATTGATCACAATTCGAATATATAGAAATGTAAATTATCATACAATACATCCATGTCTAATAGAAGCATTTTATCATAAAATTATAACATCTAAAATATTATAATAATAGTAAATGGCATTTCCGGAGCTGGAGAGATCCCTGGCTGGTAATCTTGGAGTTAATGAAAGTGTAAAGGTGATTTACATTTACCCAGCTAGGGATCGTGAGGTAACATCATGCGTGATCGAGTGTTCTCCGGTGGCTAGGAGGTTATTACTCGCAATGGAGAGAGTGTGTGTGGGATGGTACTCCTGCCCCATTAGCGACCATGTATACATTGTCCAATGCTACAGATGCTTGGGGTTCGGACATAAATCGACTAATTGCGACAGGGACCCCAGGTGTTCACGCTGCGCGGAGGGACACGACGCCAAGGACTGCAAGGAGGTGAAGGCGGTCAGATGTGCTAATTGTGAGAGTGCGGGTCTTGGAGACGTTAATCATAGGGCCTTAGATAAATGTTGCCCGATAATCATGCGGCGGATTGAGTCGAGGACGAGACTAATTGATTATGGGTAGCGGTCGTTGCTCGGGGTTGGAATTCGTTGATTCTTCTCGGCCTATTTCTATCTGGACCTGGAACTGTCAGGGATTTGCTAATTTCTTAGAGAGCGAGTTCCACGAGACTCACTTCCGGTCGGGGGAGTGTGACGTCATTGGTCTCTGTGAGACATGGTGGACTGGTGCACCGGTGTTGGATGGTGTGGTCGATGGACGATATGACTTGTTCTTTTCTGATGCTGTCAAGGCGAGGTCGAGAGGCAGACCGAGTGGAGGCATCGCTTTGTTGGTTGGTAAGCATTTGAGGGCCAGTCTGGTGGAGTCGACCAATTTGTGGATCTTCGTGAGTCTGTGGATGGGTGGCTCTAGGGTCTCTCTTGGAATGTGTTACTTCCCTCCGGACGGCGACATTGGAGTTTGTTTGGGTCTTCTGGGTGAGACAATTGCTGCGCTTGAGGCCTCTAATACTCCTTGTATGATTGTGATGGGAGACTTCAACGGTAGGATTGGTGACTTGAACCAACTCGAGGAGGGAGCGGTGCTCGGGACTGGGTTGGTCGGTTCACGTGTGTCGATGGATTCGGTGTTGAACAGGAGAGGTCGAGAGCTGGTGAAATTTATGGAGGAAGGGGGGTTCATTGTTTTGAATGGGCGTACACCAAGCGATCGCCCAGCGAATTATACATTTATAAGCGGCTCGGGTAAGTCTGTCATTGATCAATGTTGGGTGCATGCCGCTTACATCGAGGTGATCAAGGATGCGGTCGTGGTGGGGAATATTTTGGGGTCGGATCATGTCCCCTATAGACTTTTGCTGGATGGCGCTTCTGCCGCTTCAAATGTTGGGGGTGGTGGTGTTCGGCGTCGGTTTGGGCGAGGGGGGCTGCGTTGGTGCTCGAGTGCTGGAGGTGTTTATGTTGAGAGGTTGGATGGGTTTCTGGATGAGTGTGGGGTGGAGGGGTTGTCGGGGGAGGAGTTGTGTGACTATGTGGTTGAATGCGTGAGAAGGGCGGCGGTGGTTGAGTCAAACTCTTCTGGTTGGACCGGTAAAAAGAGTAAGCCTTGGTTTGATAATGGGTGTTTAAGGATGAAAAGGAAACTAAAGGAGTCGTATTGGACAATGAGAAGGAATGGGTACCAAGACATTCACGCTGGGAAGTACTTAAAATCCAAACGGGAATTTAAATTGTACATAGCTAAGTGTAAGAAAACTTATTATGAAAAGAGGTACAAATGGCTTTCAAAACCTGGTACTCCCGCGGATTTTTGGAGGACTATAAGCAGGATGAGATTTAAGTCCAACAGAGTCAACACATTTGACTTGACCCGATGGGTGACTTTTTTTAATAAGATATTTGGATCCAGTGACATGGCGAGGGACATCCCATATGATGTTGGGACCATTGACGACCCCTTTTTGGATAACGATATTGATCTCATGGAACTTGACACAGCCTTAAGTAGATGTGCTAATGGTAAAACCCCAGGTATAGACGGTATTCCTTCGGAATATTTTAAGAATATGTCAAAGAAAGGGAGGAGCCTTCTGCTGAAATGTTTTAATAAGATAATGGAAGAGGAGAGGGTCCCCTCCTCATGGACGAAGTCAATATTAAAATTGATTCACAAAAAGGGCGACTACAATGTGGAGAGTAATTACAGGGGGATTGCCCTTACTAATGCACTTAGCAAAATCTTCACCCAAATTTTAAAGGGGAGACTGAGTTTGTGGGCGTCGGAGGGAGAGAAGATCCCGGAAAGTCAGACGGGATTCAGAAGGGGAAGGGGATGTCGAGACAATTTGTTTATTTTGTCTTCGTTGGTAGGAATGAAGCTAAGGATGGGTGGAGGGAAATTATATGTAGCTTTCGTTGATTTCAAACGTGCCTTTGACAGTGTGGACCACAACATATTGTGGTCCAAACTACTGTATATGGGTCTAAGCCGAAAGCTCATAAATATCCTTAGGTCGCTTTACAAGGACGCTAATTTTGTGATTGAGGTAGAAGGCGAAAGATCACTGCCGGTTAAGGTGGGCCGTGGCGTCCTGCAGGGAGAGACACTGTCCCCGATTCTGTTCTCTTTGTTTCTCTCCGACTTTGATTCATGCATCGAGGAGCGTGGAGTGGAGGGCGTCTATGTGGATGGGTCGCGAAGTTTATCGGCTTTATTTTTCGCCGATGACTTGCTACTGATGTCGGATACCCCGATCAAATTGAAAAGTCTCCTCGGGATCCTTAAGATCTATTGTAAGAACAATAGACTTGAGGTGAACGAGGAAAAGACTAAAGTAATGGTTTTCCGAAAGAGAGGGAGAGTCTCGGGTGGGCTGACATTTAAGTATAATGACAAGCCTCTCGAGATTGTGAACAATGTCAGCTATTTGGGTATTAAATTGAGTACGTCGGGACTGTTCAGAGAGGCAGCGTTGGATAGAGTGTCCAAAACCAGTCGTGCCCTCGGCTGTCTGAAGAGCACTTTGAACAGTAGGCACTTGTGTCATGATAACAGAATGAAGCTCTTCGATTCAACGGTCCTGTCTGTTCTCCTATATGGAGCGGAAATATGGGCACTCCGATACCACGACATTATCGAAAGGATCCAGACAGGCTTTTTCAAATCGATATTTTTTTTGGACAGATCCACGCCAGGATACGCGTTAAGGAGAGAATTTCAGAGGTGTAATCTAATTGTAGAGGTAGTGAGAAGAGCCATCCTATGGCTCTGTAAACTGTTAGACATGGAATCCGATAGATTGCCTAGGGCCTGTTATGACAAATTGTTTAGTTTAATTAACGACGAGGCGAACAGCCAGGACGATTACAACTGGGCAGGGCAATTAAGAAGGTTCTTTTTTCTAATCGACGAAGGGGAGCTTTGGAATTCACAACAAAGCCACCTGATAAAAAAGAGGATTAATTCTTTGACGGAGAGCCTAAAGCTCTATTACTACAAAATTGACAGTGATAAAATTAGGGAGTCAACCTTTGTGCCTGTATATAAAACTATTGATTTCGGTCAGGGTGGTATTCTGGCGTTGAAGGTCTCGTTCAACAAGAAGAGAGTTATCCACCAGGCCCGTTTAACAAATCAAAATGCGATTTACTTCTGGTTGGATGGATGTGCCCACAGGATTAGCCCAAATGTGATCTGCTCAATGTGCAACCTGAAAGAATTGGAAACATTTGAGCACATTATTTACAAGTGCCCTTTATATAGGGGTATTCGAGAGGGCCTGAATATAGACGGGAATATTCCTTGGACACAGTTGCTGCGACCCATAAACACGGGAGAGTTGAACAGATTATATTGTATGATTGGTGGTTCCCTCAGATTGAGGTCATTTGTTCTGAATGAGTGAGTGGGTGGGACTGGTGGGATGGATGTTGTGGTGTCTTTCTATATTATTTGTTTATTTTTGTGTTTGTCTGCTTGGTTGTTTGTGGGTTTGTTTGTTTGTTTTTGTTTCCTTCGGTCTTTCTTTCTTCTTTTGATTGTTTATTTGTTTTTGTTCCCTTCTTTCTTCTTCCTTCCTTTGTTTGTTTGTTTGTTTATTTGTATTTCCTTCTTTCTTTCTTTCTTCATTTGCTTATTAGTTTATGAAGAGGATTTCTGGCGGATGATTGTACCGAGACCCCGAATGAGAGGATGGGCTGCGAGGAGGAAAAGGGCATCACAGAAGTTCTCTCTTTTCATATTTATATTTATATGTTACTCGAAGATAAGCAATGAAATAAGATGGGCGGGTTTTTGTTTGTTTTGTAAAAATTTGAATTAATTTATATTAATTGAAATATTCAAATTTATAGCCAGATATTCTCAACTTGGCCAGTTTAATTGACATTGTATAATAGTGATAAATCATACTGATTGATTGTGTGAGAAGGATTGTGATGTGTTGTGTGGTTTTTTTATTGGGACTGTAAATGCTCTAAGCATAAAAAGAGATGTATTTTGTGAACATTGTATTTTTTTTTTTTTTTTTCTGATTGATATGTAATGCCGAATGTGGCTGAATACATTTGAGAATAAATAAATTCCTATACTAGTAAATGCATTCAATATGAACTTTTCAATTTAAAAATTATTTCCAATAAATGAATTAATTTTCATTTGTATTATCTTACCCCTAGTAATGCTAAAAATATTATTAGAAATTATTTGGGAGAACACCATTTTTATAAATTGTCCAAATACTCCTGAAGTTAAAATTATATTTACCACGGTTAGAATATTTAGAAAATATTTCGAATTAGTAGTTTTCATTTGGTGAAGATTAATTCTTAGATTGATCAGGATGCTTTGATAAAAAACTACATAAGATAATTCTCCAGTCTTTTTAGTATTTCTGATCATAGTACTACTCCACAATAGTTCCTTGCAAGTAGTCCTTTTTACTAGATAGTATTGCGATCACGAAAATTTTCGATATTGAGATTTTGATGTTTTTATACCTTTTGAAGGTTCCTGAATCATTTTCACTAACGTTGAGAAAAATTTCTGTGTGTGTGAGAGAGAATTTCGTAGTCTTCTATCAACTTTTGAGAAATGTAGCTCAACCGAAAGAGAGTCATTACGTACAACGTTTTGATTGTTTTTTCTCTAAAGTGACCGTAAAAATAAAGATATATGTTTGATAATTTTTCACATGATTAATAATTGTATAAAACGGCTATATATAGAATTTCAGCTAGATTGAATCGCTGAAAGTACCAGAATTAATTTTTTAACACTGCAAATCGCACGCGCCAACACGTGACGTGGTTCCATCAACAAAAAGCCTAACATGCGCTGGTTTAATATTTATTATTTATAATTTATAATTAATTAAATTTAATTTAAATATAATATATTATGTTATTTAATCCAATTCAAATTGCGAGATAGTCGAGTGGAGACACTCCAGTTAATTTTTACTAAACCACCGTAGATACTGTCAACAATCAAAAAAACAAATTTTTCTCCTTAAAGAAAAATATAGTTTGTTTGTTATCATATGTATCTAATTTCTACCTAAATCTATGTTTACTTTGTTATTCACTCATACCTCATACTTAGGTAAATAAAATTGCTAACTCTTGTCAAAAAAAGAAATCATTTTGGATATTCTAAAAATCCATTTTATTTAGATGACAATACTGATCTAAAATTTTAATCAGAAACTGCATTCAAAATCAAACATATCCACAAAGGCAATCAAATTTTCAGCAAAAATTATCCACAACCCCAAACAAATAAGCCTTGGGTTCATTCGATAAGATTTAGTAACAATTGTAACTCAATCCATACTTCCCTTTTTACATTTAGATGAAGTTATATTCATCAGTTACATCTTAAAGCAGCTAATAAGAATTGAATCGATCAAATTAAATATGACTAGTTATAATAGAATCTCTAAATAAAAAAAACTTTTTAGGTCTCCATTCAACAGTTTTAATAGTAGACAGTTTGGAATCATGTTATACTCCGCACGATGCGAATCAATTTGATTCATTTTACTGATTTTAACCACTGTTGACAATTAAGTACCTAACCACTCAAATATAGAAATAGTTTGCTAATCTAACTTGACCAATTTGCTATTTCTATTTTTCGAGATATAAATAATCTACAAGGTACAATCTAATATATGTAAATATATTTATAATTATTTAATTTAATAAATGATCTTTTAAAATGAAAATTAATGAAAATTATTAATTATTACATTTATTATGATTTCTAGCATAATTTTCAATATTTTGGGGAATTTTAGAAAATGTAAGAACGTAGGGTTTGTTATCTCATCCTATATAGGCATAGGTAAAAAGAGAAGAGATAGGTAAAAAGTTTTATTTTTTAAATTAGTCAGTGTACAAACTGTTTTATAATACAAGTAACGAAATTCGAATTCAACAAGTTACTTTTTACTCACGTATTTTAATAAATATATAGATCAGAGGTGGGGAACCTGCGGCCTCCGCGAGGTTCTTGTGCGGCCCTTTGCCACCTAGTACAAAATGGTAGTAGAGTTCGTTTCAAACAACTATTGTACATCAACGCCATGACAGTTGCGCGAAAAATCTGTCCAAAAATAGTCATATTGTAACATGACATCAGAATACTAGTCTGAAACCGACTTTAACACGCATAAACGAGGCTCTGGCCCATAGACCATCCGTTTTAGACTTGGACACTAAATGTTAATTTTTTAAACAGTTTTTAGCACCCCCAAGTTGAAATAAGAATGAACTAAACGAAAAAAGCCGGCTTATGTGTCTGTGTTTTTTCTTTTTTTTATTTAGGATTATTAAGAATTAAAAAATTGGAAAATTTTCAGGCAAGTGAAAAAATTATTTTTCGGAGATTTCAGAATTCCAGAAATCAATTATGCTTTTTTCAGAGCATTGCCGAAATATTGGTTTTATATTTAAATAAATAATTTTTTACTTTACCGAAAATTACACAATGTTTATATAATTTACATATCTAAAAGAATCGAATAATGTTCTATGTGAACATAGAAAATATTTATTTGAAAATAAATTAAAATTACAAAATACTATTTACAAAATCTGTCATATATCCGAGGCTCCTGCAAAACTACAAATGGAGTTAATTGATTTAGGGGAAGATAGTATCATCAAATCCCTTTTTAACACTAAAAAGGATCCCATAGAAATCTGGAAAAATGCTGTTGAATATCCATGCCTTCGAAAACATGCTCGCCGTTTACTTTACTGCTTCGGAAGTACCTACTGTTGCGAGACATTTTCACTCATGTCAAAATTAAAAACAAATTTAGAGGATCAATTAAAGCTGTGTGTTACGAAGCTTATTTGTATATTTATACAATTACTGTCAAACAAAAAACAAAGCCAAATAAGTCACTAACTTAGTGAATAAAAAATTTTTTATTGTATTTTTTTAAAATATTTTTATTTTATTTTATATGTATATTATATTTAAAATTTTGTAGTATTATATTTTGTTTTTCCTATATAATGCAATAAATTGTTAAATCTATAGAAAAACTATAATAATTTCACAAAAGTCACTTTCTTAGGTCAATCAGCTTATGCGGCCTCTCTTATTGCTGCCTAATTTAAATGTGGCCTCTAATGGTAAAAAGGTTCCCCACCTCTGATATAGATAATTAAAAAAATTAAATATTATTATATACATGATTCCAAAAAGTTTTTTTAACATTATTATCAAAATTTATGAAAATTAGGCTAGAAAAAGAGATATAATAATAATAATAATAATAATAATAATAATAATAATAATAATAATAATAAAAACAACAATAATAATAATAATTATTATTTTGAATTACTTATACTCGTATAAATTAATTTTCGTTTCTAATTAGAGAATTAATTTTAATTTGAACAAAATGGATAAGAAATTGTGAAATTTATAAAAAGACAAAAAAACATTCTTAATTATTAGAATGTCATTTGAATGTTTTTTCATTCTCAAAGATGTCGTTTATGGAACCCTCTAGAGATCTCTCATATATAGTTAATTATTTGTTATTTTAAACCCTAACACATACACACACAAAAACAATTTTTAATAATGCATTGTGTCAAAATTGACATTTTTCTTTTAAAACAAAAAAAAAAATTAAGAAATTTTCAGGTGTTAGAATTGAAGATAAGATAAGATAGTAAAGTGCTTAAATATATGGATCTACTCTAAAATATATTTATAAAAAGATGTGTGTATAACTTTTCAACTATAATGTTTATGAAAATGTTTCTTAATGATATTTTAAAAACGTCAATATTAGTTACCTGGTGATAATATTTATATATCAAAAAAAAATCTCCTAACATATCAGAAAGAATATTAAAAAATATCAAGACTAAGAATTTAGCAAAATCAAACATACATTTTTATCTTATTTTTTTTTTTATATTTAAAAAGAATTGATTTTTAAAAATTCCCAAATTTTTTTTAGAATTATTTCTATTTTAAAGGTCTATCAATTATTATTTTAATATTATCTATCATATCATTTTATAAATATGAATTTTCTTTAAAAAGAACAAAGAAAGAAAAATAAGATTCACCGATTTATTATACATTTTTTTTAGATATATAGTATATTATAAAATTACGAGGGCATTCAATAAGAAAAGCGACAAATTCTATAATTTTAAAACTATTAAATGAATGTTTACAATCTTTTCAGGGGTGTTAATTGGCCTCCTTGGGATATGCTCTGATTAGCAGTTTCATCATTTTTTTATGTCACATAACCTCAAAATTTTCACTTCACCATTTCAAGTCCACTAGACCACACCTTAAAAGAAGATGTAAAATCAAGTGAAATTTTTTTCTAGAATGTTGATAAAATTGAACCATGCGAATTTTTACAAGTGGGTTGATCGGTTTAAAAGTGGCCGAACAAGTGTAGGTGATAAACCCCGATGTTAAGGAAACGGTGCAAAAGTGGCTTCAGGGTAAATCAAAAGAATTCTTGGCTAAGGTATTTAGGAATCTGCAAGAAAGATGGATCATAACTGTGTGTGTGGGTGGGGAGGGGGTGATTATATAGAAAAAATAGCCTGAATTTTGTAAGAATCAAATAAACCTTATTTGAGCTATAGCCATTTGTCTCTTTATTTAACTATTTATAAATTGTTTGAGTTTTTTTTATTGATTTACAAGAAAATTGAACCAATCATAAGACCGTTTTACAATATTATTTGAACAAGGCAAGATAATTAAACTTTGTGTGAGTTTGACTCCGCAGAAGTGGTCATAACTAATTCTTTAATAAATTGGAATAAAGTTTTTTTTCACTAAATCGGCGGGTTTAGTTCGTTTAAGTCGTCTCAAAATTTCATTGTTGATTAAGAGACGAGAATCCAGGAAATTGGGGTGATTTTTAAGGCGAAGTTGATGTCTCTCAGACATTGCACTCCGTTCTTCAATAATGGTATTCATTTTTAGATCTCGATGAATATCTTTATCGCGACAATACCATGGAGCATTAACAATACTACGTAGCACTTTATTTTGGAAAGTTTGAATTATTTTTATATTTGATATTGCACTACAACCCCACAACTGTAGTCCATAAGTCCAAACAGGTTTCAAAATTTGTTTATATAGCAGTAGTTTGTTGTGAACCGAGAGTTATAAGAGGTAATAATTGTTTGAATTCATTAATATTTTGTTAAAAAAATATTCAAATGTAAATAATGTAATTGTGATCCAATGAGAAAAGCTAAAAATAAATAAAAAATAAATATAGAAATATTAAAATATATTAAATGAATAATATTATTTAGTATAAATAATATTTTACAAAAATTTTTAATTGTAGTTTTTTGTCTATAGTCTATACCAGTGATTTTCAACCCCTGTGCCGCGGCACTTCAGTGAGCCGCGAGATTAAGAGGCTCTTAAACATTTCCGACTTTCTAAATTTTTTCAATATGGTTCTAAATAAAAAGGTAAACCGTTTTTGCGACCACTTTTTTTCAATATGGTAAACTTATACACTTATCTTTTTTTTGTGTGCCGCCAAATTTTTAAACCGTTAAAAGTGTGCTACGGTAAAAAAAAGGTTGAGAATCACTGGTCTATAGGGATACTTGGAGAAGTGTGGTTGCTGCGGGCAAGAACTTTCGAGTTCCGTAGAGCCACAAAGTTAGAAGAAAGGTTTTTTGTCTAGAGCGATGCTAGTTGATTTTAGTAAGTCTTTATAAAAAATAAAATTAATAGTAATATTAATATAATATATTGACGAGGTTCAAATACAAGTCATTTTTAATAATACATAAATATGAATATTCGTATTCTTATAAAAAAAAATTTGAAATTTATTGTTATTTATTCGTATTATATTTTCATATTTAAATAAATTATAGTATAACATTCAAAGAAAAAAAATTATTTCTTATGAACTATGAAAATTTAGGATTAAGATAATTATAAATAAATGATAAAATATATTAAACAATTTTAAATAATTTAAAAGAACATAAATTAAAAAAATAATAATATTCATAAAACATATAGCCCTTAAATGTACGGATTAATGCACCGAAAGACAGAAAAGTATGACCTGTGGATATAACATAATATATATTTAATATGAAATATTTTTAATTTTATTTTATTTATAATATTTTGTATTTAACGTTATCCTTAACACGTTCCCGCCGACATGTACCACCGGTGGCTCATAAAATAAATAGAAAAAGAGGAGAACGTGTTAAGAAAGCGTTGTTCGGCGTTGCCCGGTGTTATTTTTTTTATTATTAAAATTCCTATTTAAAATTAAGAAAAAACTAATACACCTATGCAGATCGATTTTTCTTTATAAATTTTATTTATGGTGTGAATTTCAAAAAAAAATCCTTAGATCGGTTTAATATTTCAAAAATATTTACAAATATATATATATATATATATTTTGCTAGTATAATAAGATAAGATATAATCGGGTAAAAAAAAATGAAAGGGAAAATTAACAACCAAGAATTGAAAAGATAGCGGATTATCAAAACAAATTAGATTTGTCATAAAGTACTACTTAAGATCAATGAAACAGGATCCCAGGTTGTTTCCAATGATTTATTTGCTCCGTTTTGTTTTCAAGAGCCATGAGTTGGCGTTGCTCTTGAGTATGTATCAAATTTTCGAGGTCGCTCTTAACATGAATGTCACGTGGATCAAGAGGCAAAAAAAAGAAGCGTTCGACGAGAGGAGTTCGCGACTATCAGTCTAGACATGCAAATCCCCAACTCATTCGTGGTCCGAGTTGTTCCCGAATCGATATCTAGGATAGAGAGGCTTTCTTTAATCTCCCTCCGAGCAATCATTCATTTCCTTATGACAAGCCAGGCTTTTTTTTCCTTCTCTACCTCGCAGGATTTGGCGTCCGAGGGTCCTTGTTCCTCTATAGCCGCAACGTCCGTCCTTTTATTCTCGTTCGCTCTTCTGCTGGGCGCGTATTTTTTTTTTCATCCATCGCGCGCGCTTTTTAGCCGTTCTTGAGTGTCGACAGAGCAGAAGGCTCTCTCTTTTGAAAAAAGGGCTTAAGGGGGTAGTGAGAGGGTTGAGAGAGATTTTTGGCGGCGCGCCATTCAGTCTCGGGGGGAAACCGACGGCGCCATCTCTACGTACAGAACGAAGAGACGGCGCCTCGACGACGCCGTTAAGGGGGAGTGGAGATGCCCAGGTGCCAGGGAAAACGGAAGCCGACAGAACAGAGTGTCACCCTTCCCCACCTCACTTGCTAAGGGTCCATTCTACTCCTGGATGGGATGGGGAGGAACACCATACCGCCTTCTCTTAAGCAATCGTGCCAATTTTATCGCGCTCACTTCTCTATTATCCTATAAGTAGCGTTCCTTTCTTTCTTTGTCGAAGAAATCAACGAAATCATTTGCATTATTCATTCAGGAATTTTACATTTATAAAATGAAAAAAGAAAACAATCAGTAAATGAATGTTGACAATTTTTTTTTTTATGATTCATATCCTTCCTACTTATTTTAAATAAAATTAATTAATTAGTAAGAGAATTAACCTAAAGTAGAATCATATGAATATATAATAACCAAAATCATAATATATAATACTTAATATATAATTAATTATATATTCATATGCTTCTACTTTAGGCTAATTGTTTTACTAATTAATTAATTTTATTTAAAATAAGTAAGAAGGAAATAAATTATATATATATATTAGTCGTTTCTTTAGGCAACCAATTTAAAAATAAATTAATATTAATAAAACAAATAATAGAAATGTAGAATATTATTAATTTCAGAAAATTAAATTTATGTAATTTTTAATAACAAAATATTATATAAACTATAATAATATACTTGGTAATTGTTTACAAAACGGGAAGCTTCAGGGATTTGGATGAAACTTTACCAGTGAATTCCTTTTTTAATTCCAAAGAAACTTTCCTTATGCAATATTTCCTGGTCTCTTATAGTTTACGAGAGAAAAATTATTTAAATTTGCATATAAATTCATTGATATTCTATTTAGCTTCCATGTTTTATTCATTTGACCAAAAGAAGTATTTTTAAGTTCTGTTTGGATATATGAAAATTAAAAAAATAATTAATTGACTAGTTTTCTTATATCCAAACCGAACCGAAAAAATCGAAAATTAGTGAATTAGTGAATAATTAGTGAATTAGACAATAAAAGATTACTTAATGGCTGCACATTTCGAGGTTCATAACCAGCTAATCCTTACAAACTTAAAATATTTTTATCTCGTGAACTACAAGAGACCGAGAAATATTGCATAAGAAAAGTTTCTTTAGAATTAAATAAGGAATCCACTGGCAAAGTTTCATCCAAATCCCTGAAGCTTCTTGTTTTGTAAACAATTACCATATACTAATAAGACTTAATTAGGGTTATAAAATCAAAAACTTTGTGATGGGCAGGACACGTGGTTAGAATAGGAGAAGAAGGGTATATATTTGTGGAGAGACCGATTGGGAAACGTCCGCTTGAAAAACTAAGGACGCGGTGGGCGGACAATGTAAGAAGGGTCCTGAGGGAGATGGGAGAAGGTAGGAATTGGATGTTTGTATATCGGGATAGGACACTTGAATGTGTTAACTTCGGTCAAGAACTTTCGAGTTCCGTAGAGCCACAGAGATAGGTAAAATATACTAATAAACAATTAATGAATACAATAATAGACAATAGACCATTATGATCGGTATAAATTATATATTATATTAAATAGTATATAATTTATATTTATATTACTAAATATCAATATAATAGAATATATAAAAATTTTGAAAATCGAAATTCTCCCTTAGGTACATTTATAATAATATTTGTTACGAAGAATCTTAATGGTTAAAGTTTTTCAATACTTACAAATATAAAGATATTTATTTAGAGATAACAATTTTTATATGTGATACTAAATACCTAATATTTATCATTATTCAAAATTTCTGTTATATATATTTTTTATGTATAAAGACTAATAATTATTAATGAAGGGTAATAATTAGTGATGATGCCATTCATTTTACATATCATATTTTTTTTACACATATCATTGACTTTTATTTTTTTAAAGGTTTTATTGGGGTTTAAGCCCATTTTCAGACATACTAGAGATTTTTATATTATCTATTTTTTTCTATTTCTATGAACATTTCACTATTCAGTTCCAAGTTTCTTAGTCCTACGCTTAACTTTGATTCTCTTTCATTTATATACATTTAGGTACATTTATAATAATATTTGTTACGAAGATTGAACAATTATTATTATTATTATTATTATGTCACTTTGTATATAACATATTCTACTGAATTAAATCATAATAGATATTATTAGTTATACCTCATCATCAGGGCCTAACTAAAACCTTTTTAGTCTCTAAGCAAACCCTCAATTTAAGCCCCTTTTTATCACAATAGTGATTGAAAAATAAATTATCAAAAAATTCTCTTATCATATTCATAATAAAAATTACGTAATTAGAATAACTATCAATTATGAGAAGATTGATTTGTTAAAATTTGAGTCCAATTTATATTATTAAAAAAAATTTATTATATAGAAAATAACATGACATCAAGAAATATATGTAATATACATTACATATTCATTTTTCTAGTTCTACATGTAATCGTTTCTTTATTATACTTAAAGTAATGGTGACATCTACAATTACTAATTTGAAATAAAATTTTGTATTATTTATATATGAGCCTAGGGAACCTAGAGGAAAGTTAGGCGCTGTTCATTATCAGTTTGGAAAAACTAATGATTATGGGAAGTATTATTATAATTTTTATTATAAATTGGGTTGTACCAATGGGTACAAGGGGTACCTATCTCATCGCCAGAAACGAAAAATTATTTATGATAAGAATTTTTTATTTTAAATTTCTTCTTTCGATTACATAAATAAAATTTGATACATAAAATCTCCTAAAATTTAAAAAAATGTACAATTAATGTAATAATAATAGGTCTTTTGTTAAGAATTTATTTATTAATGTGAAACAAATTAATTAAAAGATCAAGTTTGATTTAAACAAACCATCTTTGTGTAAGTTAAGTCAATTAACATTATGAATTAAAATAAATTTAATTAAAAGTTTCAACTAAAAAAACAAAAACAATTATATTAAACGATTTAATTTTATCTTCCAAAGAAATTCATATTTAAAAATATAATATAATATAATATAATATAATATATATATATATAATAATGTATTAGACCAGTGGTTCTTAAACTGTGGTCCGCGGACCCCTGGGGGTCCGCGGTCCTCGGAAAAAAATCATCGTAAAAATATATACATATATAAATATTTAAAGTTCATTGTTTAACTATATCCTCCTAGAGAATTACGGCTATAATTTAATACTATTAATAATACTATTTTATTTTATTAAATTGATAATTATGTCAATTAATTTTTTGTGAATAAATAAACATATATAAAAAACTATATATAAAATTTGAATTTTCATCCATTCATTCATTTAAAATCATTTTTCGATTGTTCCTTTAAAATAACCCCTCTTAGGGGCTCGGAAGGGGAGGCATATAAGGGAATTTTCTTTCACTTTGTTATTGGGGAAAACCAGGGGAGGGGACAGTCTTACCCGGAAAAACCCAAATTGTCAGCGTCCACTCTGGGGTTTTAAACAGTTTTAAAGCAAATGTTAATTATAAGTTCATTTCTCAACGAGTTGTATCTTTAAATTATTTTTATTAATGTTAATTATAAGTTCATTTCTCAACGAGTTGTATCTTTAAATTATTTTTATTAATTTAATTAATTATAATTAAATTATAGCTAATAATAGTTTATTATAGCTAATAATTTTTTTTAATTTTTAGTGTAATTTGCATGATCATTATTTTATAAAAACACTAAACACATTTTGCAATTTCCCAGAAAGGCTGTTTTTGAGAGTAATTATAAGTTAGTTTTATGAATAAAAAATATTTATTTTAATAATATTTTAGAATCAAATTACGAAATTAATAATATTTTAGAATCAAATTACGAAATTAATAATATTTTAGAATCAAATTACGAAATATATTTATTATATAAATTAATATTCATTTAAAATGATATTAAATCATTTATTTAAAATGATTTAAAACATTTATTAAAATGATTTAAAACATTCATTTAAAATGATATTAAAACATTCATTTAAAATCATATTAAAACATAGCTAGTAAATAATAATTCGTTATATTTATATTATATTTATATTATATTTATATTATTGTAGTTCAATGTTAATAAATTACTCCATAAAATGGATCGTTGGCTACAAACTGGTTCAACACAGAAACGGAAAGAATCAGATGATGAGGCATCAACAGCAAACTCTACCAAGAAACGCAAAACTAGAAAATATTCGGATGATTATTTATCATTTGGATTTACTTATATTTGCAACAATGATGTGGAAAGACCAGTCTGCGTTCTATGTCAGGAAAGTTTATCCAATGAAAGTATGAAACCTGCTAATCTCAGACGTCATTTACAAACAAAGCACAGCGAGCATGTTAGTAAGTCTATCGAATTTTTTAAAATGAAAAAAGAAGAACTTAATTCAAGTCAGAAATTGATGGTAAAGACGGGATCTGGTGGTATGAGTAAGAAAGCAGTAATGGCATCATATGAAGTAGCTCTACTTATTGCTAAAGCAGGAAAGCCGCATAATATAGCAGAGCAATTAATTCTTCCTGCTACAAAAGTAATTACAAATATAATGTTAGGAACTAAAGCAGCAAACGATATAAATTTGATTTCATTATCAAATGATACGGTTAAGAATAGGATTGAAGACATGTCATGTAATATAAAAGAAGAATTAATATCGAGAGTGCGCAAAAGTCACTATTACTCATTACAATTGGATGAAAGTACTGATGTCACTAATAATGCCAATTTGTTAGCTTTCATTAGATATGAGTTTGAAAATCAAATACAAGAAGATGTATTGTTTTGTGATTCACTACCTTCACGAACGACAGCTAATGACATATTTAACAGTTTGAATAATTTTATAACCGAAAATGAAATAGAGTGGCCAAAATGTGTTGGAATTTGCACTGATGGTGCTCGTGCAATGTCAGGTACAAGAACTGGATTGATTGCTCTTATTAAAAATGTTGCGCCTCAGGTTGTTTGGAATCATTGCTGCATTCACAGAGAATCATTAGCAGCCAAAAATATGTCACCAGATTTGAAAAGAACATTAGACGAAGTAGTTAAAATTGTCAATTTCATTAAGGCTCGTCCACTTAATTCCAGAGTTTTTAAAATTTTGTGTGAGGAAATGGGTAGTCAACATACACATTTATTATTACATACAGATGTACGTTGGTTGTCCCGCGGGAAAGTACTCATTCGCGTTTTTGAGCTTCGAGATGAAATACGATTGTTTTTAATAGATGCGCATTTTGAACTGACCGAATGTTTCAATGATTTTATCTGGTTAGCTAAGGTGGCTTACTTGACTGATATTTTTACAAAATTGAACGAACTTAATTTGAGCCTGCAAGGTACTGTTGTAAATATATTTAAAGTTGAAGATAAAATAGAAGCAATGATTAAAAAAATCGACTTGTGGTCGAAACGCATCCAGAACGGTGTATATGAGTCTTTTCCAACTCTCAATGATTTCATAGAAAGCTCCAGTGAAAAATTGCTTAATCAAACGCGTCAATTATTTGTTGAACATTTAATTACTTTGAAAAGCAACTTCAGGAAGTATTTTTCTACTCCTGATCCTTGCAATAACTGGATCAGAGATCCATTTAATATGGAAATTACAAATGCTAAACATTTATCTGCACCTGAACAAGATATTCTCGTGGAATTATCATGTGATACAACTTATAAACTAAAATTTAACAAAACTGAATTGAGCAACTTTTGGTTACTTCTCAGGTCAGATTATCCTGCGCTTGCAAATAAAGCACTTCAACACTTGATTCCATTCTGCACAACATATTTATGCGAACAAGCTTTTTCGGTACTATTTTATATTAAGTCTAAATATAGAAACAAATTAAATGTAGAGCCGGATCTTAGATTAAAAGTTTCCAATATTAAGCCAGATATTGAGATTCTTGTTTCAAGAAAACAACTGCATACATCTCATTAAATATGTAAGTTATATTTAATGAGATAGATGCAGTTATTTTTTAAAATATTTCTTATTTAATATTTTCTGAAAAAAATTATAAAATATTTATATGAATTTAATGTAAGTACCCATTATAATTTGTGAGATTTGTTGCTATGACAATGTTTGTATTTTCTTTCTTCAATATTATAATTTCTAATAAAATGTGTTCTACAATATGCAAAAAAATCGTTATTCACCAATCACTGTTAGAAATATTCATCATATATCCTTGTCCTTATGAGATCGTAAGCCAGAAATTAATTAATAAAATGACGTAAAGTACCTAAAGTTGTGATGGGGGTCCGTCAAAAGAAATTTTTTCAAGTGGGGGTCCGTGGAGTACATAAGTTTAAGAACCTATGTATTAGACAATCAAATACCTATGTTAACATCAGTGGCGTACCTAGGGGGTGCGGAGGGTGCGGTCCGCACCGGGCGGCACTTATCTTGGGGCGGCATTTTTTATATTTAGTTATAGTTGTAAAAAGCAACTTATTCATTTCATATTTATTTTTTTTCTTTCTTGAATAATAAATGATTATTATGATTATTATAAGTTTACTATTTGATTTATATAAATTATGATTAACTATATGATTTCGAATATTATTCCTCGGTGTATATAAATGCATTTTAGTGTAAATTTTGAATTCTAATTCCAAGAACAGGATAATAATTTTATTTTATTGTATTCATTAAAATTCGTTGAATTCGTAAACGCATCTTTACGATTTTGTTCAGCAATTTTTCCTAACTAAAATTTTTTGATATCAGTTTATAAATGTCATTTCTTTTGAAAAGTTTATATGATTACTTTGAAGTGACATACCAATATTTTTTTAAATCATCGATTTTTCTTTTGAAAAGCAGGGCCGGCGGAAAAAATATAAATATAAATTTTGAGAGCATTATTATACACGATTTTTCTAGTATGAAAGCTAGAAGAGTAAATATTATATTAATATATGTTCACGAGTGCATACAAATATGCGTAAAAAAATTTACTCTCCGTGTATTAATTAATATTGATTAAATAACTTAATAATTTATTTATGTGCATTAATTTATAAATAACACTCTTTGATTGACTTATAATAAAAAGGGCGGCAAACTGGAGATCGCCCCGGGCGGCAAAAGTTCTAGGTACGCCACTGGTTAACATTAATACAATTTAAATCAATTATATTTTGTAAAAGTTATTATTTATTAAATCATATATTTTTAAAGTTATATTTTATTTAAATATTATAAATTAAAATGTAGGAAGGAGGAAAGCAATGAATTTGTAAATTAAATTTCTTAAAAAATAAGTTAAAACATGATCTTATATTTTTATTTTATATTATATTTTTCTTATTTTATACTATTAATTTTATAAACTAATTTCACTTGAAAAAATATTTAATTTTTGCAAAAAGTCATGAACAAATTTTATCCAAAAAAAATTTGGTCTAGTTGTCAAGAGCGCTCTCCGATATTGGACAAACAGGAAATACCCCTGAAAAAATCCTAAAGTTCTGATCCCAGTACTCCCCAAAAAAACAGCTGCCACCCTTTGAAGTAAAGTGTTTGACAAACATAACTCGATCCCGGGATTTCAACGACCAACACGTTTACTCACCAACGAGTGGGGAATGTAAATCCAGCATAGCAAATTCGATCCTCTATTCTTGATCCCTTAGAACAATTCGCCTCCTTGAAACATCTTGATTTGCCACTGGAATTCTAATTCTTTTAATAATATTATATATATATATATATATATATGTATGAAATATTATTTTATATATTATAATATATACTTATATATTTAAATATCTATTTAAAAAAATTAATTTTTTTTCTCTCTTCATTTTTCTTTTCAGATATGTACTTCAATTCTACTACACACTTTAAATGAAAGACGAAATCCTTTTCATTCACGAAGGTAATATATTAAGCTATTTTCATTTTGATTAAATGTTCATAAATTCATAGGGATTTATTCCAATTTTAGTTAACTTTAAAATTAGTAATTTTTACTATCTCGTCAGAGATAGTATTGCGATTACGAAAATTTTCGATGTCGATTTTGATGTTTTTATACGTTTTAAAGGTCCCTGAGTCATTTTCACTAAGGTTGAGAAAATGTGTGGGTATGTGTGTGTATATAGACAAGATTACGCAAAAACGGTTTGAGTTAGAATCATGAAATTTGGTAGACGGGCATTATTCAAAATTTATAGTTTTCTATTAACTTTTGAGAAATGTAGCTCAACCGAAAGAGGGTCATTACTTACCACGTTTTGATTTTTTTCCTCTAAAGTGACCGTAAAAATATAGATATATTTTTGATAGTTTTTCACATGATTAAAAATTGTATAAAACTGCTATATATAGAATTTCAGCTTGATTGAATCTCTGAAAAAAACCGGAATTAATTTTTTAACACGTTGACTGCAAATCACGCGCCAGCACGTGACGTGGTGCCATCGACAAAGAGCCAAACACGCGCTGGTTTAATAAAGATTATTTATTAATTTTAATTTATAATTTATAATATAATATATATGTTAATTAATCCAATTCAAATTTGCGAGACACTCCCGATTTTTAATCTTGACAAGATTTGACCTGTTGTTCTTCTATTGGATCTATCTGAACATTATGACTGAAATATAAATAACAAATTACAAATAAAATTTAGTGGAAACCACACATTTTCTAGTTCCATATAAAAAAAAATACTCAAGGAATAAAAATCATTTTTTTTTAAATTGATCGATTAACAAGTACTTAAACTAATTATTAAAATTTTCTTCTTTTAATTAATTAAAATACTAATTATAGAAAAGGTAAATCAGTAAATTCTTTATTAAAAAAAAGTTGAGTTAATAGGAAGATATCAAATTTCACATAACTACAATTCACCACTTCAAAATGAAAATATTTTTTTTTTCTTTTAACTCTCTCTGTGTTTATTAATACCCCCATTCAACAAATAATAATTGAAAAAAACATATTTTATTAACAGAGATGTTTTTCCTACAAAATGAAATTTAATTAAACATTTGATTATTGGTTTCAGATTCTCGTGACATTTTACTGCTTTTGCTGTATTTGAAAATGAAAGAGGGAGGAGAATGAAAATAAAAAAAAAAACAATTCACAAATACCATTCATCGATCAAGCTCTCATCGTTGGTATCTTTTTTTTAATTACTATATTACTTTGTGAAAAATGGATAAAAAAAACTTTGTTTTCTTGTATTATAATAGTGACTCTAAATAAAGTGTGTAGAAATATTAATTCGTTTATATATATATATATATATATATATATAAATTAGTGAATAAAACCCTGGACAAGTAAATAATTAAATAAATAAGAATATAAACAAACATTTGTGTATTGAGAAACAATAGTAGCGTGTTCTTAGTGTACACTGATCTCGAATAGCTCAAAGCTGTTAGAAAAAAGAAACTTTTAGAAAAAATAAATATGCAATATTTACTTAAGTTGAAATGTCTCTCAGACAATTAGATGAAAAGATATGAAAAGGGGAAATAATAAAAATATTATTTCCAGAGCTGTTCCATTTGCAATTAAGGAAATAAAAACTATAAATAAATATATAAATAAATATATATATATATATTCAATTGAATTTAAGCAAATATTATATAATAATTGTAATTTAATCATTTTTTTATTGATAATTTAATTTAATTGATCAAAATGATAATATATAATATATATATAAGGACAGGTCAATAAGTTCGTGACTTTTTGAGCTCTACACTTCGTTCAACGTTTCTCCAATTTTTTTTATCCCTTCCAAAACATAAGATTTGTCGAGGACATCAAAATTTGAGATGATTTCATCGTTGGATTCAAATCACTTTCCACTTAGCCATTTCTTCTGGTTTGAAAACAAGAAATAGTCACTCGGGGCTAAATCTGGATTAATTCGTATACCAATCCATGGATTTTCATATTTTCTCAAATCTCGATGTAGTCTGCTATTAATGGATGTCAAACAAAAACTAAAAGACCCACCAGGTTAAAATTTTGCCAGGAGTGATAATATTCTGTTGACAGCAACAGTGTTGCCATTTGATTGAGAGACAAGAAATTCAAAAAGTCACGGACTTATTGACCTGCCCTCTTGTATATATAGGTATATATATATATATGATGTGAATATAAAATTTAATTATTTATTAAAACATTTTGTTACACTTATACAAACTAATATGGAAAAACTTGAAATATTAAAGTGTAAAATAAAATGATTTTTATTATTGAATGATTAAAAAGTTCAAATATATGTAATTTAATCAGACTGTAACTTTTTTAGTAAAAATATCTTTTAACACGATATGGCACCATTTTCCTGTTTGTTTGTTTGTATGGTGTGAATTGTTTTCACAAATCAGACTACAAATCTTGATTGTCATAAATATTATATTGTAATTAATTTATAATAAGATAAAAATCAATTATACCTGTAAACTACAACAATTTGTATACATACTACTTAAATATATATATAGAAAAAATAATATATTATATATATATATAAAAGCATTAAATGTTTTTGGTTAATTTAATTAGTATATTCATTATTTGTTATTTTATACATTTTTTTACGTTTATTTGTAATTTATATATATATATATATATATATATATATATATATATAAATAATATAAATTGAAAAACAATAATTGTGTAAAGTGCCATGTTTATATATATATATATATATATATATATGTATATTATTTTACACGTATATTGGATTATATTGTAAATATAATGCTTTTTCTAAGCATTTATTTTAATGAAGTGAATCAAAAGATTAGTCTGAAAAAAGGGGATGTAACCAAAAAATTGAACTAACCCCATGGCCTAAACTGAGCAATTCTGGTTCAGATCTAATGCCGTATGGAAAAATTTGAATTGATTGATATAATGAAAAATATAATTTTGAATTTAATCATAATAATTAATTTTTTGAATAAAAATGTATTTTTCATTTTTTTTATTTAAACATATATATATTATAAATAATAAAATGTATGAGTGAATAAGAAAAAATTTTTTTTATGAACATACGAGTAGATAAAATAATAAAAATCATAAAGATTGATATCGAAAGAATAGAATATATGTGTTATTTATAAATATATACATATATTATGATTAATAAAGTAAGATTAAAAAAATAATTGTATAAACATTTTGTGATATAAATTAAAAAAAAAAATATTTTTGTAGTAAAAGAAAAAATTAAATGAAATTATTAATAAAAAAATTAAATTAAAATAAACCCGAGACACATCGAAAAAATATTTGGAATAGGTATGAGGAATAATGAAATATAGTTTAAGTATACATATTATATATTAAAAGAAATATTCTTAATTTTAAATTAATTTTTATTTAATTCATATTTTATATAATAAGTTTATAATTAATATATTATTGAATTTTCAAAATTGATATATATATATATATTCCAAATTAAATTATAAAGAAATAATTAAATTTATATTATAAAAGTCTGATAAATTATTTTATTTTAAAATAATATTATATTATTAATAAGTGCTAAATTTTAATTCAATATTATAAAGTCTAAAGATTTCATTATTATTTGTAAAATTATCTTTTTTTATTGTTTTTTTAAAAAAAAGAAGTTATTTATAATTTTAATGAAAGCGGAGTTTAAAAATAATTTAGCAAAAAATGAATAAATAATACCAATATTATATGGTACTCTAAACAGAAATAAACTTTTTAGGACTTTTAGAAATAGTTTATTCATATTACAATTGTTTTAAATTTAAAATTTAACAAAATTAACCCAATGTCCTAATTAGTAGAAATATTGGTGGGGTATTTTCATAATAGAAATATTAACTAGAATTTACAACACGCACACATTCAAATAATTTACTCTTTCCGAACAGTCAAAATTAATAAAATGTATATTTATTTATTTATCTTTTAGTAAAAAAATGATATAATTATTTAAAAATATTCAAATTAAATATCAAAACGAATTTTAATTTCATGAACAATTTCCAAAAGTTCTCAATCTTAATTTCCTTCTCTTTTAAATCATTTGCAATGCTCAAGAAGTTAAAATGGTTGCATAACACACTGACACACTTATCTTTTAAATCTAATAATCTATGCATAAATACATTTTTTTAAAAATGTATTAATTTTTGATATTTTATTTTAAAAATGTAAGCTTAAATAATTTTAATTTTTATTTATTCTAGAATATTTATTATAATATATATTAAGTATATAAAGTTATAATAAGAAAATTAATTTATTTTATTTTTAACTAGAATTTTTTTTCAATTTATAAAAGTAAAAATGAAAAAAAATTATGATTAAGTTATTTTATATTTAAGAATATTTTTTAAAAAATATAAAGAAATAAAGAAATAATCAATTATTTTTTTATATTAACAAAAATTATAATTTCTATAACAATACCATAGATTTGATATAATTTAAAAAAAAAATTGGTTTAGATCTTCCTATCGCTTATGTTGGAATTAATTGTATTTAAGTATATTCATTTTATTTTATTTTATTTTAAAAAGTGATTAATTTTTCAATTTATTGAATAGTAATTTAAATGTTTTCATTGTTAATTGTTGACTCATTGTATTACATTTAATTGTAATATATTTACATAGTGGTGTATATACGTCACGATGTAACGTTCTAAAATTATTTATGAGACAAAAAAGGGTAAACTTTCCAATTTATCTCAAATTTTGTTATAAACAAAAAAAAACAAAAAAAAAAAAACAAAACAATTTTGTTACTTGAAATTGTAAATAAAAATTATTATGAAATGATTCCAATGAAAGTTTACAAAAAAAAAAAAAAAAAAAAAAATTAAATTGCAAAATAAATAAATAGCCTTGCCAATTTAACATAAATTAATTTTATTATTAATATTATTATTATTAATTTTGTATACAATTTTGTATATATTGAAAGTAAACACAAGTATATATAAATATATATAAATAAAAAATTTAAAAAGAAACCAAATTAAAAAAAAAGATATTTCAATTGCTCAATGTTTTATTTTCAAAAAATTGTAAACAAAAAAAAATTGACTTGAAATTAAAACATTAAAATAAAAAATATCAAACAATTACAATTTTTTGTGTTATTTAAAATAAAATAATAATTAATATAAAAATGGTTGTTGATAGATTAAAAAAAAGATAAAAATGTAAAAATGCTCAAGCAACGGTATGGCTCATATATAAATTAATTTTACTAGGGAGAGGGGGAGAAGAGAGAAAATATGTTTAAAAGACAAGCCGATTCCAAGCTGCATTATGGTGACAGTGCCTTTGATTGCTCTTCACCTTTGCAGGCTTAACACGTTCCCGCCGGCTCCATAATTTGTCTATTTATTTTATGTGGCGGCATTAGCCACCGGTGGTACATGCCGTTGGGAACGTGTTAAATCTGTTCTATTTTTTTTTTATTTTGATTTGTTAATAAACAATTTCAATTGATATTTTTTACTCTCTCTCTCTCTCTCTCTAAATATAGTTGATGATAATTTATAAAACAAAGAAATAAATTAATTAAGAACTACTTAAAATAAGATCTACTTAAAAATGGATATATTAGAAAACAAAAATGGCCAGGCATCTTAACAAAACGATCCTAGTGCAAGCGAATTTATGCCTAATGAAATATCTAGAAGCATCTAGAAATTATTTTAACAATGATTGTTCCTTCATTTGTATATACATAATATAAATCATTTGTAAATAATATACATAAATATATAAATATATATAAATTATGGATTATATGAATATATCATTGTATTTATATATGTTATATATAATATATTATCTACAATATATAAATAAATAGTTATATATATATATATAATTATTTATTTATATATATCATTTTTTTTTTAATTTCTATGTTTAATAAATGTTTTATTGTATTTTATTGAAAATTTTTATTGTGTTCTTCCTTATCATTATTGTTGATTATAGTATTTTTTGATTATTTTATTGATTAATATCGAAATAAATTATGATTTGCAAAGAAATACGAATGACACGTGAGTTGTGATATTAATAACTTTTTGTGTCTTTTAATCAAAAATTAAAATATATAATTAATATCTTCTTCTTCTTCGTCGTCTTCTTCTTCTATATAGAAAAAAATTATTTTTTTTTTGCACATTTCAAGGAATTTAAATTTTTTTTTTTATCCTTACAGTTCATGATCTAAAGCAGTGGTTTCCAAACTGGGAGGCGCGTACATTTGCCACAGTAAGCAATTTTTTAAATCTTTTTTTTTTAATTAATAAATCTGTTTATTGAGTACTTGTAGTTAGTTAATTTTGATGAATACATCTAGTTTGTTCATTGTTGTTATGGATACGAGGTCTGTTCAAAAGAAAAAGTGAATTTTGAATTTTCCAGCTCTGTGTACATTCGATTAACGAAATGTTGTTTTTAGTTTGTTGGTACACATATGTTTCTCATATGTTGACATTATTAACAATTTTGGATTAGTAGTTTGTTTTTAACAAGTGAAAAAGTATCAAAGAATATGTATTAAATGTTGACTGTGTCAAAAACAACACCATAATCATGCATCAAACACCGTATTCACCAGATTTGACTCTGCAATTTTTTCCTATTTCCGAAACTGAAGAGAACAATGAAGAGAAAGCGTTTTGCCACAATTGATGAGATAAAGTTGGAATCGAAGAACGAGCTGATGGCCATACCGAAAGATCATAAAAAAAACTATTATACCGTGAGTAATATACATTGAATAATAAATAATTACTCCTCACTTTTTTATCATTGTCAAGTACGCTGGCTATCTCGGGCAAAAATTATTCAGAGAGTACTTGAACACAAAGAAGAAATTATAATTTTTCTCCAAGAAAATCATAATGAGGATGCAAATATGTTTTAGATGATAATTTTATTGTTAAACTTATTTATTCGGTAGAACTATTTGGAAAATTTAGTGTTTTAAATAAATCAATGCACGGACAGTCATCATGCAAAAACCAATACAAAGTGCATGATTCGTGGAGATATGTAAAAATCTTCTCATGTGAAATTTGGTGTGAAAATAACCCTTCCCTTCCTATCGTCGATCGCTAATACTACCACTTCCGATTTAAGGATATACACCAAAGGTTGTTGAATTCATGCTACTGATGCATTAAGAAATATACTAAATTTCATCAAAATCCGTTGAGCCGTTCAAGCTGTACACATCTATACGGACACACAGCGGACGGACGGACATACATCATGCTAAATGGCTGATGGCCAATCCGAAAAGCGCATTTCAGAAGTGTAAAAGCGCTGGCATAAGTGCATTATTTCTGAGGGGAATTACATTGAAGGGGACAAAATGGATATTGATGATTAAATAAATACTTTTCGAAATAATTCAAAATTCATCTATTCTTTTGAATAGACCTCGTATATATAACAAAATTATAATTTTTAAATTAAAATATACATTTTTATTACAATGAATCAGATCATGTAGTGAACAAAGATTTTTTATTAGGAAACTCACCGATGTTATATAAACACAGGCTCACTATTCACCCCTCTTCTAGATTATCTTTTGTTTAATTTCATTTCACTGCTTAATATCCAGCTTCAAACATGTTAGATTGTTTCAAAATTATTTTAGCTCTGTCCGAAATGTTCTTGAAAGATCATTTGTTATTTTCATCTAAAATTGATCAATATTATGATTAATTTTAATCTGAATTTCCATGAATTGATTATTTCGTGTTCTTTTGTTAGATTTAAGATTGTAATGATGGACAAATTATTGTTACAAATGGATCGCTTTTCTATTTAAACGTCTTTTTTATTGATTTACTTTTTCTATAAAGGCGAATAATTTGTTATTGTAAAGATAAAATTTCAATATGATTCTTAAAAATTTTATTTAAATTGTTCAGATGTTTTTATTTATTTTTTTACGTATGGACCGTCTTGGATCGCGCAAAGCTCCCATTCTTTCTTTTTCTTTTTGCCTGCCAGATTTCTATCATTTTTTCACTTTGGGCCTTTTTTTCGTTTTCAGACCATTTCGTTCCCGTTCTTTAACTATTTCTCTTTCTGGTTCGATCTTTCTCCGGTAGACACTTCTTATTATTGTTGTTACCATCACGATTCATGGTTGCTTGTTTTTGAGGTTATCCTACCGGAGCAGGGTTTGTAGAACCAGGGCTTGTCAGTTCCTGGAGCTGGGGGCAACCGATGTTAAATTGGAATTAATTTATTTATTAAATAATCTCAAGTTCTATGCTGGGATTCCAACTTCCTGTGTAGAAATCACGTACTCTACCCACTCGGCTATGCTGCCCCCTTCAGATGTATTATATATAAAAATAAATCTACTAGAAAAATCTTACTTAGCTTAGTCGAAGAAAGCCTGAATTTAAATTCGTATTAAGAGAAAAATAAATTACAATTTTTATGTATTAAGAGAAAATTATTGGAAATTTTTTCCTGAGCCACACTTGAATTTTAATGTTGAAAAACTGATGAAAGACATAGTCGGGAAACAGTGTATAAAAAGTTAGAATTAAATATTGCAAAACTAGTAAGAGATTCATATAAGCAAAATATCTCTGATTAGAATCTTCCTCTTGTCTAAGAAGGAAATCTATTCGAAGGTATAAGGAGACAAGATTTAGATTATAATCCGCACACAATTGGTCTTATGTTTCTTAAAGTTTCTAGAAATTAATAATATTTTAAAAGTTGATCCAAACTGCTACGGGACTCCAAATGAGGCAATGTAACTAAAGTGCCACCCCCTGCAACTCATTCAGAACGAAAAGGAGCGATGAAGTGAGGATGTTTTATGGAATGGGAGCGGCAAGTGAACGAAAAGCAACCAACGAGAAGGAAAAACTTTACTTCACTCTCATTTGAATACTCGAATTGCAGAGATTATCTTCTTCTTCTTCTTCTTCTTCTATCTCTCTCTCACTCTCTCTATTTGAGACATAGAAAATTATGCATGACAAATTTAATTAAAAAGAATTTTTCAGTTCGCAATGCACCCGTGGATAGGATATAGAGGAATGAGGTGGAAAAGTTTTCTATCCAGACCCACTCGACGGGAACAGGTAAATTAAAAAAAAAAAAAAGAGTTTTTTTTCCACAGTCCCTAATAAGTTTTCTTATGATTGAACAAGGAACCCTCTTCAATTGATTAATTTGGTAAAAAGACATTAAAAAGAAAATAAAAACTATTTTCATTTTTTTTTTTTTTTTGTTCGCCAAGATGGAAAAACTTTTCTTTTTCTACATATCTGATATTAGAATAAAACAATAAATATTATTAAGTGGTTTAAATAAATATATAAAACAAGATACAATATATATGTATAAAACAGAATTTGTAAAAATTAAAGTTTATTAGGGTGGATTTTATCAAAACTAGTATAGAAATAGGCATATTATGATAATATATTTATTATAAATATTGTAAGTCCGTCCATGTTTGATTGTATGAAATTTTTTAATTTCAACTAATTTATGTATATGGCGCTAATTAACACCAAAGTTGATTTCATTGTTCATCGAGCCTCTGCTCGGTGCTTTTGAAAAATTTAGAAAAATATAAAAAAAAATAAATTTTTATTTTTCAGTAACAAAATGTTTAAATTATTTAATTTATGCTTTTAATTAATTAAATTTTATATTTTATTGAATATTTTAGTTGAAATATTATATAGTAATAATTATCATGTTTTAGTCGAGAATTTTAAGGTAATATATATATATATATATATATATATATATATATATATATACATCAATAATAAACTATTATACTAGAAAATATATGTTAATAACAAAAATAACTAATAATATAACTAATAATTATATAAGATACGTAAATATGTAGGCATAATTTTTTCCAAAGCCACTTTGTATCAATGTAATAGATATTATGATTTGAACATTTATTAACATCTCGATTGTTATTAATTATTTTAATTGAAAAGAAATCAATTAAATTAATTTGCCTGAAAATGATTTATATATCATTTTTTCACATCAAATCCCTTAAATAGTATAACGAAGATTATAATTTAAATCTTTTCTTATAGAGTTTTTAAATACCTTGGAATAGGTTTTTTCTTACAATAGAGAAGAGAAAGATTCCAATCAGAGATATTAATTAATTCTTATAAATCTTGTTCACATACAAAAATTTTCTAGTAAAAATAAGATAATAAATATTTAGGTATATCTGATAGGTAAGACCTCAACAAAGGGATCCAGACTTAAGGATATTATCTAGGTAATTATTTAAAATCTCTATAAGAAAACTGACAAGCCTTTTTGCAACCTCCTAAAAGTGTTCATTGAAAGTTGAATTGGATTAATCAACATATTTTATTTAAATTAAATTTGATAAATTAAATTATAAATTAATTAATTATATTATAAAAATTAAATTTTCAGTATAGTATTGTTATTCAATTAAATTAATTAATTAACATATTTTAAATTTAAATTTAAAACCTTTACCTTCATTTTAAGTCAAAATTTAAAAATTTAAAAAATTGGCTTTTTGTTGATGACACCACGTCACGAGTTGGCACGATTGGCAGTCAACGTGTTAAAAAATTCAAAAAATTAATTCCAGTACTTTCAACGATTCAATCAAGCTGAAATTCTATAAATAGAAGTTTTATACAATTTTTAATCATGTGAAAAACTATCAAACATAGATCTTTATTTTTACGAGCAGTTTAGAGGAAAAAAATGAAAACGTGGTAGGTAATGGTCCTCTTCCGAATGAGCTACTTTTCTCAAAAGTTAATAGAAAACTACGAATTTTGAATAATGTCGAAGTACCGAATTACATTTTTCTAGCTCAAACCGTTTTTGCGTAATCTTGTCTACAGTCTCTCTCTCTCTCACACACACACACAAAATGACTCAGGGGCCTACAAAACCTATAAAAACATCAAAATCTTGACATCGAGAATTTTCGTGATCGCAATTCTATCTCTGGCGAGATAGTATAAACTAAGCATGTCATCAGAAAGACAGTGATTTCAAAGGAGAAAAATCTGGAGTGTCTCCACTCGAAATTTGAATTGGATTGAATAACATATATTAATTTAAATTAAATTAATTAAATTATAAATTAAAATTAATAAATAATATTTATTAAACAATCGCATGTTTAATGATTGCACCACGTCAACAAGTGTTGGCGCGTGAGATTTGCAGTGTTAAAAAATTAATTCTGGTATTTTTACTGATTCAATCAAGCTGAAATTCGATATATAGCAGTTTTATACAATTATTAATCATGTGAAAAAAATTATCAAACATATATCTTTATTTTTACGGCCACTTTAGAAGAAAAAAAAGTTGACCTGTGGCCAGGTCCGAACAGACCGACGGTTTGAAGTAAATTAATTTCCAGCTACAGAAACAATTTCAAATAATTTTAATATATCTATTAATGTAATAAAAAACATATAGGCATATAACATAAATATTTTTAATTTTATTATATCTATATATATAAAAGGCAATGTCTGTGTGTCTGTCTGTGTGTCTGTCAAATACTCAAAAACTACCCGTCTGATTACGATGAAACTTTCAGGGATTATTGTGGGCATCCCAGGGAAGGTTTTAGTGTAGTTAAATCCAAAATTAATTTATCCAAAATTAATTTAATTAGTAATATTTTGGTAAGTCTATTTATGATTACCATGGTTACATTGAAAAATTTAAAATAAATAAATAAAAATAATTGGAAATCTTAATTTTAATTAAAATTAATTTGATAAATTTTATTAATATTTTTAATTTTTTTTAAACTGAAAAAAATAACATACACATAATAACAGTTGTAATAAAAATAAAAATATAAATCACAATGTAAGTAAAATATTGAATCGTTTGATTTATATTGTTTCAATTATTGTTTGAATATTTATTAAATTTATATATAGATTTATTTACATAATTAAATGTATATTTAATAAATTTATTTGTTGATTCTTAATAATAATAATGCCATTTACTTTCTTCATTTTTTTTTTATTTAAAAGCATATTCAGCATTGAAATTGCCATTAAATATGCAGGTAATTGGAACTCCAACATGTAATATTAGCAAATATTCTGGGATGGGAAAAATACTAAGATCATGTCATGTCCTATTAAATATTTTGAATTGTATTTTGAATCATACAATGGTAATGAAATATTGTAGGTAGACTTTTGAGACAAACAATAAGAATCTCTATAAAATAAGAGAATATACTTATTCCGAAAACTGTTAATAAAAATGTAATAACTATTAACAATTAATAAAGTAGAAATAATTTTAAAACAAATAAAAATGTAATAATTATTAACAAAAAAAAATAAAAAATAAAAATAAATTATTAACAAAATAAGTTGACCTGTGGCCAGGTCCGAACCGACCGACTGTTTGAAGTAAATTAATTTCCAGCTACAGAAACAATTTCAAATAATTTAATAATAATATATCTATTAATGTAATAAAAAACAGATATGAATATAACATAATTATTTTTACCGACCGACGATAGTAAGGGATTGTTTTCACACCAAATTTCACATGTGGAGATTTTTACATATCTCCACGAATCATGCATTTTCTTAACAGAAATGATGTCTGTCCGTCCGTCCGTCCGTCCGTATAGATGTGTACAGCTTGAACGGCTCAACGGATTTTGATGAAATTTGGTATATTTACTTAATGCATCAGTATGATGAATTGATCAACTTTTGGTGCAAATCCGGAAACCGGAAGTGGTAGTATTAGCGATCGACGATAGGAAGGGAAGGGTTATTTTCACCCCAAATTCACATGAGGATCTTTACTAGTTTTTTCTTAATTTAAAATTATATGACATCATCCAGCCATTCATGACGTCACAGCCTGGTCTTACATATATATATTATAAATAAAATAAAATTAATAAGTTGACCTGTGGCCAGGTCCGAACCGACCGACGGTTTGAAATAAATTACTTTCCAGCTACAGAAACAATTTCAAATAATTTTGATATATCTATTAATGTAATAAAAAACAGATATGGAGATAACATAAATATTTTTAATTTTATTTTATTTATAATATATATGTAAGACCAAAATAAACACAAACAAAACACGGACAAAACACAGACAAAACACCAGACAAAACAACAAAACACAAACAAAACACTGACAAAACACAGACATAACACAAACAAAAGACAGACGAAACACAGACAAAACAAAACACAGACAACAAAAACTAAAGAAAACAAAACACAGACAAAACACAAACAAAACACAGACGAAACACAGACAAAACAAAACACAGACGAAACATAGACAAAACAAAAACAAAACACAAACAAAACACGGACAAAACACAGACAAAACATAGACAAAACAACAAAACACAAACAAAACACAGACGAAACACAGAGGAAACACAAACAAAATACAGAGGAAGCTCAGACAAAATACAGTGGAAACAAAAACAAAATACAGAGGAAACACAAACAAAATACAGAGGACAAAATACAGTGGAAACAAAAACAAAATACAGAGGAAACACAAACAAAATACAGAGGAAACACAAACAAAATACAGAGGAAACACAAACAAAATACAGTGGAAAATACGGACAAAACACAGAGGAAACACAAACAAAATACAGGGGAAACATAGACAAAACAAAACAAAATACAGAGGAAACACAAACAAAATACAGTGGAAACACAACCAAAATACAGGGGAAACATAGACAAAACAAAACAAAATACAGAGGAAACACAAACAAAATACAGTGGAAACACAACCAAAATACAGGGGAAACACAAACAAAATACAGAGGAAACTCAAACAAAATACAGTGGAAACACAAACAAAATACAGTGGAAACACAAACAAAATACAGTGGAAAATACGGACAAAACACAGAGGAAACTCAGACAAAACACAGAGAAAACTCAGACAAAACACAGAGAAAACACAAACAAAATACAGAGGAAACACAAACAAAATACAGTGGAAACACAACCAAAATACAGGGGAAACACAAACAAAATACAGTGGAAAATACGGACAAAACACAGAGGAAACTCAGACAAAACAGAGAGAAAACACAGACAAAACACAGAGAAAACACAAACAAAATACAGAGGAAACACAAACAAAATACAGTGGGAACACAAACAGAATACAGAGGAAACACAAACAAAATACAGTGGAAACACAGAGGAAACATAGTCAAAACAAAAACATAACACAAACAAAACACGGACAAAACACAGAGGAAACACAAACAAAACACAGAGAAAACTCAGACAAAACAGAGAGGAAACACAAACAAAATACAGTGGAAACAAAAACAAACTACAGAGGAAACACAAACAAAATACAGTGGAAACACAAACAAAATACAGTGGAAACACAAACAAAATACAGTGGAAACACAAACAAAATACAGTGGAAACACAAACAAAATACAGTGGAAACACAAACAAAATACAGTGGAAACACAAACAAAATACAGTGGAAACACAAACAAAATACAATGGAAACACAAACAAAATACAGTGGAAACACAAACAAAATACAGTGGAAACACAAACAAAATACAGTGGAAACACAAACAAAATACAGTGGAAACACAAACAAAATACAGTGGAAAATACGGACAAAACACAGAGGAAACACAAACAAAATACAGAGGAAACACAAACAAAATACAGAGGAAACACAAACAAAATACAGAGGAAACACAAACAAAATACAGAGGAAACACAAACAAAATACAGAGGAAACTCAAACAAAATACAGTGGAAACACAAACAAAATACAGTGGAAACACAAACAAAATACAGTGGAAAATACGGACAAAACACAGAGGAAACTCAGACAAAACACAGAGAAAACTCAGACAAAACACAGAGAAAACACAAACAAAATACAGAGGAAACACAAACAAAATACAGTGGAAACACAACCAAAATACAGGGGAAACACAAACAAAATACAGTGGAAAATACGGACAAAACACAGAGGAAACTCAGACAAAACAGAGAGAAAACACAGACAAAACACAGAGAAAACACAAACAAAATACAGAGGAAACACAAACAAAATACAGTGGGAACACAAACAGAATACAGAGGAAACACAAACAAAATACAGTGGAAACACAGAGGAAACATAGTCAAAACAAAAACATAACACAAACAAAACACGGACAAAACACAGAGGAAACACAAACAAAACACAGAGAAAACTCAGACAAAACAGAGAGGAAACACAAACAAAATACAGTGGAAACAAAAACAAACTACAGAGGAAACACAAACAAAATACAGTGGAAACACAAACAAAATACAGTGGAAACACAAACAAAATACAGTGGAAACACAAACAAAATACAGTGGAAACACAAACAAAATACAGTGGAAACACAAACAAAATACAATGGAAACACAAACAAAATACAGTGGAAACACAAACAAAATACAGTGGAAACACAAACAAAATACAGTGGAAACACAAACAAAATACAGTGGAAACACAAACAAAATACAGTGGAAAATACGGACAAAACACAGAGGAAACACAAACAAAATACAGAGGAAACACAAACAAAATACAGAGGAAACACAAACAAAATACAGAGGAAACACAAACAAAATACAGAGGAAACACAAACAAAATACAGTGGAAACACAAACAAAATACAGTGGAAACACAGAGGGAACAGAAACAAAATACAGAGGAAACTCAAACAAAATACAATGGAAACTCAAACAAAATACAGTGGAAACACAAACAAAATACAGTGGAAACACAAACAAAATACAGTGGAAACACAGAGGAAACACAAACAAAACACAGAGGAAACATAGACAAAACACAGAGGAAACATAGACAAAACAAAAACAAAACACAAACAAAACACAAACAAAACACGGACAAAACACAGAGGAAACACAAACAAAACACAGAGGAAACTCAAACGAAATACAATGGAAACACAAACAAAAAACAGAGGAAACTTAGCCAAAACACAGAAGAAACTCAGACAAAACACAGAGGAAACACAAACAAAATACAGCGGAAACACAAACAAAATACAGTGTAAACACAGAGGAAACAGAAACAAAACACAGAGGAAACATAGACAAAACACAGAGGAAACATAGACAAAACAAAAACAAAACACAAACAAAACACGGACAAAACACAGAGGAAACACAAACAAAATACAGAGGAAACACAAACAAAATACAGGGGAAACTCAAACAAAATACAGGGGAAACTCAAACAAAATACAGTGGAAACATAGACAAAACAAAACAAAATACAGAGGAAACACAAACATAATACAGAGGAAACACAAACAAAATACAGAGGAAACACAAACAAAATACAGTGGAAACACAGAGGAAACACAAACAAAATAGAGAGGAAACTCAAACGATATACAATGGAAACACAAACAAAACACAGAGGAAACTCAGCCAAAACACAGAAGAAACTCAGACAAAACACAGAGGAAACACAAACAAAATACAGTGGAAACACAGAGGAAACAGAAACAAAACACAGAGGAAACATAGACAAAACAAAAACAAAACACAAACAAAACACGGACAAAACACAGAGGAAACTCAGACAAAACACAGAGAAAACTCAGACCAAACACAGAGGAAACACAAACAAAATACAGTGGAAACAAAAACAAAATACAGAGGAAACACAAACAAAATACAGTGGAAACATAGACAAAACAAAACAAAATACAGAGGAAACACAAACAAAATACAGAGGAAACACAAACAAAATACAGGGGAAACAGAGAGGAAACTCAAACAAAATACAGAGGAGACTCAAACAAAATACATAGGAAACTCAAACAAAATACAGTGGAAACACAAACAAAATACAGTGGAAACACAAACAAAATACAGTGGAAACACAAACAAAATACAGTGGAAACACAAACAAAATACAGTGGAAACACAAACAAAATACAGTGGAAACACAAACAAAATACAGGGGAAACACAAACAAAATACAGGGGAAACACAAACCAAATACAGAGGAAACTCAAACAAAATACAGAGGAAACACAAACAAAATACAGTGGAAAATACGGACAAAACACAGAGGAAACACAAACAAAATACAGTGGAAACATAGACAAAACAAAACAAAATACAGAGGAAACACAAACATAATACAGAGGAAACACAAACAAAATACAGAGGAAACACAAACAAAATACAGTGGAAACACAGAGGAAACACAAACAAAATAGAGAGGAAACTCAAACGATATACAATGGAAACACAAACAAAACACAGAGGAAACTCAGCCAAAACACAGAAGAAACTCAGACAAAACACAGAGGAAACACAAACAAAATACAATGGAAACACAGAGGAAACAGAAACAAAACACAGAGGAAACATAGACAAAACAAAAACAAAACACAAACAAAACACGGACAAAACACAGAGGAAACTCAGACAAAACACAGAGAAAACTCAGACAAAACACAGAGGAAACACAAACAAAATACAGTGGAAACACAGAGGAAACAGAAACAAAACACAGAGGAAACATAGACAAAACAAAAACAAAACACAAACAAAACACGGACAAAACACAGAGGAAACTCAGACAAAACACAGAGAAAACTCAGACAAAACACAGAGGAAACACAAACAAAATACAGTGGAAACAAAAACAAAATACAGAGGAAACACAAACAAAATACAGTGGAAACATAGACAAAACAAAACAAAATACAGAGGAAACACAAACAAAATACAGAGGAAACACAAACAAAATACAGGGGAAACAGAGAGGAAACTCAAACAAAATACAGAGGAGACTCAAACAAAATACATAGGAAACTCAAACAAAATACAGTGGAAACACAAACAAAATACAGTGGAAACACAAACAAAATACAGTGGAAACACAAACAAAATACAGTGGAAACACAAACAAAATACAGTGGAAAATACGGACAAAATACAGTGGAAACACAAACAAAATACAGGGGAAACACAAACAAAATACAGGGGAAACACAAACCAAATACAGAGGAAACTCAAACAAAATACAGAGGAAACACAAACAAAATACAGTGGAAAATACGGACAAAACACAGAGGAAACACAAACAAAATACAGAGGAAACACAAACAAAATACAGGGGAAACTCAAACAAAATACAGAGGAAACACAAACAAAATACAGGGGAAACACAAACAAAATACAGAGGAAACACAAACAAAATACAGTGGAAACACAGACGAAACACAAACAAAATACAGAGGAAACACAAACAAAATACAGTGGAAACACAGAGGAAACACAAACAAAATAGAGAGGAAACTCAAACGAAATACAATGGAAACACAAACAAAACACAGAGGAAACTCAGCCAAAACACAGACGAAACTCAGACAAAACACAGAGGAAACACAAACAAAATACAGTGGAAACACAAACAAAATACAGTGGAAACACAGAGGAAACAGAAACAAAACACAGAGGAAACATAGACAAAACAAAAACAAAACACAAACAAAATACGGACAAAACACAGAGGAAACACAAACAAAACACAGAGGAAACTCAGACAAAACACAGAGAAAACTCAGACAAAACACAGTAGAAATACAGAGGAAACACAAACAAAATACAGTGGGAACACAAACAAAATACAGAGGAAGAACAAACAAAATACAGTGAAATCATAAACAAAATACAGTGGAAACTCAAACAAAATACAGTGGAAACACAAACAAAATACAGTGGAAACACAAACAAAATACAGTGGAAACACAGAGGAAACACAAACAAAACACAGCGGAAACACAGAGGAAACACAAACAAAACACAGAGAAAACTCAAACAAAATACAGTGGAAACACAAACAAAATACAGTGGAAACACAAACAAAATACAGTGGAAACACAGAGGAAACACAAACAAAACACAGTGGAAACACAGAGGAAACACAAACAAAACACAGAGAAAACTCAGACAAAATACAGTGGAAACACAAACAAAACACAGAGGAAACTCAGACAAAACACAGAGGAAACACAAACAAAATACAGTGGAAACACAAACAAAATACAGAGGAAGCTCAGACAAAATACAGTGGAAACACAAACAAAATACAAAGGAAACACAAACAAAATACAGAGGAAACTCAAACAAAATACAGTGGAAACACAAACAAAATACAGAGGAAGCTCAGACAAAATACAGTGGAAACACAAACAAAACACAGAGGAAACTCAGACAAAACACAGAGGAAACACAAAGTTAGTTGATTTATGACTTTCGATACTTTTATTATGATAACAATTCTATTTTGATAAAAAATAACAAAAAACAACAATAATATATATATATATGCACTATACTATACTATGAGAGAGATGGGAGTGGATAGGGACTGGAGGGTTGTGCTCAGAATAGGGACACTTGGAGAAGTGTGGTTGCTGCGGCCAAGAACTTTCGAGTTCCGTAGAGCCACGGAGATAGATAGATAGATAGATAAACTCGTAAGAATGGTGTGTAAAAATAAAAAAAGAGAGACTATTAAAAATTTATAATAATATTAATTTCAACATGTAAAACAAATACATTTATTTAAATATAGAATTATAAATTTTATGATAATATTTTCGCCATCCATTAACAACAAATAATAATTTACTCGCTCTTTTAGATAAAAATCAATCAAATTCGAGTATTTTTAGATGAAATTTTTTATAGATTATTCTCAATATTAGTCAAGATTAATTTATTATATTAAATATTAGAATTAAAAGTAGAGAAGAATTATTATCCAGTTAATGTGAAAATATTAATTAACTAAATTAATTAATTAAAAATTAACAAGAAAAGTAAAATTATCCACCCAATAGTTATTGATAAAAATAAAATAAAATAAAAAGAAATATTGGATTAATCTAGATACATTATTAATACAATTTTTTAATCCTTAATGATGCTGTAAATTCTAAGTACAAATAAATTTATTGAGATTATTGAATCCTACAATCCTACATAATGTAAGAAATCTAGAAATTTTCTCCAGTATTTTGAGTTGAGGAAAGCTCACATATTGTTAAAAATAGAAAATAAAAATAAATTATTTAGAAATTTAAGAAATATGATGAATATGAATGTGATAAATTATAAATAAAATGCAAATATGGAGATAAAAACAGCATTTAAAAAACAAAATAAGAAAAAATTTCCTGGATAAAAATTATTGTTATAATAAGTAAAATAGTTTAAAAATACCACAACATCTAAAAGAAAAATACAATGAATCAGGAAAAAGGTTTGTCTCTCAATAAACAAATAAACTAGAAATGGTAATATGATATACCTGGTATCTTGAATTAATCATTTAATGAATGAATTCTTTTCATAAAAAGAGTTAGAAATTGACTTAAAATCAAAAAATAGATCATCAGAAGATGATTAAATTACACATTCATTGATTAAATTTTCGCTTAACTGAAATAATAAAAAAAATATTATACTTTTATATAATTATATAATAATTTTAGTGAATAAATTAACAAATCGAGGTAAAGTATCAAACAATTTGAAACAAATGATAATAATTAAACAATTTTTTTCATTAATATCCAAGTTCAAATTAGATATTATTTAAAATTAAAATTAATAAAATATAAAAAAAAGTATAAATTTATTAATAATGCTCATTAACATATATTTTTTATATAATTATAATATGATAGAAGATAGAATAAGTAGTATTTACAGTTGTTGCCACCCTTAAGCAAAATTGACCATTCATTTAAATTTATTATTAAATCAAGAATTACATTTAATCCAATTATTTACAATGAATATCGTCAAGAAAGGATCTACTTTTTAAACTACCAAGAAGGTTTAATTACTTGTACAAAAAAATATAAAAAATTTAAAAAGATAAAAATACAATTATTGCTACCCTAGGTATACAGATGATACAAACTAAATAAAGCCACAGTGTTACCAAAGTTTCGATCATAAAACCACTGGATTCACATCACATCTCGCACCTCATTTCTTCAGTTGAACCATATATTTTAAACATTAACGAAAAGGTGGCAATAACTAGTAGAATTGTAACATCAGTTTCTATTACTCTAAATGTTCTTGCTTCTTCTCTATTACAACAATGGTCTAATTCTTCAAATTCTTTTTAAAAAATTTCGTAATTCATTAATAAGAAAAACATTAAATACTTAATAGAGTAGTTTTTAAATTTTTTTTTTATTGGTTTATAATCATAATTACACATTTAAATAACGATAAAAATTAAAAATATATTCATTTATAAACATACAAAGAAAAACAATTATTTTAGTAAAGTTCAAAGTGTACACATTTTTATACTTTTAACTGATGTCAGTGTCAAGAGATTGAGTCAGTAACAATGTTGAGGACATTGTTGTAATTAATATATTTGTATTAATTGATGCAAGGATACATATATATAAACACATCTTCAAACAAAAAAATTGGATGATAATTATGTCTTTTAATAAACATAATTATCAAATTAAAACAGAATTTACATTTATTTTATTTTCTATCATCATAAAATCTAATAAGACTACATACATATAGAGAATTAGTTTAATTTTAAAAAAATAATGAAAAAATTGGTATTTATTGAATCTAGTGGCTCCCTCTTGATTTTCAACCCTTATAATCTTTTTTATATATCCTAAGTTTCATTATTCATCATTTCTGTTGACTTATCCTGTATATATATGATTAGATTGATTTATTAATAAACAATTTAATTTAATTATGAATAGGAAATATATTAATTTCAATATTTATAACTAAAATACCAAATCTAAATGTTAAATAATTCTAAAAACTTCCGCTAGGTAGCAGAACTATATTGCCCCTCAATGTTTTACGAAATGATTGTAGAAATTAATTAATATAAAAGAATTCTTAAATTAAAACAAAATTTGTTGCTTACTAATTCATTTATAATGTATTTTAAAGCTGATGCATACTTATACTTACTTCAATAACTTCTAATCTGAAATAAATAAAAATTATAATTTTTTCCCAAATATATTTAAAATGTTATCTTTTAAAAATTATTTTGGTATTTAAAAATAATTATTTATTTATACTACAATTTATTTAATAAATAAAATATAGAATTATAAAAGTAAATTAATATAAATCAAAATCAATAAATATATTTTAAATTTTGTTACCTAAACACTTGTAGTAAAAATCCGAAAGAGGGCAGAAGCGTTTTCACTAACAGCTTCTACTAAATTAGTAGTAGGAGTAAGTATTTTTGAAAATAAAATAAAAGAATAAGTATCAGTTTATTTAGCCTGATTTCTCGATTTATATAATTGTAAAAATAAAATGTATTAAAAATATAAATTCAAAATAATTATTAAATTAATTTTCCCAATCTTTTTAAAAATATTAAATTAAATAAATTTACTAGTACAATAGTCAGTCTATTAAAAAAGTTTAAATATACTTAGAAACTAGAAAAATACAATAAATACAATAAATTTATGAAAGTATCGTATGTCATATATGTAATTTTAACCAAATTAAATTCAAAATAAATAAAAGTAATTTTTTTTAAAAAATATTTTTAAATAGCTAAAATATTTATATTTATTTTACAAAAATAACAAATACCAAATATTGTTTGAATTGATATATAAATATACATTTTAGATTAAATCTCTAATATATACATATACGTACATAACTTTCATTTTTTTCTTACCATATTAATTTATTAATAATTTTTAAAAATCTTACTCACTTTATCCTAAGTTATTATTAGATTCGAAGATAAATTAATAATTTCTTTAGTAGCGGAGGGATTTCATTATTTATTAAATATATGAACTTATTTGAGAAATGAAGCGCTACACCCTGAAGCAGAACTTATCTTAACAAGAAGAAGTTAACAAAAAAAAATAATATTATTTATTTTACAATTTCTTTTGAAATTATTAACAAATAATTAATAATTATATTTAATTAATTAACTAATTAGGTATTTCTTACAAAAGTAATATTACATTTTAAAATATATTCAGTCCATCAGTTTTATTATTAATTTAAAAACTTAGTTAGTCAATTTTAATAATTAGTTATATAATATACAGTGGCACGTGCCCCCCCCCCCAAACATTATTCAAAAAATGAATTTATGTTTTGTAATTGAGAACCCAAAAGAAAAAAAACATATTTAAATTACGTATTAGTATAGTCTAAACGTTATGAATAAATAAATTATTTATTTTGTCAACATTTTTTCTGGGGGAGACCCCCGGACTACCCCGTGCATCCTCCCCCCCAACACATTAGATCACGCTACGCCACTGATAATATATATAAATATATATATAAAATAGGGGAAGGTTGCTATTGATGGACCAGCTGTAAATATTACATTATTCTTGGATTTTATAACAAATTTTCTTTAATCAGCTCATCGATAGTAACTTTCCCCAATATTAATAAAAAAATCATAAAAATTAAATACAAGAATTCTGATAACGGAATTAAAATTTGCTAGATTGTTAGTATTTAATAGTAATTAGTTATTTTTAAATACAATAATATAAAATATACTTCTCTATATTTATTCAAATATAAATGTTTTAAGAAATTATAACTCAATGCAAAATAATGAAATAAGATTAAAAATTGCATATTATTATTCATTATTAGTATGAAATTTATTAGTATTAATATATTGAAATATATTAATGTATTTTTATTTATATTAAATAATTTAATCACCTCGTTTTGATTGAGTTTATGTTTTTATGGTATTAAAAATTAATTTCTTAAATTTCGATAAACATATTAATGCTGATGAGAAAGGCGCTGCGCTAGACTGCGTTTTTACAGTGTTTTATTTAACTTGCTTTGTTGTCCTTCTGTATTGTTCAAATCTAGTAACTCATTTTTAACACAGTTGCAGTTGACCAATCGAACTAAAACTTTGCACACTTTTCAGATTTGGATGACAATACATGAATATGAAATAAAGTTTTCACTTTCAATATCATTTATAATCTCAAAGTATATACAAATAAACCTTAAAACCTTAAAAATTTATTTACTAAAAAATTAAAAATAAAATAAATAATTAAAAAAAAAATTAAGTTACAGTGTTTTATTTATAAATGCTCTAAAAACTAGAAAATAATTTTTCTCTTAGCCTCAATAAGTATATTCTTCTTCATGATGGGGTTGCACAATTGTCCGCCTACTTAGCACTTTAACAACAATGGTCTAGATTCTTTGAATAATGAGCCTAATTAAAATGAATTAGTTAATTAATTTTCTAGGGATCTCTCAAATAAAACGCTTGCCGTTTATTGCCATTTAATTTTGTCACCATTTTTACTTTAAATGCTAGCGTTTTATTTGTGAGATCCCTAGAAAATTACTTAACTAATTCATTTTAGTTAGGCTCTTTATTCAAAGAATCTAGAACATTGTTGTTGAAGTGCTAAATAGGCGGTCCCTTGTAGAACACCATCATGAAGAAGAATATACTTATTGAGGATAAGAGAAAAATTATTTTCTAGTTTTTAGTGCATTTATAAATAAAACACTGTAACTTAATTTTTTTTTTAATTATTTATTTTATTTCATTGAACATTCAATAATATTCTTTGTTTTCAATTTATAATGATAAATAAAAATTTTTATTTCTTTTATTAGACTATGCTTTAGACTAATTTAAATGAACTCCTCATGTGTCGATCAATGAAATTAAATTATCAATTAATAATTAATTAAATATCATTAATGAATATTAACTGACATGCAAATGTTCTTTTATAAAATAATTCCAAGTCATTTATTAATATAGTATATATAATATTTTCCTTCACTATTATCAATAATATCTCATAAATGGTAAATTGAGTAAGTTTTTAAAAGGTTAATTCAGAAAAGTTACTGTTTTCATCATCCTTTTCCCCTTCATTTTTACAGACCCTTTAAATTCGATATTAACTTATATCATATTCTAAAAAACTTTCCCAATTAAATATAATTTGTATTTAATAAATGTAAGTCAAACAACATTTCATATACTCTATAAAAAAATTATATTTATTTATTTATATAAGTATGATAGTTAGAATGATAAGATTTTGTATTAAAGAGGAGTATTATCTATTCCGATGAGGATTCAAAGCGATAATCGATTCGTGAATTAATGAGAGAACATGAATATTACAAATGGTTTAATAATTCTTAGATTAGAATACATCCCCTATAGTATTAAATTATTAATTATTGATACCCATACATAACCAAATATATCTATGATTTTATGGATAATCAATCTGAGATGGTATTGCACTCATAGGATTTAAATAAATATCAATAATTGTATTATAATTGTAAATATAAAAAAAAATATAATGAAAGAACAACTTACTTCAGTTACACACATATAAACATTTATTAATAATAATAATAGTTCATTCAAATTAAACACAAAAAATTTAATTAAATTTAAAATCAAATTATATAAGTGTATGTGAATAATATTTAAATAATAAACTCTTTTATTTCATAAGAATTAATCAAGAAAATTTTCCTTATTATGTATAAACATATTAATTATTATATTCATCATTAATATTAATAATAAAGTTAAATTCATCACTTAAATAAACATATGTAAAGTAAGAAGCTAAGTTAATAAAAATAATTACAAATTCTAGTATCAATTTGAATCATGAATTATAAAAATAAAATTGAATTGGAATAAGAAAATTTGTAAAAAATTTTATTCAATTATTTAAAGTCGTTTTTATGAAACACAAAAAAATCATGAAATCGAAAAAGTAAATGGAAAAAATTTCAGTTGAATTTAATTTTTATTTTATTTTATTTTTTAATTATATAAATTTATTTTTATTTTTTGTTCTTAAAAAAAAAAATGAAAAATTCACTTAAGTTGACATTAATTTAATTATTATTTATTAATTATTATTAGGCTTTAATGATAAAAAGTGGTAGAGTCGAATTAAAACGATTGGTTGACGAAGATTAACAACTAATGGAGTTTACCATCCGCACTTTTGGTTAGGATTAGAGTTCAGAATCATAGGATGGCTAATGGATCTTAAGAAAAGATTTTAAGCTGAACATCCCTACCGGATTAATAAATGGAAAAGGAGATAAAATAAAAGAAAGAGAAAAGAGAGGCGCTCAAGAATAAAACATCAATTTCAGTTTAGATATTGATTTAAGATAGCATGTTATATTTTTAATAATAATAATAATAATAAACTATTGTTAAAGAGATAAGTGGAATAGATGAAAATTAGATTAATTTATAATTTACGATGAGCCACTTAAAGAAAATTTGTAATGTAACGGACAAAGTATTTATATTCTTAGTTATTTTTTTTTATTATACATTTTATTTTGTTTATCTATTTTTTAGTCTATTTTGTTTTTCTATTCCCCTATTTTATTAACAAAGTTATTTGGTCGCATTATTCTTAAAATGTAATATATATATAGATATTATATTTCACTTAAGGGGAGGAATCATCCCTCCAAGTTGTTATATTTTTGGCAGTTGAGAATGGACAGTGGAACTAGTGAGATATCATCCTGATATGACCTGGTATTTATCACGTCCCGTGATATAATTATTTTGTATATAATCATTTTTATTATCACACCCTGTGATACAGTGGAACTAGTGAGATATCATCCTGATATGACCTGGTATTTATCACGTCCCGTGATATAATTATTTTGTATATAATCATTTTTATTATCACACCCTGTGATACAGTGGAACTAGTGATATCATCCCGATATGACCTGGTATTTATCACGTCCCGTGATATAATCATTTTGTATATAATCATTTTTATAATCACACCCTGTGATACAGTCGAACAAGTGATATCATCCTGATATAACCTATACTTATCACGTCCCGTGATATAATTATTTGTGTATAATCCTTATCATCACACCCTGTGATAATTATTTCTGCTAATTCCAGTGATAATAGTGAATTACATTTTCTTATTTTTCTATTTAAAATTTGTATATTTAATTTGTTAATTTTTTTATCTATTTAATTAAAGTAAATTAATGTGAACATTATTATTGTGTTTTCCCTTTTCCCTTAATTTTTCAACACTATTTTATACTTTGGGATATCCAAAGTTGGCGCCCATCATTAACTTAACATAATTAACAATTCACGGTCATCGTGGGTCATTACAAGTGCCTCATACTTAGATCCCCTTATAAATTGGCACCCAACGTAAGAGGATCGTCTACAAAGTGACCCCAACTTGAAACGGTCCTCCTTACAAAGTGGCAGCCCAACGTGAAGCCCGATTAGTACACCACGGCTCCTGAGAAAAGTACATTATTCATCTTTGGTGAGCAGTATCATCATTTTTTCATCTCAACGGACTTTTACTACAATTTAATATTTAATTAATAAAATAAAAATTTAAAACTTTTACTTTTATACTTTAAATTTAAATAAATCATATCTCCTTGTCTATTATAATAATATATTTAACACTTGTTAATTATTTTTTTTTATTTTTAATTTTCATATTTATCTAACAAATAGAATATTTATCTATTTAATTCTAATTCAATAAAAATAGTTTGAATATATTAATATTATTATTAGTTATAATTAATTAATTTATATGTTTAATTTGTAAATTTTTTTTTGATTTTAAATTTTATTCTACTACATTATATTTAAATTAATGAATTAATAAAAGTGATAAAATATCACTATATTTTCAAATATTTAAATACTTTTTACATATTTTAAATTATATTATAATTATCTTATCTTCTTATGAGAGTAAAAATTGTTTCTCTGTTTCTTTGTTCTCAAAAACCGCTCTAACGATTTTTTTGAAATTCACACCTGTGATAGTATTTATAAAGAAAAATTGAGTTTTATTGACCACATCTCACGAAACTTTATTAGTTCTTCTTAATTTAAATTTATAATATATGGATGACGTCACAACCACCGCCTGTGAGATATATATATCTATTCTTAAAATAAAATTAAAAATATTTATATTATATTCATATATTTGATTTTTTAATTTCATTAATAGTTTTACATTTAAATTATTTGAAATTGTTTCACACAACGTTTAAAAGAAGATTTATCTTTATATTCGATTCGATATATAGTAGGAGAATTAAATGACGTTATCAATTTATTATACTCCGGTAAATATTATAAAATATTATTTACTAAATATTCAAACAATATCAAATATTCAATTAGATAAAACATTTATTTGTTTTTGTGTTCTTATTTAAAATACATTTTAATTTAATCAGTAAATTAATTATATATATTATTATTGTAAATGTTATATCTATCTATGTGTCCCTTCATACATTTTGAATTCACCCATAATATATCTTATATTCTTATATACTTACTTGAATATAATTTAAAAAGTTTTAAAAGTTTTTTTTTAATATTTTATGAATTCAAATCGTCAATTGAAAATGAAAAATCCAATTATGAGATCAATTATTCATATAATTTTAAATGTTTTCGTGTTTTATAAATAAAATATTAAAAAAATAAACTTATAAACAAAATATTCTTTGAATTATTTTGAAACATTTTAGGAAACAAATTTTTAATGGGTCATTTTTAGAAATTCCATTTAACAATTATAATAAATAATTAAAAAATTGTAAAATTTTTAAAGTATATAAAAATAAATTGTACCACTCGGGGGTACAGGGGGCGGAGCCCCCGTCCAGCTGTGAAGAGCGCCGAAGGCGCTCGGACCAGCTGGTCTTATTTTATAATTAAATATTGTATAATTCAATTGTACGCGACTAAATAACTTTTAATTTTGATTAATTAATTAATTTTTTTTATTTCTCTTTGGTTAACATTAAATTTAATTATCCTATTAAAATGTCATTTTTCGGCAAAGGGAAAAAGGAGGATCTTATCCTTTTAGCACAGGAATTAGGAATAGTTATGAATTTAGATTCTCGTAGGATCGATATAAAAAATGACATCACGTCATTGCCTGATTATGATGAAGGCCTTACACGGGAATTACTTATGACCATCATAGAGGATAGGAAGGGAAAAGAAGAAAGAGAAAGGGTGAAAGATGAAAGAGAAGAAAAGGAGAAGAAAAGACAATTTGAACTAGAGAAACTCCGAATTCAAACCGTAGTGAACCAGGTAGAATCACCAACCCCACTTCAACCGAAAGTAGATATATTGAAATTCTTACCTCTATTTAAAATTAACGATGACGATATTAATACGTATCTGCGTCTTTTCGAAAGACAAATGAATTTTCTTGGCATATCTGAGGATGCATGGGTCACTTATCTTATTTCGGTCTTACCCACAGATATTACCACTCTAATAATTAGAGAACCAAATGAAGTCGCCCAAGACTATCAACATATTAAGAAGCTCCTACTTCACCGATTAAAATTAACTACGGATAAAATAAGAAAACTTTTCTCCACCTCCAAGAAGACATCGGAAAACACTTGGAAAGATTTTTACTTCAATCTACGCGGTTATCTAGAAGCCTGAATATCCGATCTAAAAATTGAAAATTTTGATCAACTTAAAAATTTGATCCTAGCTGATCAAATGAAGAGAAAGTGTTCATCCGAATGCAAAGATCACTTCCTCGACACTTGGGAAACACTGGTAGATCCCCTCGATCTCGCAGAAAAATTCGACTCCTATGATAACTTAAGGGCCCCATTTTCAAAAACAATCCCTTCAAATAAATCTATCGAACCCCCTAATCGAAATATTATGATCGGAAACCCTTTAGAAACTCACAACCTCGTGAAAAACAAAAAGAAGAGACTGACTCTTCAATAATTCGTTGCTACGGCTGCGGAACTCCAGGAGTCACCAAACCTAGGTGTCCAACTTGCAATCACAAGCAGGGAATTACCAACGCACAAGCCTTACAGTGTGACGTTACTACAGATAGAGATTCTAAACTCGCTCTAATAGAAGCCTCCATCTATGAAGCTTCTGGTTCTATTTGTGTTGACAGCGGGGCCACTCGCTCTATTGGCGGTCAGCGTCTTCTCAGCTATTTAAGACAACGAGGAGAACATTTTAAAGTAGAAAAACTTTCCTTAACTCTAGCTGACGGGAAAAAGCGTATACATTCCGTGTTATTAGCTACAGTTCCTGTAAAAATAAAAAATCAAATAATACATATAGAAATGATATTCCTACCCAATGTTAGTGGAAATAGATCACTATTAGGTCTTGACTTCCTCAGAAAAGCAGGTTTAGTATTAGATATGCGAAACAATCGCTGGTATTTTCATAATTATCCTAAGAGAAAATACAAATTTATTCGAGAAAATCTCTGCACCACTGAAGAAAATAATACTGTTGTTGAAAACACTATTCAGCTAACTGAGGAACAGAACATAAAACTTGCCCATTTATTAAAAGAACATGAAACTGTCTTTCAACCAGGGGGAGAGCCAACTCCTTACGCTGGACATGATATAAACACAGGCGGTTGTTTGAATGCGCTGCAAAGGGCCGTCGATTCCATGGACGGTACCAAAGTCAGCAAAGAAGATCCTGCTGTCCGATATAGACAGCTGGTGGGGTCTCCGAGATCCCATCGGGGCCCACCACGAGCTATGGAGCCACCACAACCTCAAAAACATTTATTTACTCAAGGACTTGTTCCCCCTCATACATCAGCATTGCGTCTAAGCCACGACACGCGTTCTACTCCAGTAGTTCCTCTACGTAAGCGAGGAAGGCCAAAAATTGTCCGTTCCTAGGGCTGATCCCTCAATCAAAAGACCTCGGAATCAGAGGGGGAGGATGTAACGGACAAAGTATTTATATTCTTAGTTATTTTTTTTATTATACATTTTATTTTGTTTATCTATTTTTTAGTCTATTTTGTTTTTCTATTCCCCTATTTTATTAACAAAGTTATTTGGTTGCATTATTCTTAAAATGTAATATATATATAGATATTATATTTCACTTAAGGGGAGGAATCATCCCTCCAAGTTGTTATATTTTTGGCAGTTGAGAATGGACAGTGGAACTAGTGAGATATCATCCTGATATGACCTGGTATTTATCACGTCCCGTGATATAATTATTTTGTATATAATCATTTTTATTATCACACCCTGTGATACAGTGGAACTAGTGATATCATCCCGATATGACCTGGTATTTATCACGTCCCGTGATATAATCATTTTGTATATAATCATTTTTATAATCACACCCTGTGATACAGTCGAACAAGTGATATCATCCTGATATAACCTATACTTATCACGTCCCGTGATATAATTATTTGTGTATAATCCTTATCATCACACCCTGTGATAATTATTTCTGCTAATTCCAGTGATAATAGTGAATTACATTTTCTTATTTTTCTATTTAAAATTTGTATATTTAATTTGTTAATTTTTTTATCTATTTAATTAAAGTAAATTAATGTGAACATTATTATTGTGTTTTCCCTTTTCCCTTAATTTTTCAACACTATTTTATACTTTGGGATATCCAAAGTTGGCGCCCATCATTAACTTAACATAATTAACAATTCACGGTCATCGTGGGTCATTACAAGTGCCTCATACTTAGATCCCCTTATAAATTGGCACCCAACGTAAGAGGATCGTCTACAAAGTGACCCCAACTTGAAACGGTCCTCCTTACAGTAATAAAATTCATGGGTAGGCAATGTAATATAGTTATACATAAATCTTATATATATATAATATTTGTTAATAAAATATTGTTTTTCACTATACTAGACACAGAAGTAATAAATATTTAATGTTAATGAGATATTTGAAAAATAAAAAAACTTGTAATCAGCCCATTTTAGGCGACTAAATTGTTTCCTAAATGGGTAGTTGGTGGGTTTCAGGTTGGATTCCAAGGGATAAATGAAAACTGAAGAGCTTATCTTGTCGTTACATTATGAGTTTATAATTAATAGGCTATTATTAATTTATTATTTAATTAAATTGTGAGTTAATCCCATTAATATAATTGTGAATTAATTAATTATAATATAAAACATAATATTTTTTTATTCAGTCGGTTATTATTATTCAATTGTATCTTTTTAATTTGTTTGTTTAGAAACTCGGTAGTTATGATAAGGCGTGGAGATACAGTAACTGATTTAAGGCAACAATCACGACATCGCTCTCACAAGGTAATTTTTGTTGATCAATTTTAGTTCAATTAAAGTTAAAAGTGACTCGAATCATTTTTCGTTTATACGTTTCAAGCGAAATAGATGAAACGTTTCAGTATTTGAAATGGTATGGAGGGCTGCGGTGTGCTAATGGTGCTTGCTATTATAGTTATGCTACAAAACGAATTATAATAATTTTTTATCTTACATCTAATTTTATATATATATATATATATATATATATATATAAAATAAAAAAATAAAACTGAATAATAAATATTTAATTAATATGGCCAGTCATTTAATTAAACTGATTATATATATATGTATTTTAAAGGATTTTATTTCAATAAAAGATAATATTTCATTTAATTTATTTTTGTTATTTGAGTATTTTATAATAATTTTTATCATTATGATATTTAGATTTTATAATCCAAAATATATTTATTTAATATTTTAATAAAATTAATAATAACACGATAATTTTGCACAGCAGTTTATATACAATATTTCCTATATAATTCATTTTTAATAATGCAAATTTATATATTTTTTTCATCCAATAAATCTGAGTGATATATATATATATATATATATATATATATATAAAATATACGATGGTGTCTGAAAAGTTTCCGACCTGGCCAGGAAAATCGATGTTTTTAAATTTTTTTTTTGCTATATTTTTAAACATAATCTCCATTAACACTGATACATTTCTCATAATTTAATTTAAGTCTCATCAATAGTTATGAATCGACGCAAAAATTCGTTTGATTTACGCCTACAGCGCCAAATTGTCGTTAGAAATGGGTTTCCGAAGAAATTTTTGTCTAACGTTAGGAAATGTGGCACCCACGTTGCACACATCTTTCCATATTCATATGGTTTTGCAAAATATTTCCCACACGTTCAGCTGACATCGTACAGGTCACAGCTATCTTGAATTTTGAAAAATAAAACAAAAAAAAAAATTGAAAATTTCTTGGTCAGGACGGAAACTTTTCAGACCACCCTCTAGATAGTTAGATATAGATATAAATATAGTATAGGAGTTTTGACAAATATTAAAAACTAAAAATTAATATTAAATAAATAATGGGAAAAAAGAGAATAAAATCAAAATAAATTATTAACTGTCAAAATCAAAACAAATTAATTAAGAAATAAAGCATCTTTATTTTTATATGAATCCAATCGATGATCCCACAGACTATCATGCTTCTTATAAAGGTTTTCAAACTGTGGTACATGTACCACTGGTGGTATGTTATATGTATGTTATATATATATATATATGACGGTTGTACCTCCAGTAAATTTACCTTTAGTAACGAAATCATTTTAATGTTCCTTGAACTTTTTGAAGTTTTTGTGGTGACAACTGACTGAGACTGAAAAATTTAATAAAACGCTTTCGGACTATTTTGAACTCATTTTCAATAATTAAACAAATAGGTCCGTGTTTGAGGAGAATTAAGAGTGAGCGAGGAGTTGTCGGAGAGATGACGAATTGAACTGGTAGGGCGATTCAGACGTTTCAATTTAAGGATCAACTTGGACGTGATTACTACTTGACTGACAAAAGTTTGATTCAGTCATAGTCCAGTCAATCCCTACAAAGTTGATAAACTTTATTGAAACAAAGGTTGTCATTAGGTTTTCCATTCGATTTTAGTTGACCAACTATTACCATCTTTTTGAAACGTAAAGTTGATTAATACAAGTAACAGAAATTAAATAAGTCCATTTTAGGATCAGGCCCAACAATAGCAACCTTCCGCTATACACTATAGCACTATACAATCTTGATCATTATTCAAATTTGCATTCACAATATATGACTTCCATATTTGACTTCCAATTCAATTTTTGTCACAACGAGCATAAACCATGAGTATAATATCCTTGACCATATTCAAATAATATATGTAATTACGAAATAATACATTAAATACTGTATTAAATAAATAGAATTTTAAGGTAGATTTCTAAAAATACATAATAAAGTAAAGTGCATGTTATTAGAGAAAGGGAGAGTGTTATAACAAGTAAGATTGATGCAATTGATTATACATTATTTACATAGAAATGACATTATTAAAGACAATTCCATTTCATTGTAATTATATTTTATCGATAAAAGAACATAAAGTTCAATTTAATTTTTTTACCAATTTATATAATACATTATTAAGATGTTAATTTTAATTAATTCTTTATTTTATTAACAACTAGATTCTCAGAGCGCCGAAGGCGCTCTTCACACCTAGACGGGCGCTCTGCCCCTTGTACCTTCTGAAGTCTATCTTTTTTAACCTCTCTTCTTTTTCTTCTTCTGTCCAGTAGAGCGACCTGCTGCATGTAAGACCCTATTTTTAAAAAGCCTATTTTCTCTCTCTGACTGAGACTCAATTAATCGTTTCTTAATTTTAGGGTCCCTATCTTTGTTTTGTAAATCTAACAAATCGGATGACCCTACCTGACTTAATTTTAAACGTTCTTTTCTTTGCTTACTATTTTTTAAATACATACTTAAATTTGATTTTTTTTGGTGGCAATTCTGGAAAAAAAATTTCTATCTAAAATGTAGAGTCAAATTTAAAATTTGTTGTTATCGGTTACCATGGTAACGTATGGGAAAAAGAAAAGGACTGTTTTTTCCCCGGCAATTATTCGATTTTTTCTCACCGTAAAAACCATAGATGGACTTCAACGAACATTAAAAAAAAAGTATTTGTAAAATTGGTCCAGGCGTTATTGAGTTATGCGCTTACCAATACATTTTGCGTTTCATTTTTATATTATAGATAAGACTATAAATTAGGTTGTAATTAAAGAATTTAAAATAAGTTGAAAGTCTTAAAAATTTAAATTTTACTCATGCTAATATTTTTAATATTTTTTTTTAAACATTGAGTTAATGTTTTTACATTGATATTAATGATTAGTGGGTTCAGCCATTCTCAAGGAGGTACAAACTCTATCCAGGCTAATATTTTATAAAAAATCGGGAGTGTCCTCCCCTAGACTTTCCCGCATATAAATAGGTAATTAGGTTATTATTATTATGTTTTAACAACAATAAAAATAAACAAACTAAAATTAAAATGGTTTAACACTATTATATATATTTATATTTTACACCTAACGCTACTTGTATATATATACTTGTATATTATAGGTAAAATGTCACTTCCGGTAGTCAGATCATGATGAAATTTGGTATCTGAATTTTTATCATTTTTAAATCTATATACAAAATATGAAGCAAATATCTCTAAGCAAACTGGTACTTTACTTGAAAGGTAAACGCAACCAGTGTAGGTAAAGTACCACTTCCGGTTAACCGATTTTGACGAAATTTTGATAGAAAACTACAAACTGTGAATAATATCGGTGTACCAAATTTCGAAGTCCTAGCTTGATTAGATTTTGAGTAAATTTGCTCACAGACATTACATACATACATACATACACACAGACAGACATAATTCGAAAAAATGGTATTTTTCGACTCAGGGAGGTCTAAAACGTCAAGATCTATCGAAATCTCGAATTCGAAATTTTTGACGATTCCAATACTTCCCTTATACGAAGTATGCGGGAAAGTAAAAAAGTGTGTTAATATAATTATTTGGAATTATTAAAATTGTAAATGTGTGTGTATGTGTGTGTGTGTTAGTCTAAAATCAAGGTTAATATTTCTGTTGTAGTCATTTCTAGTTAGGTTTAAATTTAGAATAACATACAAATTAATTATTAATAAAACAAATGAAAATAAGAATGTTGGTAGAATTAAATCTTAGGTATTAATTGAAAATAAAAACTAGACATTTTATTAGTTAAACTCATCATTGTAGTCCATTATTTATTTTAACATCATTATCAGAGCATCAGAGCATGTCAGACTGCAGCCGTTCACAGTCTATGATGGAATTTATAATTTTGAATAAATTAAGATCATTGGCATACATCAATGACTCAGACTTATGAAAAAGTCAAATTGATTCCAATTCAAAGGTTGTCTTAAAATAGACCATTGTAACATGATTGTGTTTTTGTTTTTAACACAAGAAATTTTGGAGGGATTAATTTTAAAATTTCATTTTATAATAATTGTTACTATTAGTACAATCAACAATTAGACATTAAATTACAGAATAGTAGTTCATGATTCACCGATAGTAGTAGTTCATGATTCACAGATTAATTAATATACTATAGGTTTTGGTTGATTACAAACATGCATTATCACCCACAGAATATTAATGAATAATGCATCTTGATCTCTCTATAATAATTATGCTACAAAATTTTTATACAAAATCTCTTTATTAAATAATGATTTACGTTTATTTAAGTACCAGAAAACACGGAGATTTTTAGATTATTATTATTATAGAAGAGAATTTTAATTACTTAAAATAATTAAAAATTCATAGCTTGAAAAGAATAATATTATTTTAAAAGTGCTTGTGAAAATATTTATTTCATAAATAAAAAAATTACCAAATGACTAATATTTCTTGTTTTTATACAAAACTATAAATGATTAAATAATATGTAAGTTTTTTTTTAGTTTATTTCCAATATTTTGATATCAATATGAATTTTTCTAAGAGTTATTATTTTATTTTCTAATAGTAATCAGTGGCGTCGGGCCGGGAAGCACGGAGGGGGGGGGTCACGTGCCCTCCCCCCCAAACATTGTGCAAAAAATAAATTTAAAAGTGATTAGTTTTGTAACTGAGACCCCAAAAGAAAAAAAACATCTTTAAATTACGTATAAATATAGTCTAAACGTTATAAATAAATAAATAATTTATTTTGTCAAAATTTTTTCTAGGGGAGACCCCTGGACCACCCTGTTCTCCCCCCCCCCCCCCCCCAACATAATAGATCATGCTACGCCACTGATAGTAATTATTATACTCTAGTTCATTTTATTTAAAAAAAACATTAATTTTTACACGAGTAATAAATTATTATTTAAGCATAAGATTATATTATATTCAAGATAATGTAAAAAATATATATATACATATATATAGTAGAAAAAGAAACATAAAAAAACATGAAGTATATGATATTTAATTTGAAAATAAAGAATAAATTTAATTTTCAAATTGTTAATCCAATTGTTAAGACAAAATCATATATTACAGAATAATAATGGAAAAATTGAATAAATTAAATGGCAGCTTAACTATTGTATATGAAACTCTACGAAAATAATACTCTGTATAAAAACAAGAATATTCTAAATTATAATAATATTTAGATAAAAGTAGAACTGTAGAATGAAGATCTTAAATAGAAAAATAGTTTAAAAAAGAGTTTAAAAAATAAACATGACATTTTTGATAAATTAAAATTGAAAAATATATTTCTCTCTACTTCATTTATATTAAATATATATATATATCTTCATTCTATGTATACTTATACCATACATCTGATATGTATATAATAATATAAAAATAAAGGTTTTACAAAAGATCTTGCGGCTACAACGGGCCAACTAAAACAAAAGGTGGTTCTGAGAAAGACGCATTTGAAAAGTTTTCATAAGGTGATATATTTTTCATGTTGAGTTTATCCTTCTAGCATCTCTCTCTTTCTCTCTTTCTCTCATTATCTAAAAATACACGTAGAATGATACCAAGTTGTTGGGTTTACCTTTATATAAAACTTTTCAAAAGCATTTTTTGAAAACCACCTTTTGTTGAGTTCCTCCTTAAAATCCTTAATATATCATATAGAATTAAAAAATAATCTATTTTGAATAACATATAATTATTAAAGTTTGCATATAAACTAATTATGAATGAGACGCCATTTAATAATGTTTTATTGACTAATTCACTAATATTCGTTTTTTATAAGTTCGGTTTGGATATAGGAACATTATTTAATTAATTAATTTTTAATTTTCTTATATCCAAACTTACAAAAACCGAAAATTAGTGGATCCCTCTGGTGAACAAATAATAAAACATAGTAGCTAAATAGAATATCAATGGATTTATATGCAAAATTTAATAATTTCTATTTCGTAAACTAGAATCGACCGCCAAATATTTTTTTAAGGGAAGTTATTTTAAATCAAAAAAGGAATCTACAGATAAAGTTTTATCAAAATCCATCATCAGTTAGGCTAAATAATTATTTAATTTGGATTTCCATTGAGATTAGAAATATCATAAAATAAAGCAAATATATATTTATTTTTTTTTAAAGACCAAACTAAAATTTTCTCTCAATCTAAATATTAACAATACATTATATAACATTTCAGATTCTCTTATACTATAAATATTAATATTTATTTTTAACCGAATAAAACACAAAAATGTCATTTTTAATAAGAATTTTATAGGTTCTATAATTTGGTTTTTAGTTTTTTTTTTATATTTCTACATATTTAATATTTAATTTATCAATTACTTTAAGAAAAAATTATGTATTTTATGTAAGTTAAACGTATGAATAAGAGATACACATACCTATCTATCGTTACTAAAAAAATAAATGAATGCCTTTTAATATGAATAAATATTTTACATTTTTTCATGCACATAAATTTATTATAATGATAAAAAATGTTAACCAATTTATTATTTTATCTCCCATTCTTTTTTGAATAATATTCTAAATATTAAATTAAAATTCTACCTTTTATATAAAAATATTAAAAATAAAAAAATATTTTAATAATATATTTGATTTTTTTTTTTTGATAAATATCTAATAAATAATATACATCACCATATAATATTACTATTGTATACATATAATGTAATTTTATATTAATGTTAAAAAATAAAAATATATCAAAACATAATTTTTAATTAAAATTTAATTTTTATTACACTTCTATATGCACGCCAATTAAGAAACAGCAAAATAAATACATATTTACAAACACAATCTTCAATCTTATTTACATTTTAATATATCATTTTGTATTTTTTTATTTCATTAATAATATAAAATATATTCTACTTGTAATTATTATATTTATTAGGTTGATAATTATCATTATTATATTTATTATATATATATATATATATATATAAACACGCACTGTTTTATTCTTCCAAGCTTTTCAACAAGAGTTCGTGTTAAATCAATTGTTTGATTTACTAGATATCTAACCTAAAACAATACATATATATATATATATATGTATATGTATAAAATACATTAATCTCACCCAAAAGAATTTCATGCATATACTAAATATATATAGTACATGTATACACTTACAATCGATTTTTTTTATAGTTCGTGACCTTAAAAAAAAAGAATCCAATTGAAAATTTTTTTCAGAAAAAAATATCCTAATCAAACTTTTCTATTGAAAGGGAAAAAAAAATAAAGAAATTATAATATCAAAAACAATAGAAAAAAAAAAGAAAATGTAGTATATTATTATTAATATGAGATAATTAAATATATGAAAATTAAGAAAAAAGAGATAAGTTATTAAAATAAAAATTTCCTTAACTAAGACTATTTACTTAACTATTATATATTAATAAAAATATCAGTTTAGTACATATGGCACTCTATACTTATGATCATAAATTCTACATTCCAATAAACTTATGAATGAATAAAAATAATTTTTCATATATACAATAGTATATAATATATATCTTATCTTATTATACTACCATACATATACATACATTTTATTTATTTGAAATTGTTTCAAAACTTTTATTAGTTTTTTCTCAATTTAAAATAGTAAATTTAAATGACGTCATTAACTACGTCAGACAGCGCTTCCGTAAATGTAAAATAAGTATATTATATTAAATTAAATTACAAAATATATTTTGTTATATCCACAGGCCATACTTTTCTGTGTTTCAGAGCATTAATACATACGTTTAAGGTGTATATTTTTATCTTATATTCTTTTAAATTATTTGAACGGTGGCTCGATAAACCAGTTAGTAATATTGCCAGCCAAACCCGATAATATGGAATAATTTTTTAACCAGGTATATATTTATATATATATATATATATATATATATATATATATATATATATATATACACATCCAAAATTTTATTTATTTGTTTAAAAGGACTTTTGGGCCATTATTTAAGTAAGTATTTTAATTTTTAAAGATATAGTAACTCTGTAATCTTGAGAAGATGAGAAAGATAACAAAAATAATATTTACTTAATAAACATGAATAGTGTCAAACTCTCTATTTGTAAAATTTAATTCCCAAATTTCTAAAACTCATACCACAATAAATAATGTCCATTAATCTACAAGTAGATAAGGCATCCCATCATCACTCCTACAGACTTTCCGATAAGTGCGCGGAATCTCATTAATTAAATCAAAGCTCGAAGGGATGAAAGCCATGTTTTCAGGTTCTGTTCTCTATGCTATGACAGCAAATGACTTTTCCATGCTAGCTGTTCGATATTGTTACGACTTGTGTGAGGAGGGTGACGTCTGTGGAAAATCCAAAAAATCTGGAGTGTCTCTACTCGACTATCTCGCAATTTGTATTAGATTAACTAACACATATATTATATTTAAATTATTTTTAATTAATTAAATTATAAACTAAAATTAATAAATTATATTTATAAAACCAGCACGTCTTTGGCTCTTTGTTGGCAGCACCAGGTGACGTGCTGGCGCGTGATTTATAGTTTTAAAAAATTAATACTGGCAAATCAATCAAGCTGAAATTCTATATATAGCAGTTTTATACAATTTTTAATCATGGTACGCTCAAAAAATGAAAACGTGGTAGGTAATGATCCACTTCCGGATGAGCTACATTTCTCAAAAGTTGAGATAAAACTACAAATTTTGACTAATGCCTGAGTACCAAATTTCATTATTCTAGCTGAAACCGTTTTTGCGTAATTTTGTCTACATACACACACACATACACAGACATTTTTCTCAACCTTAGTGAAAATGACTCAGGGACCTTCAAAACGTATAAAATCATCAAAATCTCGACGTCTAAAATTTTCGTGATAATATGGTAGCAAGGCAAATTATAACCGAGCATATCCTAAATTTTGGTCATCCATCCATATATGAAATTGATCAAAACGAAATTCAAGAAAAGATGATAGAAAATTAATTGAATTTCTTATCAGGTACAACAAGTGACAATTGATTTGAACTCTCAATCTCAAATCTGGAATGGAATGAACTATCAATTATTTTCATACCATCAAATACCATTTGGTAGATGATCATTCAATATGGTTAAAATATTAATAGCAAAAAAAATCTTGTATCTTGTATATTGTTGGTGAGTGATAGAATACAATCATGAAAATCATCAATCATATGAAAAATGCTCACAAGGTGAAATTCGAATGTTTTTGAGACTAATTTTTCAAAATTTTTAAATGATTATTTTATATCAGTCCATATTTTATTATTTTATAAAAAAAAAAAAATGATTGGAAAAATGATTCATTTATAGAATGAAACAATAAATCATTATAAATTATTTTCTTTAAAGTTTTAGGAAAATTAAAATAAATAAATAAATAAATTTAAATTAAATTTTTCAGAATTACTTTATAATGAATTTATTTTTTATTAAAATGAATGTAAGTCAAATTTTCTAATTACCTTCGCCAGTTTCGATTTATTATTGAAATTTAATTAACTTAAGAAATTTTTATTTATTCTTATTAATTAATTAAATTTACATTTCTTATAAAAATAAAATTAAATTATTGTATTAATTTGATTAATTTTTTTATTTAGTCAATATAATATTTTATTAATGTAATCATTAAAATATTTTATAACATCCTTTCTCACTTTCCTCCCCCTCCTCTCCTTTATTTGAACGTTATAATTCAGTGGTCTTTAAACTGGGTTCCGCGGAACCCCGGGGTTCTGAGATTCAAGCTCAAGGGTCCCGTGACTATCGTTATTTTTACGTTTGCTACATAACTACACATATGTAATTTTTTAACATTATCGTTCTTTGGTATAATAATAAAAGTAAAATATCGTATAGCTTGAATATAACGAATTTTTTTTAAGTATTAATTTAATATTAATATTGATTCTATAGGGTTTCGCGACTCCAGAAAGTTTGAAGACCACTGTTATAATTGAAATATTATTACAGAACCAATTGGACAAAATATTTTCTCTACACTCACTATTAAATTGTTTTATTATTTTTATAAATTCATTTCATGAAACTTTTCAAGATATTTTATTTATATTATCTTTTGTTTTCTTTTCCTTTTAATTGTAATTGTAATTAGCTGAACAATATTTGCTAAAAGAGTTGTTTACTTAATTGTTTTTTTTTTGAATGTTGTTAGTATTAGTAAGAGAAGCAATAAGGAAGGAAAAGAAGGGGTTGGAAACTTTTGTTTGAATGATGTCGATGGTGTGGAGGATAGTTAGTTTTACTGGATAAATTGTAGACGGCTACTTTTTCCATCTGAAGACAAGTCGACTCACAAATAGCGATAGATGGTGAACAACCGTGTAATTTATTTACCAAGTAGAGTGTCGAAGGGTGGGGGGGAGGGGGGGGGCGGATTCAAAACATAAAAAATTCCATTCACGTGGCAGCCAAAGAATGGTCTTCTGTTCAGGTAAAGAAGACGAGGTTGGAAGGTCCAAAAGCGAGGATTAAATGAATAAAGAAGGGTTGATAAGGGGTGATGGGGTGGGAAATCCACCCCGTGCCCCATTCAGTTGCTGTGCTCAGTTCAGATGGCGTCTCCGGCGTTCGCCACCCGCGTTCACAATCGCCCTTCAGCTTAGTACTTGCCTGGTGCCCGAGGCAGAGGTAGTGGACACTCCTGAGCATCCCTGGCATCGGCATCCCTGGGCCCACAACCACTCTCTTGGCCTGTTTGTGGTGCATGAGGCCTAAGAACCAGGCGCCGCTGGCCGCGAAGATTGCCAGTCCTTAACACCTGGTCCAAGGTAAGTCTCATTGTATTCCATGACCTGAACTGAAGGGCATATGGTAAGGAATTCCTTGTGCTGGGGGTGAAGGAGAGCCACCAGGCACGGGTTCGCCGGGGTAGACGATCCCGAATTGATCCACCGACGGCGTCGCCAGGGTGCCCTCCCTATTAAACTCAGCGGGGCCCCAAATAATTTGACCAGGGGGGCAGCTAAGGATTTCATGACTTCTCCTAAATATTGATTAGTATTAGGACATGTCCTTCCTAAGGTTAAATTCTCATGTCTTGTCTCGGATACGACAACGCAAATACATACACCATATTTTTACTCTTTTTTTTAACCTTTCTCTCTTTCTCTCTTTCTTTAAACGTAAATATAAATGATAAATTTTCTACTTATTCAGCGAGGAATTAAATCTTTTTATAAATTTTGACTTTCATTATTTATTATTTATTTACCTCTAATTTTTTTTTCCTCAATGTACACTTTGAAAATATACAAATAAATAAATAAAAATTGGAAATACAATATAAAAAAATATTTATTGGGTGAAAATTGAATTTCAATATATTAGGAAAACATTCTAAAATAAATAAAATAAACCTTTCTCTAAAATATTAAAAATTATTATATTAATAAATTCAACATGAACATATGTTAAAGTATTGTAAACATTTTTTTATATATATATTTTTTTTAATTTTATTAATATTATTCAGAATTTATAAACGAGAAAAAATATTTGCATTAAATTTGCATTTTTTTTTGTTCTAAAATTGCAAATACAATAAAATATTGATACTTTAAAGTACATATATCAGTTTTTTGTTATATATTTCAAATAATTTATTTTAATTCTAAAAAAAATGTTTTTATTTCTTTAAAAGAATCAAAAAATTAATAGATATCCAATAATCACAAACGTTTTTCAATTTTTTAAAAATTGATATACTTTTTTTAATAAAAAGGCCACCTCACTATAAAAAAATATTCTTAATATTAAACTGTCATATTATTCCAAATTTAATCTTTAATATATTTACATTAGATACTAAACTTTCGAAAACATAATATACTTTTTAAAAATTATTTTACAGAATTTACCTAGTTCCATATATATAGTACTACTATATCATGTATGAATTAATAAAGGTCAATGTTTAATATTTTAGTTATTTTAAATAAAAATCTAAGTATTTTGACCTTAATTATAATGTAAAGTTGAATGAAGATTTGAATAAACGTTTATAAAATGATTTCCTTTTTAGATCCTTATTGAAAATTTCAGCTTCCCTGATTGGATATAAATGTGCAAAATGATATTTCCATTTACAATTACCACATTCATATTTAGGCTTAAATTCTATCTAACTACTTGAATATAAATGACTTGTTATACTGATTGTCTAACTTAATGACAATCACTCTCAAAATTTTTCTAAAATTTCCAAAAAAAAAAAAAAAAAAAAAAATACATATAAAAATCTGATTAAATCCCTATAAAATTGAGATAATTTTTAAAAAGAATAAATTACCTCTAACCACAAATGACATCCGTCTCATGGGATTTTTATTGACAAAGAATTTTATACATATTCTTGATAAAGTCTTTAAAGTAATATATTTACTTTAGATATGTAATTTAACTTTAAAATATAAAATATTTATTAATATTATAATTATTAGAAATTAAGGGTATGCCCATCAGTCCATTAACGCACTATTTACTTTTTTCTACCATAAGTTTCAACAAGAAAAATTAAATAAATAACATATAATTATAACTAATAACAATAAAAACAAAAAACTCTAAATAAATAAATAAATTAAAAACAATAACTGAAACTATTTGAATGACTGTAAAAAGGTGACTAGACTATAATGAATAAATAAATAATTTTTTCCTAATATTAATCTCTCTCTCTCTCTCTCTCTCAGAGAGACAATATTAATCAACGAATAAACTTATCTTCCTACAGTGATATAGAAAATTTAATACAATTTTAAATATTCAAATCTGATTTCATTATATATTTTATATTAGTATAAATAAAATTATTTTCAAAACTACATAATTAAAAGTGATCACTTCACATCAATTTATTTTATTTAAATTTTTATGTAATACATTCAATATTTTTTAATTAGATAAAATTTTGATAAATCAAATTAAAATTAAATAAATAAATAATACAAATATTAAATATTTAAAAAATATTTTCTTTCAATGATGTATTTTCGTCTGAATTGTATATTCATTCTAAACTATTCTACAAAATAAACAATAATAAATAATAAAAAATAATTAAATATAAATTCAAACCTGAAGCAATTAAATGACCTTTCATTCGTGGATCAAATAATAATACTAGGTATAATTTTACGAAACGAAATTCTCGATGAATTAATTCACAATTTGAAAGTCTATAGGATGCAAGCTGTTGGTGAAATTAGAAAGGCAAGATGTGGAGGAGTGGGGATCGAATTTAATGGCGACTTGCAATTCCAACTCTTCTTCAACGGATCTCATTAATTAAATCATCCATTTTCGTTCTTCATTGGTCGCCGCATTTTTGTTTTCATCAAAGCAACGAACAAAGCCACTTCATTAATCCCTCATTTGGACTGGCTTCCGATATTTTCCAGACTATCGACATTTTCGCTCTTCAATTCGCTTTTCATCTCAGCTTCCTCAACCATCTTATCACCCTCCGGCTACATCCCTTCTAAAGATTTTTTTTTTCATCATAATCAAGGAACAATTTCTTTCTCGACAAGAGTATTTGTTTTTCTTTCTTCTTTCATTTTCTTAAAAAAAAAACTTTTTTTTTTTTTATTTCGTTTAATCTTAAAATCAATATTAAAAATAAATCTTGTAAATTATTCTCAAAATAAAAAAAAAACAAATTAATATTTAAAAATTTATTGAACAAATATTCATCTGTAAATAATTGAAGCATTGATATTTATAAAAAAAAAAAATCTCTGGTATAAGTAAAGGCGAACGAATCCAGACAAAAATCCGATCTCCTTTTTAAACATTCTAATTCAGACACTTATTCATTGGAAATTGTAAATTTATTCTCTTTTTTTTTATTCTATCCTTTGACATGGTATTTTTCTACCTCTCTCTCTCTCTCTCTCTTTCTTTCTTTCTTCTTTTTATAGACTTTAGGAAAAAATCTAAAAAAAAAAAGTGAAAAAAAAAATCTTAATTAAGATTTTCATAATATTATTGTAAGTTTTACAATGTATCTCGGCATTATTCAACATTCGTAGTTTTCTATCAACTTTTGAGAAATGTAGCTCATTCGGAAGAAGACCATTACCTACCACGTTTTAATTATTTTTCCCCTAATCTTACCGTAAAAATAAAGATATATTTTTGATATGATTTTTCACATGATTAAAAATTGTATAAAACTGCTTTTTATAGAATCCCAGCTTGATTGAATCGCTGAAAGTACTGGAATTTTTTTTTTTTTAATTTTGACTTAAAAATGAAAGTAAAGGTTTTAAATTTAAATTTAATAAGAATATGTTAATTAATTAATTGAATTTAATAACAAAATTATACTGTAAATTAATTGTTTAATTAATTAATCAATTATACTTAATTTATAATTTATATAGTTTTAATTAAATTTATTTTAAATATAATATTTGTTAATAAATCCAGTTGAAATTTGCGAGATAGTCGGGTGGAGACACTCCAGATTTGTTTAAAATTTATATTCTTATTTTTATTAATAACTTTAAATTTATAATATACATAAATTATTTAAAATATAATTTTATAAATTTATATATAAATGTTATATTTATATTTGTTTCAATTGGCTACAAAAATTATCTCTCCATCTGTGCTTGGATAAAAGAGATAGGATACGATTTTAGTTTAAAAGGGTGTGTGTTTTCGAGAGTTTGCCAACATGAAACTTAACTCATCAAATGTTATTTGAAATCATTACGAAATTAAACATTTCTTTACAATTGAGATGTTTTAGGATCTTTTACAATATCCAATATAATTTGTATTTTCAATTAACAAGGATTACAATTAAATCCAATTTACTTTTTAGGCATATTCTCAATTATTTATTCTTTACAGTTTAATAGATTTAATCGTCTCTCTCGTCGAAAAATTTTATTGAGTAAAAAAACAGAACTAAACTTAAAAAATACACATTTAAACTCAATCATTTAAATTAAACATATGCAGGGTAGATTTAGATTGAATTTTCAGAAATTAGTCTATGTGTGTTGCCATGAAAGCAAAAAATTAATATTTATACAAATAAATTATTTTTTTTACCTAAGATACAACAAATATTTTTAGTTTAGTTTTTTTGGAGGGAATTTTGAGGATTTTTCTCAAAAATGGTTCGAATAATATGATTTACATAAACATTATAAAATTGTTCATGGTAAAGTTTATTTTCATTCTTATAATATTTATTTAAATTGTCTCGTATATGAAAACATGATTTGTAGCAATTTATATTTTTATATCTACTTTTATACCTATACTTTTAAGTATTATATATTCTATATTATTTAATTGTTGGAATTGTTATAATTGATATAAAAATATTAAGTATAAAATAATAATTCATCTAAAATATGAAATAATAACAAAAATTAGCTGGAGTGTCTCCACTCGACTATCTCGCAATTTGAATAGGATTAAATAACATAATATATTATATTTAAATTAAATTTAATTAATTATAAATTATAAATAATAAATATTAAACCAGCGCATGTTTGGCTTTTTGTTGAGGCACCACTGTTGGCGCGTGAGATTTGCAGTGTTAAAAAATTAATTCTGGTACTTTCAGCGATTCAATCAAGCTGAAATTCTATATATAGCAGTTTTATACAATTATTAATCATGTGAAAAATTATCAAACATACATTTTTATTTTTACGGTCACTTTAGAGGAAAAAAAATCAAAACGTTGTAGGTAATGACCCTCTTCCGGTTGAGCTACATTTCTCAAAAGTTGATAGAAAACTATGAATTTTGAATAATGTCCATGTACCAAATTTCATCATTCTAGCTCAAATCGTTTTTGCGTACATACAAACATACATACACACACAGACATTTTTCTCAACCTTAGTGAAAATGATTCAGGAACCTTCAAAACGTATAAAAACATCAAAATCTCAACATCGAAAATTTTCGTGATAGTAAAAATAATATATATATATATATTAATGTGGGATTAAATTTGTGTTTATTAAATTTTTAATTATAATAATCATTTATTTTTCATTATATAAAAAAATCATTATATATCATAAGTATATATAATGAGAAAATTATTTGTTTCATTATGAACAATTTTATTAATATATATATATAACAACAAAATATTGGAAATTTCAAGTGCCGCCAGGGGCATGATAAAATCCTTTCCCTCCTTATTATACAACTGTTAAGAATTTAATACTTTATATAATTATTTCAATCTTTTTCGTTGTTTAATTATTTAAAAGGATTAAATAAAATTATTTATTTAAAAAAATGATTTTTTAAAAATATACAATGCTTATTTATAAATAATCAATAATGATATCTTAGTAAAATAGTAAATATTTTATTTATTTTATTAAAAAATATCTAGGATTAATTTGTTTATATAAAAGTATACTTAAAATAGTTTTAACGAAACTATGTAAAATTCCAGAGATGTTTCAAATGATATATTTTCGGTGGGAATTTAAAATATTTGGTCCTTTGTTATACGAGTTATATCCTTCTATAATTCTCTATGTTTATTTGAACGTCAACATACATAAATACATATTGTATTGTATAAATGTACAGAAATTAAATATATATATAGTATTAACAAAATGTATAATTAAAATAAAAATAAAAAAAAACAATGAAAATCTCATTTATATAAAAAAAAATGAAAAATTACCTTTGATGAATAACAAAATGAACTCAATTTGTCAGCACGAATAACATAATTTTTAGTCAAGTGCTTTGACATGTTTAATGACCAGAACTCGGCCGATTCCCCAAGTTAAACAACATGTAACCTTCAGGGGGCAATTAATCGTTTGCGGGCATTGCGTTCTATTGGCTACTGGACCAATCAAACGACAGTATCCTTATGAAATTCATTGGTCAAACTGAAAGAATAACAAAAGATATTTTGAAATATAATATAGAACCCATCTTTACTGATAACCCAAGATAATGTTTTTTTTATTTCCACTTTATTACTTTGAAAATGTTGAATTTTCTCAAATCTAATTTAAGATTTTAGAAATATATATAAAGAATGGGATATATAAGTTCTTATATATTTATTCCATTCTTTTTTTTATTTAATTTGACCAATATCTATTGAAATCTTTTAAAGGGATTTACTCAGATTGTTACGATCGTAGCCTTAAAAAAACATCAATTCTTTGGATAGTTATCCCTTTAGAAAAGAACAAAAATAAAGATTATCTTCTATTATGTCAATTCAGAATTCACTTCATATCAAAAGTCATAAAAATTATATAAATTGTATTTTATTCAAATAAAATTCGTTATATTCGATTATAAATTTAAATAAATGCAATCGAATTTTTTTAAGAAATTCGGATTACTATTCTGGTCCCAAAATAATTTTTAAATAATTTTTATAAAACATTATCTAATGTAGAACCAAGAGAGTTGAAAGCTATTATTTTATTTTCAAAGTGATTGTTTCCAAAGTAGGTACAAAAATAAATTGTAAAATATAAATTTAAAAAGAGAACATTGTCTACCTAAGCATACCCTATATATATATATATAAATATATATATATATATATATATATATGGTAGGGAAGGAAGATTGCTTGTTTATCTTGAATAATTAAATGTTATTTATTCGTAGTATATAGAGGTAATTCTGTGCATAGCATTAGTATTTTTAGAATATTTAAACTTTACAAATTATGAGAGGCAGGTATATATATGAATTTTAATTTAAAACTTCCCCCCTCTCTTAAAGTGAATTTATCCTGGAAGAAATTTTTCCTATACTGAAATAATAATAAAGAATTTTTTTAATCATGAATTCATGTTTAATATTAAAACAAGTATCTTAAATAATAATAATTTATGTTAATTGATTAATTTTACATTTTAAGCTGGTATTTTAAGTTTTTCAATAAATATGGTTTTAATTAACAAATGTATTAACGGTATTAACCCACATCCTCGTGACCCAAATTGGAAAAAATTTTTACTTTTTTTTTGGGGGGGGGGGTTCGTAGTCACAGAAGCAAAAATTACGAAGACGTGCGCGATTAAAATAGCTAATTATATTAATAATAAGAGTCGTACGCTAAAATAAATTTTAAATTTCCTTTAAATAATTGTATGTAAATAAATGTGACATGACGTAGCCTTTTTCCAGTTTAATATATGTAAATTCTAAATTGTGATAACTTTAAATTTTTTAATTGAGCCAGAATAAACTCAAAAAGTTGACCTGTGGCCAGGTCCGAACCGACCGACGGTTTGAAATAAATTAATTTCCAGGTACAGAAACAATTTCAAATAATTTTAATATATCTATTAATGTAATAAAAAACAGATAGGCATATAACATAAATATTTTTAATTTTATTTTATTTATATATGTAAAAGCAGGCTGTGACGTCATGAATGGCTGGATGACGTCATATAATTTTAAATTAAGAAAAAAACTAATAAAGATGATTTTTCTCGAGAATAAAACCACCACAAAGTGCATGATTCGTGGTGATATGTAAAAAATCTCCTTATGTGAAATTTGGTGTGAAAATAACCCTTACCTTCCTATCGTCGATCGCTAATACTACCTCTTCCGGTTTCCGGATTTGCACCAAAAGTTGATCAGTTCATCATAATGATGCATTAAGTAAATATACCAAATTCCATCAAAATCCGTTGAGCCGTTCAAGCTGTACACATCTATACGGACGGACAGACGGACGGACGGACGGACAGACATCATGCTAAAAATACTTTTTTCTGTTAAGAAAATGCATGATTCGTGGAGATATGTAAAAATCTCCACATGTGAAATTTGGTGTGAAAACAATACCTCCCTTACTATCGTCGGTCGGTAAAAAGAGCCACATGTGGTTCGCTAGCTAAGTTTTGGCCACCGTTGCTAGAGACCAGGGGTCGGCAACCTTTTTCGATAGTCGGGCCCATTTCTGAAATAATATAACAGAGGTGGGCACACTTGGTGATACTTAGAGCCATATTGAAAAGTCGAAAATGTTTAAGATCCTGATCGCAAAAGCATTTTACCTTTTTTTTTTAGAACCGTATTGAAATAAATTTTAAAAAAGTCGAAGATGTTTAAGAGCCTTATCGCAAAAACATTTGAATACGGGCATTTTAAATGGCTTCGCGGGCACCTGATTGCCGACCCCCGCTATAGAGTACTTATTTGGTTTTTATTAAACTAACAAAAAAAAATTCAAATTGAATATAAATATTAATAAATATTATAAAAATATATTAGTTATATCTGCTCTTTAAATGTATTTATTATACTATTTTAATTTTTCTTTAAAAATTACCTGTTAGATTTGATTTATTACTCATATAAATATAACAACTTATTAGAATATGAAATATCGTTGCTAATCAGAATTCTTACAGAAAACATGGCACCTAAACATTCTTCATAATCAGCCACGAACTAAAAAAATTAAGCCATCAAAGAATGAATGCATAACGATTCTTAAACATGGAATTAAGATAATACTACGATATTACTTTTAGGACAATAACACTCACACACCCACTCAAACACACACAGGCGCGCATAAAATAAATTAAAAATCTGTTAAAGTGAAATTACTATGATTAAATTTAAAAATTACAAGGAAAATATTCTATTAAGCTTTCATCCAAATCAATATTTTGCACATAAATGGTCAAAAAAAGAAATATATATATATAAATTATTTAAATTATTTATATTACAAATTATATACATATATTGCGATAAAATCGGTTACTTATACTAATTCTAATATTGATTTTTTTTAAATTGAATATTAAATTGACTTTTTAGGTAAAATATGGTGTTGTTGTTTTTTTGCGTTTATTTCACGCTATGACAAGATTTTATTTTGTCTTGTTTTTTAATGCAAATAAATAAAGAAATTTTATATTAAATAATATGCACATGACATTTTAGGGCCTATTTCAAGAACCATTATTTAGTGGTAATAAATGTGCCGAGGGTGAGCACGTTTCAACACACGAGCAAGATTTCTAATTTATCATCTATTCTAAATCAAGCAAGCAAGAAGCATGGGTATATGTTGTTAAGTTCAGAAAGCCTAGGAAAAGTGATACTCATAATCCAGACAGACCTACCATTAAAATTAAAAATACATATTCATAAATTCACATAAAATAGTAACATCACTAAAAAAGGATTATAATTTTGAAACAAAATGACAGACAGGTAGTCATGAAATTTTTAATAATACAATTCATAATTAATTATTTTTAATAAATTTTCAACAAACCATGTAATCAATTTTAATATTAAGTTTCAATTTCTCTTCAAATTAAGTAATTATAATTCTTAATTGAACAAAAATGAAAAAAAAGTTCTAAATGCAATTTTTTTTACAGTACAGAGGTTTAGTGGTTAGCACGACAGTCTACCACACTGAAATTCAATAATTAAAAATTTATCTTTTAAAGCTCTGCGTGATTCTTAGGGGCTATAATAATAATAAGAAAGTTCAATCAATTTTATAATAAGTATATTAATACGATATTCATGTAATATAGAAAAAGAAGATGTGTGATATGTGTCAGAGAAGTTCAATTACCAACTTTAATAGTTGGTTGGGAACGTCTCATATTCCGGTTTTTTTTATCCTAAAGTCTCACAAATCTCTTTAAATTATCTACACAAGTTATTATAAAGAGAAAAGATCATTAAATGAAATTAATAAATAATAATAGGTGTACAATTTCGAGCTGAAAAAATTTATATTTTCTTTTTTTTTTAATAACTTTTTTAAAAGAAAATTAACGAGAAAGAAACAAAAAACTAATAGATATTCAAGAGTTTTTGTGCGTGTGAGTATCTAATAAGTAAAAGTTCAATTTCTTTGGTGCAATATAGGTCATTCTATTTTAATCAACTCTAGTTTACTTTTATTATTATTACTATTATTATTACACTCTTGCATTTACAGACTTGCATAGATTTTTAACATTCAGTGAGAGGAGGGACGAATCTAATAAATAAATAACTTATAAATAAATTAAATTAAGAATATTATTTTAAACAAATAAATAAATTAGAAAAATATTTATTTTTTAATATAGAAAATAAATTTTAGAGAAAGATTTTTTTTTCAGATTTGTAATAAATTATATATTTTCAAATTTTATTATTAATACAGCATTAAATTTGAATTCATAATTTTTAAAATATTTAGTAGCAGAAAGATTTAAAGTTAATAAACACAATTTTGAAATACAAAGACTAAGAACAATGTAGACTGACAATTTAAAGATATAAGTGAGATGGCATAACTTAGAAAATGAATTGAGATGATTTAAAAAAGAGATGGCTGGTGGTATGTAATTGCTACGGTCAAGAACTTTCGAGATCAATAGCGTCACGGACATGGAAACAAATTTTTAAAACATTAAAATAAAATAAATAAATATATATTAAAGAGAAAATATTTTTTTCTAAATTTGAATAATTGGGTTGCTTTACATTATATCAATAAAATATACATTATTTCTTAAATATTTCTAAATTTCTTCTTACATCTTTGTTTTGGAGTTTTTAATAAATATAATTATGTGAGTGCAATGGCGCTACTAGTAGGTGAAGGGAGTGGGCAAGTGTGACTAAAAAACAATAAACCTTTGGCTGATTAACATTCTATGAAAGAAAATAGCCTATCAAGGCCGGATAGAGGTGTTGTATAGTCAGTACACAACCTTTATCACATAATTATTTATTATTATTATTTATTATAATTATTTTGTGCAAATGCCACTAAATTCCAACATTGCTGAGTGGATTTTGTATCAGTCGTCAGAAAGTGAAATTCTCTTACACTTAATCTTCTGTTTTACTTTCTTTATTATAATTTATTTTATTTTTAATTTTTATTAAAACAAAACTTAAACTTATAAAAATAGCCAGTTATTTTTTTTTATTTATTTTTAAATGAATAATAATATAATTTTTAATAATTTACTGAGGTGTTATAAGAAATAATATTTCTAATTTTCATAAGAGTAAATTCGTTTATCTGATATTTGTTTCAATGCTTATTTTAAACAGATAAAAAAATTATTTATTAGTTGTATTTATGTCTGTAATACTTTTACACAATGTTAGAGTGTACATTTAATTGAAATAAGTTGACCTGTGGCCAGGTCCGAACCGACCGACGGTTTGAAATAAATTAATTTCCAGCTACAGAAAAAATTTCAAATAATTTTAATATATCTATTAATGTAATAAAAAACAGATATGGATAGAATATAAATATTTTTAATTTTATTTTATTTAGAATATATATGTAAGAGCAGGCTGTGACGTCATGAATGGCTGGATGACGTCATATAATTTTAAATTAAGAAAAAAACTAATAAAGCTGATTTTTCTTGAGGATAAAACCAATACAAAGTGCATGATTCGTGGTGCTATGTAAAAAATCTCCTCATGTGAAATTTAGTGTGAAAATAACCCTTCCCTTACTATCGTCAATCGCTAATACTACCACTTCCGGTATCCGGATTTGCACCAAAAGTTGATCAATTCATCATATGATGCATTAAGTAAATATACCAAATTTCATCAAAATCCGTTGAGCCGTTCAAGCTGTACACATCTATACGGACGGACAGACATCATGCTAAAAATACTTTTTTCTGTTAAGAAAATGCATGATTCGTGGAGATATGTAAAAATCTCCACATGTGAAATTTGGTGTGAAAACAATACCTCCCTTACTATCGTAGGTCGATAATTATACATTAACTTAATTTATTTCTAAGACGATAGACTCAACTATATATTATTATTTCTTTCCAAAAATTATTTATAATGATAAGAAAAATATTTGATAATTTATAAATAATATATTATATTATTATTGATTATAATTATAGTCAATATTAATATATTAACATTCATGAAATGATGAAAAACAGTAAAATAATAGTTACATATAGTTGGATTTGTTATGTTAAAAAGAAATTATAACAAAAAAGTATATATATATATAATATACCTATATTATATTATTTTAATTTAAATTTATAATTGAGTAATTTTAATAATAATTAAAACTACCTATATAGTAAAAATTAAAAAATATATAAAAGATTACATTATACAATGAATATTTCATAAAGAAAATAAAAATTTAATGAAAATAATCGCGATATTCAATCATTTTTTTAAATTATTAATTAAATAAAAAAACAATTGAATATTTAATAGGGTCTCCTCCTCTCCCCATAAATTAGCCCTCTCAATCCTCTCCTTACTGAATTTAGAAAAAAAATAAATAAAAAAGAAAGTTCGCCTTTAAAAATTTTTTAAAAAAATAAGGCGTTTGTGGTCTGTAAGCCTCTTTGAATTAGCTGAGAGTACATTTGATTTTTTGGATTTCGAAATTCGGGGTAACCTGAAATAGAACATATCTATCTACCTAAGGAAATGCATGTTCCACCAAAATTGGTGGATCGGCCATGCTAATATAAAAGGCCCTGCGCTCATAAGGCAACCAACATTTGTTCCCATTTCAGAACTGTGCTGAATTACCTTTCCGAATGCCTGTACATTCGATCCACCTCAACTACACTTTCAGCAATCCAAAAATGCATAATTCAGACCTGGCATGCACAATTCATGCAACCCTTGCCTTTAAATGTTGGCATGGCACTTGTTTTTTTCCACCCATCTTTTGTTTATTTATTAATTCTAATCTAATTTAAGGATTAGTAGGATGAGAACATGCATCACTCGATGGAAGTAGAAGGCGACCTCCTGAAAATCTCTAACAACAAAGTAAATAAACCAGTGATTCTCAACCATCGTGCCGCAAGATTTTCAAAAGTGTGCCGCGAGATTATCAAAATGTGCCACCAAATTATTACAAAATATAACGAGGCTTTTAAACATTTCCGACTTTTTTTTCTAAATTTTTTTCAATTTGGTTCTGAAAAAAAAAGGAAAACCGTTTTAGGGACCACTTTTTTTAATATGGTAAACTTTTACACTTATCTTTTCCTTTGTGTGCCGTCAAATTTTTAAACCGTTAAAAGTGTTCCGCGGTAAAAAAAAAGGTTGAAAATCACTGAAATAAACCAAAATTTAGCCACCCGTCCAATGTAACGCATTGAAACCTTCTGCCTAATTTATCAATGTTGATTCTTGAAAGATGTTCTCTGTGTGTGTGTTGTGTGTGTGTGTGTGTGTGTGAAATTCCCTAATCTCCCTAAATTCTATAATATAGTTTAATTAATATATTTCTCTATAATTCCCTAACCAATATTATCATAACAAAAAACAAAAAATCAATGTCAATTCAATTATACCTTCTAATATATATGTTAAACTTTACTTTAAATATTACCTTTACATTTGGAAATTAATAAAATTTATACCTATTTGAAAATGTGCCATGCTGAATAAATAACGATGATTACTTACATTTGGTGAGCTGTAGTATGTAGATCATTTCATCATCATGGATGGAAAAGATAATCAAGAATTTAAATCCACATCCACAGGAACGAAGATGGAAACATGAAATAGAAGTAAAAAATAACACATATTAGAATATGTAATTTTAAAATAAATAAATTCAAATTGAATGAAAAATCAAATAATAATAAATATTGACCTCGGAGTTAATAAAGGGTTGATTTATCTTGCAGATTCAATTCGACGAGCATCTCGATGACTTGAATTGATGTTCCATCTCTCTCGCGTAGATAATTTAAAATTAAGTAAGATTAGTTATTTATATAAGGAAATGAAAAAAGTTATACCTATATATATAATAAATAAATAATATTCACAAAAGGTGTATAGATTTTTAAAAATATTATTTTACTCTGTGATTTCTCTGGTATTCTATAATTAAAATTTAGGATTTGATAAATAAATCCATATGTGTCTGGGTAAGTTCTAATAGAAACAGAAGTTATATAATACTTATTTAATATTCATTAAAAAACACCACAAAACTAAATACGTCATTTATTAAAATATTAAAAAAATTATGGGATGACACGGTGGAAACATTTATTAATTTCATATAATGTAATTGATATATAATAAAAATATTATTTATTCACAATACAAAAATGTTATAATAATATTTAATTAACAAAAGAATATTCATTGCAATATTATTTAATTTCATTAAATTTCCTTCAATTATTTATTTTAAGAAATTTTAAAAGAAAATTTTTTATTGATTTTGAAGGGTAAAATAGTAATTATTTAATGTATTTTAAAGAGAATTAAAAATAAACTATCTAATAAATATTTAAAATTTAAATATATTTTTGAAAAAATAGTAATATCTTTTATATAAAGATGATTTTCATTAAAAATAAAAAGAAATTAAATAAATATAATTAAAATTTAATTTTATATATGATTTTATAATGTTTAAATAAGTTTAATTTATCTTCTAATTCAATTCAATTAATAATATCTTAAATCGAATCGATAGAAAATTTAAGCTTAATTCTTTTCGAACATTTTAATATGAAAAAATTATAAATATATGTAAGTTATCAGTAAAAAGATATAAAAATACATTTTATAAAATTTAATTTTTATTTAATTTTTTTTTAAGTTCACTAATCTTCATTTTAATTAATAAAAATAAATAAAATTTTTATTTCATTAGCGTTTGATTAAGGGATGAATTCAGTGGATAAGCCGTTGAGCGTCTTATACTCAGCAGTGAATGGGAATGAATGTGCTCGAGGCCGGCAAGCATAGGCCAGGCTTCGGAGGGAGAAGGAGAGGGGCGGGCGGGGTCGAGGGGAGGTGAGCGCTCTCCAGCAATTTTTTAAAAATAAAAATCACAAATATTATAATTTTTAAAATTAATAGTGTCTTTCAATACACCTTAAATCGAATATATCATAATTATAATATATATTTAAGCTTAATTCTATTAATAATAAATTTATAAAATGCATAAATAAAGTCAATCAGTAAAAAGTTATAAAAATTAATTTTATAAAATTTATGTTTTATTGAATTATTTTTTTTTTTTTCAAGTTAATTATTGGAGTAATTTTATTTTGAAAAAAATCTTAATAGAGAGGTTGGAAATTGTTCAACTTTAAATCCCCTCTTAGAAAAAATCTTTTTTATTACTGATCGGATTATCTTATTATCTTTATTAAAAAAAAATAAAGAAACTAAATAAATTATATAAAAATACCAATCAATCTTTTAGGACAAATGAAATTAATGAAAAAAAATCTAAAATACTATTTTTACTCATTTATATAATAATTAAATTTATCTATGTGTATATCTTATGTTATTATAGAACCAAAAGTATACTATATCGATAATATATGTTATTCTATATTCAATCTCAAATTATACAATATTTAAAAATTATTTTCTAATAAAAATATCTTTTTTAAACATTTATTATATTTATTTATGTAAATAAATAAATTATTAAAAGTGTGTCAATTTTCATTTATGAAATAAATTTATCTAAGTAAATGATAACATATTATGTATTATATATGTATGAATTATATAATATTTCATAGCATACTGGCGAATTGTTTAGGGGGAGATAGGGGACAAACAGACAAACACACATTGTATTAGGTTGTTCGGAAAGTAATTTCGTTTTTCTTTTTTGTAAAACTGAAAGACAATTTTAGTATAATGAATAAATATGAACTGGCAAAAAACCGATCCAGATGATTTTTTTAACATCTTCATTTGAAATTTACCGTCCAAAAAACCAACTAATGCCTTTATCAGCTTCAAAGTTCCTTCCAGTACTTGGTGCATCTTCGACATCAAAATTGCGGGATGTAAATGTTGTAATCTAGTACTGCCACAGGCTTACTGTCAAAACATCTTCTGTTAATTTCTTTTTGGTTTGAATAGCATTTTTTATCTTTTCTATAGGAAAAAAGTAAAATATGACAGAAATGCTGCTTATTGCTCTCATATTTAAAAGGGCACCAACCATAAAACTTCTGCGTAGATTCAATTGAACTTTTTCACACACAATCATTGCTATATCAGCTCTCCAAAAATATAATGATTATGCGGCTTAAGTGCGAAGTTGTGTTCGAAAAAATATAATTAAATCCTATGGTGAAAAAAAACGAAATTACTTTCCCAACACCCTAATATTTTAAGCATATATAAGATATGTAATAAAAAATATATAATGACATATTAAACCACTACTTGAAAGAAAATTGATTTTTAAGAATTTATAAAAAACAAAATTAGCAAATTTAACAATTATAAATTGAGTTTGTATTTTTTATTTTATTTTTTATATTTATATAAATACTAACTATTCAGAGACGCACTTAAACTAATTCCTCTGTCTCTTGTACCACCGTAGTGATGCATCATCATATTTTGATCTAAGTTTGTACATAATAGCTTTACATTTTTTTTATTTCAATTTTACTAAACTTTTCCTATTGTTTTCTTTGTTATTTTTTATAAATTTAATCATTAAATATTATATTGTAATATGATATATGATATAATAATGAATTAATGTATTACTTAATAGATGTATTGTATAATATTTTATAAATATTATATGATCCATATAAAAACAATTAAAATAATTTAATTAAATTAAAGATTTTTCAAGAATCACGAAATTTCAATTTTGAGTTTTAAGATAACAAGAATAATCTTTTATAATTTACCATGATATTTTAAAATTTAGAATGAAAATTAACATAAGTATCTATCTATCTATCTATTGGTATATATCTCGAATATATTATGTATACAATCGTGTTTTTACCCACTTAATTATCATACATACATGAATAAAAACATTGATATGTATATATATATGTTTAAATAGTGAAAAGATATGCTGAAACAGACCACAATTCAAAGCAACTTTTCACCATGAAAACTCAACCTGGGTACAATAATCTTCAATTATAATCTTCAATAATTATCTTCAATAATGATGGCGAATCGTCTATGCTTGTTTAAACGTCGCTCCTAGGTTCAAAAGGTATCCAACAGTCATTCATCAGACTATCGCCATTATGGCTTTATGGGACATTGCTAGATTATCTTCCTGAATGCTTGTTCCATTCGATCCACGTCAAATTTACTCACATAGAACTCTGAACACAAACCAGATATTCAATTCATACGAGCCATCCCTTCATATTGGCATGACACTTGCCCTACACTCAATTGTTAATTTAGTGCTATAATACTAAGCTAATCTAATTATTATTATTGTTATTATTAATAATAATATTAGGATATTAGAATATCAATGATTGGAGCACTGTAGGAAGTATTCTCTGAAAATCCTTAAAAATTTAAACTAAAGAAAATGTCTACTATGCTATTGTATTTCATATTTTTATTTTATTTAAATTATTCATTTTGAATTTCACGCTTTAAATAAATATACAAAATGAAAAAAATGTATTTATATATGAAGAGCTACAGCCTTAAGAGAAATTTTCATAAAAAAACACTATTATTCTGCAATAAAAGTAAGAATAACAACAAAACAAGTGCTAACATTTTGAATAACTATTTTTAATTATCACTATAACACAAATATTCTTTTAATGTAGGTATATTTAAATATTTTTTTAAATTTTTTTATAAACGCATTTTTTGTTCTAATACTTGACCATTTGTAAATCTAAAGTTTTAGTAGTTGACCATATTTTGATCCAGTAATTGACCATTAACCTAAAATGGGTTTAAAATAAATAACTGGAATAACATGCACTAAGGATTGATTTTATTAATTTCTTATATATAATATATAATTTCTTAAATTTTACTTTAATTCTTCATTATATTTACAGTTCATATCGGGAATTAATTAACATTTCTTGTTTTGCAATTTGCTCGAGCTGCCTACTACGCTATTCCAATTGTAATCAAGGATGTCAGTAGTTTTTGGACATTTCCATAAATCTCATGTATTCTCCATTGATGAAATCATGACTTCTTCTTCAGTAAATTGTATGATTTTTTCTGGAAAGTGATCTCCCATATAAAAAACACCATATATTATTTGTTTATCTTTTTTTGAACATGCAACCATTGAACTTCAGATCCTCATCGCTGACTTCAAGACAATTATTTTCATCTGTGTATATTTTAAAACTGAAGTCAGAATATTCAAAACTATTATCCCGTTCCTTACAAACTGTCTTTCCTTTCTTTATTTTTTTTTTTCGTAATCCAACTTTTTCCTTTGCCACTCTAAAGCTGCTCATTTTCAATCTTTTCTAATTATTTTTATTTAAATAATACACAAATTTAATAAAATATATTTATTATTATATTAATACGAATATTTAAGTAATTGACCACCCCGGCCAATTTCTAAATAAAATCTGATATTTATTTCAGAAATAGGCCATAATTGTTAATGTTCACATTAAGAAAATATTTCAAATTGATTAATATAATTTGTTGTATCAACTATTGAATTGCACTTTTGGATTGAAATTATTATTAAATAAAACATAATATATTGAAAATAAAGTGAAGCATATCCTTAACGTTTTGCATAAGAAACTAATCTTAAAATGCACTAACGCTTACCTCGTGTTTTAAAAAATTCATAATTTTAATATAAATACAGCGATTGGTCTCTGTTTCATATTTTTAAGCAATCCGGAAGAGTTTCATTTTGATATTTATCGATATCTCGAGTTTAATTTGAAATTAAACAGCTTATTTTGATGAAAAATCTACCAAGTGGTCAATTACTGGCACAGTCGTCCTCCACTGCTACGCTTGCCATAATAATAATTAATTAAATAAATACTGATTCTGACCACTTATTTATTATGGTTGATGATTCACAGACAGAAAATGGAGCAAGATTTGATAATTTATTTCCTTTTCTAATAAATACTTAACATTAAATGATGATTGTTTTAGGTTGCTGTTTTAAAAATTTAACTCTGAATTTGAAAAAAAAAAACTGATAAAATGAAGCAATTATTCTCAAATTAATAATAATTTTTTTCTGGGATGATTTATTACTATTAAATTAAATATATATTTTATATTAAAATAATCGCTATATCAATGAAACAATTTTTTTGAGGCATGTATTATGTGACTGTTCATTAAATTTGTTTTCATTAAATTAAATAATTACAACAAAATGCATTCATTAAAATAAAAATTGTTCATTATTTAAGGATTAATAATTTTTTAAGTTTTTCTTTTAATCTTCGGCTCTTTAATAAAAAAGTTTGCTCACCCCTGATTTAGATATTTTTACTCCCCTTAGCTAACACGATTTTCTTTTATAAAATCTAATTTGTAAAATAAATTTTAATTTTTTTTTTAAACTACCTATAATATAGATATAAATTGGACTTGACCATACTCCAATGTTTATTACCTTAGAAACTATTTTTGTTCTTGTTGTTGTTGTACATGAATTGACTTTTTACAGAAAAAATAATCACCTCTTTGTGTATCAACTTGAACAAAGAGGGTTGACCTAGTATCATATAGGTTTGAATCTATCTAGAAATAGCCTTGAGGCCAGACTATCAACTTATATTTATTATTTAAAATTATATGAAAGAGAATTTCAATCAGAAATAGAGATGGAAATCATTTGTAATAAGTTTCTATTTAAAAAAGAAAATAAAAAATATTTATTTATTTGTCTTTCTATTTTAATATCTCCAAACAAATTAAAAGTCTTGTTATATTTCTATTTTTTCGATAAAACACATTCTTCTATCCAACCATCATCCAAATATTGATCCAGGTGTGAATTCGCATAATCTTTCATATATTTCTCCATAAACTTATGAATTGAAAACCTTTCCATTTCAGTTGGATGATTTTTATTTTATTCGATTTATATGATACATATAAATTCAATTTATAGTTTAATATTCTAAATTTTATCGGTAAAAAACTTATTATCTTTAATCTTTTCAAACACCAAATTATTATTAATATATTAATGATTGATTATTATATTTGTACCGATCGACGCGATAGGAAGGGTAGGTGTTTTCACAACAAATTTCACATGTGGAGATTTTTACATATCTCCTCGAATCATGCATTTTGTTAACAGAAAAAAGTTGTTTTAGCATGATCACTGTCTGTCCGTCTGTCCATTGTGTGTGCATAGCACGTGTATAGCTTGAACGGCTCAACGGATTTTGACAAAATTTGGTAAGTTTACTTATTAATGCATCAGTAGCATGAATTCTTCCACTTTTGGTGTATATCCGGAAACTAGAAGTGGTAGTTTAAAAAGTATTAATTTTATATTCATTGTCGGAAATTATTCTCTTAAAATATTTAGTAATTAATAATTGAGTAATTAAACTAAAAATAAAAACCAAAATAATATATAATTTAGTCATTTTAATTCAAATTTAATTTTTTTTTGATACTTTATATATATATAGTTATATATTTATATATAATGTTGTTTGTGAATTTATTTCAAACCGAACGTTCATTGCCCGGACACATCATTTTTTAATAATTAGAAATGATCGAATCTATTCATTTTAAGAATTCAATTATTTGAACTAAATTTTTTTTAGATAAATAATCTTTTCATATGTATAATTTTCTATATATATAATGATGATTCATTATTCATATCATACTGTTTTCATTTTTTTACTCTCTTATTTAATCTATTTAATTAATGGTTAGATATCAGTGAAACATTCAACAATTAATTTAAAAAAAGGTGAATAATGAATAAATAATGAAATTACATTACTAGTTTGTTGTTTTTTATATTAATATTTAAAAGAATAATGTAAAAAAATGTTTTTTTTTTAATTTAATTATAAATAAAAGTTGTTTTTTTGTTTAATTTTACGGGAAAATTTTAATTTGAATAAATAATATTGAGATAATATAGAAAAATTATTTGTTTGTTTATTTTGTTTTTATGTTACATAAGTTATGTAATAAATTATATTTTAAAGTGTTAAGATCAATTATAACGTTTTAAATTATATTAGGTTGTTCAGAACGTAATTTCGATTTTTTTTTTTTTTGTAAAACTGAAAGACTGAAAATTTGCCGGATATCAATTTTGCAATCCAGTTCTGTCACTGGCGTATTGTCAAAACAAGGATTGCTGATATAGCAATATATATCAGCTTTCCAAACATATAATGATTAGGCGGTTTAAGTGTGAATTTGTGTTCTAAAAAATATAATCATATCCTGTCGCGGAAAGAAACGAAATTAATTTCCGAACAACCTAATAATTCAAAATTTTAAGATTTTATGATAGTAAAACAACGAGGTCTTAACAAATTCAGAGAATATATTTTTATGTTCATAAGATGTAGTATTTTATATATACACCTATCCCCCGATTTACACGGTACTTGTTTTACACGTTTTCGCTTTTACCCGGTTTTCCAAATAAATTTTTTTTTGTTTTTACCGCACTCTACTAAATGCTACTGTGTACACATCTCACGGGGAATCCCGATCTTTTGTGCTGACTTGGTGCACATGCACACTGTGTCTGTATTTCTTCGCATAAAATTAAAGTTTTATCTACGGAAAATTGTATTTGAGTGAAAGTTTCACAGTTTCAGAAAGATTTAATTTTCCATATTCGTAAATTACAAGTGAGTGCATAATTTAGATTATTATAAATTAACATAAATTAAAAACAATTATAGGCTTATAATGTTGAAAGAAGTTAAAAGAAAAGTTATTTCTTTAGAAACTAAAATCGAAATTTTGGATCGCTAACGAAAGGGAGATAGAGTAGTAGATGTTGCAAAATCATATAGCATGAAAGAAGCTACAATAAGAACTATTAGAACAAATGAAAACACAATTAGAAAGAGTGTTGCAGCTGGCAATACCACGAGTATGGGCACAATTGTTAATAACCGATTTTATTACCACCTCTCAGAATGTAAATATTTCTGCTTCAAACATCGAATCGGCACAAATAACTTCGAGTGATGAAAGTGAATTCCAACCTTCGATTCCGAAAAAAAGAATGAGAGTAATTTCTGATAGTGATGAAGGATAATAAAACACCTTTGGTTTTATTTTTTGTTCTTCTGTTTAATGTATTGTAATTAAATAAAAAACCAGTGTTTCCGTAATATATTACATATTTTAACCTGTCAATGCATTTTATTTTTATTTCTGTGTACACCTAAAAATATTGAAAAAAATCACAACTGTTAAATAGCAAAATTATGCATTTTCTGCAAGCTTTTCGATTTACACGGTTTTGACTTGAAAATTTTTAATTTTCGATTTACACGTTTTTCTCAGGAACGTATCGTAGATACCGTGTAAATCGGGGGATAGGTGTATATATTTTATAATATTAAATTTGTTCAAACATTTTTATATCATTTATTATAATAAAAAATTATTACCTAAAAGGTAATTATTTATATTCAATTTTATTTTATTAATTTATTTATATTTATAATAATTATCTATTTATTTTCTATTTAAATCAGGGCTTCGAACCGGAACTGAACCGAAAACCGAAAACCGAAAAAAACCGGTATTTTTGTCGGAACGAAAACCGGAGCTGAACCGAAAAAAATAATATCGGTTTATTTCGGTTCAGTACGTGTTCAATCCAGAGTTGCCACAAGAGGTGTTTTGGCAACACCCAAGCCCGAATTTTTTTCAATTAGTTATGCCTCGCACTGCATGGTGTCGCTAAAAACTTTATTTCAAAAATTAGTGTCCTAGTCATACTCTCCCTTCGGTTGTGTTGGCAGCGTCTCGTAGTCGCAATACAGAATTTAATGTTTTCATCGTTTGTTTAATACTGATATTTTGATTTAATGATAGTATTAATTTTTTAAATTATTTATTCCATTTGTTACAGGGTTATGTATTGATATAAAGAAAATGATTCATAAATATAAATAAAATTATTAAATAAATTTAAACAAATATTGAAAACCTTTGACCAAGTACGAAGATTAGACAGTAAAAAACTTATTTTAGAATTTTGGGAGGAAAATAAAAATACATATCCTCATTTTAACAAAATTGCAATGGTGGTTTTAGGAGATACTGCAACACAAGTTAGTGTTGAAAGAGCTTTCTCTGGTTTAAAGTTTATTTTACGAGACAATAGAAATAGTTTAAATAAAAATATATTGGAAGATATTTTAATAATTAGAGGTATAATTTTCATCTTTTATAATTCTAGTTATAATTATAAGTAAATATATCCAAGAATTCTGTATACTTTAACATTAAATATACGAATTTGTTTCGTTTGTTGAGTGTTTAAAAGTGGAAGGATGTAAAAAAATATTCATACTTATTTGTTCCGTTTAATAAATTATATTAACATCTTATATTATATACTTCTAATTATTATACCTTTAATTAATTATTATTATTTATATTATATTGTATCAATTCATGTAGTATGATTTAGGGTGGTAGCAAGAAATATTTTTATATATTTATGGCAGACTCGGCATACCCCGACCTAAATTTCTAATACAAATAAAAGGTCTTTAAAATTAATTAATCGGAGCTGAACCGAAAACCGAAAACCGAAAAAAACCGTTATTTTTGCCGGAACGAAAACCGGAACCGAACTGATATTTTTTTTTTATTGAACCGGAACGAAAACCGAAACGAAAAAAATAACGGTTCGAAGCCCTGATTTAAATAATGAAATT